>JBBDHG010000024.1:1162500-1762500 GCA_037951165.1 Lophius americanus | reverse complement strand
GATCGAGGATATTAAAGTAATAATTAAAAGTTATCTATCATTTCCACTGTCACCCAAAATTAAGGAAGTTTTCCTTCAAGACAATTTATGACAATTACCCATGTTAAGAATTTTATAGAACAAGGTTTAACCGGGATGACAATACATGTACATTTTGTAAGGAAGATATTGAATATCACGAACATCTTTTCTACACCTTCACTGTTAGTAATACGTTTTGGGACAAATTACATTAATTGTTACTCAGGAATGTTCTATCGGTTTTTGATTATGATGTTAATTTTTTTTTTTAATGCAGAACAAAGAGCCGGAATACGTGAGCAAAAATATTTTGATACGTGGTAAATTTTACATACGTTACTCTACATTTTCATTAGAAAGTTGCTTGAAATCTTTAAAAAGACGAAATGACAAAGTGCCTTAAGACTGTCTGATTTACTTATGTGATATTTCGATTTTTGTATTTTTAGTGTTACATTTTTGTGAAAGCCTTTGTTAGTGAAAATTTCAAATAAAGTTAATTAAAAAAAACAACTAAACTTCCGGGTATTGAACACGCCCCCAATGTGTGACGTAGAAGTAAAGGTTGTTACTTCCTTGTGACTCCCTCTATTGGTCCTCCTGGCACTTCCTTGTTCAAAAGTTTTATCATTTGGGATGTTTGCGGAAAAGTTGGTCACCGGCTTGGACTTTTCGACGTGTTGTTGACTAATATTGCAGGCGTGAACCATATCCCTTCAAACATTTGGTCCCGAGTGGGGTCAAAGTATGCCTGTGTTCCTCATGGCTGTGTTTATTAGAAGGCTGCTAACGTCGCATTGAGTTAATCCCGGGGAGGAAGATGTCGACGGCTATTGTTAGCGAAGACATCAAAGAGAAGTTTCCTCTGCATTCTGCCGTGTGGGAGAATGATTACAGGAAATTAAAGGAACAAATAACGCTGCCACAGGTTAGTTTAGCCGAATATGCGCAAACCTGGATAATATATCAGCTTTCTAGCAGATGTTGATATGTATCGTTAAATAATGTTAGATGACAGTATGTTTCTGTTTCTGTTTGATCTTAGAACCGAAGAGAGTTAACCCATCAACACCATATAAATGGTACTCTGACGTAAAGTTATAATGTCAGCGTTGGGTTAATCTAATAACCTAAATCGAATATTTTTAATCCGACATCAATTCATATGCATGATAAAAACGGGTTGGATGCTCATTTATTATCCAGACTAGTTAGCTAGTTTACGTTAAAATAAGACCGTATTAAGATTTATTGTATTCCTTTTAAGTGGTACCATAGCTTAATTTTAAGTCTTTTCTGTTGATGATACATGGATTGGTGAGTGAGCACAGCAGTGCACTAGCTAAATCCAGCTCACTGAAGTGCACAGACTAGTGTGGCGTTAAGACTGCAGTTCTTATAATGTACGTTAAGACTCATTGTTCTGATGTGGTGGAATTAACATAAATCGTTATTGTCCATCTAAATGATTAGCTGTTGTCCAAACTTGAAGGTGAAATTTGGCTAGGATGAGAAAAACATTAATAATAATAATACTAAAACATTAATTTATAACGCACTTTCGTATCCAATTTTTTATGCTCTAAAGTAACAGCGAAATTAATATCTTTATAGTCTAAACTGTTTTGGTTTTCCTATTTAACCATTCAGTAAATTGTCTCCAGAATACTTGGATATCAAGGCAGGAGATAAATAGATGTTCTATTTGATATCACCCTTACAGAAACCCCATGTACCTCAAACAAGTCGTAAGAAATCACTTTAAGGACAGAAGTAATTCATTATTTTTGCAGTGGATTTCCTTTGCTTTGTGTAGGATTCTATACTTAAAGTATTCAAGAAACAATGTAAAATCACCTGCAAACTGACTTCTTGTAAGCTCTGTACCAAACACATTAATTTTTTTTTTAATTGTTAGTTTTTAATCATGATATCAAGCATTTCTGCAGCTAACATAAAAAGTATTGATGGACATACCTGTCGTATTCCTTTTTGTATGTTAAAACGGGGTGAGGCTCGAAGAAGTAATGAAACACAACTATTAATACCTTTGTACAAAGTTTCCATGACCTTTATGAAACTGTTTCTTAATTTATTGTTAGGATGTTATTTTTGATCTGTTCAAAAAACATTAAGCAATCAAGTTCAGAATATGATGTTTTATAAAAACCATTATAGAAGAAAGTTTTGTTTAAGGGATTTTTTTATGGGTTGGAGCACTCAGTATTATCAATAAATAATGTTTTAATGGCATTTCTTTGTTTGTGCCTTTTCTGTAATTTTAGAAGTAGGAAGTTATTTATTCACCTTCTTCTATCCACTTAGCCTTCGATCAAATATAAGCGACTTTTGCTGTGCAAAAACAACTCATCAAGCTTGTCATCCAATCCTATAATTTTGTGTTCGTCTTTTTCAGAAACGTCACTTTTGTTACAATGAAAGCTAAATTATTTTATTAGTTATTTTTCTTATCTGGCTAATGGAGGACTTTCACTTTACTGAAAGATATTGAATATAACCTATTGTATTTTTTATGTGCCACGCACAGTAATTAAATCAGAATGTTCGTTTTAAATGTTGCATGGAGGTTTTGTCTCTTAAGAGGCTAACGCTAGTCTCCTACCTAGCATAATCCTGTTTTTAGAGTGCCGTAACTGCAGTAGTCATTATCTATATTGTTCTTTCTCATCAGTAATATATAAATTAACTTTCCGTTGGTTTTTAATTATTCTTGATCGAGGAAGATTAATTTATCCTTAAGTTTAAAGATGCTGTGCCACATGACGACAGTCTTGTCTGTGTAGTCATGCAGTTATTTGCAATAATATCAGCAAAAAGTGCTGTGCAATGCTGCAATCTACAAGTTGTATTATGAAGGTTCTTAGTCATAAGTGCAGTCATATTACACGGCTATGCTCTTGTGTTCTTATAGCTGGTTGGTTTATCGATACTGAAGTATTTATCATGTAATTGATTACATTTTTAGATGTTTGATAAGTTTTTAAAACATGTATTAAGGTACACGATTAACTTGTATGTGTCTTCCCCCTTTTTTCAGAATGACATTGAGTTTGCGGATCCCAGAGGTCGTACGCCTCTGCATCTGGCTGTGTCACTTGGGCACATGGAGTCGGTGAGAGTCCTTCTCAGATATGGTGCAAAAGTGACGAAAGAAAACGCCAAAAATTGGACCGGTTAGTTTTAACACTGTCTACATAAAAGGCAACGAATGCAATTATCCCACAACTCTTTTCTTCATTTGTCTTGTAGATATGGTGTTGAGGATTTGTAGGTGGTTTAAAGTTTACCTTAGCCTCCATATTGTCTGCTGTGATGTGGATTATTTGAAAATTGCATATCTTCTCTGAATGTAAAACATCCTTTTGACGTTCCTTGGTTATTACATGATAGTTAAGGCTTGTAAAGTTGGTTGCACCTCCAGGAGACCAGAGGTTATTATGATATAGCCTTTAGGGATTTTTTTTATACTTGTCTTCCTCCGTCTAGTGCTGCAAGAGGCTGTCAGCACTGGAGATCCAGAGATGGTTCAGTTAGTGCTTCAACGCAGAGACTACTTCAAAGCCTCTGCTGCTCTGGGAGGAGTGCCCGAGCTACTTTCAAAGATCCGAGAGGTTTTGTTCTATTCAGTCTGCTGTTGTGCCGTCATCCATTTGTACGTGTCCAAATGTTTTACTGGCAATGATAATAATTATTCATGTCTCTCTTTTCATCAACAGTCTCCAGACTTCTATATGGAAATGAAGTGGGAGTTTACCAGCTGGAGTAAGTTCTCTTTGCTTTGGGTTGATTGACTAATCAAAATAAAATATGGCAGTATGCGCTAACCATGCAGGAGATTTAAACCCCAGCAAAAACTAATCATCATCATTTTTAGTTTAAAATTTTCAATGAAAATGAAATTAAAAAATATTTTTTTCTGACACTAGGATTAAAAGCACAATCCAAGGAATTACCTCTTAATGTTCTATTGTTCAGCCAAATAGATATTTGATAGAAAATGTAAAGTCTACATTTTGCAGAGGATACTGTAGCTATATATGGTAACTTGCTTATTTGGTACACGCTGCTCCTCAGCAAATCTGTATAAAAATTTGTTTTTCTAATGTTATCTGTGGAAAATACAATCTTTTATTACAGAAGGTTTCAGAGGGTCATACTAGAAAAGGGCTTATTTGCCTCTTTGTAACCGAACCATGTGTTTTGGTTTAGTGCCAGTAGATTTACTTCCTTTTTGTGACATTCATGTGCTGTTACTTCACAGTCCCTCTGTTGTCCCGGGTATGTCCAAGTGATGTCTGTCGCATTTGGAAAAGTGGATCCAGCTTGCGAGTGGATGCCACTCTTCTTGGCTTTGAAAACATGACCTGGATCAGGGGGCGTAGAAGCTACATCTTCCGAGGAGATGGTGTGTGCTTTTACTCACTCACATAAAATCAAAAAACTAGTTTCACCTTCTTATTTGTGCCAGTTCTGTAAAATTATTGACCAGTTCATCCCTGATTGTCTTTTTATAGATTCATGTGCAGAGTTGATAGAGGTGAACCATGACGATGAAGCAGTTGACACTGAACAATTCAACATATCTAAAGAAATGGAGGATGTCACACTAGAGTCGATGAAACCGGCAGAACAGGAAGTTGCCAAAAGGTTGACCACCTCTATTGTCAACACCTACTTGGACACCAAGGATATTGCTTTTGAGAGGCAAGGGTCATCTTTCTCCGTTGTCCTGTTTATCATTACATGCATAGAAAGAGTTGGCATCCCATACTATCTTTACTCTTGCTGTTATGTCACTACTGCCTGAGTATGGTTACTGTGTAAACACTGACTCCATTATGCTTTTGTATCATCTTTCTGCACAGCCCTCTGGTTGAATGACTTATACGATATAGTTTAAGCAAGTAATTGTCTGAAATTTTACACCAACTTATTTAATTATTTAATTAAAAGGTTTTTCTTATCAATGCCCAGTTTTATATTTAAGTCACGTATAAGGCTGGGCAATTCGAAACTGCCGAAAAACGACATGTCAATTTATTTTTTTGCTTTTTTTTTTTTTTTTTTTTTTTTTTTTACAAATTACCCTTCAGTTTACATCATAATGCACTTTGTTATAGACATTAGAAATTAACAAGCACCTGCGCTCGCTGTGTATAATCCAGATAGATGTATGTGGCCAATAAAGGGTTGACCTCCCGCAGCTCTCCCTGGCTCTTCCTCTATGTTGTTCTGAGAGAACGCTGACTGAGTAGCCTTTGTGAAATAATGTAGTAAGAAGAAAAAGAAAAAATATATTAGTTAAATTACCTGAAGAGGGACTTAAGGAATGATAAGATACTGCCAATCCTGTTTCTACCTGTGCCTTTCAATGTATGCTCCCCAGCCAGTCAGGCCCAAGATGCTAATTTATTAATCTGGGCTCTGGCTACGCTAAACAAGCCACCTGCCGCTAAACTAATTTGGCAAGTGTCCGAACAAACGGATGCAGGGAATATTTACTTCATTTTTAACAGCAAGGATAAATGCATAGCCTTACCACTGAATGGCTCAAAGTGACAACAAAAATACACTTCTAATAGTACGGAGGTTCTCCAGCAATAGGTGGTGATTAGGCACATAACTACAAACCAAATCTCTAATAATCCCCAAATTCAGAAATGAATTATACCCAGAAGGCCACCCTCTTATTAGGTCAGTAACAGCAGGTTGGAACACAACTCGCTGGTTTCGCTGCAGCTTATATCATGAATTCAAATGAGAATTGGAAATGTGATTGCATATAATTCCGAATCAAGCCCTCCAACCTATCTAATATTGTGTCATCACATTTTTTGATACCAAACCAGTTCTACGATCCCCTGTTTGGTCCTCTCATCTTTCTATCAGGACCAGCGTGAACTTCTCGGCAATTTTGTGCTGCAGTAGCTCTTCTGTATTTGTCATGGAAATAGGTATTTCTTACAGTGGACATTTTGACCGGTCAAATACAGGTATAAATAATAATAAAATAAATGATTGATACACACCATATTGTTGCTCAGTATTGCAGCTTTGACTATTGTTTATGTACAGTGGTTCAGTTGCATAACATGAGCCTGTAAGGAAAATATCTTATTCAAATGCATGAATAGTTTATTCCCATCCTTGCACAGCTATAGCTGCAGTGCTATGTTGGATTTTCTGTGTTGCAGAGGTTATTCCAAACTGAAGATCTAATGGTGGATTTTGGCTTTAACGATGCCTTTGTGTTCAAAGGACCAAGACAGGAATCTGGGGCTGGAGAAGTGACAAAACTGAAGTTGTCAATGGATTTGAGGCAAAGGTTTGTAGAACTTGTACTTATATAAATATATAATATATATGTATATTTCTTCAGTCCCATGCTTCTGACAACCTTCACGTCCATTAATGATGGCATGTGGTTTTACATTATGGTTGTTTCTAAGGTTTTCAGTGTGAACAATGTAAATGTGATAATCAGGACAAGGACAGAGCATCTTACAGATGATGAGAAAGCAAGGATAAAAAGTAGGTGGAGGATATTTTCAGAATCAATTGGCTGAAAAAGCAATGAAGAGGTGAAGTTAGACTTTTTTGTTAATAGGTGAACGGAACATCTTGGAGTCTCTGCTTGGGACGGTGGAGCATCACATTAGCGCACAAGGGGTGAGACATGCATTCACGTACGACATTGAAATAAATTTGTAAATGTATTTCCACCTCGCAGCGGATTTGATGTCAGTGTTTTCTTTTATAGGACCATACTTTGGAATATGCAACTGCCAATAATCCCACTGCCATCACTCCAAAGGAATATTTTGATCCTGATTTTGACCTGGAAAACAGAGACATCGGCCGACCCATCGAACTGAGTATTCGAACACAGAAGTAACAAACGCAGTTTTAAGGCTGTTAATACTGAATATTTAACCTATGCTAGATCTGTCTTAACTATATCATTAAATAAAGGTGTGTAGATTTGAATGTTGTTCAATCTTGTGTTGCCCAGGTTCAAAGGTACATTGTGGATGAGTGAAGAGCATCCTCTGTCACTAGTGGAGCAGGTGACTCCCATTATTGACCTCATGGCTCGGACAAGTTCGCATTTTGCACGTCTACGAGATTTTGTAACCCTTAAATTTCCTCCCGGATTTCCTGTTAAAATAGGTGCATGACATCCCTGTCCAATCTTATAGGAAACATTACATTTTGAACAAGCACGTACAGCTATAGTTTTATTCCCACTCTAAAGACAGTTTTTTTACTTATCTGTTTTTTGTTCTCTTGCAGAGATTCCTCTGTTTCATGTGCTGAATGCACGGATTACTTTTGGTAATGTCAATAAATGTAGTACTGAGGAGGAAGCTACCATAACACCAGTGGCTACACCTACTTCCTCAGGAGATGGCAAAGACGCTGCAGGTGGGAATGCAGCTGGTCTAATTACGACCAATGACTATGTAAACGTTTTTACATGACTTTGATTCAAAACGCCTTTTTATCCATCCAGCACTGCCTCTGTTCCAAGTGTCTCCTTCCCTGTTTGAGGTGCCTGCAAGTTACCATGTGCGAGGAGGCAGTCAACACACACCCTCGAACAATGACGAGGGACTTTTGCAGTATGCCATTCATCAGAGTCTCCTAGAGTCCTGCAGAGCCCCAGACCAGGTCACAGCATTCCACTCAATCAGTTCACCCCGGACAAATCTCTATCCATTGTTCTTCCACTGCTCTACTTGCTTCATCATTTACAAGTTCCTGTTGTTTGCATTGTTGTAGGAAGGTGTTTGGGATGACCCTGATGGGGAATTCACTGACATAATGCCTCGAAGCCAGAGTGACAGGTAGGATAACAAGTTAAGTTTGCAGTAAAAATATAGCAACAGTCCTTGAAAGCGCCAGGAAAGACCTGGATCTCAAATTTCCTTCTGCTGTTCTAGGAGCGTCCCAGAGGCGGTGCTAGTGGACCAGGGAGATGCCTACAGCCCTGTCAACTCTGCTTACGCCTCCAGCCCCGACACAGACCTCCATCTGGCCATGGAGCTCTCTGCACAAGCTAAAGCAGAAGAGGAGATGATGAGGAAGCAGGAGGAAGATGAGCTGGATAGGATTTTGCAGCTGTCTCTTACTGAGAAATAAAAAGGGAATTAGAGAATGATAATGTATTTTCCCAGATTGGAACGTGGCCACAGTGCTTCCGCCTTCCTTTCTAACCACTGTAGTCATCTATGCAACCGCAGAATTGGTTCTTTGAAACTCTTCCACAGGTACCATCAGCGTCTTTGTGTTCAATATATTTTATAAGATATTTTGGATAAGAGCATGTTCCTTTTATGATTCTATCTCAGCAGTGTGTCATCATCCTCCAGATTAATCAACTCCTTCTGATAGTTTCAGGTCTGTTCTTTCTTTATTTTATTTTATAAATAAGAATCGGAACGTTACTCCAGTTGAGTGGATCAGTGTATGAAGATTTTATGAATTAAAAACGCTCAAATTTGGCATTTACGATTCAGAGCCGCTTCAGTCCCCGATTTCTCAAAAACTAGATTGTCAACAGTTCAGTACAATAGAAAGATGCCAGTAGTGTGGACTTGAAGGGCGAATTTGAGTGTTTTCATTATGCAGTCTTCTTGCACTTACACTTTACGGATGGTATACTCTCAGGGTTCCATTTTTACACATTTTCTTGTACCTTTTGAATGAGTTTGCTAATCAGTTGTCAAACTATTTAAAATTGTAACCAGATAAATATTTCTTTGATGGGAAAGGATATAACTCATGCATATCACTATTACATATATGCATGTCAGCATGTATCCCCAAAGTTTGGTTCATTGAGTCTTCTCTAACTAAGATTCTACAAATGGATCAAGAAAACTATGTTGCTTTGAGACTCTTTCAGCTGTAATGTGATTTTTTTATTTTATTTTTTTTGCATTTTCTCATTCAATATGGTGAGAGATTATATTCTGGTTACCGTCAAGCTGCATTCAAATAGCATAGACCAGTCTCTCTGTGGACTTGGAAGAAGCAATTATGAAACCAATGCTGCAGATATTGTTCACAATCAGATTCCTGTAAGGAAGTCTGTTAGCATTTTGTAGCCACGAACAACTCCAGACCTCTGAACTTGCCTTCCATGTGGAATAGAATCAGTTTTTTCAGCATTTACCAATGTATTGATTTTGCTCCAACAACACTTTTTCTGAGCAGGAGCTGTTGACAAATCTATGTAGTGCCACTCAGATTAAATTTATGGACAGTTTTTTTTTTTTTTTTACAGAGGCTTCAGTTTAACTAGGGTGATGCTGAGTTAGGTGCATTAACCACTATAGTTGACTACACTGACAGCCAACCATTCATCAAAGGTCTCTATGCTTCACTGTTTCTGACAGTCAGGGGCTTGATTTAAAAAGCAAAATAAAATTTGGCTACATACAACCATCAAGATGATTAAATTTGCTGAGCTGTCTGATTCCGAAAAGGTTTTGGTTAACTTAATACAGATCTTTGGAAAGCACTGTTCCCGATGCAGTTTTTTAATATGTGAAAATTTTAAGAAGTGATTGTTGCAAATGTTTCTAAAATAAAAGCACTTTATTTCCTTGACGATTAAATGCGACTATGTGACTTTTTTTTCTTGTTTATTTGCAAAACCACAGCCGATAACGAACATACTTCATGTAATGAGTTCAATATGTCCATAGTGAAAACCAGACTGTTTCCTGACATTGTCGAGTCAGAAGCTGTTCCTTGAAGTTTTCCTGATTTGTCAGCGGAGAGTTAGATTTTGTTTGGTTAGCTTCAAGTACCATTTCTAAATTAACTATTAATTTCCTTGATCACAGTACAGAGCTTCCCCTCTCGGACAAGTCAATTACAGAACCAAAAAAAATAGCCATTTGAGTCGAGATACTCAGTCATATATTGGTTTCACTTGAGTTTATATGCTTAAAAGCCTTTCCCAATATAATTCCATTTTAGTTTAAAGCAGTAACGACTCACACGCTGTATTTCTATTTTTATTAGTGTGCAGGGGTCCACTTATTCCTCTCTTTCTTTTTGAAGGGCCTGTAATGAAAAGTGTAGAACCTTAAGGGGAGATGATGAACAAGGTTGATTTGCTGTACTTGTTAGCACAGATGCCTCAGAATCACACATATATTAACAAGTTATGCTTTCTTTGTTTTGTATTCACAAGTGTGTGTGAGAAATATTCAGGCTTTACTAATGTAAAAGTACTAATACCACAGGGGACTTTACTACGAGTAAAGTCCCGGCCTTCAAAACTTTGCAAAAACTATTAAAGTAAAAGTACTCATTGTCCAGTAGATGGGCCCCTCACGATCATTTTTGATTACTGCCACAATAATCTGTAGGAATATGTTTTATTTTGCTGCTGTAGATACTAAGCACTGGTATTATAAAGTAACTACAGAGATGTAGTGGATGACAGCATGAATTTGCCTAACTAGGAAATAATCAAGTAAGGAACCAATACCTTTTTTTCTCTAATGTGCAACACCTGAGTAAACATGCTTCGTTACTTTTACATTGTTTTTATTCAAATAAATGATGAATCTGATGAAGCACAATTGATCAAACACATTTTTGTCATGGGACCCACCAGAGTCTTTGTTGGTCACTGAAGACAGGGACTGATTCCTGCATTTCCTTAAGATCTTAAATCCCAATAAATCCCAAGACTATAATTGAATTTGGCACATGAAATATGAGGTTTGTTTTAACGTCATTTAAATAAGACACTTAAAATTAAATAAAGAATTTGATTAAATAAATCCCATCACGAAACTCTTATATGACCTGTTTTCATGAAAAATAACAGTAAAATGAAGATTATGGAAGTTCAAATGATTTAGCAGCTGGCTGTTTGCTGCTATATGACGTCACAGCGTCAGTCTGTCCCGTCAGGAGATGGTGGTTTGATCCGAGGCTGAGATCCCTGGTGCTCGGTGCAGGTGTGACTTCTCACAGGTTGGGTGGCAGTCCTGTCTGTAACTGTCTGTCTTTATGTCTCCTCGGAGTTCAGTGATGAGACAGCGGTCTGTAGACACAGACAGCCATGATGAGCATCAGCAGCAGGAGGACTGCCAGGACGCTGACCAGAGCGGCTTTGGACGGAAGCACAAGGCAGCAGACAAACTTGCTGTATGAAATAATGCACAGCTCGTTATTGATATCAATCGAGAATAAAAACAATGAAAAGTGTAAACACAGTCCCGGAACCTGTCGTTGTTGTCACGTGCACTGATTGCCTCACAACATCCAGTCTTACCCAAATCCTGCTTCTCCAGCACCACATAGGGTCTCTCCCTCAGGCTGGAGGCGTCGGTGTTCCCCTGGACAAACTCAATAAAAGCTATAGGAAAAGTGTGAAGAATGAGACGCAGCATCATAGCGGTGGAGGAGGAGGAGGAGGAGGAGGAGGAGGAGGAGGAGGATTGTGGTGATGATGAGAGTGGGTTGTTCCTTCTTCCGCTAGAGGATCTGGGTCCTAACGCCGTCATGTTTACTTGTTGTTTGCCACTTGCAGAACTGGAGGAGACCATGTGATCACCTCACTGATCTGCTGGTTTGTCTATTAGTCAACCAGATATCTCTAAAAACTTTTTGCAGATATTAATGAAAGTTTTCTCAGGGCCTGATGTAATCTTTTAATAATAATAATAATGATTTTATCCTTTATTAATAACATTTAGTATAAAGGAGTATTAGGGCCAGGCATAAGAAAAAAGCTTATAATTGAATCTGTCTTTTTTGCAGGTTATATGGTTTTATTGGCTTCATCATGTACGTGTTGACGTACATGGAATTTGATTCCGGTTTTACATTCTGGCAAGGTGCTAACAGAAGAAACAATATAGGAACTACAACAACCTCCGTTCAAATCTATGTATATGTTTTGCATTGGGGTACTCAGTGCAGATGTTGTAAAGAAATAAAGAAAATACAATGAAATGTAAGTGACTTAAAAGAAAACCTCACTGCTGTGGTCCTTTTCTCAGTATAAACAAATTTCTGCCTTGTTTGGTGTTTATATTTGATATTTTGCTGCATTAAATGTCTGTTTTCATAAGTGATTGATGTTTTCAGTAAACAGTATGAAAATAATTAACAAGATATTATCTGAGATTCTTCACAAAAGGAAATCTTTGAAGTTTTTTTCCATTGAAATTGCTTAAACTGCCAAGGCATTAGCAAAATTGCTACTAATAATTTCCCTGACGATTAACAGTCGAATCACATCTTCTGCTCTGAAATGTAGATAATTCAACCACTGCTGTTGAAGTAAAAGAGGAGGTTCCCTCCGGTGTCCTGACAGCACTGGAATACCAAACATTTCATATGCTTTCAAGGTAGTTTGCTTGTGGAAATACAAAGTGAATAAAATCGCTTCTCTTACTGGTAACTATCAAACAAGTGTGACATCTCCATCACATTTCCCATTTCTTAAATGTCAGAGAGCAATGAAGAATAGATATAAAGGTCAAGCTGCTTGAGGTTATACTCTTATATAATTACTTTACATGACTGATGTATATGGCCTTTACCTTCATCCTCTATAGAAGTTGTGCGTGCACACCATTGCAAACACTCTAACTATGAGCCAGAAACGCTTAATGAGCATGAGGAAATGTCACGCACATTAGCCCTAAATTAAAACAGGAGGTTTCTTCTACATATGCTCTAGAACAAGAAAAAAATTGATTACAGTATGAATTAGAATATCCAGTTTTGATAGGTGGTCTGGGTGGTGGAGGGTATTTAGGATGAATTAAGCTGTTTACTGCTATTTCATTCTCAGTTGTTAAGCAGTCTCTTAATTTTTAAACATCTTTAAAGCCAAATTGTCAACTGTTTTCATTTATCATCTTTTTTTGTTTATTTACAATAACAGACAATAAGGGAGCAATACATAATCCCAGTATTTGTGCCATGTCAGTGCATCCCGCCTAACCAAATGAGCCAAAGCACACTAAACAATACTATACAATAATTGGAATAATAAGCAAATGGAGAACAACTAAAAAGTAATCTGTGCAGTTAATTCCTCATTAATGTATTGTTTACCAAGGTATCTGTCAGGTAGGGAATATACCTTCTATCAAGCAGTGTCTCTTTTATGTGTCTCCTGCGGATGCCTGTTCTCTACTTCAATGGCCGTAACGGGCACAAAAGGACTTTAATCTGCAAGTCCATCAACCAGCAGCTCAATGATGAGCTGCTGGTTGATGGAGCAGCTCATCAACCAGCATGCTCCAAAGTGGTTTGGAATATTGTAAGCAATATTCCAAACCACTTTCTACTTTCCTATATGCTCATAACTGCCATCCCTGAAGTGATTGGGACTGGCCTACCTTGGAGTAAAAATCAGCTTAATGCATAAAGATCTGAAGTGTGATTTTAAGAGTATAGTCTACTATAATCAAATAGAGGTGAGAAGCAACAGTCATTACAAAAACATGAAGATCACTATAAGGAGACTATGAGAAAATAATTTCTAATGTTACGGAGTGTACAAGTATAATTTACCTGCAAGAACTACTGCATGTCTTGTTTGTTTGTTCTTATTCTTGTCAACATCCAGGAATGAAACAAGCACAAAGATAAAATATCTATATATCATATAGTTCATTTATATATTTCTGACAAGTACATAAACCAAAAAGTTCTGAAAACAATACAACAATCATCACCTTTCTGGTCATATTATTCTCTAAAAAAATAAATAAGTAAAACGCTTTCAGTTAACAATACCAAAGTGATATAACGCTGTGTTTTTCCAAAAAACTGAACAGTCTTTAGACAAAGAGAGAAAACATTGGAGAGGCACAATATCAATACAACCATTACAGTTTTGTACATACATTATAATAATTCGGCAGATTAAGGCTAAAGAGGCTATCTGGACTCAAATGAAGCCATCAGAAGAGATTTTAATTATTTTTTTCATTGCACTCTATCTCCACAAAGAACACCAGCTCTACTCTCTATAAGCCTATACGTCAATAATACACCAGTCTGAGATTTATAAGTATACATTTTTCAGAAAATTTGCACTGGGCTTCGCTTGTCTGAGCACCTCACTCCTCTCCTTTAAAACACTTGAAGGGAAATCAGCATTTTTTTAGCATATATATATAAATTAATTCAGTACATATAATACAGTACAAATCTATTCTATACATATTAAATACAAAATAAGGGAGGGGCTGTAATTACTATAAAGGTGTGATTTAAGTGTGGTCCCGTCTACAGTGATATCTCTTGAAGCTGCAACCCTGAAATTC
This sequence comes from Lophius americanus, assembly GCA_037951165.1. Classification (NCBI taxonomy): domain Eukaryota; kingdom Metazoa; phylum Chordata; class Actinopteri; order Lophiiformes; family Lophiidae; genus Lophius; species Lophius americanus. The sequence goes on along the minus strand of JBBDHG010000024.1, from coordinate 1,748,140 downwards.
AATAAATGTGTTAAGACTTCAGTCTTACACAAAAGAAGACAATATTTGTTAAAACTGCCATAAAAATGTGGCAGAATTGGCAACACTTGGTGGAGAAAAATTGAGTTATTTGAGTTATATTATCGACTGCATGGATACACAGTCAACTAGATTAAGTTTCTTCTTACAATAAATTACGTGCAGAACACCGTTGCCGTAATTATTGTGATGGTGATATACCATTAAAAACTGGTGACAACAACAACAGTGACTCCATTGCTGTTGTATCAGAGCATGCCGATTTGATTTAATGTAATTTTCTTAAATTAGAGAAAACACAAAATTGTAAGAGAACATAGTCTGATGCAATAGAAAAGATAAGCAGATGTTATGGTACTTTGTTATGCAAGGCAGGACAGCTGAGTAACAGAAAAAGCCGACTATCAAATAAATATGAATACTATTAACCCAAAAATGCATCACCTGCTAATGGCAACATGTGACAGCTACATATTGTCCCAGCGATGCAGACCGGAGCTGTGAGGTGTGATTATTGCTGTCTCAGCTGTTAGAAATTTAGCAGCATTTACTATCTTTTCAGAGTCTGCATGTGCAGCAAAAGTTCAAATGATCCACATCACAAGCAGGTAACAGTCATTATGTCAGATAATGCTCCAATTCGCTCATAAACAGAAAAAAATATTGTCTGAATAAAAAAAACTACATGCAGGGGGAGAGTGTGGTTGTTTTTTTTTGCGTTATTTGTTGCCATTTCCCTCTATGGCACTGTAGCCAAGTTGAGGCCGTCAGCATGGATTTCTGGTATTGTCCTCTCTGGTCTGAGACACACCGCTAACCTCTGTGGAATACAAGACCATCAGACACAAGGACAAGGTGAATTTAATGAAAAACATTTGAGAAAATAAATGTTTCTAAATTTCTCCTACTTTCCCTCCACCTCTTTTCCTCTACTGACCTGCTTGAGAGATCCAGGAGTCCACACCAGCTTGTAGACCATGTAGATGGGGATCCACATGAAGGATGAGAAGCCAATGACGTACTGGCCCATTGTGATGCTCCAGTCCGGATATTTGTAGTCGAACAGCGTGAGCTCTGGCGCTTTCAGCAAAGAGCTCAGTATAATATACTGAAAATAGTGGGGTTACATTAATTTTGCATATTTAAAAAGTCCTTACATGTTAATGTAACTTTAACATTGTAACATAACTTAGATGCCCATGCATTTTGTACAGACTAATAAAGTAAGCCTGCATATGTAATAATAGAAAATATTAGAAAGAAGACATCTAGAGTTGGATGCAAATAAGAAACAAGGATATAAAATTGTATGATGTGTAGAAATAGAAAATGGATGTTTGCCCACAATACTACACATTTCATAAATGAGTTAATCTGTTTAGTAACTCTGCCCCTCTAGACCCAAACTCGATAAAATGTTGCTACTGCCAATTGATCGCTGGATGATTCAAATGCATACTTTTTTTTCGTTCTCCCATCTGGGAGACAAAATTCTAAGTCATAATAAAATTGGGAATATTTCTATGTTTTTATATTATTTAGACATTCTTATCTGCTTGCTATAATATTAGGTCATAATATTTCATAACTTACTGCTAGAAATGCTGGACTGATAGCAACCCAGCAAACCCTCCAGAATAGTCCTGGAGCTTTGCCGAGCATGGCCTGAATATCGCTGCTAAATCTGTTGATACCTGAAAGCAAAAATATTTTAAAAAAGTGACATGAGCTACAAATGTTTTCAATCCAAAGGGCTATCTGCTCAGATGAAGTGAAGCATTCAGCCAATAATAATTTCTCATTTACCGTAGAACCAGGACACTGCAATGGCCTCAAGGAAACCCACAGCTATAATGGACCACCCCACTCCGAATTCCTCCAGCAGCTTGACCACGTAGGCACCACCCTGTCAGCAGCATTTAACAGTGACTTGTATCATTCACCACACACGAGAGCAGCACATTCTTACTTCTTCACTTAATCAGATATGTGCATCTTACAGCAAGTGTAATAGAAGAGGAGGATTTCACGTATTGTTCCATTTTGCTTTCTCTAGCTCATTTTACATGTGTAACTCTTACATTTGTGAGGGTGCTTAGAGAGCCCAAAAAGCAGACAACCACCAAGCACAGAACAAAAAGTTCCCGCCGGTGAGACAAATGATCGGGATATTCATCCAACACAGCAGTGATGATTGCCTCCAGCCCACCGAACTGAAACACAGAGGAAGTTTAAAATATGCTGAATTATTAGGTAAAATGTACATATTTTAATCTTCGTATCATATATCTGTTGAAGTGATATAACTTTAAGTCAAATGCAATGCATGCTGGAAAATAATTACATAAATTAAATTTATCAATACAAAAGCTCGGATCACAGGAGTTAATAAAGGACTGCTTTGTCTTATCTCATCTCATCTCACCTCCTCTCCTCTCCCCTCACCTCACCTCCTTTCATCTCACCTCCTCTCATCTCACCTCCTCTCATCTCACCTCCTCTCATCTCACCTCCTCTCCCCTCCCCTCAACTCACCTAATCTCACCTCCCCTCACCTCACCTCCTCTCATCTCACCTCACCTCACCTCACTTCACCTTATCTGATCTGATCTCATCTCCCATTTCATCCCATTTCATCCCATCTCATCTCATTTCATCTCATCTCATCTCATTTCATCTCATTCCATCTCATCTTAACTGTGAGACATGTAAATTCAGATATATTATACTGTTTGAGAGACTCCCTGTCCTTCATGTAATCGGCTCATACCGTGCTGTCCAATCCCAGCGTGATCATCATCACAAAAAAGATGATTGCAAAGAAGGTTGAGCCCGTAATGTTTGCAATGGCTTCTGGGTAAGTGATGAAGAGCAAACTTGGCCCTGAAAGCATGAAAATAAAGAAGAGAAGAGGATGACAGCTGGATTTAATTTCTCATTTATTTTGTCTTCATTAGTTTTCAATATAAGATGTATTCACTGACCTTTATCCTTGGCTACATCCTCAACCTCCACCTTCCGCATCTCAGCCATGTAGCCCAGCACCATGAAGATTACAAACCCCGACAAAAAGCTTGTCAGACAGTTCACCAAACTGGTCACAATGGCGTCACTGTTAAGTAATCAACGCAATGATGATGTCATGAATAGTTTTCTTTAAATGTTTTTATGTTTTTCGTTTCAATCCAAACTATTGCTCTTTGAAGTGAAAGCTGTTCGATAAATCACTGAGTCTACTCTCCTTTCTTTTCATCTTCGTGTCTGACTCATGGGGAAACACCTGCTCAGCACCCAGCAACCCTCCTGTTGAGGAATTCTCTACCAGTGTGTGTTCATCATAGGTGTAAGACTTTCTTACCAAACATATAGCTCTTTGAGTATATTCTCAATAACAAGAATTCTTTTAGCAACAAGAAGTCTCCTTAAGCTAAAATTATATCAAAACTCATGTCATTTTCCAGTTTAGTGTTTGTCTTTTCATATCAAAAAATATATATTTCGAACAAGAACCGGCAGGTACTTAAGTTACAATTAAAGTATGAAGTTTTTCAATCCAATAACAAAAAGAGAATAACCATTAAAAATAGAACAAGCTGAAAGATTTGTGTACAAATACACAAATGCTCCTGTTAGTGTAAAAAAAAGTATTTGTTGATGTGAATAGATCATAACCCATACCCAAATGTGAGAAAACTGACAAAATTCTGATATGCCTCAATGATATTAAGAGAGGACGACTGAAGGGATATACGTCTTTAAGTGTCATAAGAAAGGGGAAATATCATTTGATTCTGTCCAGTGGAGTTTGGGGAGATGTGGACTTACCCTGTCCTCTGAATGTGAGTAAAATTACATTAAATCACATACTGTATGTTCAAATGCGTTAAAAATGTAGAAAAAAAAGAAAAGAAAAGAAAAGCAGATTGAAAAAGGGACCCAACAACATATTTGTGATAACTGGTAGAAATATGTACAGCATTATTGAGGCAATGAGAATAGGCCGTGCCTCGTTAGATAATGCATGAACAGGGGTAGTTTTATATGCCCCAATGGCCAGGGCGCTAAAAGATTCCTTTAAAAACTGTAAAATATCCGTATCACACTGAGTTTGCCACTATCAAGCTCTCGACCATGATATTTTGTTTAACTCATAACCAATATATCCCACAGCTGTTTCCAGAGTTCTGATCGTATAATATACAGTAATATACAGTAAAGTATTAAAATCCAAGCTTAAATTCAACACGAGTCTGGATTTCTAATCTCACAGAGGGCAAAGAGTGAAGACAGCTTTCAGCCCTCTCCCTGGATCCTCATCATCTTCTTATGAAGCTATGTTAAAGCCACAAATGTGGGTTTGCATGACTCAGTGTGCCTCAGATCCTACCGATAGCAGTTATTTGTGAAAGGGTTGTAGCTGGAGAGAGCCAGCAGCACCCCGAACCCAGGCCCAAGAGAGAAGAATATCTGAGCAGCAGCATCCACCCACACCTAGAGAAGATCAGAAGAGAGACCAAAAGAGACATTAGAATATGAGTGAATCTTAGCTGTAACAGATCTGGGATCCTTAATGGCTTAACAATGAGCAAACTGTTAAAAAACAAGGGCAATTTCAATTTTCCCTTTCTGCCATTTCATGCCGCCGGCAAAATGAAATTTATAGGCATGTTTTTATTTTTTATTTTCCTTAATTGTGTTCCGATCCCTGATGTCAGTCGTATAGAAATCATTTGCTGCACAGCTGTACGTAGTGAGATCTGAAGAGGAACACAGATTAAAAAGAAAAGCCCATCATTGGATGTTGGTGAGTGAGACAGAAAGGGAGGCCTTTGTTAATGGGGAGAAAATCTAAAGCAATTATGCATCTTATTATCCTGCTCTGTGGCTTATTTATGCATCTCATTTCATCTTATTCATATTCTCTTCCAGCCAAAGCACTCACGCGTTTAGTAAGCAACCACAGTAGGCATGAGGAGAGGACATTTCAAAAATGTAAAAAAATATATGCAGATTTTCCTCAAACTAGTGGGTAATGAAAATAATATAAAATATTGTCTCTTAACATCCAGATAGGTACATTTCTTGACACCGGTCAAGTGAGTTAAAGTCCTTTTGGGAGGTATTCCACTATAGACAAATGTGATCAAATTTCTCGAAGTAATATAAGGTAAAATAACATATGGAAAGAAAACTCATAGAAACTAACGATAGGAGACAAAAAAAATATGGGACAAACATCTCCCTCTCTCTTTTTATTCACAATTCATGTCTACAGATTTAATGTTTATTTGCTATTTTAATTTCCTCTCTCTCTTTTTTCTGCCTTTTTTTCTGAACAATTCTGCAACTACAAAATTTCCTTTAAAGTGTGAAATTAAGGTTATAAAACAAGACTCTTTGTCTCTTTAAAACGTATTACTTTTATCTTATCCGACAAAGCAGCTGAGCAACCAACTTTCTACAACTTACACTGGTCTCCAGGAGTTTCCCCCACTGGGGCTTTAGATAAAACACCACACCTCTCCATGCTCCAGGCAGAGTGGCCCCCCGAATCAGCAGGATGAAAAGAACTATGTAGGGTAGAGTAGCGGTCACCCACACCACCTGTTGTGGGGGAAAGTCATCAATCACCTCCTCTTTGACTTAATTATTGAGGACAGAGAGTAATCTTCTATATGATTTTGGTGGTAAAACAAATGATACCTTCCCTGAGGTCTTCACACCCTTCCAGAGGCTGAAGTATACGATGGTGAAAATGAGGAAAAGGCAGAGCATCAACTGCCAGCGAACACCCCCAACGTCTCTCAGCCCATGAGACTTGTGAAGCTCAAGAACATTCCTCCTGCCATGATGAAACACATAAATCATGCCATATTTAGCACAAAGGACAACATTTCCCCCAACATCACTAGCTGACTATATTTGCGTAGCCTTACTGTAAAGCTATTTATATATGTGGCTTCTGTCACTTTCACTTACATGCACTTACGTGTAAAATTCCTCTGCCGGAGACTTGGAGGAATTGGTCCAGGTGACGTTATCCGTGCCAAAATAGTTGGTGCAGTCAGGTGTATTCCACACATTGTCGCAGTTTGTCCAAGGCAATATGGTGGAGAAGGAGGAGTAGAAGTAGAAGAGAGCCCAGGCAATGATGGTGTTGTAGTAGAAGGACACATAGAGAGCAATGATACAAATAGAATACCCTATACCTGAAATAAAGGATAGAGGATTTAAAATCAGGTTCACCTCATCATCATATTGAGTTGATTTTGAGTCACAAGATTTCTTAACGTTAACTGACACTGAGCAACGCATTGGGAGGCCTTACCTTTGAAAATGGGACAGATGTGTTTCCAGATTGATATGGCTCCGGTTCTGTGGAACTGTCCCAGCGCCAGCTCCATGTAAAAGAGAGGCACACCTCCGAAGATGGCCATCAAAATATAGGGAATGAGGAATGCACCTGCACACAGACACATGCAGGTAGATGTAAAGTACGGTTTTTACACCCATCATCCTTCACATTGTAAACACATGGAGCTAAAGTCAGAGTAACCTTGTTTATCTCAGTACAACAGCAGCTGCCATTGTGTGGGTATGTTCAGCACCAAATTGATATTTTTTGCCTTGATGTTGATTTGTTGAAAGCAGGTAAAATGGGCAAGTGTAAGGATCTGAGCAGCTTTGACAAGAGTGAAATTGTGGTGGCTAGAGGACTGACTCAGAGCATCTTCTGAACTGACGTCTTGGTCGTTCCCAGTACGCAATGTTTAGTACCTACTAAAATGGACAACTGGTGAACGGTGTAATTCGAGGAGCTACTTCTAGCAGAATTACTGAAAAAGTTCAACGGATTCTGACTGAGAGGTGTCAGAACACAAAGTGAATCGCAGAGCTGTTTGGTCTGAAAAAAGAGAAACCTACACCGTATGAGGCAGGTTGATTATTGTTCAAGCTGATTAGTGTACATGAAGATCATGATGAGTCATGTTTAGTGCTGACTTAATGTATATGCAAGAACACAGTGAGGTTCTTGCATATACATTAAGTGAAGAATTGAAAAGGTTTGAATCTGAAAATAATGGCGTACATTTTAATTAAAATATGATAATGTCACTTTACCCTTATCCTAATTAGTTTGTTAATAACGATACTATGTGTATCATGATGTATTCTATAGTACATTCAAAGGATAGGTTAAAAAAATTAAATTCTTCCTTGGATAAAACTGTGGAAATGATATGAGAGGATATGATGAGCAGAAAATGCTAAATGGGACTTTGAATTTGTTGTTCTTGAGAGGAGTTCAATAACCAAACTGGCCTTAAAATGTAACATTAGTCATTGATGCAAGTGTCTTAAAATGCAGCCAGCAAAACAACAAACCAACAAAATATAAAACTACATATTGTTGAGGAAATCAGATTTATTTTTTTTTTTTTTTAATTATTTGTACATTTGCTTATTGTAGTAAATATTTGTCAATCCCAATAATTGCATACATTATTGATAAAAGGTGAGAAAAGAAAATGATACAGCTATGTCATAGTAAAAAGTGTGAGGAACTTGGGATGTGTCGGCTGCAGATGTGCAGTTCAGCACCATGGATAGATTCTGGTTCCAGGCGCACATCTTCATCCTCAACCTGTTCTATAAAACAAAATGTTTGATTCCTCCTCACATTAGATTTCAAAGTTAGGCGAACTTGTGGAAATTCAAGTGAATGAGCCAGTTACAGCACTAACCTCCGCCGTTTTGGTAACAAATGTATGGAAACCTCCAAACATTTCCCAGATCCACCGCAAAGCCAATAACGGACAGGAGGAAATCCATCTTCTTGCTCCATTTATCCCTGGTGTCCGTCTGCGTGATGACGGGTACCGGCACGCTATTGGAGGTGTAGCCGGGGTTCGGGGAGCCGTGGCGGGTCAGACTGCTGGCCATGACTACTGGATACTGTCGGGGCATCGGACTGTGAAAAGTCAGCCAGAGGAGCAGAGATGGAGATGTTTATCCTGAGCTGACGGGGGCAGGGTGAGAGGAGGAGTTGGGGGCGCCACAGTGCAGCCTGGGGAATACCTGTTGGTGGAGGAAGAGCAAAGAAGATCTGAACAAGCTTTCATCTTAAAAAGCTGACTTAAAGTTTCCAGAGGTTATTGCTGACCAGTAACACAGAGCACATTGTTGGAGATAACGAATGTTTTAACATCTTGGAACATAAACCTATGAATTAACCAGAGCTTAAACAGGGGCGTAGGTAAACTATATCAGAGGGCTCCCCATCCTCCTCTCTCCTCCTCCTCAGTCTGTTGTACACAAAATTGATTCGCTGCTCAATTCGGTTTCGGTTTAGAGCTTTACCATGAAAGTATAATTTGTGGAAAGGACCTTCTGCTCTGGATCTGCTGGGTCTGAGTTCTTATCACAGAATAAGAGTTGAAATGAAATGGATATTGTGAGATAGATTAAGATCTCTATATTTTCAACATTACCTGTAACTGTTACAGCACTGTCAGCAGCACATGTACGGATGTTTGATGGTAATAATAATGGAATAAATAAATACATCAAATACATCATTTATAGCATATTTTATACACACAGCACCCACTGTAGGAAAAAATTGTATCTGAGAAAATAGAGGACTGCGCCCTGAAACAGATGTATCTCCAGAAGTGTCCCTGAAAATGACTTTTCACAAATCTAGTACATAAAAAAGAAAAAAAAGAAAGAAATGTAATGGAGATCGCATGAATAGAAATGCAAAACACATGTGGGACAAAAAGAGCAAAAATGTTTCAAAGATCCGGTTCAAACCCATGAGTGGGCAGTCCATTTGAACTTCCAAAAGTTTAATCCAGGAAGCTACAAATAGCAGCTTCAACAATCTCGGCTTCCTAATCCTACGTTAATATAGTTTAGTGAAGACAGGAGAATAGAATCACAGCAGAGTAACTGCACTCATTAGAAAAAACCTAATAAAAAGACTTTGTAATCAAATCAAGCACTTTTAGCATTGAGCACTTTGATAAAGCCATGAACTGGAATCTTTCAGTGATCAGCGTCAGAGCAGGTCTGAGCAGAGAGAGAGCACCAAATGGAGTTACTTTAGGAAACGGATATGAAACAGAAATAGCACCAGACACTTCGCGTAAAAGCCAAATGGCAGTCTAACAATATGGCCTTCATGGTGTCACATGATGTGGATGTGTCATCTGGGGAATGGTCAACTTGGTTTCCTGCATAGATGGATGGATGGATAGATGGATGGATAGATGGATGGATAGATGGATGGATAGATAGATAGATAGATAGATAGATAGATAGATAGATAGATAGATAGATAGATAGATAGATAGATAGATAGATAGATAGATAGATAGATAGATAGATAGATAGATAGATAGATAGATAGATAGATAGATAGATAGATAGATGGATGGATGGATGGATGGATGGATGGATAGATAGATAGATAGATAGATAGATAGATAGATAGATAGATAGATAGATAGATAGATAGATAGATAGATAGATAGATAGATAGATAGATAGATAGATAGATAGATAGATAGATAGATAGATAGATAGATAGATAGATAGATAGATAGATAGATAGATAGATAGATAGATAGATAGATAGATAAAGGCTTGAATTAGGAAGAGTAAACAGTCAGCAAGGGCAAAGCGGTTTCTCATTTTAGGTGAGTGAGGGGTTCCCTGAGGGCTGACAACCTGCCAACAAACCACAGAGCACTGGCCTTCTCCAACCTACAGTCCTGTCAATCTACATTGGTACACATGGGCAGAAGAACATCAGACTGACAGGAGCCTCCATCAAGAGCCTTGGTGCCTGTTAGAGCATGTCGACTCTAATCATACATGGGCATGTGCATATTGTTCCTGTCTACAAACTCTGCTGGCAGCCACACAGACATGGATCTGGCAAGGCATCCAGGATTTTATTATATTACTTGCATTTGCTTCTTGAAGTGATTATTGGTGTGGGTCCTGGCTGTAACACAGCTGTTGCAGCTTCATTAATTTTTTGTTTTCTGTGCACTGAAAGCCAGACCAGCTTCTTGTATCCTTGTTGTCATAAGCAAAGGACACACTGGAGAGAAGCTCTGCTGTGTTGTTTACTCAGGCAGAAGTCCCCAAATGGTATTTAAAAACACATGTTATTACCTCATATAACCAATGCCTTGTGCAGGTACTGCGTCACCGCAGCGAGGGAATCCTGGGTTAAAAGGTTGTTTGTTGGGACAGATGAGTAGAATGAAGCCACAGCAAGAAGGAAAGATGAAGAACACAGTAACTGGATGGAAATAACAGCTATAATTTAAATATGTAATTCACGTCTCTCTACCTCGGACATATCCCAGATGATTTAAATAAGGATGACTCGTAACTTTTCAAGTTCTTACTTGCATCCAGTGAAAAGGGTTTTCACCAAATACTGGCTCCAGAAAAGCTGCCCCACTGCCGGGGTCTTTATAAGTATTGTGAAACAGTCAGAAATGCTTGAGAAAATAACCGATTCTATGAGACTCCAAAAAGAAAATGGGAGAAGAATCAGAAGAAATTATTGATTTATTGGATAATGAGATGGATCACTCATAATAATCTTTTTTTTCATGCATGTGCAAACCTACCTAGCTTTATTGATCAACCTATGAACTCTGCTTTATTTTATTTTCTCTTTTTTACTTTTGTTATTACCAATTTTGTTCTTATAATGTACAAAATTGATAAATGAAAAAGTTAAATTATAAAAAAGGAACACAGTAATTCTGTCGTGTTTTTGTATTTACTGGTTAAACAACCCATGCCATGCAACTTTTTTCAAAAAGCTGTGACAGGCCCTTATCTGTGATTAATCATTCATCACTCATCTCTTGACATCATTCAGTAGGTGTTTGGAGAGGATAATAATTATTTAAATCTGAAAATAGAATTTAGTCCCATTCTTGCTTGATGTGACAACTTCAGTTGCTGATCTTACTTTGAAAACGAAAGCTTTGTCTCTGCAACCATTTTCAGTTCCTCTCAACACCTCTGGATAACAGAGCATGACCACATGACTTGTTCACCTTGTATCAGTACACCTATAAGTGACACCACCACATCATGTAGCTCCTGATCAAAAGTAATAAACAGAACACATATTGTATATATGCCATATATCTGATTTAGATTAGTGATCAGTTTTTTTACCGGAATATGAAATCCAATGAGGTAATCTACAAAATAAATCCTAACAATATGTTGTCTTTTAGCTGCTTTCAATGGAATTGAATGCCAAATGGGATTTTAGAATTTTCTTCTTTAAAAGTGTCCTACAAAATGTTCCAACATTTTTGGTTGTAATATGACGAGACTGCACTCGAATCTTTGGAAATGTTACGTTATTGTATTGTATTATCTGATCACAGATCTCTACATGCAACAGAGGGACTCCATCTGGACATTTCCCTTTGCAAAAAGGACCTTTGAATTATGTTTATTCTGAAACAATGATGGGAGGGGCGGGGGGGGGGAGGGGCGGTCCTGTCCTGCTCAGTCTGTCATTCTCTGTTATCTCTCTCTCCTTTCACTACCCAATCTAGCTGACAACCTTATCCTTCAGGCGTAACTCCCCACTCCAGTGCACTGAAGTCTGGTAACCCTTATACTGACACCGAGTATGCTGTCATTCATAACTGAGAATTATTGTTACTCATATTTAAATGTTGTACACAGTTGCCACCTTCTGGAATACTTGTGAAACGGGTTCTTGTAACTATTAAGAATAAGGATGGCCCAGAATTAAGCATATCATGAAAGGATTAATTGCATTTGTTGATTGTTTTTGATAAATAAGTTCTACTAAAGTATCAATATGCATTCCCCTTTTAAGTAGGGGAAGCATAATAACTTCAGATTAGTTTAATTAGATTTATAGAGGGTTTCTTTTCTTTTTTCTTTTGATAAATCACAACATTTTAGGCCCTACCTGATATACAGCAACATTTGAACTAGAGGAGTTTTTCCTAAGTTTACGCAGCAACAGGTGCTTGACTTGAATCAGGAGCTGGAGTGGCTCTTTAAGAAACCTTTAAAAATGTAGTGTAATACAGTTTCTGGTGCGTTTTGTAACCAACGACATTGAGTGATTACACCCAATCTAATCTGAGCAGACTAAAATATCATTAACGAACATTGCAAAAGGAGAAATCTGCGTGATTTGCAGATACAACATAGTGCAGCTTGACAATTGTTCTACATCTTGACCACAAGGGGGCGCTGAAATAACCTTCTTCGAATTCGTAACAGGTGCAAAAATGAATAATAATAATAATAATAATAATAATAATAATAATACATTTAATTTATAATGCACTTTACATTTGGATCAAATCTCAAAGTGCTAAATGTTATTCTCATGGAATATTATCATGTATACTCACAAAGATTCTAATTGTTAGATTACGTCACTGTGTAGGTTCATATCATCCAGCAAGTTTTTTTTTTTTACTATCATTAATGAAGGGAACTTTTATTTGAAGGACAACATGACTGAAATGTTTAATGCCACATCAAGCATTCTTTAGCTAAAGTTTAGCCCTATCGGAGGCCTGCTGTGGGGAAGCGCAGGAGGTACGACGTGCGTCTTTAAGAGGCGTGTGAGAGGAGGTGGAGTCGTGATGCACCAGCAGTGAGGCAGCAGCTGATCTAGAGGCTGTTGCTGCTTGCAGAAAGGAGGCTGTACTCATGGCAACAATTATGGCAGGTGAGAGCCGAAGCGAAGCATTACAAATAGCTGCATAGATTAATTAGATACATGTATCTAAAGTACATTTGTGTTCTTATCAGGCAATGTACAATGATCTGAGCTATGATAGACCCTAGTGATGATTTGTGTTGGACTGTTTGTGATGTGTTTAGAGGCAGAGACCCGTCAGAGGCTGCTGCGCACCGTCAAGAAGGAGGTGGGTGTTTCATCCCAGGTCTCATCCAGTAGGAAAAACATGACTATTTTTTCCGTTAATGTGGCTGTGGTTTCTACACTGTTGTCATAAATGTGTCCTGATTGTGGTATGGTAGGTGTTATTTACCATTCCATATATATATATATATATATATATATATATATATATATATATATATATATATATATATATATATATATATACATTCCTTGTATACGCATACACATACATTGTATACATAAAATAAAATCTAAATCTGTGACATTTATGTATACATCCAATGATATGTTCTTATATATTAAAAGATGGTATATATTTTACTGATTATTGTATATTATGCTGATGACATCTTAGATTCTCATCTGAACAAGATGAGAAAAAGACCATATTTAAAAAATTCTGACCATCGTAAAAATCCTTTTTTTTTTACTGAGTATTCCCTGCTTATATGTTCCAGCTCAGTAATTATTTGAAGGAAACCGATTGTCTTTAGTCAGAATTTTTATTGTTAGAGAGCTGACCGACTGCCTTCTGCCAAGCCAATCTGGGGTTTCAATTAGAAACAAACAGCATCTGTGTGTGTGAGTGTGAGTGTGTGCGCGTGTGTGTGTACGCCTGATACAAGTAATGAGTTATGTGGGGCTGAAAACAAATATAGGAGCTGTTCTGGTGGTTTGTTCAGCTGATTTTCAATCCTTCCTGTCACTCTTCATCAGTCGAGGTTAGATGATAACAGGTCAGAACATATCCAAAGAAGTTAACCATGGAAGCAAATGTTGTTGGTTTTAAGCAGGTGAAACTGTAGAAGCATCCATCTTGAGGAAAATTATTATTATCATCACCATAATATCCTAATATCGTCATTAACTTTGTCTAAACGCTGTTCCAGAAACTGCTCTTCTTCCATAAATGAACCGTTCTCTGGACTTTATTTCCCTGGTTTAAGATTAGATTATTTTCATGGCCTGTGTTTATTTATTTCTTGAACCTCTAGTATCTCAAGTAAAGATTCCAACAAAAAGTAGTTACGGCTTTATATTATGTAAGTCTATTTCAAAAGAACATTGAAAAAAGACTCAGTATGGAATCATTGACTATAAGATAAACTAGAGAAAAAGAGGAGCCAAGGAGGTACGAGGATTTATAAAAGCTTATTAGTATTTGCAGGTTTCTTCAGGTTTTATGAAAATAACAACCTGCATCCTAATTCAATCTGTGAGGAAACACAGCGGGCCAGAAGAAAAACAACACTAGACTGTAAGCAATAAACCTTTCCGAGGTGACACAATATTTTAGACCATCAGTGATTGGTGTGTATCTCGTCGGCAGTGATTCTAGCAGTAATCATCCTCCTCCTGGACTGCAGCAGGCAGATGTGTTACACATGGTTCACCAGAGGTTTTTTGTTGTTGCTCTGGCTATGAAACAAGGGTGTAGATGTGCTGTTGTGTAAGGGTGAGCCGTTACCTCCCTGGCAACGTGCCTGCTGGACTTCCCCACCCACTGCCACGATGCTGGCTAAGCCATTCGACATCAGGTTTCGCCCCAATCTTTATCTTTTTTTATATTATATGTCTTGGATTATGAAGAGAGAAAGCAGTTTTGATCATTAATCTAAAATGTGTATTTGCAGATTCATAACTGCTTACAAAATCAGTCCAAACCTATTAGTTGATATATCATCATTATAATAGTTTTCTCAAACAAAGGGATGGATTGTGAATACTTGGAGTGATGATTCAGCTTGCCGGACAATCATTTGCAATGGAAGTATGAATAATCTTTCCTTGAAGACATTTAAAGAAATTAAGGGTTCTTAGTTAATCAGTCGCCTAGCCTTGTGCCTTGAGTCAACTGGAAATATCCAGTTTAGCTAGCTGAACCTGACTGACTGATGTTATTTGGTCAGTTTAGGATAAGAATATGAAACACATTTAGTGATTTCCACATGTGCCGTTTCTTAAAAGTTCATATCTGATGGTATTTTAATCAAGTGTCAAGTAAAATATATCAGTCATACTCATATTACCTTTAAATCAATAGTGGCTAACTTATGTTAGCAAGCTAACGCGACGCCTGTTCAGTCACATGATACCTTTGGTAGATGTGGACCTTGTGTGCGTGGTCCTTGTGGTCCAGACAAAGACGCTCATTGGTCCATGGTGTGTTTTTGGTTTTACAGACTTGTAACTCAGAGGTCTGGACCAGTTGGTCAGGGCTCTAGCGTGGTCCTTGAGTTTCAGAGCAGTTGCTCAGAGGTGCGTTCCATAGTCCTTGTGGCCCACACACGTTGTTTCCGGGATCTGTAGCATGGGTCTCCTGGACATTGGATGTTCCTGACAACTAAATTAATTGATGTAAACAAAACTTGGACTAGTCACTTGTCTGAAATTAAGAAAGCACCTGCTAAAGTACAGTAGAGTGACAGTTGAGGACAAAAAACCCACCATAATATCTATACCCTCAGTTTAAAAGTACGCATTTATAAACTGTGCGCACAAATTATAAATTATCAACCAAATAAAATATGATATCAGAAGGCCGTGTGCACAGATTTCTAAACTTTACAGAAGGATTTAACTTTTTCTCAACTGCCACTACGGGGACTCCGTAGACAAAATTAAACTTCTTGAGTGAAAAATGAACCAACAAATCAAATTATTCTTCAGTTGACAAATGATAATGTTAGTAACAGATGATCATGGACAACATTTGACAAAGTAGACATGGCAATTCAGTGTAAATTAAGTTACCATGTGATTTAAAGGACAGGACATTCATTCATTCATATTCATTTGAGAAATGAATGAGATAATTATATAATTAATTCATAAAAACAGGATAAAATTGTCTTTGTTTTTAAAGAGATTATTAGCTCAGAATCATGCGATAAGTTTCCATGAAAATAGAGCTCTTTTCAGTTGTTCTGAATGAATCTAATATCTCAAAATCTCAAGAGGACCATGTCCATACAGCTTGCCTTGCAGATATAAAATGATTCATGTGAAATTCATTGAAACTGGCTGCATGGTGACACAAGTGACCTGCTGAAAATACAGACATTGAGATACAAATTAATTTGTTAAGTCACAGAAACACACCAAGCTTCTCAAGTAAATGCATTATGCTACTGTAGAGGGGCATCAACACATTAATAATATTAACATGTTTTTCCGTGGCTGACTGGCGAGGACAGCAATGCTTTATCAGTTAGCAGCTCTTCAATGGCATGCTCCTAATTCATCGTGCATCTAGTCTGTCTTCTATCCTTTCTCTCTCCTTTGGCTATTTAATGTGTTTGGTTTATGAATTATTGTGGATGAGGGAGATAGATAGATAAACTGATTAAGTTTTTAATGAAAGCTGAACATCAGTTTCTCCATTCTCTTGCACTAGTGCATGCGCCGTCTTTGCTCTTGATGAGGTTCCCTTCTGTTTTTCATTGGAAGGTGTTCTCCAAATGAGAAATGCATCACTTACGCTAAACACATTCCCCCTCTGTGCTTTCCAACATAACTCTTACTCCTCTAATATTTGCTGGTTTTGTTCACTAAACTATCAGTGTGTTCCTCATTAGTTACGCAGTAGATTTAGTGGAGTAGAGAGTGTTATTTGTTCCATTCCCTGGTGTTTTTTAAACCCCATCTGTTTTAAATTTGTTACATTTATTTTACATCTTACACCTCATATTACTTAATAATTTCTGAGATCTTATGTCTGACCCAAAAGAAAAATCACACCCCGGAACTTGTAAGAAAGGAGGGAGGAATGTAGGATCGTGATGTGTTTTCCTCTTAGTTATCTTATCAGTGGAGACCAGACCCTTCCCATTATGAAGCCTGCCTCCTGTGAGCGGATACGGCCTGGCTGGGATTCATTCACAGAGCCTTCTTCACTGTTCACCACACGTTCTATCTAATGGAGTCAGTCTGTTGATGAAGCAGCAGTAAGATGGCTCCTCTTTATTCAGAGATAGTTTAAATCAGTATGAATCTAGGTGAGGTTACATTTTTTTTTACATGTTTTCCAGATATATCTATTCCCCCTTACTGGAAAAGTCAATATTGTTTATATTCTGTTTATCATTGGCAAATAATTTATGATTAGTGTTTGCGGTTTATACCATATGGCCATTTCTCTATGCTTTGTTTTCTCATACTGTCCCTGCCGAGTCTGTTCAAACAAATCCGGAGGAGAGCACCATATTTCAGAGAACACAGGATGTATGTGGCATAAATATTTACCTTCTGGCACAAAATTGGTTTGGATGACACCCCGCTGCCTTGCTTTAGCTTTGATACATAAGGCCTTTCCGTCAGTTTGTCTGTCTGTGTCTTGTTCTAGTTGTGCCTGTATTTTTTGTGTCTCACATGTGCACACACACACAAATACACACCTGTGTTTGCTAAAGGAGAGAGGGAGACCTGCCCTGAGATCTGCACCATTTACTCTGTTCTTTCTGGCAGCGGAGTGTAATACAATCCCCCTGTCTTGTTTTTGCATTTTCTGTTTAATATAGATTTTCTGATTGACAGTTGATGCACAATGTAGGAAGAAGCTGCAGGGAAATCATCAAAAAAGACTCTGTTACACTGAGTCAATTATTTTTTACCTTTGTAGGTAAATTTGTTCATAATTAGGTTTTAGTGCGGATGAGATACGATTGGTTTGAATTCAAGACTGATTCGCACCACAGTTTATACGCGTTTGTGGTGAAGCGAGCGGAAAGACGAAAGTATAGGCAACTGGTTAAGCAGTGAACGGCTCATGGCCGCCCAAGGCTCATTGATGTGTTTGCGGAGAAATGGTTAGCCAGTCTTGTCCTATGTCACAGAAAAGCCACAATAACACAAATTTTTCTGAAAGAATGTTCCAAGAACACAAAATTCATCTCAGTGCTTTTTGGCAGCAACAGGGGGAGCTAAACAATATTAGACAGGTTAGACTGGTTTTAATGTTTTGACTAGTTATTGTACATTCAGGAATTCTACTGGTGAGAATACAGTAGGGCAATTACTAATCATCTGGTGCTGCCACAAACATAAGCAGTTTTTCCTAGTTTTCGCAAAAAATTTATCAACCTTTCAGAGAAAATCCTCCTTTCCGTGTTTCAAATATTTGTCACGATATTCATCCATTCAGTCTTAGTTGGAGGTTGGGTTTGCCGTCTAAAAAGATCCTCAGTTTATCTTTGTCTTTAGCTGAATAATGAGCAGTAAATAGTATGTAGCACAAATGATTATGTCGCCAAAAATATTCTTTATTGTCTGTTTTACCTTCAGCCAATCTGGTTGAATGTCCAGGCGATTTCCAAATAAATGGAAATAACCTGCTGCAAGTCCTCCACCATTGCCCCCTTCCCCAGCTCCTCTGTCTGAATATATATTTTAACCAAGGGGTTATGAAATGCCTAATCATGATTCACCACAACAAAATCTCTCCAAAGACATATACAGAGCAGATATTCAGCCATTCCTCCGCTATGATTACTGATCCAGATTATTTTCCCCACCACGATCTCCACTTGCACTATTTTGACCTTTGTACAGTATGTACTTTATGAATAAAGTTTGTTTTTAGTACATATATATGTAACTTTTAATTAAATTTGAAGTTGAATTGAAATTGAAGTTTCTCAGGCTTTGTTGTGAATACACATATTTTGCACTTTTTAATAATCTGTCAGCTCATTAAAAATTGAAAGATTATACAAATAATAAAATCTTAAGACAAATGCGTAATTACAAAATAGACCCTCCGATCAATGACTCAGCTGTCTATGATACATGGATGAGCATGCTTTAACAACATGTTTTTTTTCCGTTGCGTGGTGCCATCATTCATCAGTGGCCACACATGAGGGATAATGAAGGGCTGGGTGTTAATGGAGGAGCCTTTCTCACCTGCTCTTATTTCTTGTCTCTGCTGTTGCAGGAGATTATTGGAATACTCTGAAGATCTTTTATTACTCTGGCTGATACCTTCAAGCTACAGTTTTTGGAGTGGTTTTATTAGACATTGCTGTTATAACAGGAACTTAATGTCTGTCACACATTCCTTTAATTATATTTTAAAAGAAAGACAACAACAAAAGAAAATATGTTTTGTGTTAGTATTTAATAAGTGGCTTTTTGCCCTAAAATAACCCATTTTGAGTCTTGATGGCCAGATAGAATGAGAAATGATAACAGCACAGTGCATTTAGCTGTTAATATTTAATTCAGTGAATGAACCGCTCTCGTTTTAGACATGAATGAATGTTTTTGATGCATCTTCTTGGGTTAATGTGATCCACTGTGCGAAATGTGCCGTCGCCATGGAAACCCACAGGTTGTCTGTGCTTAGACACTCACCATATTAAATACCCCAAGGCCTAGTCGGTAGCCCTGTTGAGAGGGATGCGAAAACACAAGGAGGAGTCTGTGTCCTTAAGTTAGCAAATAAATGAGACTGCTCTATATTAAGTGCGCTCAGAAGTAAAACAAACTTGTTATGCATTTACATGTTTATGTTTATATTATTGTGATTGTGAGCATGTGTGCGTCCCATAAGGCTGGCAATGTCATGTTGGCAGCATGAATCATATCTGGCGGTGCAGAAGATAACAATGCTACTGACGCTAAAAGGCCAGACTTGCATAATGGCTGCTGTCTAATTATTAGGGAATCTTTCTTTAGATAAATGTTTTAAGGGGACTGAAATTCTGAGGGCATTTGTTTTTTCCCTTTATCTTGCAAACCTCTGTAGTAACAAGTAGCCAGCTTTATTCATCTTGCAGTAGCTGCAAGGGTGCATCAATTCTCCATGGCCAATTTTCCTCGGCATCATCATAAAAAGAAGATGTTCTACGTATGTCTCACAATTCAGTCTAAAATCTTGATCAGCACGGTCTCTTTAATTGGTATCAGAAGTCGTAAAAATACTTAACTTCTTATTAACTTGTGGATAGTTTTATGGACTTTTATACTGTCTCTACAATGTATCTACGTTTTGGAGAGAAACCTTTAACTTTATACTCCAAATTCTTGAGCCAAATATTTAGCTACAGTACTTAAAGGTGCAACGTGGAAAACTTTACTTCCAAACCAACAACGAAGATGATGATGAGTAAGTTGTTGCTGGAGAACTGTTTTGTTATTTGAGGAATTTTTTAATTCTTAGAATCAAGATTTTGACAAATGGTGGATCATTCTCATTATTTAGAACAAGAAAACTCAATGGAGTGTTAAACTTAGCGTTAAAGGGAAACATGGAGACTCGACTCATGAAACCGTCAAGAAGTTAACTGGTAGGGTCCTGGCAGTCCAACTGGGGCATTCATCTCAGCGGGTCGGCTTGGAAAGGTTCGTGTTTGATGGCTGACGACTCTTCTGAAGTTTGTGAAGAAATTACATTGGTGAATCATTAAAAATGCCCTCGTGGCGGCAGTGGATGTTTACAACAGCCACATGAAAGATTTAGAAGGAAGAGAATTAAATTAGATAGCCGAAAGATGATAAGCTAACTATAAAGATGTAACGCGACAGATGTGACCAGCTGATGAAAAAACAGCTGATATCTCATTGACAGGCCCAGACCATCATAACAGGAAATTAAGAGCATAAGTAAAAGGTGGGAATGATAAGGTAGTAGGATGGTATGACAAATTAATCTAAATCAAACTCAACCCAGGTGTGCAAAGGAATAGTTGTTCTGATCGAACCTTCGCTAGAGCTGCATTTCTACTTATGTGAATGTATGAATAATTAAAAATTGTATTATCACTGATTAATAAAATTGAGCTATAGTGGAAAATCAGTCCAACGGGAGCAATGGAGCATGTTATGTGGTGTAATATGGCCTATGTGGAAAGAGCCTTTTCAACAGGAAATTACAGTTATCTGTATTGTTGTGTCGCTAGATTGATATTTTCCATGCACTTCTCAGAGCACTTCCCACATGGGGGAAAAACCCCACCCCGCAAAAATAAGCCATACTAGCAAGAAGCTACATATTCTTGAATTACAATCAAATTGTTTTGGATTCAGCAAAAAAAAAATCTGCAAATGAGGAAAGAAAACACTTTTTTGGCTAGAATTCTCAGAATAAGTATAAAGATGTACCCACTGAAACACCGTAACGGGCCTTAAAACTAACCCGACTTGCTCAAATGTCTTGATTATAATAATGCATGCTTTATTAATCACGTTTTAGTCAAACACATTACAAAATAGTGAAATTATTTCTCTCTGTATTTGTCCTATCCCTGAGGCAGCCCCTTTGGAGCGTCCAGGGAGCAAGTATTTGGGTTCAAGGTCTTGCTCATGGTGCCTACCACATGTAGACAGCTCGGCTCGAACCGCCAACCTGCTGATCCTACGATTGGAGGAGACCACTCCGCCCACTGAGCTACAGCCACAATGAAAATACATCTATTTATGATTGAGTCATTTATTTGTAATTTGATTCAGCTGAGCTTATTTTACGAATCTAAACCTTCATTCAAGATAAGCAATTAAAGAACATTTTTTAAGTAAGTCCACATATCTTTAAAAATGAATAGGAAAATAAGGGCAAAAACGGAATAGTGAAGACCTTTGATGTACCTTGTTACCGGTGGAAAGTAGCTCAATATTAGCAGGAATATCAAAAACTTAGGATATCCTTTCCTAAAATAACATTTTTTTTCTTCTGTGACAAAATAGATAACAATGCCTTATGTTCTTTTTTTGCAGTGCCCATACCCCTCGGTTACACATTAATATTTGACTCAAACCTGTAGCTGTATTCAGATGCTCAGCGAGGAGAATACATGCTTGTGATGACTGACCCAAACTATGAGAAAGTTTTTTTCATGGTTTTCATCAATAGGATCATCAATCTTTGGTAGAACAGAATTAATTGCTCACATTGAGTTATGATTGATAAACTGTTCAGGAAGGGGCTTCTATGGGGTATGAACACCCCTCCCCCGCCTTTATTCCCCCCCCTCCCTCCCAAAGCGCACAGTTTCCAATTCCCAGCAGAGGTCCTTTGAATAGGAGCTGGTGACTCATCCACCAACTTAACATGCACTCTTCCCACTCAGTCTTTTAATCTTCCTCTTAACTTTTCAAAGCACCATTCACCCCTAAGCCCTAAGCCCTCTTCCCGTAATTTTTTCCTGCCTGGAATTTGTTTCATAAAGTCTAATAATTGTCCTCTGAGATATATATATCACTCACTCAGTCCCACCAGCATACTGTGTGCATTTGTGTGTGCTAGTTATGACATGTTAATGAATGAGTCATCCATCAATTGCTGTGTCATCGACAGGTGAAGCAGATTATGGAAGAAGCCGTCACCAGAAAATTTGTTCATGAAGACAGCAGCCATATTGTGTCCTTTTGTGGTGAGTAACCAAAGACAAAATTGAAGCACGCAACCTTTGTAGTTTGTCTTCAGGGTAAACATCTCTACAGTTTTTCATTCATACATTGTTAGTGTACTGTACATGTGTCTCAATTGAGCTTCCGTTACCTTCGTCACATGTTATAATCAGTTAACCAACAAAATTTTGCTACTATAAGTTCACTGTATTTGAGTTGAACTATTTTTTTTATTCATTTTTTTCTGTCAATTGATTTTCCCACTGTCACTGTTCATTTCAGCTTTGTGCATAACTGAGTTCAAGAAACAATTTGTTGTTCACAGGGCAAGATTAATGTAATTACATTAATCTTGTCCTGTCCTGATTAATTACATGCTAAAATAAATTTATTTGAAAGAAATGCAGAAAAACCTACTTTAAAGCACACAGCGAGCCAATACCTCCAAAACCCAAATATAATATAGTATAATATATAATATAGTATAATATTATATTATATGTGTACCACAAATGATTAAAAAACATTCACTTTTTGAAAAGAGCATTCATATGGAACAGGTTTTACTGTATAGACACACTAACATCACAGATGTAGAAGACT
The DNA here is from genome assembly GCA_037951165.1 of Lophius americanus. Lineage (NCBI taxonomy): Eukaryota > Metazoa > Chordata > Actinopteri > Lophiiformes > Lophiidae > Lophius > Lophius americanus. Next base: position 1,725,201 of record JBBDHG010000024.1, on the reverse strand, counting down.
ATTTTGAAATGTTCAGTATTCTAGGGTTCACAACTAATATACTATACCATTGTAGAACAAAACCTTACTATAATTTTCAGAAATGAACAGGACAACCGATTATTATTTTTGATCACATTTACAAATTCTAACCAAAGAAAAGTCTTAGGATAATAGAGTAAATGAAAATTGATACTGAGTCTGCACCCAGGTCCACCTCAAAAATAAAACAACTCATCCCTCTTCAAAATCTATTTACATCTATTTAAAATATGTCACAGATTAACAAACAAACAAACATGGGTGATCACATGACTTCCTCCAGCATTCAGTGGTGGAGGTTGTGACAACTTTTGAGTTAAGCGCTACTGAAGTAGGCTGCCGTAAGCCAAACTGGGAACCTCCCCCGTTCATGTATGGCAACTTGGAGCTTTTCCTCTTATGAGGCAGTTGATCCATGTTGATCTTCTTCTTCTATTGTAACATCACAACAATAATTAATATTAAGAAAACCACACCTGGTCACTCAACTATCTATTTTATAGGACAAGAATTATCCTAGCCAAGTCTTCTTATCGTATATTCTTGGAAAGTCATTAGGAAATAGAAAATTGTGTAATACCATAAAGAAACTGGCCGGCAAACAGCAGGCGCACCTTTGCTGCTCATCATGTCATCACGCTGGAGAGTTCTGGGCAGGATGCATAGCACAGTCCCGAGATCTCTCAGCACCGGCATGCATTGGCAAGAACACTCTAGGGACAAAGACATCAAAGCCACTGTTGGCAACACAAATCCAGTGACAACAAGCTCTTTAAAGCCATCACTAAAATAACAACGGAACATCAAAGCCAGGTCGGAGGAAGAAAAAGAGCGTATTTGAACCAGTCTTATCAGATGGTTTGTCATGGAAATGGACCTGATATCAGCCAGCATGGACAGGACACCAGCTTGAAGCCTGGAGGAGAGGGACAATGATTCGATCACCATTGCCAATTTGCAAACTTGAGAATGTTTGTGGTTCTAGGTTGAAACACTCAGTTAAGATTAGTTCCTTCCTTACGATCTCCTCTGTAGGTCAAGGCTACATCTATATTGTTAATGATTGTATTATAGGAGATCTAATGTATTCTATACTGAACTCTCTGAAACGAATGCTTAGAACTAGTAATCACATTGGTATGATTATTGGTTTGATAGTTATTTGAAAAAAATATTTGAAGTTTCTTCAAGATTTAGCCCAGTAACATTTAAATATAGTTTAAATTTAACATCTAACAGAAAATGCGCCGTTTCAGCTACTATTTGATCATAGTTAGCAGTTACAAATCAATAGCAACCCTTATTATTTATTATCTCAAAGTAGCAAAATATCTGTGAGCTTCAGACATTTAACTAATCTACATTATCAGATGCCGAACATTGATTGGACCCAAATTATACTTGTGTGGAAGCTCTTACGAGTATGCAATTGTTAAATTTTTTTGCCACGTTTATCATCTTTATCATGAAGTTAGATTAAATTCATGTCATTTCAAAAAACAAAAAGCAAGAAATAAATACAAATCCCCAAAAACTGGTTACATTAACAAAATCTTAACTAGACCTGAATAACAGAAGGAGCCTGGGGAGCAGGATTAATGTGTGAGGATGATCCACATCACACAATGTCAGAGACCACAGTTACACCGAGAAGGAAAACACACAAACTTGAATACACATAGAACTTAACTGTGAAATGGGGACAGGTGCGAACATTCATAACTAGGCTTACTCAAGGGTTATCTTTAACATATTTGGACTAAATCGAACATTTAGGAAGTTAAGTTCAGAAAATGGGTTTCTCATAATCAAGCTCCTTCTAGTGAGTAGAATATGAAGTATAAAAGATCTCCTCAAGTCGATTCATATCCACCAAAAATTTGGAGTAAATGGACCAACTGTTTAGAAATGATGGTCCAAAAACATCTACAGATACAGCTCCCCGCCTAATGTAGGAAATATAGAACCAAACTTGCCCAAAATCAACCCAGTTCTTTCTCTTACTAAGGTCTATGTGGGAATCTAATTTGAAAATGATCCATGAAACAAGTTTTGAGTTATTGCGTTAGTACAAAGGAAATGTGGTGAGGACAGACCTCAACTTTCGGGGGATATAATTAAGTCGGCGGTAAATCAGAAGAAAGACAGGAAGTGTGAAGTGAAATGTGACAGGGAAAACACTGTCACAATAAAGCAGGAAATAAAAAAAATTTAACAAATTGAATAAACCTTCAAAATAAAGCAACAGTACCATGACAATATAGTTGTGAAACTGTAATTGCAAACAATTACACTCAACAAAGTTGTCCATAATTTTAACATAAAAGTTCATCCTCCTGTGTTCCATTAAAACTAGCTGAATGACATGGGGTAACCTGGACGTGTCACCAGTTCATCATAGGGCCGACACATAGATTAGCATTATGGATAATGAATGACCCGATCTTATTGGACACCAATGTCTTCAGTTCCATTAGAAGATCCTTTTTCGACTGACATGGAGGTCAGTTCTGATAGTCTTTGCAGCTCAGCGGTATTTTTCCCGATAACTTTTTATTTAATATTCTGAAACTAACTGCTCTTCAGAGCCGTATTTTGGAATGTTGACGCAAATCTGATTGGTTAAAGAAATGTGACAATCATGATCAAGAGATGCAGTTCGGCTGGCAATTGATTCCGGGAATGGGTTAATTTCTTTCTACCATGACCCTGGTGGAACAAAAAGTGTCTAAATATCGATCTTTTATTATGAAAATCAATTCTGGAAAAGAAACGCTGAGATTGGAAGTAATGACAATTCAATACACAACTAAGACAGGACAGGGATGTGCGGTCAGGGGAGGCAGGTGAGGCAGCCAGTACCTCTGCCTCATTGAAGGGGGTTGGCCGATCCCACAGGTTTATGCTTGTTCTGCTGTTTGTCTACTCGGAGACAAAATCAATTTTGGATATATCTTTTACATCATTGTTTTGGTATATAATTTAAAGTATTTTGAAAACAAAAAATGTTAAAGGAATTGTTATAAACTTTATTTATTACAGTAAATACAAAATTTATAATTGTTTTTCAATTTCTTTAGTCTTTTTTCTTTTTTTTTCAAAAGATGGGGTGAACCTTTGATCACACACTGTATGAATTGTAGAAATTTGCTCTTTCTCTGAGCCAATACAATTTCAATGTTCTTTGCCTAAATATGTACCATACCTATGTATGTAGAGAATTCAGACGAGATACGAAACAAAACCAGTAGTCAGAGTGCAAGCTGGCAATAAAATGGTGAATTTGAGCTTCTCCTTTGGAATAATTTATTTGTATATCCGACTGTGAAAGAGTAAGTGCCTCACCTGCCACGAACCTCATCGCACACCACTAGAACAGGGGCGGTGCTTGTGGAAGTTGAGGTTACAGGAGCAGTGGCTTGTGTCTAATTTGGATTTCACGGTTTGCAATTTGCAGCAGATAATTCACCATTAAACCAGAATTAGCAAATGATACTGGACATCATTGCCACCCATAGAACGACTTACACTAAATCTTTTCCTTAGTTTTATTTTACCTTTGGAATATTATGAAAATAATTAGCCACATTATACAAATTCCGTTTGCACGATAACAAAAACAAGCATGTGTGGAATCTTGGAAACTGTTTTTTAAGAACCACGTAAACATTACTGAACCGTGTGTGAACCTTGGAAATGCGTGAGGCAGGCTAATCAGACATGTGGAGGATTGTTTGGCCTTGGTGGAGTGTGTAAGTGCTGCGAGTCTTGTATGGGTTTCCATTACTTCCATATCAGCATTAGCTCATAGTCTGCTTTAATAGCTGCTGTTCAGTCTAAAGAATATCTTTGCTCCACCACCACCACAACCTCAGAGGACAGTTAGCAGCACATGATGAGCCTCTCATTGCTGCACTCTTGCCGACTCCCCTTGTGCCGCCTGTGATCTTTATAGCGGCCTAGTTACTACACATCCCCTCTGCTTTGCTGTATTAAGAGGTAAGAGTTGTAAGAGGGTGCGAGAGGAGTTCAGATCATTAGAGAGCAATTAGCCTTCACGATCATGGCTACTTTTGTGAACGGCCAGGTAGGATTTAGAAATGTAGCGGATGTCATTACCCCCAAAACTGGAAAAACAAATCTTTAAATAACCCCAGATTTAGTTACTTTAATATTATCTCTTTTTTACCTAGTTAACGTTCCTTAAGTAACTTATTGTTTACCTGGTGCTGTGGATAGGGTGATTTCTCTAAACTTGCAAAAAGGAATTCCGGCATTCCGGCATTCCGGCTGACTAACTTGCAAAAAATATTTATTGTTCACAACGTTTTTGTGCTAGATCTTCATCATTTGGTAGTCCTTAGGTTACCCATTTACATCGCACTCGTTCTTCCTCGTCGATTCTATGTAATAGAGAAGACTAATGGTGGTAGACAGGCAAAATATTACTAGTCACTTAGTAATGATATCAAATAAAACATACTCTACACAAACATGGAACAGTAACATTGATGGTCTTGTCATGATGGTGCCTGTCAGTGAGCGGCATGTATTAAGTTAATTGATTTGTGTGGTGGAAAAGGCTGGACTGTGTTGTCTGATCCACAGAAGAGCCTTTAACACAAATTGCTGAAAAAGTTAATTTGGTTATTTTTCTTTTTAACATATTTGTATTGGAAGGAATAATACAGTAATAACAGACTTGTACAATTATAACAGGAAAAAGAATAAAAATCATTCCACATTTTGATATTGATATGGCATGTCTTTAATGAAACTCTTTTTAACAAAAAAAATAATTAAATCAAGAATAAAATGACCAATGGTGTAAGTAGCCTAAATCATAGAGAAGTACAACTTATCGGTCAAAATAAGACAAGAGTGGCTGCCATGTTGAATACATTTTGTGAGATCATAAGCGAGTGGCAAATTTGATATATTCCCTTTTTTTTTCCATTGTGTCTGCTGTCGGAGATGATGACAAGGGGGTTACAATGGACTTTCAAAGAAGTAGTATTGGTTTACGAGCGAGCAAAGAACTAAATCTAATAATATTTAGCTGTTTTAATATAAAAGTTCCAGCTCAGTTATTCTGGTTCTCATTGTTGAATCCATGCCTTGGTGGGTCGGGGCTGGTCAGGCAGTAAAGGGTGACCTACATAGTATGTGGCAGGAGGTTATGAAGTTTTTGCAGACAGGTATATAAACCTATTGCATGACCTCCTGCTGATGGGGTTACCAAAGTATACAATGAGCTATGCTCATATCAGAAGTAAACACAAAATGTATTTATTTCTATGTGTTTATCATAGTAGATATGTATACTTAATAATAAAAAAGGACCATCAAACGTTGTAGTGGGGATTCAGTTACTGGTCTAATAATGTTCAGTCCGTCCAGACTGAGACTTCCTGTTACTGCATCTGGCTGCACTGAGTGAAGTGTTTGTCCCTTATGTGTCTCTTTCCATCACTCTCTTAATGTACTCAGTTACCAAAGATACAGAATGATAAGCCCCAAAGGTTTGTTGTCTTACTTTTACCAGAGGGGTTACACGCAGGACTGACTCTGGTGAAAAGACATCTTTGCAGTGAAGCAGATTGGTTGACCTGCCTGTAGTGATGATATGATTTTTTTTCTACAGAATCTGTAGCAGACAGTGGATCGCGGGAGGGGCATAAACTTTCATTAAGTGTAAAGTTTTAGGGGAGGATTTATTGGCTCTATGCCTCCTGAGACCAGTCAGCAGAAACGATGATGTGTAATGAAGAAGAACTTAATCTGGAGACCTTTTCATATACACTTTGTTCTGACATTTGCTCTTAAAATCTTGTGGGGGAAATAACGCAGCTCAAAAAGGTACAGAGCAAAGTGAAATAAGAGAGACGAGGAGACGTGACAAACATGTGGAAAATACAATGAAGGCCTATTTTGATTTAAAATAACAAGTGAAAGTTGATTTCACTTTCAGGGCCTGGGCTGAAGTGATTGTAGTAACATTGAAGAGTAACAGAGGAAGTGACAGATTCACAGAATATGGAGGCAGGAGAGAAGCTGCGTTGGAGTGAGTGAGTTAGGATGATGGAGAGAGATTCTGATATGTCGCCGCAGCCCCTCCCTGTGCTCGTCTCTCCCAGAGCTCAATCGCTCCATCGATATGGGTTGCCATGCCAACCCCTGACCTCATGTGAACAGAGCCACAGGATTAGTCCTGAAAGAGAACTCAAATGTCAACACAGCTCCAGGCACTGCCACGTAGCCCTGACAGAGGATGGGTATCTGCTTTTCTGCAGTTGAGTGATTGTATGTCATCAACTTGTGTCTCCTACTGCTTTTTGTTATGATTATTATTATATTGTTGTTGTTCTTGTTTATGCATAGAGAGAGAGAGAAAGTGTGTGTGTGTGTGTGTGTGTGTGTGTGTGTGTGTGTGTGTGTGTGTGTGTGTGTGTGTGTGTGTGTGTGTGTGTGTGTGTGTGTGAGAGAGAGTATGAGGGAGAAAGTGTGTGTGTGAGTATGAGAGAGAAAGTGTGTGTGTGAGTATGAGAGAGAAAGTGTGTGTGTGATTATGAGAGAGAAAGTGTGTGTGTGTTTGTGTGTCAGTATGAGAAAGAATGTGTGTGTGTGTGTGTGTGTGTGTGTGTGTGTGTGTGTGTGGGGGTGTGTGTGTGTGTGTGTGTGTGAGAGAGAGTATGAGGGAGAAAGTGTGTGTGTGAGTATGAGAGAGAAAGTGTGTGTGTGAGTATGAGAGAGAAAGTGTGTGTGTGATTATGAGAGAGAAAGTGTGTGTGTGTTTGTGTGTCAGTATGAGAAAGAATGTGTGTGTGTGTGTGTGTGTGTGTGTGTGTGTGTGTGTGTGTGTGTGCGTTTTTATAACCCGGTGGGGTCAAAAACCTGAAATATGACTCACATCGTGGGGACCAATTTTTCCCGTGGGGACAAATTCCTGGTCCCCACAGGCACGAGCATTGCAATAGATAGAAAACAGCTAGCTGATAGGCCTGGTGCAATTTTTATCAAAAACAAAAAATGGTCCCCACAGAAAAAAATTTCACGAATTTGTGTATACCCTTGTGTTCACACACCGCTATTGCAGTGTGTGAACTAGCCGCGGTGGGGACATTTTCAAGACAAAGTGTGTAAGTGTGTATGTTTCGTAGTTTCTTTCAACTAGTGGTCATAGATGGTATTGCAACCATGTTTTCACATTAGTAATATATATAATTATTTATTATTATAATTATAATTATTATTAACAGTATTATTATTATATAATAACTATTGCTACTACTAATAATAACCATAAATATAATACGGCAGTCATTAGTTAAATGTAAAAGTCTTTGTCTCTACTGTAGATAGATTTTAAATTTTTCTTAATTTCTGAAATCTTACATACATTAAACATATATTCTTAATTTAATGTTTCTCATCCTTAAATGATAAACTAGTATTGAGATATATAAAGAAAAACCCCCCAGCACTAATACACATCATCTACAAAATGCAAACGAATGCTTTTGGTTTAAGACTTATAAAGTTACTAATTTTCCCGATTGGGGATTACTAAAGTATTATTCTAACTTTCTGAAAATAGATAATAGCTGGTTCCACCCCATGTCCACGTAGCATTGGCAGGGCGCTATGGAGTGGAAGAATGAAGCATGTGCAGTGAGAGGATAAATAACAAATATTGGGTGTATTTGATGTAAGGTTGGCAAGTAACCTCAAACTAGCCCAATAGAGTCCACACAGAGGTATTCTAAACACCCAATCACCACTTTCCAGCTACCTTACACTGCTGGAAATAACAGCTACTGGCTACAACTGCCCTCTGCACTACAGCATACTTTTTAGATTTAAATTACTATTATCTAGATGGACAGTTGGTAAAGATCTATTTATTAACAAAAGTTTTCAACTCGTAGGATGATAAAAGTAATTACTAGAAACATTTGGCAGGTCTGCCCGCACAATCTTTTTGTCTGTACTTTGATAAGACTGATAAATCCCTGGATATAGATAGATAGATAGATAGCCTTTATTAGTCCCACAATGGGGAAATTGCAATATTACAGCAGCAGAGCATGTTACAGAGTAAGAATAACACAGAGTAAGAATAACATCTTACTCTGTGTTATTATAGATAATATAGATCTATAATAACACAGAGTAAGATGTGTTATTATAGATCTATATTCCCACTCTATTTTAATAAAGATATACAGAATTAGTCAGGACAAGCTTATTTTCTATAACTTTAGTTACAAAGTTGAGGGGTGGTTAATTCAACCCCATTATTGACTTCATGAAAAGGATTGAAAGCGATAACCGTAGTTACATTATGAAAAGTTCATTTTCATTTTGAAGTGCTAAAGCAGAAACTCCTATGTAAATCAACGTACCGTTCTCTTCTTAACATCGTTTAAAGCATGGAATCAGATTATTTAAATCACATTTTTAGGACACTCCCTTAGAAGATTGAAATCAGGTTACTTTTCAACAAATTTTACTACTTATTTTCATCTCACGGTTAAGCATAAATCTATTGTCATCAATGGTGGACTACAAATCTCTGCTGGTCAACTAGTAAAACTTGATAAAAATGTTTTAAAAAATCACAAACAACAGAAAATGACATGGACTCATTTTTCTGGTACCATAGAAATTTGGCCCCATGTTGGAGCTTATTTCTATAGTTTTTCTGTGTTTTGGAAGTACTCACTATTCCCTGGAAAGATTATGATGTCAACCTTACAAATCCAGCAACATCCAGTGTTGAGTGATGAAGAAACACGTCAAGAGACTCCATCCATGTGCTGGTGCAATGAGATGGCATCTCTAGCATGAAGCATCCAGAACAACCTTTTAAGTAGCATACTGTTTAAGACATTCTATTTCATGTTAAATACACCAGTAAACTCTTTAACTCAAAATGTTGGGTGATAAATGTTCATAAAATGTTCATACTCACTCAGAAAAACCCTGGTACATCATGCTTTTTCATCAAACACAATGTCTTATCAGCCTGTTAAGAAGGCCGGCAGGAAAGTAGTGCTAGCTCACCATATATTTTCTCTGTTTTGCCAATTAATTAATGACTGGACATCAAAACTGTTCCAAACAGCTTTCATTTTTTTTTAGATTTTACAAAACATGAAAAATGCTAATTAAACAGAAACGTACCAAGCTTTACGAGCATTTCTCCCCTTACTATTCCCACTCTATTTTCATTTAAGCTCTATGCCTTCCCTTTTTGTAAGACAGGGAAGTCTTACAAACAGGTGCTAGCATTTAGTTTGGTAGAGAAACGTTATCTGATTGGTTAATACTGAGAGGGACAGCCATTTACACCAATGCAAAACTCACAAAAGAGAGAATGTCACGTTCAGGGTCTTTTAAAAATCGAGGATAATACAGTTACCTCTAAATTATAATTCTTACCCATATAGGAGTTCAAATATTGCATTCTCCAACAAGTATGCTCAGACATAAATATTGCAACAAGTGCATATAAAAGATATAAAACAAATATTTTATTAACAATTATGAGTTTGCAACACAAATGTCGTTCTGTGTTCTTGCCATAATGACATATTAGACTGAAACCACACTACTGTTGCTCCAGCAAACAAAGCAAGAACGGAATCCATACACCACTAATTTACTCGTTTTGATAATGATGTAATACCAACTACATTATTTAGGTCGAACCCATGTCTTTGACAATGACAGGAACATTTGGAACACTGAAAAATCAGTAATTAAAATGAATACAATAGTTATGCAAGCATTTCCTGTATCGTTTGAAATGTTAACTTTAGTCTAGTGATGGTCTGTAAGCTCTTTTGGAGTGCAAGAGGGTAAGAAAAAAACAAAGCATTGTCCCAACAACAACAACATCTATTAAATCTGCATCCTTCTGTCTCCTAGTTGCCAATGCAATTTCTCTATATAACTTAGTCCACCATTGAAGACAATAGATAAATAATGATTAACAGTGATTTAAGTATGGTCAACGGGAGAGATACCATATTAATTTTGATATGAAATGCACACTTTCAACATATCAGTGGGAATCAGATATTCATCTCATTTGATCAGATTTTTTATTTAGGACACTGTTCATGGTGCTGTTCATGGTATATCGTAAAATAGACTTCCGTCTCATCATATTTCTGTGTTATTTCCCGGAATGACGGTACAATATTAGCACAAATGAAGTAAGCTAACATTGAATATATAAATGAACTGCATATTTAAGAAAATCACCGTTTCAAACACAACTCAAAGAGCATTCGGAGTTAGCTCTGAATCAAGTTAAGTTAATAGTTAGAAAACAATACCTCTGTAGAATATGTGCTAAATATGAACAGTAATTGTAACAGTAATATAAACTTGAATTAGTGTTTATTTATATTTTTATTTATGAATGCATGAAGAGCCTAATCATCTGAATGTCTCACCATAGCGTATGGGGCAACGGAGTATTAGAACAAATCATAAGTTTGCATCAATATTTTAGTGTTGAGAAGCTCCACATGTGAATGCCAAGGTAGCTAGCTAAGCAGCAGGCTAGCTAGCTAGTTGGTGAGGGCACAGAGGCCTTGTGTCCCACTCAATGCAACAAATAACTTCAGCAACATTTTCTCTACTTTGTCTCCGGATTTAAGGATTCACAAGCTCCACATGTGAATGCCAAGGTAGCTAGCTAAGCAGCAGGCTAGCTAGCTAGTTGGTGAGGGCACAGAGGCCTTGTGTCCCACTCAATACAACAAATAACTTCAGCGACATTTTCTCTACTTTGTCTCCGGATTTAAGGTCTCCGGATTTTAGGTTTATTTTCCATCTTACTTACTCACTTACTTGCTTTTACTTTGCTTCTCAAAACTAGCTTCTAACATTGAACAGTCCATCATTGATCTTAATGGATTTTTTCATTCCTTAAATCAACTACAAACAACAATCAAAATCCTTAAGTTGTTTAGAGTTATCCCGATTATTATTGTATTGATGGATAGAGGTCATTTTGATTTAGATTTTATGTATTGATAAAAGATATCCTTCCATGGTATCAGGGACGTGGACATACTAGGCAGAGCAGTAATGTTGTGATGTCATACGATGCAGAGAAGACCAATGGCTTAAGTATAGTATGCTGTCACCCTGACTGAATATGTATTAAGGTGAATGCAGCACATACTTATTGGGTGTGTTGAAGGTAATATGCAGTCGGACAAACTGGTTGAGTATAGTAGTCAGCATGTTAGTACCTATTGATGAACAAAGGATGTGGCTGCAGATGCAGTGCTCCAACCATACTTTAACTACGGTTAAAGTTATAGCTGTGGTCCCGTCCCAGCAGATTATAAGTTGTTTTCCTGTTATCTCCTTCCCTGTGCTTCCAGTGCTAAGCTGTCTTTCTTTCTCTGTGTGAGTGATGGCATAAGTACGGTATCTCTTCCTCACCCACTGATCTAAAGCTGCAATTACGGTAAAGCACAACAACTGTAGAAGCCTAACTGATTGAGGTTTTGGTGAAGCAAAGAATAATTCACAATTTGCATGTGCGATTTGGTGTCAAATGGGAGTTGGAGTCCTATTGATGGTGCAAGTACCATAAGAATTCAACTCAAACAATAAATTGGACTTATGGACAGTGCTGACCCTTCAACAGAGATGGAGATGGGGCAATTTTTTTTCCCTGAAAAGGCTCAGCTAATTCAATATGTGTTATAGGCTGTTATATAGGTTCTACCAGTCTTAGTTTTTAATAAGTTAACCTAACAGCAAGAGGCTAACTTTGTTTTTAGTCGGACAGGACAACTTTGAGGTGTTACTGAAACAGCATGAGGAAAAAGCTGGACATTGGCCTCAAGAACCGCTTTCACCCTCCCGAAACTGAGCTGGTGAAGATGAGGAGTCCATTAAGCCACAAACCTTTACATCCTTACACAACCTTTTCATCTCAGCTAATAAAGGCTAATACTTTGTTCCAAGACCAATAATGGTTCATTCACACAGAAAATAATGTAACATTTCACCATTTTAAAAAGAGTCACATTTCGAGATGTCAGTAGGATGTTGAAGAAGTGGAGTCTCCTCCAGCTTATTGGCATTGTCTGTCTCCACCTCCAGATATTGTTCACGGCAGTGTTTGGTTTCCAGACATATTTGTGACTTGTTCCAGAGTATTTGAGAGATAATGAGAGTGTGTTGGAGTTGTCAGTAGATTTAGAGGCTGATATTAACCCGTAAATAAGGGGAGGAATCTCCATGAAATTATGCTAAATCAAGCGATCTAATTGAATGTGATCATAATAATGTTTACCTTGGTACTGTTGAGCTTTGTTGGAGGTATGGCACTCTCTGAGTGCTATTTCTAGTTATCACTGAGATATTTTATTGGAAAGATTAATAAAGGAATATCTTACCGTGCAATGAATAGTGATAATTAATACTGATATGATATTAAAAGTTTGATATGTTTCATATTTGACTAATTGTACCCAACAGCTTTAAGCTTAATATCACTAAATTAATGCAGGATCATTCCTCTTTAAAAAGAATAAAACACATATTTGCTTAAAAGTTAAATTTGGAAAGACTGAACAAGAGTTATAAAAATGTGTAGTTATAAATGATTTTTTTAAAATATTTTTATTTTATAAATTGTACGATGACATCAGCATGATGTAACAATAATTTAGGGAATGTGATATTAAAATATATAAAAATATTTTTTTTGGGACGCAGTACTTTTTTGAATAAACTACACTGCCGCAGAGAATTGAATCCAAAGGTGACAGAGAAACACAGTTCCTGAATTTTGCGGTCCCCGACTTACCTATGCCCATCCCCCACATGCCATGACTATGGGGTTCCCAACCCTGCAGTGCAGGGATCAGAGAGCAGGTGCTACAGAAGGAGGCAACTCAAGAAGACAGCAGACAAAGTACAGCAGCAGTCAACGAGGAGGAAATTTACATGGATATAAAGTAAGTACATAAAACAAATTGTTTTAGATAGGTAACTTTTAATTTGTTACACATTTTTGCTGCTAAATACTAGAAATTTCTTGTGTCATATATTATCTTCTAGCTAATGCTAATGTGGATTAGCCGATTGTTGGAGTAGCCTGCTAGCTAATTGCACTAAACTAAACTAATCTAAACTGACATTTCAACAATTTTAATGATTGGTATGGGCTTTGGTTATTTAATCAAACTTAGAAAGCTTAAAGCTATTTTATTTCAATAATATTGAAATGTGTGTGTGGGGTGGGAGAAGCATGTGCATGTGAAGGTAAATTATTTGTTATATTTTTAAAAGCCGGTGTTAACAAGCAGAGTATCTAGCTTTTGTTAAATGTGTGTTGTAGCTGGTAAATGTGTAGTGATAGGGAGACCGATGCAGACGGAGCTGAGCAGCTCATTAAGCGTCTCTTTCTCTCAGTAGTGGCATAAGGAGGAGAGGAAAGGAGTGAGGAGGATCATGTGAAGGTTCATGACTGTTTTATTTTATAAAGCCATTGTTAACTAGTATAGAATCTACATATAGTTTACTGTGTGTTGGAGTAGGCAGACGGTGCTGTGAGAGGGAGAAGGTGACAGACAGATCGGAGCCACTAGTTAAGTTTAACTTCAGAGCAGTGAGACAGGAGAGGGGAGGAGAGGAGGGGATCTGTGCTCCATCCCAGTGTACATATGATTGAGAAGGTCCTGACTGCTTTGTGTCCATTTAGACTTTATCTGAAGGTAATTGTAAGACCTCTGCTTTCAACCAGTTCCTCATGCACTGTTGTCTGTTTTTCTGCTCATGCTGACATTTATGAAACAGGTTATCTGTCCTGATGGTAGGGAGATCTCTCTCTAGGAATTGCTTCTTAGTAATTAATAACCTGCTTCTAGAAAATGTTTATAGTTGTTAGTGTAATGTTAATAAAAAAGCAGCTGACAGAAAAACAGCACTGGTAACCTGGTTTAGTGCATACAGTACAACATACTGATCACAGCTTCATGAAGTTCATCCTAATCAGATTATCATCTCTTTAACAGAGAAATGATAAATCCGATTTATTAAGAGATGTATTTGAAAAATGCTTATACGTATGGACAATCAATGGCAAATAGGAAGTTTTATTGACCAGTTTGTAACAAGATTAATGGCAGTGATTGGTTAATCCTGAAAACCCGGGGATCCATGGATACCTAAATACGATATGCTTTTTGTTAAAAACCCTTTAGGGAGAGAGCTACTGACCAGGCTAAAGACACGCATGAAACACACAGCCACCAATCAGACACCCAGGTAAAATCCTCATTGAGATTAAAAGTCTCTGTTCTAAGATGTAATAATGACCAGGCTCTGATTTTCTGTTAACAAAGATATGGCCACCGTTATAACAGGGTCTGTGAAAAAATATTATATGATGATTATATGATATGATATATGATGATATTCTTTTAAAGTAAAGAAAGTACATGTGTAGTTGTGAAGTTTTCTGGAAAATTAGCATTTATAAATCCAATGTTTGGCGAAATGAATACTTCAATATGATGCATGTGTTTGAATTAGATCAATATCTCTGGTGTTGAGGCCTCAGGAGGGCCAAATCTTGGCAGGGAAACCAGTCCACCACCAGAAGCTACAACAGAGCTGTTTTTAGCCTCTAAGACTGAGGTGAGTGTTAAATTAATTTATTAAGGCCTGTTCCAATATTTTACTTTATCATGACTTCTGTGGATTGTTTTCCATAACTTCAGAAACTTTTATGGAAACATTCCTCACTTTAAATTGAATGAAAATTCTGCAAATGCGTTTCTATAATATGAAATGTGTACATATGAAAATTAGTGTCTGTTGTATGTCCAATAATTGCATTGCCTGAATAAATACCTTTATGTTAGTCAGAAATATATCTGCATATTGGATTAGTCAATAATATTATATGTAATATTTTCACAATGTATAGGTGCAGGTGCAACAAATTGTCAGATTGTAATTAATTTTATTTTAACAAAGAAGAATTATTTTCACACTCCTACATAATTTGTAAATGTGCACCAGATCACAAAACTCACAGTTCCAAGCAGATCACAATTTTTTTAACGTCAGATCGAACTGATTTTTTGGATAATTAGAAAAAGAAAAATGTAACTTTATAGTCAATTTATTCATGAAAATAATAATGCTTTGCCCTCGTCTTAAGGAAAAACATTCAAGGCGTGTAAGATTTAAATCAACTAAAATAAACAATTAAATACAAAAATGTTAAATTAAATTGGCGTATGAGGTGTGTTTATCCATTATTTTCAACAAAATGATGTTTTTCAAAATGATGTCAAGATTGCCTGGGGTCAAATCAGTGTCCTAGCAGTGGCTCCAATCCAGATTCTATCACTGTATTTATTGCTTATTGTTATTTGTTATTTTTTTAGAGGAACCTGTCAGTGTCTAAGCCTCTAATGAACCTTATATATATGCTCGTCTGCAGAACTGTTAGGTTTTATAAAATGCAAGCATGTGTGAGAGACCGTTAAGCTGCCATTGTTCCAAATCACAGCAGAAACAACCAACCAACTAACCAACCAACCGTGTTTTCAGCATCTACATTCATTTCATTACCCAATGTTTCCCAGCAGCTACTGCCAGTGTTTGATATAATTTTCCCACTGTCCCAATGTCCATTCAATAAGAAACAGTTTTAGGCGAACTTCATCAAGATGTGTTCAAATGTTATCTTATAAAATGGAGTTTTTGGCAAGAAACCTGAATTAAAGATTTTGAAGGGGCAGTTTGTAGATGTTTTCATGGTAATGTCAAATCAATATTAGACAGCGAAATGTGCTAAAATATTTATGCTAAAAGATATTACCCATATTAATTTGCTTAATCCTGCAAAGTCCTCCTTATTTTTTATTTTCTAAACGATAAGCCGGTCAAATATAGGTAACCCACTTTGCTTAATTTTTGGATTGCTCAAATGTTTACCCTACTCCTGTCTATTATTATTTATTATTATCATTATTATTTAGCCATTGTGAACTACGTGTAATTTAATTTATCATGGATTTTGAGTGGGAAATTTTGTCATCTCAATATTCCTATCAATTCAATGTGTTTGTGATTAGATTAGATTGTTTACTAGAATAAAAAAAAGTTAATCGTAGCTTTTAGTCTCTTAATTCTGCACCAGACTGATGCAATTAACTTTGAAAGATACAAACATTTCTTCATTGGGAGCAACCCCCTGATCCCCCTAGAATGTCTGAGGTTCTAAATTCTGTCGGAAACACTGATATATATCAGCAAAATATAAAAATAAAGTAGAGTTCACTACTGGTTCTAATAATTAAAAAAAAAACGGTGAAGAAGCATAAGCACACAAGGGATTGTATCATTGTGGGGATGGGAGACATAGAGACTCTGAATGAGACTCCTGCATAAGCAATTAATTGTGCATATTTCAATACAAAATTTGAACAATGTGATTTGACATTTAATTTTTGTATTTGGTAACAAAAATGCAGCATATTGGACATGGCACATACTGTGCAAATATTATTTGCGCACATAATGGGATACCAATAAAGGGCAAAAAAATGCAGATAGTACACTTGGAAGTAAAAAGTTTAATGCAGATACTGAACATTGTAATCTGACGTCAATATATTTTGCCGCCTGTAGATTTCATTTGCCTCCTAAATACTTTTGCTACAATAACACTTTTGTACGAGAACTATTGCTCCTAGACCACTTTTACATTCCTGTACTACTGCGGTACTATATTTAATCTACAAACGTTGAATAACAGATTTGTTTTCCTTGGGTTTTAATAGATTTTCAATACATTTGGGGATTTAAAGGTCTATTTTTTCCTTGTAGATAATTTTTGTTATATACTTGATTCCCAGCTCACTACAGAATATTTGGAATCACCCTCCAAACTCTCTGAGACCTCCACTACCAGCAGAACAAGCAGCAATAAGGAATATAGAACATCTAAGGAGTCAATTAATGAAACTTCGGAGGATGATGATCTAAGAAGCCGAAGAAAAGTGCCACAGTGGAAACAAAAAAAGTGTCAGAGGAATTACGGAAAAAAGACACTGCCCACTACTTCCTCTACAGACAGTTACAGTGAAAACTCGGACAGTAATCGGAGTGAGATGTCTGTCATGAAACTGAAGAGGACAGAAGATGGAGGTAGGGGTATGATAAAAAACACTGCTGTCTGTAATGTCAAACACAGTGCCATAAAATGGCAAGACATTTAATTTGTAAACACAGCCAAGAAATGGCTGTATCCAAAGCAGTGGCATTCCCTTTGAAGTCAAAGGAGCGAAAATTGCATCTCGATATTATTCGAAACAAAGGCAACCGTGCACACAATAGTGTGCACGGTTGCCGGTCTTTGTGTTTAAGACCGGTAGTGGAACACTCATCCTCAGTCAGCAAGCTGCAACATCTGTCAATCCAAATGACTATATGTACTGCATCAACTGTGAGGCATTGCTCAAGAGAAAGACATTGTGGAGGCACATGTCTCAAATTTGACACCAAACAGATATTTCAGAGCAGAATAGTATGTTAGTACACATTGGTTTAAATTATTTTGGAGAATCTATTTGATCAATTTAACATTGATTCAAAGTCAGTTTGCATTAATATTTTAGATGTGTGTTTGGTATCTACGACTGCCATTTTCAAGGATTTTATACCATCAGTCATTAAGTCAATTTGTTCATTGATAAATTCATGATTGATTATTTTACCAGGACCTTCTGTGCCAAAGAAGAATCGCAAACTTATATTTACTGCTCTCGAAGGAAATCTTTAAAAACTTTTTTTTATTCTACGACGTTCTCATCTGGATTGCTTCGTTTTAGAATGAAATGTGTATGCATATAATGTGTACATATATGCATGCATTCATATGTATATAAATGTTACTATTGCTTTTCAGAGGAAGCGCCAGACGATTTGCTTGTGGGCAGTGATTTGTCAGACACCGAGGGTAACAGGGAGTCTTCTCTGCGCTCTTTATCATCAGGCAAGTATCATAAAATAACTGTTTTTAGGCCTCCAATAAAGTATGCTTGATTATCCCGAATGTTGTCTGACAAATTTCTTACCTTTTATTTCCTTTTTCAAAGGTTCCTCAAAAAGAATGCTGGTAACCGGTGATGAGCTCAGTGATCTCTCTGCACCAATTGGTATGCCATAAACTAAGTAGATGCTACCTTTTCCAGTCTTTCCTTTTTTAACTCATATGTTTCAAGGACCAAATAATTTATATTTTTCTTAGCAGAATCTTCAACACCTAAGAGAAGAAAAGAAACGGAATCTGACAGTGAAGACCTTAAGACAGGTATTTTTCAAAAAACGCTGTGCTTGTTCATTGTTAGTTACTTAGTTCTTAGTTTAGCCTTATAGTAAGTTGATTCATTGCTTAATGATACCATGTGTTGTAATTTCAGCAGGATTGTCAATAACTAACAGAAGAGTTGAAACTGTGTCAGACAGTGATGAAACAAAATCAAGTTTTTGACATGCTAAATTAACATTTTGCTATTTGAGTTTACTTCCCTGCCTTTGATCTCCCTTCCTAATATTTCATAACAAAATCTAAACCCGCCGCTTTTATTTCAAAGCCTCGAACATACTCCCAAGTATCACCTTAACTATCTGAAAAGGACACTTTAGTTATACCAATTAAGTGAACACAGCTGTATTTGTTAAGATATTGGCTAACTTGAGAGATTTGAATTCTTGTTTAAATTTCCGTATTGTCAAATGTTGTCTTTCGTCGAGGTAATGCACAGCAGGAGCATATATATGTTTGGCATAGGGGTTTGGCTTACCCCTTAAGCTGTTGTTTAGTTGAAGAATAGGATATATTCTATTGAAACAATATCATATTTGGTTTGCTACAACCTTGGATCCATTTAGTTTCCTTGAAATGCATTCGTCCACCATAAACACGGTTACATTGTTACATGTATATGTGTTAATAAAAAAGTAAAGTTAAAAAAAAGTAAAAAATAACATCCATACAGTCACTATCAGTAGGGACATCTTGACCCATCACAACATCCAATTTTACTGGTTCATATACTTTGCTGTATGTAGCTCTTTTAGTAGCACGGGAAATGTACAGCTGCATTTAGTAGTGCCAGCTAATTTGAACTTGTTCTAATGTTGTGGCTAATCGGTTTGTATGCCAGCAGGTAGAATCCAATCTATTGGATTTACAAGCTGCTGATTATTTTTCTGTAAATGGTTAATAACAATAGAAACTACTGCAAATCAGACCAACAAGTAGAGCTGTGAAATGAGCCATTACTAGCGAGGAATAAACTGATAATGGACAGCCCACAAAGAACGGCTCCTTCTGATAAACAACGTTCTCATTAGTGCACTCATATATTATCCTATTCAAATAACTTGGTCTACACTCCTAATTGTATTTGTCCTTTTTTATTTCTTTTTCTATCTTAGAAACCTCACACAGGAGATGGTCACCTGATGAGGTCCATGCGGTGGAAAAGAAACTGCTGTCTTTCATTGAATGTGGTAAAGTACCTGGAAAGAGTGAGTGCATTGCCTGCATTGAAGCTTCACCAGAAGCACTTAAAAAAAGAGGCTGGACAGCAGTGAAATTTTATGTTAAAGACCGTATCACTGCCATCCAACGCGAAAGTAAAGGAAGAATTTATGAAAAGACTCGTTAACACGACACAGCTCGAACATGTTGGTTCATGTTGCAAAAACATGTTGGTTCATGTTTCTCAAACATTTTGTTTAATATTTTAGTCATGTGTTGCTCGTTGGCATCCTTTGTACTCCTTCTTGCACTAAAACATTTAATTTCAACTTTTTTTTCAAATCATATCAGACTAACTGGGCCCGGTGTGGCTGTTTTGTTCTATTGTGCCAACTGCTCTTTTAATTTCAAATAAATATTTTCTTAAAAATTTAATTTTGTATCTGCGTTGTATAGCATGTTTATTCTACATTCAATTCCTCCAGGAAAATATTTTCCTGTTAAAATCATCCAATTCACTAACAATTGATTTTGTGTACTCTTTTGAAGCAGATGTTTGTCATACAATTCAATTTTATTAACCTGGATTTTAAGTTGAAAATAATTTGCAAATTAAGCTCAAATGTACAAGGTACAAGTAGAAACTCTCACTACTACTAAGTTTTCTCAAATCTTTGCTACTTAAAGAATATTAGATGTGGGTGGTATGTTGTGCAAGTGGTTGGTGTGGAGTTAAGGGTAACACGGTTTGGGTGGAATAAGAATCTTACTGTCCAGTTTTGATATGTTGAAGATGTTATTAAGCCTGATTTGTTCATCAAATTCATAATCAAATGTTTACAAGGTCTTTTATTTTCAATCAGGAGCTGATCTTTTGATTTAAACCACAAAAAAAAGGTGTTCTGTGTCAAAGTTTGCATTACAATAGGTTACTACATGGTTAGGTCCCCTGTGTGATCAAAAAGTCAGGAAGTGTCCTCATCTGGCTCAAAAATTCAGGTTTGAAATTTATTTGAGAGTTATCAATTTTTTAAGTGATTTATGCATTCAAAAAAAATTATCATGATTTTAGCAGTTAAAATCATATTTTTAGTACCTTTAGAAAGGGTGGATCCCAGCAGGCTGCACCCAGTTAGGTGTCCCCACGATATGATAAAAACCCGTATGTGTGTGTGTGTGTGTGTGTGTGTGAGACAGAGAGTTTGTGTGTGAGTGTGTGTGAGAGAGAGAGTGTGTGTGTGGGACAGAGTGTGTGTGTGTGTGTGTAAGAGAGAGAGAGAGAGAGAAAGTGAGAGAATTTGTGTGTGAGAGAGAGTGTGTGTGAGAGAGAGAGAGAGAATGTGAATGTGTGAGAGAGAGAGTGTGTGAGAGTGTGTGAGTCACATCAACAAAAAAAACATTAATAAACTATAGAATATGCCAAAACCTACATCTGGGTAAAATTTCATTAAAATCAATCCATTAATTTTTCTCTGTAACGGCACAGACAATAACATAAAAAAATCTTATCTCTTAGTCTTATCTATAAAGAGAGTGTCAACTTTGTGACTTTTGGTCTTTAATATAATATTTATATTAATATGTATATTCTTCAGCTTGTTACATCCATGAGTCCGAATACCATTATCCATAAATCTTAATGCAGCCAAATATTTCAATACACCAAACCAGATTTTACCAGTCAAGATCAAAGCATTTATGCTCCTTACTCCCCACCTGGTATACACTGCATGTGTAGTGTAAGTGACACAAAGATGAAGAAGCACAAAGATGGAGCCGATAACCAGTTTAGTGTTATACATACCCTTTTCTCACACTTAAGCTGTCAAAACAGAGCTGTTAAAAATGGTATGATTATGGTGATGAATTTTTAAATGGTAGATGTTTACGTAATGCTTAACTTGCATTAGAGTACATGACACACACCAGCACTTTATCCACCTTTTAGCTCTTTGAGCGTGCACTTGTCTGTAATGGAGCATGTTTTTGTATTAACGCTATGGATTATCCTGATGAAATACAGGAAAGTGAGTTGATGTGGGTGTGTGACACACGATTATGTAAGATAATTTGTTAATAAAAGATTAACTCTTACACTAGAATAAAGTTAGGCTGGTATTATTAATTATTAATAATGGTGTAATGAGAGTGTAATGGAAAAGCTCTATGATTTGTTTTAGTGTCAGCCAACTGTGTTTGTTCTGGGCATGAATTACTTGCATTTAGAGCAAGAGCATGTTTTACCTAGGAAATTGGACGGATCTTTTCTTGAGTAGGAAAGTCTTGTTTCAGTTGCCGTTGGGGACTAAAATTAAGTGCAGCAGAGTGATGTGACCCCAAATTAATCCAAATGTTACTGTATCAAAGCATAAACGGACACTTTTTGTGTAGCTATATGGCAGGATAAGACACATTTTGTAGCTCTTTGTTAGATGTTGTAAAAGGTGGCTGAGTTTTTTTGTTCTTTTTTGCTTTAATTACTAATTGATATTTATGATTTTGATGGGTCTCTAGTTCTTAATCCTCGGTATTAATAAAGCACACATTTTGAAAGAGTATAATTTCTTTGTTCCATCCATGTGCACGTGTCCTTGCAGCTGCAGTGGAGGCATGTGTTCTGCACGGGTTGAAGCGGCGAGCAGCAGGCTTTCTGCGCAGCAACAAGATAGCAGCCCTCTTCATGAAGGTGGGGAAGAGCTTCGCCCCAGCTGAGGAGCTATGTAGAAAGGCACAGGAGCTCGAGCAGATCTTCGAGACAAAGTGAGAGAAACACACATCACAGCTCCTTCTCGCAAATCACAGCGGATTTCAAAGCGCAAATCAAAGCCTCATTCAAACCAAAGCACAGAAAAAACATTTGTGTTTGCTTAGTTGAAGGGCTATTTTTTCATATGAAAAGCTTATAATTAATTCAGCAGTCATTTTAAGCTTCATGAATGATAAATAACTCCCTTCAGTTTCATGAAGATGTAGTTATACTTAATGGCATTTTATAAAACATTAGTAATGTTTAAAAACAAGAACTTTAATAATAATAACCTTACTGATTATTGTAGTAATAATGATAACGTTCTTTATATATAGCACCTTCGAAAACAAATATTAACAATGTGCTCTGACAGAAAAAGCAACGACAAGCTCAAAGCCCTAAGTCTTAACACATACCGGACAGAAAGCGCACATTACAAAACACGAGAGACTCAAGATGCACAGCGGATGATATGAAACAGGAAGATAAGAGATGCAAACAGTCAATAAATACAAAAAGAGTTTATACATAGTAAAGTAATATAAAGCAATAAACCCAATGAAAATAAAAGCAATAAATGAAGAAAACTTGCTGCACACCTTTTGTTTAAATGAATACTCAAGTACTCTGTCTCATCCTTAGACGAAGTCAGAGCTTACAAAGTCAAGACAGCCTTCTCAAGATGCCTCGACTGCCCAGCCTCACCCAGCCGGGTGTCAAAAGCCTGTGGATTCGGACCGCTCTGTTTGAGAAAGTGCTGGACAAGATTGTTCTGTACTTGGTGGAGAACAGCAGGTAATGTTTGAAGAGCAGATACAATTCTGCTCGACTGTTACAAGTAGTCCAGATCCCCTCCTTATCACCCTTTTAACACTTGTCTTCCAGTAAATACTACGAAAAAGAGGCAGTTCTAATGGACCCCGTGGACGGACCCATCCTTGCATCTTTGTTAGGTAATTATAGGTTACATGATGATCGAACCATTGTTGAACGATTATTGAAAAATATTCAAAATGTGCAAAAGAACATTAATCATTTAAATAACAGTCCACAGCTGATGTAGAATGAATTTGGAATTTAGTTGATTAACAAGACAGGAAAACATATTTTGTCCACACTAATTGTTAAATATATATATATATATAGGGGTTGTCAAAATAATGCGTTCATTTAGATAATAAATTATAGAAAATGTATTTACATTCTTTATGATGCTTTAAATTCAATCCAATTTTAAAGTGACAATGGTTCCAACAGTAACAGTAACAGGCAAAAAGCTCTGAAGTGTGTGGTAGTGGTAATATTCAGTTTGAATACAAACAAACACAAAGAGAATGGGAGAGAGAGAGCTGTTGTCAAATGATTCTACAAATAGAATTTAAACAAGCAATGGGAAGAAAATGAGTTACCGTGGCTCACAGGAATTGTAATCCAGGTCTGAAAATGTGGATCTGTGGTTAAATATCGGTGAAAAGTCTTTTCACATTTGTTAAAAGGATCTTTGTTGATCAAACCAACACTTTCAGCCCCATAAAGTGGTCATAATGGTAGTCCCTTTAATCTCACCATCAAATCTTGCCTTGAGGTCAAGTGGCAGGGTGTTATTATGCCTTTAGGCTTTGTTTTTATCAGATTCTCCAATCTAGAAAGCAGATGCTTGTATTTGTCAGGAGAGCCGGATTCCTGGCCACATTTGGTGTCCACTGAACACTGCTTCCTTGGTACATTGTTAATTATCATTTTTGAGTCCTGCTGCTTCCATTTTAATAAGATAGAATTTTTTTTTTGTTGTTTTTCCAGTTTCATAGTTGCTCCTTCTGGAGATTCTATGGCCGGTTTGCAGGATGTTTGAGTAAAGGTTCAGGGTTAACTCGTATTCTTATATATATATTATATTATCTAATTAATTAATAATGCCCTGAGGAGCAGTATGCAGCCCCTGTTAAGTCTCGTTGGAGCAAATTGGGGTTCAGGGTCTTACTCAAGACTGCTATGTTATAGGGCTGGGATTGAACCACCAATAATCTGACTGTTACTAATCATGATGAGCTGTTGTACAACACCTCCAGTGCATTTATGAAGAACGGCTAGCTGGAAGTGGTTAACAAAATCTTAAATAAGATATTTGCACTGTTTAACCCTTCACATTATCGGTCACAGTGGGGCCTTGTGCTTTGGAGTACACGAAGATGAAAACAGCCGACCATTTTTGGACAGACCCATCTGCTGACGAGTTGGTGCAAAGACATCGCATCCATGGTGGCCACTGTAGACAGGATTCTCCCACTAAGAGGCCTACACTGTGTGTAAGTATAAAATCTGATCATGCACAGTTAGTGCCATGCTCCTTCTCCTGTAGGAATTTATTGTGAGGTATTAGCAGCAGGACGTTTAGTTTATTGTCTGATCAGTGACGATCCTATTTGAGATCCTATGTTCTAGTCATAGAACCTCTCTATGACTAGAACATAGGATTTTTTGCTGACAGAACAGCTCTGAAATGCATTTTAACGCCTTTCTATCAGAAACGACATTCAAACATAGTTTGGCAAAAGTCGCTCTGATCTTGCCTTTCTATACCGATTCCAACACATCAACGTCAGGACAAAATAGTCACTTGCTGCCTGATATATATTACACCTACTGACAGGCGTCATTGTAACAAGATAATCGATGTCTGTGGTTATTATGTTCTGGTTCAAATTCTTCTCACAGCAAAGCCAGGTGACTTGCGCACCTGTCAGGATAAGAAAAGTCCAGCTACAGCCTCTCACAAAAACCCAGCTCATGTCTGTAATATGTGAAGTATCTCACTGTCCCCAAAGACGTGTAGGACAGATAGTTACATATTCAGTATAGTTAGAGTGATAGTAATTATCCTAAAACTGTTTAGAATTCTTTTTGTCGTTGTTGTTGTTGTTTTCCTCTCCAATCAATCATATAGTAGCCCTGTACCGGTAATGGTCTGTCGCTCGGTGCCAGCATTGGTTTGGGCTCCACTGGATCAGAGGACTTGATATTATTAATGCATAAAATAACATCACATCCCAGGAGAAAGTACATGGTGTATCTCAGACCTTCATTCTTGATTAGTCCTTTAATGCATCAGTGAACAAGTCAGCCTTCACAGCCTTACAACACCATAATACTCTGAACAGTTTTGTGATACATCAAGCAATCCCAACCTGCTTGTGGTTCAGGAGCAAAGAACGATTCGCATTAATGAATGCTTATACAAAATACATTTTAAAAAATGGTTATTCTGTGGCTGGGTGCTTATGTGCATTCTGTAAAGACGTTGGTTATTAGTCGGTTCATGAAGTTTGTTGTCTGATTCAACATATTTCGTGTCTGCAGATCCAGAAGCGGCACTCCAGCAGCAGCATGGATGAACGCCCCTCTCCCTCACTATCAGCTCGCGAATATGTGGAATCCCTGCATCAAAACAGCAGGGTGACCCTACTGTTTGGCAAAAACAATGTGCTAGTACAGCCGGTAACTCACTTTCTCTTAAGCACTCATATATGTGTGGATACGATACCCGCTAGGAATAAAACTTCCACTCTCCTGACTGTTTCAGAGGGATGACATGGAGTCTGTCCCAGGTTACCTCTCTCTGCACCAGAATGCTGACATCATGACACTGAAGTGGACGCCAAATCAGCTCATGAACGGCTCTGTTGGAGACTTGGACTATGAACACAGGTGCAAATTTTTCAGCTGCAGGTGGATTGTGATATGCTGCCTGTCTAATAGACCTGTGGTTGATAATACGAGTAGTTCCTCGTGTAATACGAATATCTCAAATGTAGATTGCTTCGTAAAACGCATGTAAACCCAGCATTATTTCTTTGTTTCTTTCTCTGCTGTTTATCTGGCACATTTGACCGGTACTAAATAATACAGCATGTTTGTGTGCGGCAGGCGCTCCGTACATTGTTGATTTTATGAGGCTATTTTCAGCACACCAGCAGCTCATGGCTGTTTACTGACTGAGACGCGGTCAGACATCTCTCAAACAAGCAAACCGTGTTATAATACTGTGCCCGTACATGGTTTCTCTCTGCAAAAATGTTGATGATTACAGTAGGCAACCCCACGCCTGCTCATCTGTCTGTGCTATTATCTATAAAATTAATGTTCCTTGAGATATTGACTCACATAGATAATACTTAAGCATTCCCCGTGGATTTGTGAGACATCTAGTCTGCGGTCTCATTTTACTCATTCTGTATTTGTCTTATGTTTTCTAGTGTATACTGGGACTATGCCATGACGATCCCCCTTGAAGAGATAGTTTACTTGCATTGTCATCAGCAAGGTTTGTAAGCATTTATTTTTATTATGTCATATACCGTATTATTTAAAGAGATAATACAAACAACTTTCATGAATACGACTTAATTCAAAAGGTCATGGAGTATTTCAGAACAAGTCCAAGAAAGATTTAAGGGCAATTTTAGATCAATCACATTGACTAAGAGTGTTAGTTTCTAGATCCTTTTAATTAGACTTAAACTCCAATTGAAATTATTCCTTGGTAGAAGGGTCATCATAACCAAAAATCTCTTTTTCTGACTCTGGGGAACATCACTTTTTTTTATATTTTCAGACCGTAAATCCTATTGCTCTTGGCTTTTACATATGTATGTACAAAGATAAGAAGCAAGCAAAGATATATTAAAAAATGCCAACCAATGCTTAGTTCTGCTGACAAACAGCATGCAGAGTACAGCGGTGCATGTGATCGTCACATTCAGGTGCAGTGATAAAGAACAGGTCACCATAATCCAATACGGCATTCTTCCAAGACATTGGCAGAAATAAGATGTTTTTCCTATCCTGGTGAAAGAGAAAGGGTTTGTTCCAAAAATGTAACCCGATTTAAGTTACAGCTCGACAAACAACGTCCTCAATGTCTGATTTGAAAGATAAGCTGCAAACAATAACATTACGTATAAGTATATAACAATTTGAATTTCAGCTCCTTCAGAAGTTGGGATCTTAGGAAAGATTAAATCGCTCTTTGACATTTGAAAACATTGTTAACCTAAAGTTTGTTTATCACCAAATAAAATTCCGCTAAATGAAACTGAACAACATCAAAAGCAGACTGCAGAAAATACTGAAGGCGATGATCAATCGATGTATCGTCCGCATGAAATGGAAATCTGCATTTGATGAAGAAGATTTCACAAAGTTCATTGAAGTATAAAGAGAACTTTAGTTCGCCTTCTGACGCAGGCAGGAAGGAAGAACAGGAACCATCAAGGGGGGCCATTCCCTTAAACAATAAGCACAACTCAGGTTTCATTTTTATGTTCCTTTTTATTTATTATTGTTAAACGGTAGTCATCATGCATGGTCAGACAAAGAAATCATCTCTCATATATCTCCTGTAGTTGACAGTGGGGGAACGGTGGTGCTAGTCAGTCAGGATGGTATCCAAAGACCTCCGCTTCGCTTCCCCAGAGGAGGCCACCTGCTCCAGTTCCTTTCCTGCCTGGAGAATGGCCTCCTTCCCCACGGCCAGCTGGACCCTCCACTCTGGTCCCAGAGGGGAAAGGTCAGTTCAGGAGGTTTTTTGTTCCTGGTTGCAGATACAAAATATAAACTATTCACATTAGGCATTCTTCTAGAAAAATTCAAGCTAGATAAACCCCATCTGAACAATTAAATCAATAAAAAACGTTTTTTGATTTGGAAACAGATGCTCTGCCAGCTGGGAGTCACTGTGAGCGACAGCAATGAATGTATGGTTTATGTTCTCTCCACACCACACAGGAAGTGTTTACCTTAATGAATGTTTTTATGTTGTGCAGTCAAAAGCTTTGTGTCTGCGGATTAACCGGATAATTAAAATCATTAATACATGTCTATCTACTGCTGAAATGCTTAAGCATACGCAAACTCATCAGTTTTAATGCAGGTCGATAATTGAACCGAGCACTAGCGGTTGAAAATGTTGTCGGCATTAGTCTAACTGCGATTACATTCTCATTGCAGGGAAAGGTCTTTCCCAAATTGCGGAAGAGGGTTCCTCAGGGATCTGGATCCATAGACTCCGTCTCAGATAAGGAGGAGGAGGAGGCCACAGACTATGTCTTCCGTATCCTCTTTGTGAACAGCCGGTCAGAGTTTGGTGAGATTCCCTCCAGAGACGCACATTAATATGAACAACACCCGCGAGTCTCAACATATAGTGTATTTTTATGAGAATATTGCTCTTTTTTTTTACAGTGACT
The DNA here is from genome assembly GCA_037951165.1 of Lophius americanus. Classification (NCBI taxonomy): domain Eukaryota; kingdom Metazoa; phylum Chordata; class Actinopteri; order Lophiiformes; family Lophiidae; genus Lophius; species Lophius americanus. Next base: position 1,696,637 of record JBBDHG010000024.1, on the reverse strand, counting down.
GTAACTCATCCTCCCCAACTGACTTCCTCCCTTTCACTTTAACCGAGTGGACTATACCCTTCAAAAACAGGAACCATGGTTGTACCCAAGAGGTCCCACATCTGTCTTGAAGAATCCCCCTAATTTATAGGAAGCCGCTGTCACAACCCGGCTCGTCTGTCAGCTTGCCCTGCTTTAATTCACGGGATCTAATCTTTTCTTGGCCTGCCCTGCACCTCTAGCTAAATTTATTGACGTGTCCCATTATTAAAGCCCATCACTCCTTGCCACCTTGTGTCACAAATCTTTATTACATCACAATACAGTAAAGTTATAACAGCGGATGGGTGGAACGCTAATTGATCGTTTATGGCACTTGAATAGAGGATGATTCTTACTCAGTTAATCTTTCTCTATATAATCATAGAATTTAATATGATGGATTTGTTTGTGTCCATCTTTGTTCTAACAGCAATCAAGAGGTTAAGTATTAGCTTCTTGCAGATCACTATTTATCGGTGTCATTCTGCTTGTGTGAAGTATTTCCAGATTTGTTTATCAAATCAAATTCTTTTTTGAAAGCGAGTGCAACATATTGGCCTTTAAGTGACATATGCGGTGTTTGTGTGTGGATGTTTGCAGTGACTCCTCCAGACTTGATGGATCAGGGAAGTACACTGTGGCATCCCACTCTCAGGAAGTCTTCGTGTTCCTCTTGTTCTCAGGGGAGCTTCTCTGATGGGATGACACAAAAGGGATGCAACCATGAGAGGTGAGAGATAAGCAGGCTAACAAGAGGTCTACATGGAGCTGTCTCTTGACAGGGAAACTGCTGCAGGGCCAAACCTCCTCTAGTGCCAGCCAACCAGAAATCCTGAACAGTATCGAAAAACTGTTAAACTAGCATGATATATTTCCAAGAAAGTGTGTTCTCCATCTTTTGTTAGATGACATTTACCTCACTAATGTCAAATATGTTGAGAAAATTAGGTGATAAGCACAGCAGATTGGAGGCTTTGAATAAACCCTGCTTTGGGCAAATTTGTTCTGTATGACAGCAAAGTAATATCATTTGAATGATAAAGGATAGGCCAATACTTTAATAAACTCCAGATTAGAAACAGTTTATCATACATGTAAGATCATATCAGCCCTATTGAACTCTGTCCACTGGTTAACAGTCACTTTTAGATTTGATTTTAAGATTTTACTGGTCATTTTTAAACCACTTCACCCCAGTTATATTGTAGACTTGCTGCTCCACTGTGAATCAGGGCGTATTCTCAGATCTTCAGGCAGGGCTCTGCTGGCTGTTCCTGGACTCTTTGGTGTCTGTTGTTTTCCTGCAGGACTCCCCTGAAGCTGCTGTGTGACAACATGAAGTATCAGATCATCTCTAGGGCATTTTATGGCTGTATGTAATTGTTTATTGTGTACTCTGACAAGCTTTACATAACAGCATCTATTCACGTTTACTTTATAAATGTCTGTAACGAGTACATATTATCCTCATTTTAAATATCAGTTACATCTGCTGAGGCATTTATTGACTTACTTTATTGTCAACCAGGGTTGGCATACTGTCGTCATCTGTCCACTGTGCGTACGCACCTCTCTGCTCTCGTCAATCACACTATAGTGGCGCCTGACATGCCATCTGATGCCTACAAAGGGCTCACCACAGACGTGTGGCAGACATTCCTACAGGACTGCACAGTAAGCATCGCTTGTGTCACCACACTGCAACTCAAACTTCACATTGAAGCTGACAGTATGCCGTTCATACAAATACACACATGCATGACCACTCCCAGACTCTCACCTTCTCTGTCACTCATCTGCTTCAACCATATTCATCCTACTAGTCATTTGGTTAACACGTATTGTCACAACAGTGTGCTTGAAGCATGACTAAGGGGACTTTCGGCTGCAAATCCCTGGCCGCAGTTTATCTGGACGTTATTTACAGTTCCCAAGAGTCATTGAGTGTTTGTTCTGAACAATTTAAAAGCATTATTAATGAAAACTGGGTTGTTGGTTTTTTTAATTGGTACATTGGATGTATCATAATACCAATGTTATATTTGATTTTTACTGTGTTAGCCACTGGGAAAATTAATTAGCAAAAAAATTTCAACACACAAGATTTTTTAATGTTAGGTAGAGTAGATATTGCTCTGTTAAAGAGACGGCCCATGGCTTAAAGATAATGTGATTCATTTTAAAGGATTCAGCTCACTCTTTTTTTAGACAAATCGTAGAAAACTATAAACCCACAAAACTATAAAAATGTATTTCAATTCAACATATGGAGGCCTGAATGGCTGGTTGAGTTACTGCTGGGGAAAGATGTTTGGGATCTGGACTTACAGCTGAAGTTAATAAATAGTAGTGAGCACATGCATACTGTATAACCCGGATGGGTTTGAAAAAGTGTCTGGCATCCTCACCATCTGCCACCCATTGCCGTATATTAATCATTAGCTGGATTGACATTACATTGTGTAAATGTCTACGGGCTGCCATGTCCTTAATTCTGTAGCTTTGGTGTTGTATTATTGAATATCTTAATCATACATCAGCAAGATGTTTTAAATTAGGCAAAAATCCAGATGTTGACAAAAAAGCAAGTAATGATTAACTGAAGGTTAATAATAATAATAATAATAAATTGGACTTATATAGCGCGTTTCTATGAAACCAAGGACGCTTAACAAAGAGGGTAGTCAAAACACACTAATAAATAAACATTAAAATGAGGGATGGTTGTACATGGTGTAATGGTTGCAATGTCTTGTGTATTCAGGCATACGAGGAGAAAGAACTGCTTCGTCTAGTCTACTTTGGCGGTGTGGAGGCCTCGCTGCGTAAAGAGGTGTGGCCTTTCCTGCTGGGCCATTATCAGTTTGGAATGTCAGAAGCAGAGAGGAAAGAGGTCTGTTATTTCTACCATTATGGCTTTTCCAACTGAACTTCTAAGCATTTCCAACTAAAACTCTAAACATTGATCCCTCCCCTTCAACTCCAGGTAGACGAACGGGTTCGAGTGTCCTACCAGCAGACCATGCGCGAATGGCTCGGCTGTGAGGAGATTGTCCGCCAGCGGGAGAGGGAGCAGCATGCAGCAGCTTTGGCAAAGTGCTCTTCTGGAGCAAGCATTGACAGTTCAAGTCAGAAGATGATCCACCATGACTCCACCGTCAGCAATGAGGTGAAGCAGTAATACACAATTATTTTCACAGTTAGACACTGTACACCCTTGAAATATTTTATCATATCATCGGTACCAAAATAATCAAGACTTTGCTTAATATGATGATTTGCTTTGGCATCGATCAGTTATTTGTCCCTACGGGGTCACAGTTTCTTAGTCAGAATGGGTCAATCTTACAAATTACACTTTCCAAACTAGATATTGGCAGTGGATCTCAAATAGCTGCCATTGTACTCAAGGGATTTCTTTGTATTAGATAATAATCTACTATATAAAGGATGTATTCCAAATGCATTGGTTCTTACTTGGCTTAGACACTCATTTTTGGGTCTTGATCGATGCTAGGAAATACTGAATCACCGGAGAATCGAATTAATGTGAGAACAGCACACAAGCCACCATACAATAAGACAATATATCAAAAAAGATTATATTAGCTAATATTAGCTAATAATATCTTGTCTGAATGTGTTTGTTACCCAGTCCCAGTCCTCCCAGAGCTCAGACAGGCAAAGTCTGGCTCGCCTCCAGAGTGACTCAAGCAGCAGCACACAGGTATCTGAACGTCACCACATTATAGCCTAGATAGACCGTCTTTTACGAATGTTCTTCCAACAAATGCAAGACCAATCGTGTGACAGTTTTATAATGCTTTACCCGGATCTTCATCTTTATGACACATTTCTCAGTGAGTGGCTAAAGCAATGCATGTGATCTCAAACTTTTTGAACATTCCTCATTCCTGCACTCCCTCTCCTGCTAGTTCTTCACATCCTCCCCTCCCTTCCCCTGGAGTAGCCTGCTTCCCTTTGGCTTGTTCTTTCAGGTGTTCGAGTCTGTGGAGGAGGAAGACCAGATCGAAACGGAACCTAAGAACGAAGAGGCCAAACAGGTGCCTAAGATGCCCAATGGAACTCTGCAGAATGGGACAAATTCACCTGACTCTGGACATCCCTCCTCCCGCAACTTCTCAGTCACATCCGGCCTCTCGGATGGCTCTCTTAGCACTGAGGACAGCGCTGCACCTGATGCAACCCAGAGTTCTGCAGCTGTCCCTCAGGTTTCGCAGAGCCCTGTCAAACCTGCAGGAATACAGAAAAGCCAGTTTAAAGGTAAAATTAAGAAAAGAGAGGAGGAGGAGGAGGGGAAAGCAGCTAATGTTAGCAAAACTGCAGAAAATACCAAGACTGAGGTGACAGCTGAAAACATAAAACCATTGGAAGAGGGGAAGGAGAAGGAACTCAACACAGTTGAGGAGTCTGGAGCAATGGAAACAAAAGAAATGGATAAATTAAAGGCAAATGCTCAACAAGATGTTTTATTGCTAGAAAAGAAAGATACGTCTATAGAACCCATGGCCGCTGACGTTGAGAAGAATCTTTCTTTGTCAGCCGACGCTGGGGTGTCTACAGTCAGAGAAACCTTCTGTATATCTCAACAAGATGAGGCTCTAGTCTCAACTGAGTCTGATGAGTCCCCCTCAGCCTTAGAGATGGAGGAGATCCCAAAAGCCAAAGTATCCACGGTGCCTTGGAGCAGGAAAGGATTTTGTGAAGCATTGTCTTCCACAGATGACTTGGCCCCTTGCATGGAGTTCAGGCAGGAGGAGGAGCAGGGAAAACCCAGCCCAGAGGATACAGAGTCCATCCTGTCTGAGGAGCCGGAGATGGAGAGCCTTTACCCTAACTTTGACCCTCTGACCAGTTCTGAAAGCACCAAGCAAGGAGAAGCCTCTCAAGAATCCGCTGGGGGAACCTTTTCTGTATGCACACATATTTTGTGGAGAGTTCAAATTTCATTTTTCTGAGGCAAACCAACTGTATAATTAGCTATTTTATTGATTAATTCATTTATGGTATTGTTTGTTGCAGCAAGAGCTTTTGGACTTGTATACATTAAATCTGCATCGAATTGAAAAGGATGTCCAGCGATGCGACAGAAATTATTGGTACTTTATTCCTGCCAATCTGGATAAACTACGCAACATCATGTGCAGGTAACACAATGAAAGCATCAGAAATGTACCAATGAGTGTAAACATGGTCATTTACCCATCCTTAAATACACCAATCAGCGATAATATTAAAAATACCGTTTTTGCCATTAAAACAGCTCTCCAGTACACCGGGTTTTCTGACACTATTCTAGCGGAGCTAGATTTAACTGCTTCAGTCATTTGATAGACGACTGGATCGGTGCATCTGCAGTAGTTCAGGCTTTGCTGGCCAGCAGTGGTTGATACTACCAAAGTGGTCTAAGACAGGACAACTGGTGAAATAGCGAAAGGGTCATGGGCCATCAAGCCATAGTGATATGCATGGGGAGAAGAGGCCGGCCCGTTTTGATGCAAAAGTTCCTTCTGGTACCGTTCAGACGGTGTCAGATCACACGGTGCATCACACAGTTATTTTGGTGGCAGAAAAGGGACATACACGATATGAAGCAGGTGGTTTAATTTTATGTCCAATTGGTATAAACGGCAGCACCTCTAAATCCAGACAGCATTGTACGATAAAGACAGCAGCGCATTGTTGTCCTCTCTTGGTGTTTTATTTTCAGTTATATCTGGAGGAACCTTGACATCGGTTATGTGCAGGGGATGTGTGATCTGCTGGCTCCTCTTCTAGTCATTCTAGATGATGGTGAGTCAACCCTCTGAATTGCTTTTTATTTTTCCTCCTCACAGTCATTTTGTGTATTTTTACAATTATTGATGGAATATTTCACCCACTTTCATTTTCATGCCTGCTTCCTCTTTCTGTTTCCCCTTGCAGAGGCCATGGCCTTCAGCTGCTTCACTGAGCTCATGAAAAGAATGAATCATAACTTTCCACATGGAGGAGCCATGGACACACACTTTGCCAACATGCGCTCTCTAATCCAGGTAATGCCGCAGCAGTAAAGTCAGATACCATTTAGTCCATACATAACCCTCAAACGGCCCATGTTTTCCCTCTTTTCTTTCACAACCAGTCTCTTTATTTCTTTTCCATAATCTGCTCTGATCCTGTCTCTGCATAGATACTGGATTCTGAGCTGTTTGAGCTGATGCACCAGAATGGAGACTACACCCACTTCTACTTCTGCTACCGCTGGTTCCTCCTAGATTTCAAACGAGGTGAAGTGACAGCGTGATGTTAAAGAGTCTGTGCGTAGAGAGCTCACTCCTCTTTAAGCTGTGGTGGTGGATGAAGCGCCAGACTAGTCGACAGCTTTCTAAGAAGACATGTAGTCAGTTATTAAAGCTACGAATATAATTATAATTTTGGAAAATAATCCCAGGGTGTTGCTTATAAAATAATTATTTTGAACTGCCACACATTGATAGGTTTGATAATTAATCGTGCTTTATAATGAACATTCAGCAATGGATTATGCTACTTCCTACGAACTTACTCACCTCAGTATCGAAATGTATTCTCTCCCCCACACCAGCAAAGACCTGTTTCCACTCTTATCTCATTCTACTATTACTCCTAAACTATTATCCTCTATCTGGACCCTCAAACACCACCAATGTGAAACCCCTGCGTGTGCTTTGTCTTCCAGAACTTGTGTATGATGACGTTTTTGCAGGCTGGGAAACCATCTGGGCAGCTAAGTGTGTCTCTTCGAGCCACTTTGTTCTCTTCATCGCCTTGGCGCTGGTGGAGATCTACAGGGACATCATCCTGGAGAACAACATGGACTTCACTGATATCATTAAGTTCTTCAATGGTAAAACATATGTCCTCACAGCTGACCATTTACCTATCTTCCATACCTACTAGAAGAGGGCTAGACTGATTTTGGATTAAAGATCTTTTTTGCTTGAGGAGCGTTTTCAGAATGCTACAGAGTGCATATCATGTTTCTGCTGCTCTTAAGAGGATTTTTCTAATAAATGGCAAAGCAAGATTATTGTCTTGGAATTTGGAAGAGATGGGCAGTTAGCATGCATGATTGATCCAACGATGTACTGTATTATAAATACTATATTATAAATCGCAGACTTGATGTGGTCCACTGTGATGTCACCCATATTGAAGATCTGCATGTGATGACAAGACGGGTGACAGACTCTTAACTTCTCCCTAACTAACTCTGCTCATTCAAAAAATAATTGAGGCGAGCCAAATGGAGGTGACCCTGCTAGCTATGGCTAATATTCTAGATGGTTTTAAACAGACAGATTTACATTTTGTCCTTCCTTTAGTTTGATTGCAGGAGCTTTTGTTATTATTTGCATTAGCAGCAAGGGTATTCATGTATATGTTCAGGTATCCACTGACTGAACTCAGGAGACACTCTAGTTACCTCCAACAATGAAATTTGGACAAAGTTATGTAATACCTGTATTTCTGTGTAAAGATATTCTCCAAAGATTGTCAGGGAATTTTAATTGTAATGCTACCTTAGGACAAGGAAGTGTATTTGGGTACAAATGTCAATTCTGGAGCTATAATTTTGCTGATATGAAGAAAAATGATTTTTATAAAAAAGAAAAATCCCCTTGCATAATAGGGAGGGGGGGAAGACACGTCTGTGCCACAATATGTAGCTAAGATAACACGTAGTCAGACCTTTTCAAATGTTTATAATGTATCTGTGAAGGATTAGAAGTTATATCTGACTGAAAAATGCATCCATTATGTTCATGTTGATAACTCATAAACTACTGATGATAAACAAATGATTACAAATGTTAGGAATACATTTCCTATTGCTTAATTTAGCTTGAAGAAATTCCAGTTTAATAATCATGGCAACATCACATAGTGTGCCTAAAGCCCTGAGTGTGTTGACACAGCAGTTGATTAGCAACAATGGTGTATGAACTCTTAGGCACTCTCTGTGTGGGTTTTAACTTATTTCTCTCATAATACTTTGTCTTTTATGTTTTACGTATATCTTCTCTGTATGTCCCAGAAATACTCTCCCTTCCATTCTGCAGAAATTAAGAGAGTATTGCTGCAGAGTTTAGGAAAGCAAGAATGATGATAGATCTTGGTTTAATTCCGAAATGTTTGAGAAATAAACAGTTTTTTCCTCATTTGCATGTCACTTCATCTCTGTTATCAGAATATTGAAGCGTTTATATATTCATACTGAAGGAGCTGCGATTGTATTGAGCAAGAACAATTGAACTTACTTGTTTCTTTGTCTTTCAGAAATGGCCGAACACCACAACATAAAGCAGATTTTGACCCAGGCCAGAGATCTGGTGTGCAAGGTGCAGATGCTCATAGAGAACAAGTAATAGTACTGTTTGTCTTCTGTCCCTCAAAGTACAGTGTGAGTGGCTGTAGCAGCACAACAGTTAAATAGATTTGTGCACACACTCACGTACACACACGCAACAAAGTCACTACAACCACAGTTTGCTGCTATTAGCCTTACTGACTGTATCAACAATGTTGTTTGTGTTGACAAGTTGTGTATGAGAATATTATACTTCATAGTCAGTAACTTAAAAACGTATCTGAAAAACAATCTCTAAAATTTCTTAATATTTTTGTCAAAAACTATAGAATTTTGAGAAAAGGATTTAGTTTCAATCCAAACTGCAGAGCTGAACAAAAGCAAATATTATATTTATGAGAGAGAAAAATTGTGAAAATAGTTTATAGTAATTATTTTAATAGTCAAAGTCTACAAGATTACTCTTTTAAATGTTATAGTAATCTATCCATATGTTCCTATTTGTCTGTTAATGAAGAAAAGAATGTGAGTAGACTTTTTCATTTTCTTTAAATACAACACTCCCAAACAAATGAATTTCATTGATAACATATTCAGAATGTTGGTTTATGGTCCTAAATACAGGACAAATTGAGAATCATTAGGAATTATATTGCTGTATTGCTGCAGCATCATGTCAGTTCTCAACAAACAGTATTTTAATTGTCTTTGAATTGCCTTGTCTGCCTAATATTACATGTTTATCTGTTATGTGTGAAATATCCGGAACTGAGAGAAAATCTGTTTAATTTAAGAGGATTAAATTATGTCAATACTGGTCAAATCCTGACCTTACATTGAAGTGACCTATGGATGTCTGGGCAGATATTTATAAAAAGCATCCAGCTTGATTTGCTAGTTCACTTTAGCTATCTTCCATTATCCAGTGAACCACTGTATATTTTGTGACGTGTGCAGTTTACTCACCTAGATTTTTGTCTTGTGTTGTCCGCAGCCCGTTTATTCATTCCAGATCGACCTTGTTTACTCATAAGAAAGCTCAGATGAAACTGTGATGGTATTTAATCCCAGTGAACAAATGTTTCCACAATTTCCTACTTGATTATAGTATTTGAGAGGGACTTAAACACAAACATAACGAAGGTGAACAAAAACTAATTTTCAAAATTAACCAGGTATGACATTATGTTATGAGGAAATTGTTTTAATATTTTTGTATCTCTTGGTCTGGTGAGAATAGATGATATACATATTATTTTAATCACTTAAATTACTCTCAGCTAATAAAATTCATGCTTGTCATTAATTGCCTCAGACAGTGTTGCTTATGATGTAGTGAAATAACTGCTTTATATATTGGTGATTCTTTGTGAATGCTTACTGTTATCAGAAAACTTATTATAAATAATCCTAAAGTTTTTTGCCAAAATATTTACTTATTGGTTGATTACTTTTCTCATTCAGATGCTGCTTTGATTGTAAAGCTGTTGTTTTTATTTTGTGGCCAGTTGTAAATGTTTATTGTTCAACAATCAAATGGTATATGTTCTCATAACAAAAATAAAAATGGAAGCATATTTTTCCAAAACCTTTTGCCATGCTCATTTTACCCGACTCAATCTGTGGTGGGAGATAGAAATATATCATTAAAGGCAGATAGACATCAAGAGATTAATATAGAGTCCTAAAAGCTCTTCCCTACTAACTGGTTTCAGTGTGTGTTACCATTTGGTCAAGAAACACAAATACACTAACAGATTAAGCATTACATTAAAACCGCTTGCCTAATATTTTGCAGGTCCCATTTTTACTGCGAAAACAGCTGTGATCCCACACATTTCATTTCTCTTGTCCTTTCTTAGACCACTCTGGTAGGTACTGCCCTCAAGGAAAAACCTGCAAGCCCTGCAGTTTCGGAGATCTGTCCCAATCATTAAGCCATCACAATTTGACCCTTGTCAAAGTCACTCAGATTCTTAGGATTTTTACATCAACTTCGAAGACAAAATGTTCACTTTCTACTTATGATATCCCGCCTTCTGTCATTGTAACAAGATTATCAATGTTATATTTTACTTTACACGTCGGTGGTTGTAATGTCCGGCTGATCAGTCGGTTCTTCAGTCAGTCCACCTGTTTAGTCCCGACAAAGAGATTTCAAATACTAGTTTGATTGCTTTCATACCAAATTAGATTATTATTTGATTATTTTCTATAATGTAAGTCCTCCTGGGAATATTGGAAAGGCCATAATAGCAGCTATTTATCCAACTGAAAAATGCTCTCAAACGTAAAAGTGGGATTTAAGAAACTGGTTTGTTTTGTCCCCTGGGCCAAACTTTTAGAGAAATTAAATAATGAGTTACTTAAAATTGCAGATGATGTCAATGTATTAATGTAGAAATCATTTATTGTATTTTGCAGGGTTCCCAGTGTGATAGGCACACATCTCTTAATGCTCCTTCAATAATAAAGCAGACTGTGTGAATATGAAGTCTTTCCCAGACATAAATGTGCAGATAAATACAATAACGCAGATATATACAATATTACTGAGTTGTTAACATTTGAAATGTTTTAAGAGTTAAGGGTTAATCAATAAACCTGATGCTGGGGTGAACGTGCCCTGAGTGACGTCTTTCTGTCAACAATGTTATGTGATGATCAGGGATTACTCCGCTGAAAAAGGATAAAAATGGTCACGTTGGGTATCGTTGATGGTTCCTTTCTCATGTTTGATCTGAAGAGTCGCATGAGCCCGGATAGCTCAGTCGGTAGAGCATCAGACTTTTAATCTGAGGGTCCAGGGTTCAAGTCCCTGTTCGGGCGATGTGTTTTCTTACAGCCACGTATAAAAAACCGAGTTCTAGCTATTCGCGCTCACCTATTTGTGATCCATAAACGTAGGCGTTTCGTCCTGTAGGTTCACGCTGGAAGAGATTGTAAAGTACCGTGACGTTACGTCTACTCATCGTCTGCTTTAGGTTCTACGGCGCCAATGCAGACGGTACACATCTAACGTATACTAAGAATAAACCCCAAAACAGCGACGGAAGAAATGTCTGGAACTCCCGAGCCCCGCTGTAGAAGTGGCAATAACTACGGTCATGATAGTAACACTTTAAACATCAGAGGGATTGCATGGGGAGAAGAGGCCGGCCCGTTTTGATGCAAAAGTTCCTTCTGGTACCGTTCAGACGGTGTCAGATCACACGGTGCATCACACAGTTATTTTGGTGGCAGAAAAGGGACATACACGATATGAAGCAGGTGGTTTAATTTTATGTCCAATTGGTATAAACGGCAGCACCTCTAAATCCAGACAGCATTGTACGATAAAGACAGCAGCGCATTGTTGTCCTCTCTTGGTGTTTTATTTTCAGTTATATCTGGAGGAACCTTGACATCGGTTATGTGCAGGGGATGTGTGATCTGCTGGCTCCTCTTCTAGTCATTCTAGATGATGGTGAGTCAACCCTCTGAATTGCTTTTTATTTTTCCTCCTCACAGTCATTTTGTGTATTTTTACAATTATTGATGGAATATTTCACCCACTTTCATTTTCATGCCTGCTTCCTCTTTCTGTTTCCCCTTGCAGAGGCCATGGCCTTCAGCTGCTTCACTGAGCTCATGAAAAGAATGAATCAAAACTTTCCACATGGAGGAGCCATGGACACACACTTTGCCAACATGCGCTCTCTAATCCAGGTAATGCCGCAGCAGTAAAGTCAGATACCATTTAGTCCATACATAACCCTCAAACGGCCCATGTTTTCCCTCTTTTCTTTCACAACCAGTCTCTTTATTTCTTTTCCATAATCTGCTCTGATCCCGTCTCTGCATAGATACTGGATTCTGAGCTGTTTGAGCTGATGCACCAGAATGGAGACTACACCCACTTCTACTTCTGCTACCGCTGGTTCCTCCTAGATTTCAAACGAGGTGAAGGGACAGCGTGATGTTAAAGAGTCTGTGCGTAGAGAGCTCACTCCTCTTTAAGCTGTGGTGGTGGATGAAATGCCAGACTAGTCGACAGCTTTCTAAGAAGACATGTAGTCAGTTATTAAAGCTACGAATATAATTATAATTTTGGAAAATAATCCCAGGGTGTTGCTTATAAAATAATTATTTTGAACTGCCACACATTGATAGGTTTGATAATTAATCGTGCTTTATAATGAACATTCAGCAATGGATTATGCTACTTCCTACGAACTTACTCACCTCAGTATCGAAATGTATTCTCTCCCCCACACCAGCAAAGACCTGTTTCCACTCTTATCTCATTCTACTATTACTCCTAAACTATTATCCTCTATCTGGACCCTCAAACACCACCAATGTGAAACCCCTGCGTGTGCTTTGTCTTCCAGAACTTGTGTATGATGACGTTTTTGCAGGCTGGGAAACCATCTGGGCAGCTAAGTGTGTCTCTTCGAGCCACTTTGTTCTCTTCATCGCCTTGGCGCTGGTGGAGATCTACAGGGACATCATCCTGGAGAACAACATGGACTTCACTGATATCATTAAGTTCTTCAATGGTAAAACATATGTCCTCACAGCTGACCATTTACCTATCTTCCATACCTACTAGAACAGGGCTAGACTGATTTTGGATTAAAGATCTTTTTTGCTTGAGGAGCGTTTTCAGAATGCTACAGAGTGCATATCATGTTTCTGCTGCTCTTAAGAGGATTTTTCTAATAAATGGCAAAGCAAGATTATTGTCTTGGAATTTGGAAGAGATGGGCAGTTAGCATGCATGATTGATCCAACGATGTACTGTATTATAAATACTATATTATAAATCGCAGACTTGATGTGGTCCACTGTGATGTCACCCATATTGAAGATCTGCATGTGATGACAAGACGGGTGACAGACTCTTAACTTCTCCCTAACTAACTCTGCTCATTCAAAAAATAATTGAGGCGAGCCAAATGGAGGTGACCCTGCTAGCTATGGCTAATATTCTAGATGGTTTTAAACAGACAGATTTACATTTTGTCCTTCCTTTAGTTTGATTGCAGGAGCTTTTGTTATTATTTGCATTAGCAGCAAGGGTATTCATGTATATGTTCAGGTATCCACTGACTGAACTCAGGAGACACTCTAGTTACCTCCAACAATGAAATTTGGACAAAGTTATGTAATACCTGTATTTCTGTGTTAAGATATTCTCCAAAGATTGTCAGGGAATTTTAATTGTAATGCTACCTTAGGACAAGGAAGTGTATTTGGGTACAAATGTCAATTCTGGGGCTATAATTTTGCTGATATGAAGAAAAAATGATTTTTATAAAAAAGAAAAATCCCCTTGCATAATAGGGAGGGGGGGAAGACACGTCTGTGCCACAATATGTAGCTAAGATAACACGTAGTCAGACCTTTTCAAATGTTTATAATGTATCTGTGAAGGATTAGAAGTTATATCTGACTGAAAAATGCATCCATTATGTTCATGTTGATAACTCATAAACTACTGATGATAAACAAATGATTACAAATGTTAGGAATACATTTCCTATTGCTTAATTTAGCTTGAAGAAATTCCAGTTTAATAATCATGGCAACATCACATAGTGTGCCTAAAGCCCTGAGTGTGTTGACACAGCAGTTGATTAGCAACAATGGTGTATGAACGCTTAGGCACTCTCTGTGTGGGTTTTAACTTATTTCTCTCATAATACTTTGTCTTTTATGTTTTACGTATATCTTCTCTGTATGTCCCAGAAATACTCTCCCTTCCATTCTGCAGAAATTAAGAGAGTATTGCTCTCTTAATTTCAAACTGATAAGCAAATTAAATTTAGCATAATATTCATTAAAGGCCGAGGTCAAACCAGGGGGTAAGATCTAATTTATATGCACATCTAAGATCTCAAACCAGAACCAAGATCTAATTCCAAACATTTCGGAATTAGATCTTGGTTTAATTCCGAAATGTTTGAGAAATAAACAGTTTTTTCCTCATTTGCATGTCACTTCATCTCTGTTATCAGAATATTGAAGCGTTTATATATTCATACTGAAGGAGCTGCGATTGTATTGAGCAAGAACAATTGAACTTTCTTGTTTCTTTGTCTTTCAGAAATGGCCGAACACCACAACATAAAGCAGATTTTGACCCAGGCCAGAGATCTGGTGTGCAAGGTGCAGATGCTCATAGAGAACAAGTAATAGTACTGTTTGTCTTCTGTCCCTCAAAGTACAGTGTGAGTGGCTGTAGCAGCACAACAGTTAAATAGATTTGTGCACACACTCACGTACACACACGCAACAAAGTCACTACAACCACAGTTTGCTGCTATTAGCCTTACTGACTGTATCAACAATGTTGTTTGTGTTGACAAGTTGTGTATGAGAATATTATACTTCATAGTCAGTAACTTAAAAACGTATCTGAAAAACAATCACTAAAATTTCTTAATATTTTTGTCAAAAACTATAGAATTTTGAGAAAAGGATTTAGTTTCAATCCAAACTGCAGAGCTGAACAAAAGCAAAGATTATATTTATGAGAGAGAAAAATTGTGAAAATAGTTTATAGTAATTATTTTAATAGTCAAAGTCTACAAGATTACTCTTTTAAATGTTATAGTAATCTATCCATATGTTCCTATTTGTCTGTTAATGAAGAAAAGAATGTGAGTAGACTTTTTCATTTTCTTTAAATACAACACTCCCAAACAAATGAATTTCATTGATAACATATTCAGAATGTTGGTTTATGGTCCTAAATACAGGACAAATTGAGAATCATTAGGAATTATATTGCTGTATTGCTGCAGCATCATGTCAGTTCTCAACAAACAGTATTTTAATTGTCTTTGAATTGCCTTGTCTGCCTAATATTACATGTTTATCTGTTATGTGTGAAATATCCGGAACTGAGAGAAAATCTGTTTAATTTAAGAGGATTAAATTATGTCAATACTGGTCAAATCCTGACCTTACATTGAAGTGACCTATGGATGTCTGGGCAGATATTTATAAAAAGCATCCAGCTTGATTTGCTAGTTCACTTTAGCTATCTTCCATTATCCAGTGAACCACTGTATATTTTGTGACGTGTGCAGTTTACTCACCTAGATTTTTGTCTTGTGTTGTCCGCAGCCCGTTTATTCATTCCAGATCGACCTTGTTTACTCATAAGAAAGCTCAGATGAGACTGTGATGGTATTTAATCCCAGTGAACAAATGTTTCCACAATTTCCTACTTGATTATAGTATTTGAGAGGGACTTAAACACAAACATAACGAAGGTGAACAAAAACTAATTTTCAAAATTAACCAGGTATGACATTATGTTATGAGGAAATTGTTTTAATATTTTTGTATCTCTTGGTTTGGTGAGAATAGATGATATACATATTATTTTAATCACTTAAATTACTCTCAGCTAATAAAATTCATGCTTGTCATTAATTGCCTCAGACAGTGTTGCTTATGATGTAGTGAAATAACTGCTTTATATATTGGTGATTCTTTGTGAATGCTTACTGTTATCAGAAAACTTATTATAATTAATCCTAAAGTTTTTTGCCAAAATATTTACTTATTGGTTGATTACTTTTCTCATTCAGATGCTGCTTTGATTGTAAAGCTGTTGTTTTTTATTTTGTGGCCAGTTGTAAATGTTTATTGTTCAACAATCAAATGGTATATGTTCTCATAACAAAAATAAAAATGGAAGCATATTTTTCCAAAACCTTTTGCCATGCTCATTTTACCCGACTCAATCTGTGGTGGGAGATAGAAATATATCATTAAAGGCAGATAGACATCAAGAGATTAATATAGAGTCCTAAAAGCTCTTCCCTACTAACTGGTTTCAGTGTGTGTTACCATTTGGTCAAGAAACACAAATACACTAACAGATTAAGCATTACATTAAAACCGCTTGCCTAATATTTTGCAGGTCCCATTTTTACTGCGAAAACAGCTGTGATCCCACACATTTCATTTCTCTTGTCCTTTCTTAGACCACTCTGGTAGGTACTGCCCTCAAGGAAAAACCTGCAAGCCCTGCAGTTTCGGAGATCTGTCCCAATCATTAAGCCATCACAATTTGACCCTTGTCAAAGTCACTCAGATTCTTAGGATTTTTACATCAACTTCGAAGACAAAATGTTCACTTTCTACTTATGATATCCCGCCTTCTGTCATTGTAACAAGATTATCAATGTTATATTTTACTTTACACGTCGGTGGTTGTAATGTCCGGCTGATCAGTCGGTTCTTCAGTCAGTCCACCTGTTTAGTCCCGACAAAGAGATTTCAAATACTAGTTTGATTGCTTTCATACCAAATTAGATTATTATTTGATTATTTTCTATAATGTAAGTCCTCCTGGGAATATTGGAAAGGCCATAATAGCAGCTATTTATCCAACTGAAAAATGCTCTCAAACGTAAAAGTGGGATTTAAGAAACTGGTTTGTTTTGTCCCCTGGGCCAAACTTTTAGAGAAATTAAATAATGAGTTACTTAAAATTGCAGATGATGTCAATGTATTAATGTAGAAATCATTTATTGTATTTTGCAGGGTTCCCAGTGTGATAGGCACACATCTCTTAATGCTCCTTCAATAATAAAGCAGACTGTGTGAATATGAAGTCTTTCCCAGACATAAATGTGCAGATAAATACAATAACGCAGATATATACAATATTACTGAGTTGTTAACATTTGAAATGTTTTAAGAGTTAAGGGTTAATCAATAAACCTGATGCTGGGGTGAACGTGCCCTGAGTGACGTCTTTCTGTCAACAATGTTATGTGATGATCAGGGATTACTCCGCTGAAAAAGGATAAAAATGGTCACGTTGGGTATCGTTGATGGTTCCTTTCTCATGTTTGATCTGAAGAGTCGCATGAGCCCGGATAGCTCAGTCGGTAGAGCATCAGACTTTTAATCTGAGGGTCCAGGGTTCAAGTCCCTGTTCGGGCGATGTGTTTTCTTACAGCCACGTATAAAAAACCGAGTTCTAGCTATTCGCGCTCACCTATTTGTGATCCATAAACGTAGGCGTTTCGTCCTGTAGGTTCACGCTGGAAGAGATTGTAAAGTACCGTGACGTTACGTCTACTCATCGTCTGCTTTAGGTTCTACGGCGCCAATGCAGACGGTACACATCTAACGTATACTAAGAATAAACCCCAAAACAGCGACGGAAGAAATGTCTGGAACTCCCGAGCCCCGCTGTAGAAGTGGCAATAACTACGGTCATGATAGTAACACTTTAAACATCAGAGGGATTGCATGGGGAGAAGAGGCCGGCCCGTTTTGATGCAAAAGTTCCTTCTGGTACCGTTCAGACGGTGTCAGATCACACGGTGCATCACACAGTTATTTTGGTGGCAGAAAAGGGACATACACGATATGAAGCAGGTGGTTTAATTTTATGTCCAATTGGTATAAACGGCAGCACCTCTAAATCCAGACAGCATTGTACGATAAAGACAGCAGCGCATTGTTGTCCTCTCTTGGTGTTTTATTTTCAGTTATATCTGGAGGAACCTTGACATCGGTTATGTGCAGGGGATGTGTGATCTGCTGGCTCCTCTTCTAGTCATTCTAGATGATGGTGAGTCAACCCTCTGAATTGCTTTTTATTTTTCCTCCTCACAGTCATTTTGTGTATTTTTACAATTATTGATGGAATATTTCACCCACTTTCATTTTCATGCCTGCTTCCTCTTTCTGTTTCCCCTTGCAGAGGCCATGGCCTTCAGCTGCTTCACTGAGCTCATGAAAAGAATGAATCAAAACTTTCCACATGGAGGAGCCATGGACACACACTTTGCCAACATGCGCTCTCTAATCCAGGTAATGCCGCAGCAGTAAAGTCAGATACCATTTAGTCCATACATAACCCTCAAACGGCCCATGTTTTCCCTCTTTTCTTTCACAACCAGTCTCTTTATTTCTTTTCCATAATCTGCTCTGATCCCGTCTCTGCATAGATACTGGATTCTGAGCTGTTTGAGCTGATGCACCAGAATGGAGACTACACCCACTTCTACTTCTGCTACCGCTGGTTCCTCCTAGATTTCAAACGAGGTGAAGTGACAGCGTGATGTTAAAGAGTCTGTGCGTAGAGAGCTCACTCCTCTTTAAGCTGTGGTGGTGGATGAAATGCCAGACTAGTCGACAGCTTTCTAAGAAGACATGTAGTCAGTTATTAAAGCTACGAATATAATTATAATTTTGGAAAATAATCCCAGGGTGTTGCTTATAAAATAATTATTTTGAACTGCCACACATTGATAGGTTTGATAATTAATCGTGCTTTATAATGAACATTCAGCAATGGATTATGCTACTTCCTACGAACTTACTCACCTCAGTATCGAAATGTATTCTCTCCCCCACACCAGCAAAGACCTGTTTCCACTCTTATCTCATTCTACTATTACTCCTAAACTATTATCCTCTATCTGGACCCTCAAACACCACCAATGTGAAACCCCTGCGTGTGCTTTGTCTTCCAGAACTTGTGTATGATGACGTTTTTGCAGGCTGGGAAACCATCTGGGCAGCTAAGTGTGTCTCTTCGAGCCACTTTGTTCTCTTCATCGCCTTGGCGCTGGTGGAGATCTACAGGGACATCATCCTGGAGAACAACATGGACTTCACTGATATCATTAAGTTCTTCAATGGTAAAACATATGTCCTCACAGCTGACCATTTACCTATCTTCCATACCTACTAGAAGAGGGCTAGACTGATTTTGGATTAAAGATCTTTTTTGCTTGAGGAGCGTTTTCAGAATGCTACAGAGTGCATATCATGTTTCTGCTGCTCTTAAGAGGATTTTTCTAATAAATGGCAAAGCAAGATTATTGTCTTGGAATTTGGAAGAGATGGGCAGTTAGCATGCATGATTGATCCAACGATGTACTGTATTATAAATACTATATTATAAATCGCAGACTTGATGTGGTCCACTGTGATGTCACCCATATTGAAGATCTGCATGTGATGACAAGACGGGTGACAGACTCTTAACTTCTCCCTAACTAACTCTGCTCATTCAAAAAATAATTGAGGCGAGCCAAATGGAGGTGACCCTGCTAGCTATGGCTAATATTCTAGATGGTTTTAAACAGACAGATTTACATTTTGTCCTTCCTTTAGTTTGATTGCAGGAGCTTTTGTTATTATTTGCATTAGCAGCAAGGGTATTCATGTATATGTTCAGGTATCCACTGACTGAACTCAGGAGACACTCTAGTTACCTCCAACAATGAAATTTGGACAAAGTTATGTAATACCTGTATTTCTGTGTAAAGATATTCTCCAAAGATTGTCAGGGAATTTTAATTGTAATGCTACCTTAGGACAAGGAAGTGTATTTGGGTACAAATGTCAATTCTGGAGCTATAATTTTGCTGATATGAAGAAAAATGATTTTTATAAAAAAGAAAAATCCCCTTGCATAATAGGGAGGGGGGGAAGACACGTCTGTGCCACAATATGTAGCTAAGATAACACGTAGTCAGACCTTTTCAAATGTTTATAATGTATCTGTGAAGGATTAGAAGTTATATCTGACTGAAAAATGCATCCATTATGTTCATGTTGATAACTCATAAACTACTGATGATAAACAAATGATTACAAATGTTAGGAATACATTTCCTATTGCTTAATTTAGCTTGAAGAAATTCCAGTTTAATAATCATGGCAACATCACATAGTGTGCCTAAAGCCCTGAGTGTGTTGACACAGCAGTTGATTAGCAACAATGGTGTATGAACGCTTAGGCACTCTCTGTGTGGGTTTTAACTTATTTCTCTCATAATACTTTGTCTTTTATGTTTTACGTATATCTTCTCTGTATGTCCCAGAAATACTCTCCCTTCCATTCTGCAGAAATTAAGAGAGTATTGCTGCAGAGTTTAGGAAAGCAAGAATGATGATAGATCTTGGTTTAATTCCGAAATGTTTGAGAAATAAACAGTTTTTTCCTCATTTGCATGTCACTTCATCTCTGTTATCAGAATATTGAAGCGTTTATATATTCATACTGAAGGAGCTGCGATTGTATTGAGCAAGAACAATTGAACTTACTTGTTTCTTTGTCTTTCAGAAATGGCCGAACACCACAACATAAAGCAGATTTTGACCCAGGCCAGAGATCTGGTGTGCAAGGTGCAGATGCTCATAGAGAACAAGTAATAGTACTGTTTGTCTTCTGTCCCTCAAAGTACAGTGTGAGTGGCTGTAGCAGCACAACAGTTAAATAGATTTGTGCACACACTCACGTACACACACGCAACAAAGTCACTACAACCACAGTTTGCTGCTATTAGCCTTACTGACTGTATCAACAATGTTGTTTGTGTTGACAAGTTGTGTATGAGAATATTATACTTCATAGTCAGTAACTTAAAAACGTATCTGAAAAACAATCACTAAAATTTCTTAATATTTTTGTCAAAAACTATAGAATTTTGAGAAAAGGATTTAGTTTCAATCCAAACTGCAGAGCTGAACAAAAGCAAAGATTATATTTATGAGAGAGAGAAAAATTGTGAAAATAGTTTATAGTAATTATTTTAATAGTCAAAGTCTACAAGATTACTCTTTTAAATGTTATAGTAATCTATCCATATGTTCCTATTTGTCTGTTAATGAAGAAAAGAATGTGAGTAGACTTTTTCATTTTCTTTAAATACAACACTCCCAAACAAATGAATTTCATTGATAACATATTCAGAATGTTGGTTTATGGTCCTAAATACAGGACAAATTGAGAATCATTAGGAATTATATTGCTGTATTGCTGCAGCATCATGTCAGTTCTCAACAAACAGTATTTTAATTGTCTTTGAATTGCCTTGTCTGCCTAATATTACATGTTTATCTGTTATGTGTGAAATATCCGGAACTGAGAGAAAATCTGTTTAATTTAAGAGGATTAAATTATGTCAATACTGGTCAAATCCTGACCTTACATTGAAGTGACCTATGGATGTCTGGGCAGATATTTATAAAAAGCATCCAGCTTGATTTGCTAGTTCACTTTAGCTATCTTCCATTATCCAGTGAACCACTGTATATTTTGTGACGTGTGCAGTTTACTCACTTAGATTTTTGTCTTGTGTTGTCCGCAGCCCGTTTATTCATTCCAGATCGACCTTGTTTACTCATAAGAAAGCTCAGATGAAACTGTGATGGTATTTAATCCCAGTGAACAAATGTTTCCACAATTTCCTACTTGATTATAGTATTTGAGAGGGACTTAAACACAAACATAACGAAGGTGAACAAAAACTAATTTTCAAAATTAACCAGGTATGACATTATGTTATGAGGAAATTGTTTTAATATTTTTGTATCTCTTGGTCTGGTGAGAATAGATGATATACATATTATTTTAATCACTTAAATTACTCTCAGCTAATAAAATTCATGCTTGTCATTAATTGCCTCAGACAGTGTTGCTTATGATGTAGTGAAATAACTGCTTTATATATTGGTGATTCTTTGTGAATGCTTACTGTTATCAGAAAACTTATTATAAATAATCCTAAAGTTTTTTGCCAAAATATTTACTTATTGGTTGATTACTTTTCTCATTCAGATGCTGCTTTGATTGTAAAGCTGTTGTTTTTATTTTGTGGCCAGTTGTAAATGTTTATTGTTCAACAATCAAATGGTATATGTTCTCATAACAAAAATAAAAATGGAAGCATATTTTTCCAAAACCTTTTGCCATGCTCATTTTACCCGACTCAATCTGTGGTGGGAGATAGAAATATATCATTAAAGGCAGATAGACATCAAGAGATTAATATAGAGTCCTAAAAGCTCTTCCCTACTAACTGGTTTCAGTGTGTGTTACCATTTGGTCAAGAAACACAAATACACTAACAGATTAACCATTACATTAAAACCGCTTGCCTAATATTTTGCAGGTCCCATTTTTACTGCGAAAACAGCTGTGATCCCACACATTTCATTTCTCTTGTCCTTTCTTAGACCACTCTGGTAGGTACTGCCCTCAAGGAAAAACCTGCAAGCCCTGCAGTTTCGGAGATCTGTCCCAATCATTAAGCCATCACAATTTGACCCTTGTCAAAGTCACTCAGATTCTTAGGATTTTTACATCAACTTCGAAGACAAAATGTTCACTTTCTACTTATGATATCCCGCCTTCTGTCATTGTAACAAGATTATCAATGTTATATTTTACTTTACACGTCGGTGGTTGTAATGTCCGGCTGATCAGTCGGTTCTTCAGTCAGTCCACCTGTTTAGTCCCGACAAAGAGATTTCAAATACTAGTTTGATTGCTTTCATACCAAATTAGATTATTATTTGATTATTTTCTATAATGTAAGTCCTCCTGGGAATATTGGAAAGGCCATAATAGCAGCTATTTATCCAACTGAAAAATGCTCTCAAACGTAAAAGTGGGATTTAAGAAACTGGTTTGTTTTGTCCCCTGGGCCAAACTTTTAGAGAAATTAAATAATGAGTTACTTAAAATTGCAGATGATGTCAATGTATTAATGTAGAAATCATTTATTGTATTTTGCAGGGTTCCCAGTGTGATAGGCACACATCTCTTAATGCTCCTTCAATAATAAAGCAGACTGTGTGAATATGAAGTCTTTCCCAGACATAAATGTGCAGATAAATACAATAACGCAGATATATACAATATTACTGAGTTGTTAACATTTGAAATGTTTTAAGAGTTAAGGGTTAATCAATAAACCTGATGCTGGGGTGAACGTGCCCTGAGTGACGTCTTTCTGTCAACAATGTTATGTGATGATCAGGGATTACTCCGCTGAAAAAGAATAAAAATGGTCACGTTGGGTATCGTTGATGGTTCCTTTCTCATGTTTGATCTGAAGAGTCGCATGAGCCCGGATAGCTCAGTCGGTAGAGCATCAGACTTTTAATCTGAGGGTCCAGGGTTCAAGTCCCTGTTCGGGCGATGTGTTTTCTTACAGCCACGTATAAAAAACCGAGTTCTAGGTATTCGCGTTCACCTATTTGTGATCCGTAAACGTAGGCGTTTCGTCCTGTAGGTTCACGCTGGAAGAGATTGTAAAGTACCGTGACGTTACGTCTACTCATCGTCTGCTTTAGGTTCTACGGCGCCAATGCAGACGGTACACATCTAACGTATACTAAGAATAAACCCCAAAACAGCGACGGAAGAAATGTCTGGAACTCCCGAGCCCCGCTGTAGAAGTGGCAATAACTACGGTCATGATAGTAACACTTTAAACATCAGAGGGATTGCATGGGGAGAAGAGGCCGGCCCGTTTAGATGCAAAAGTTCATTCTGGTACCGTTCAGACGGTGTCAGATCACACGGTGCATCACACAGTTGTTTTGGTGGCAGAAAAGGGACATACACGATATGAAGCAGGTGGTTTAATTTGTCTGAGCCCGGATCGACTGAGCTATCCGGGCTTTTACAACACGTGACATATTTTACATCTTACTCTTACATAGAATCATGTTTGCGTGAATTTCTATTACTTGAAAACAGTGTAATGCTGCATTTCGTCAACAAGTTAAGTGAAATAATACCGTAAACTATGATATGTGTTAAAAAGGTGCGTCTTCAGCGGCCCTCGCAGACTCGTCGTAGACTAGGGAGGGAATGGGAAGTCTTTTTTTAAAATGATTGGGCTCTTAGATCAGTCCTACGCTATGGTTTCATATGATATACAGCAAACAGCTATAACATTATAACCAATGATTGGTGAAGTCAGAATAACATTTAGAATCTATTTACAACGTCTCTGTCAGTATGTGGTATAGTTTGGATATATTAGGCAGCAACTGAACAATTTGTTCTCAAAGTTGATGTGTTGGAAGTAGGATAAATCAGCAAGTTTAAGGATCTGGAAAACTTTGATAAGGGCCCAATTATGATGGCTAGAGTGGGACGGAGCATATCCTGGACTGTAGGACTTGTTGGGTTATACTCACAACCACCAAAGTGATCTAATGAAGGACAACTGGTGAGCTGGACAGGGTAGTGAGCGAGCCAACGCCTCGGAGTAGCAATCAGCTGATTACCCTTTTGGTAGGAAAAAATGCCTTCAATGAAAGTTTTGATCCATCACTAAGTTGATGACAAACCATTTTTGGTCATTAAGAATTACATGGCATTATTATGCAACTGAACTGAGTAACTAACTGAATTTTGTTGGCTCTGATTTATTTTTCACTTTTTTTATAAATCTGGTCGAATGTATGGTTTTTACATTTTTCTTAATTTTTGACTGTTATTGACCATCCAACAATTCCTGATAAATGGCGAATTAAATTTAGCTTTTTCTTTAATTGATGAATGCTAAATACTGTATATACTTAGGGTTAATGTTCGAAGACATTCTAATATAGCTTTTTACTTTTAAATTATTTTATGAACAATACATGACCATGTTGGATAATTTTCCAAACAAAAATAAAAACAATCTCAATTATTCCCAACAGTATATGAGAATCGGCCGTCTAAAAGATAAGACTCGTTAACTGTCACACTCCTATCCAGTGGGGGGCGGTATCGCCCGTTGGCAGTTGTGATACAAACCCTGAATCAGGAGACGAAGAAGACAAAGAAGAAGAAGAAGAAGTACAGCACATTTCCTTATAGTAAAGTTTATGAAAATGTGAGTGGTTCTTTGATGCAGTTAGCACATACCTTTTAATTTATTGGGCTGAAAATGTCTGCGCTTAGTCGGCTTGCTAAAAGCGCATGCCGCTTTGCTCCACCGAAAATCGCTCGACCTTTATGTAGGGCGTTCACAAACGGTAGATACCCGGTACCAAACTTGGAGAACTACCACAGAACAACAATCAGCCTCTGTCACAGCCAAGTCACAAATTTAACGCGTTTTATGTGCACCCAAACGTATAAGTCCAAGGTATATTGAAGCCGGTGATGTTTTTTATCTGTAACCACCTTATACAATTGTGTGTCATCCTTGATGTCTTCATCTCTGGCAGGTACCAGACTGTGCAACATGGGACCCAGTGAAAAAGGACCAACTCCCACCGGTAATACTGTCATGACACAAAATAGCCCTCACATTGGATATATTAAAGCTTCAATATTCATGTTAGATTTAATGCGTGTTCCGTGGTCGGGGGGGCTTTATTCTTTTACCCCACCCCGGTTATAATGTTATGAACGGACATTAGAATGTAACTCCCTAAATTAACGTGTATGAAGAGGTTTATTTGTAGGTAACATCCCATATCTTGGTTAATTAAGGTAAAAAAAAAATGTTTTTATTGCCAATTTTTTAGGCTTGTGTTTTTGGTATTTCCCTGCTTTGCTCAGGATGAAAGTGGGAATTATTGACTATAAATTCAAATTTATCTTTAATATTTTTTATTAACCTTTACATATACATTCTTTTACAGGTGTAAACATTTTTCATGTTTTTGGATCACAAAGTGATGTCAGTAGAAATTGGCCAACGGTCAAAGGTTAAATCATGAGGTCATATCATGTTTTTGTTGAAATTATGTCATGGTTTCATTTCTTTATCTGATGGTTACTAACAGAGGTTTTTAAGTAATTGTGTGAATAAATGGTCAGACCACCATTTTTTAATCAATTGATTTTGCAGCCTGCCCAAATATCTGCTGACCTGGTAGACAAACTTGAGCGACTGGCCTTAGTAGACTTCCGCACCAAACAGGGATTGGCCTGTTTGAAGGAAGCGATTCGATTCGCAGATCAGCTTCATGTTGTTGACACAACAGGCGTTGAACCAATGGATTCAGTTTTGGAGGACAGGTACGGTTATAAAGATGGCCGGTTTACATCTGCAACAACACACAAGCATATTCATAACTAAGTATGTTATTTAAAAATCAAGTTTTATCCATGCATTTGCAGGCCATTAATCCTGAGGGATGATGAAGTGATGGAAGGGGACTGTGCTGAAGAACTTCTTCAGCTTGCCAAAAACTCAGTTGAAGAATATTTTGTGGCCCCACCAGGTTAGTAAAAACTTGAATACATATATTGTTAAACATTACAGTGTATTTTATCATTTGCTGCAGACTATTAAGATGTAAGAGAAATCATTGAACATGATGGAGTACCCTCTTCATTTTTGGGATCCTTGTCTCATATTTGTTTTCTTACCTCAGGAAATATTCCTCTACCAGTGAAGGAGGAGAGAGCTGCCATGCTGAAACACTCAGAGTTCTGATGATAATGAAATTATCCTTGATATTGTTTCATTCATTTAATGTATCATGTTCTGCCCACACAGCATTGGGCAAAGATAGTGACTCAGCATTGAGTCATTACTTTAGCGTCATACAGTGCCATAGGACATTCTTTACAATGGCACAAATGCTTTTATTTGATTTGTGATTTACATTATAAACTTATATTTCCAGTCTACATTAAAGTTGTTTAATTGAAATAAAATAGATCGCCTTTTCTGTTTCTCTTTAACTTCCAAATAAACCGTCCTTCCTTATAATCTCTAAATAGAAACCTCGCCTCAAGAAGTTTCCTTTTATTTCAACGATATAATAATGATGATGATGATATGATTTGTTCTTATTTGCCTTAGGCTTAATTCATAATGCACACCCCAAGGGGTTACAGATGCCTTAATCTAGGTCTGGGACAAGGTCCCCCTAGGTCACAATCTTCCTCATCAGGAACACACACTGACAGGAGAGAGACAACACAGGCACATCGGGGCCAAACAAAGCATTATAAGTTGTCACATACACAGAAGTTGGATCAGCCTATGATTACAATTTTGTATTTTATGGGTGTGACTCTGAATCCAGCCCTTATTAAGTTAATTAAACAAAAAGGCTGATGATAGCCACATAAGTTTGAATTTACAGGCATGAAACCATGTTCTGATCAAACAGTATGTTGAACACTTCTTAACAAAAACAAATGAAAGTTATAAACATTGTTTCTGCTTGTACTACATAAATAATAACAATAATAATACATTTCATTTATAACGTACTTTACATTTGGATAAAATCTCAAAGTGTTAAAATTAATTCATTTAGATCCAAACCAACGTCTTGTTGCTAATACGCATGCGCAGAGAAGGAGACCGCAGCATCAGAACCATCAGAAGTTTTCACGAAACCTAACTTTCCGGACCTTTTTTCTCTATTGCCCCTCATATTTGACAAAATGCCATTATTGCATAAGGACAATTCCTGAAAGTGTCTTGATGCAATGTCTGCATGAAGTTACGAACGTCACATCGCATCATGTGTGATGTTAGGAGAATGGAAACCGAAACTTCGGCAAGACAAGGAAAGGAAAGTGAAGTAGATTAGGCGGTGAGGATGGGCAGAGGCAGTCCGTATAAAGGCTGTGCCGTCAACAAAAACATCTAGTAGCTGCTGTTGCTGAGCATCATCGGTCTGTGCCTCTCAGTGTCCAGACTTTGTTGAGATTTTCTGAAGTGTTGACAAGGTAAGGAGCTCTATTTATCACTGGAACATTCCATCTACGCAATTGTGATGGGATTTTTCCAAACATATATAATTAAACTGTGTAGTGGCTTCTTTTTTTTCAAGCCCCTCTCATCATGGATCTAACTATCACTATGCTGGACGGGACATCCCATAACCTGAGGGTGAACCCTCATGACACAGTGGGCTCTCTGAAAACAGCCATCAAGGATAAATTCGGGGTTCCGCCCCAGAAGCAGAAGATTGTGTTCGATAACGGACAGTCGACTCAACTCAGCGACGACACGAAGCTTCTCAGCTCCTACGGTCTGCATTCTGGCTCCCGGCTCTCGCTGCTGATCACCCAGCCGCCGACCATCCAGGTGTTCCTCCGAAACGAGAAAGGACAGGTGAAAACCTACGACATCAAACCCGACGAGAGCGTGACCGCCTTCAAGAACAAGGTCCAGCTCAGAGAGGGGGTGCAGGCGAACCAGCAGAGGCTCGTCCACCAGAGCAAGGAGATGATGGATGGGAGACTTCTGTCCGATTACAATGTCGTCGAGCTGAGCACCATCGACCTAATGTTGCGTCTCAGAGGAGGCTGAGGACACTTCTGCTCAAAACATGATGCGCCGCGTAACATTCCATTCTACTTTTTAGTTCTGATATTAATTTATAATTGCATATGGAAAAAATCTATGTAATCCTAAAGATGTTCTTCTTTAAGATGATAAAAAAAACTGCTTTTGGCACAGAATGACTTCATTCCGATAGTTTTATAACACTGGAGAAGGTGCGATTTAGTAGCATGTGGATGAGCTAACTTTGAACTGCTGTATTGTTGCATTGAAATAATAAATACATTCCACAAAAGTCTCACAAAAACCCACATTCAATTTAAGTCCAATTTATTATTATTAGATGCTATGGTTCAACCATGGTATTTGCTCTTTGTTGTTGTTGTAGCCGTTTTAATGGAAATGTCTTTATTTTGCCTGTCCATCAACAAATATGTTAAACATGCAAAATTGTGAAGTCAGTGACCCTCAATAGGTGATGGTTCAGATTCTTAAAGGTCAAGAACTCGACATAAATTGAAAACCTATTGAAAAGAGGACTTTTTAATCTGTTCAGTTTGATCTGACCAAAAAAGACAATTGATTTACTTAATTTTGAGAAAACCTCTGTGTCTTCATTCATTAATTTCGACACAACATCCATTAGAGGGGTTGACATTATCACACTATTTTACCACCACTGTCCAACAGGCAGGATATTAGTAGTTGTCCAAATGATTGTCCCTTTCCACTGGGTTCCAGCTGGTATTCTGTTCCTGCTGGATATAATCTCAGGACAAAATCGCCAATTCACATAGTTTATGATCGGTTTTAATAAATTCAGAATAAGGCTTTGTTGTCATTGTCCCCAGTGTGATCTTGAATAGATGCATGAACTGAGAGATCTCCGAGACTGTGGTACACATCCTGCCCTAATTTCTACTACGTCTCGCAAAACAAAATTTATTTAGTGGTCAAAATATTTATTCAGAGGGAGCCAATATGTATTTTATAACAGTATGCTTATGGAGAATGGTAGACATAGCAGTCACCAGTAAGTAGTCGACATAATGCACATTCATTGTCATTCTAATTAATTTCATCTATCTGGGAACGGTAAAGTTATATTTCGAGGACAAGCAGATCCAGATTTGCCGTCACTATACTTTTGTTTATAAATCAGACATGATTCCATGTGCATGTTTCAGCTTTAAGGAATTTTGTCGAATGAAGTCGCCAGGTGCTGACCCCAAGTCTGGATAAAATGGTCAGGGTTACTTTAGGAAGGGTACTCGGTGTACAACGTGGAAGCAATGCAAACGAGATTCTGCTGTGGCGAGCCCAAAAAGAAGAATATGTCAAGAGACAAATCAGGTTAAAATGACCTCATGATGGCAAAATCCCTGTGTGTGCTAAAAATGAATCATACACAGCAGTTACTCTAGAGCATCTCATCCGGCCCGCGAGTTGCCTATCTGCAGACCCTGAGCTGAACGTGCTTTGGTTATAACAGTATTATGGCTTGTGGCGTGACCGACTACAATAAATGGACGTTTAACTCGTTCAAAATATTTTCATGGGCCTTTAATATTTGTATTTGAGTACCACTGCTCTAGAACATGTGACAATTTGTACTACTTCAATTCTTCCTCACAGCAATCAAGCTATTTTTTACTTTTCAACATGTTTTAGGCCTCATTTGCTTTAAATGATCAGCAAGAAAAAAAGGATTTATTGAAATCTAAAATGTCCATGGTTGTTGAGATAGACAGCGATGGCCTTTCTCCCTAAAATGGTGCAGTGTTTACATTGTACAGTTTAGTGAAATGAGTGAGTAGCTGGTGTTCAATCTACTGAGTGCCATTCCAGCTTTTTTAATTTTATACTTTATTACTCTGTTACCATGATGGCACATTTTCGTAAACCATCTAACAAGTCCCTGTAAATCTGACCTTTAATGCCCAGTCTCCGCTGATCAAACTGAATTATAAAGGCCTAAAAAAAAAATAAAAAAAATCATAAACAAGCCACATGGAGGAATTATTAATAAAGATAAAATGTTGAAAATGTTACTTAATAGATGACTCATGTTACCAGGAGAATAGAAACTGAAAGTTAGTAGGTCAGAGAATGGAAATTGAAAATGAAACACAAGAGGGCCGTGTTGATCAGCCCGATACAGAAAAACCTGTGGTGAGCTGAATTCTTTGGCACACCTGCTTCTAAGCATGGTAGTTTTTTTGCTGATACCTTGAGTAGATGATTTCAAATGTTTGAAACGGGGAAAAAAAAGCATTCGGAAAAATTATAATACCCCTTTTGTAGGTTTCTTTGTTTTTGTAGAATTACTTTTAAATGTAAGTGAACACCTATAAAACCCAACCTGATGAGACTGTTTGCATCCAAGACCAAGGTGAAGTGCAGGGGATGAAGACCAAATAGCCTTTAATAACCCTTTTCTTGTTTATTTGTGTTTAAATTCAGAAAGATTTGTACATTCCTTTACACGTTTTATGTTTTAGCAATACACACAGTGACAAGGCATATTAGAATATTATTATCACAAATACATGATCCAATTATGTTGGCAGTAAACATTAGATGAAAAAAAAGTCTTCAATATGAATTTGCACGTCTTCACATCTTCTATTATACCTATTTCCTCAGCACTGAGGTTGGGCTGTACCATGCACAGACCACAGATACAAAAAAGGCACTTAACCTTTACAGATTTAAACTTTACATCCGGTGTATAAAAGACTGTTTGAATTACATAATTACAGCTTTACAATTAAGTGTTTGCTATGTTTTGTAAAAAAATATTGTAAACTGCATTATCGTCATTTGCTATCAACCAGTCATGTGCAAACAGCAGCAGGTTGTAAGGCATGTTGTAATGTTGGTTAGAAGATGAACACAAGAGCTACTTTCTGTGACGACTATTTCTCAGACTAGAAATATGTATACAGTCATACAGTAAGCATCTTGTGAAGAATCCATTTTCATCCACATTTGTTTTCTGGGAGAAAATAAGAGAGCGATTCATTTCCTCACAGATGCAAGGTAGGCGTACCAAAACAAGGCCACCATATTAGCAAACAGCACTCTGAACTGAGAGAGAGGAAAATCAAGGTTAATTGTGCCAGTATGTGACTCATCATTTGCTCCATAACAAGTAAAAAAAAACAACATACCTGTACAGGCACAAAGTTGATATTGATGAACTGGAAGGGAGTCCAAACTTTCCAATTCATCTTTAAAGCAGTCCAATAACTTCCTGTCATCTTCTTTTCAAAGTCTTCCCATCCTTTAGCCTGAAATATTGAATTACCACATATTCAGATTTGTATGGCAATTTATACTTAGTGTCTGCTTAATAATTAAAAAAACTTTAAAGCATGTGTTTATCATAGCATATAATACACAAGGCAGTGGAAAATTCCACACATTAGCAGGCATACCCCCCTTGATAGCCCAAGAGTGCTCTTCAAATCTAAGCCAAACGCGCAAGTTTATAACCATTATTTAAGGTTACTAGATTTTTAATGGCCTTCCATTTGATAATGGTGAATTCATATTCCTACTTGGACATGCAGAGACTGAAAGTACTCATGGATATAAACCCCTAAAAGGATCTGGATTTTATTTTATTTTTTTAAATCAAGATTCATGTTTGATTCCGTGAGAGAATAATGAAAATGTTGAAAAAGCCATGCAATGTTAAAAATAAGATATGCACCATTATTCATATCTGCACCACAATTTAGGGGGTCAATTTTGATCCCATCCTGTTTTGGGATTTTTGTCAACTTCCAACTAAGTTTCATGGAAATTTATTTGGTTGGTTTTGCATAATTCCGTTGAATAACTAGTAAAACTGTTACTAGTCAAAGCAACAGTTACAGATGTAAAACTAACCTCTTTGTTGGAGGTAAATCTATAAGTCGAATCATTTCATGTGTGACATAAAAATATATTTAAAAGGCGCAGACCCCAATCCTGGGGTCATATGTCTTTGTATTACATCAAAATTCAATGATGTGATTTTCAGGAAAATAAGCTTAAGCTAGAACTAACCAATTGAAACAATATTATGACGGAGAGCAGATGTTATGATTTAATGTCAGAGGGATGCAGCCAGATAGAATCGGAATATGAAACTTAATTTACTGTATTTGGTAAAATTGTAATATTTTATGGAAAAGATATTTTCGGGTTTTCAATCGGATGTACTCTGGCTGCTTTGCTTGAACTATCAGTTATTTTACAGAATTTCCTGATAAACAGCTTTACTTGTAACTACAGTAAACTTTAACTGCAGAAAACTTTGCTGGGCTGAAGAGCCAGTGTGTACGGCCGGAGTGAGACCAGACACAGCCCCCAGCTTCCAACTGAAGCCAATTTGAGGATAGACAATGCAAGACCAACGTGGTATAAAGGTTTTCTTCAGTTGCATTTTGAGGCAATTTAAGCTCCATTTTACATTTTTGCTTAAAAGTTAGGATACCTCAGCCTATGCAGCTGCATTAATGACTATTTGTAACTTTTAATCTGTCAACGTCATGCCAATGGATTATCTATATCATTGGACATCATTTTAATGAGATGATAAGAAGGAACATTTCTGAGACCACCCACCTCCAGGATGTTCATAACAAAGTAGAAAAGCAGCAGAAAGGCAGGGGCAAAAAAAAATCGATCCAGCAGCAGACGTTTGACTATACTGTACGGGTCAGTACTCGGCATCCACACTTCCATCAGCTGGTAAAAGTAATGGCTCAATGGTCCTGTGATAAACAACCTGTAATAGACAGTAAGGCATAACTACCAGAGGTAGGAAGTACAAAGTGCAAATACTTTGTTACTATACTTGACCAGGGTTTTCAGGTATCTGTACTTATGTACTTACTTTTCAGATCATTTTGTATATTTACTCCCTACATTTTGAAAACAAATATAAGGTACCTTCCACTCCTTACATTTTTATAACAGATTGTTAATTCGGAAGATGTATGATGAAAAAGAAAGGGCATCACGTTCCTGTTTTTTTCACCTCCAATTAGTTAACTCAGTTAAGTTTGCACAAAAACTAGTGAAAATATCCCTCTATAAGGGCTTCTTTTTTTTTTTTACTTTTACACTTTGAGTCCATTTCAGAACCTGTACTTTTTCACTTTTATTTGGGTAAAGAATTAAATTTGAAATTTACAACAGGTAGAGAAAAGTACAGACATTTCTCTTTAAGTAAATAGTGTGTGTTTATTGCCACCTCTAATAACTACCTTAACTTCAATACATAGATGTAAGAGGGAAGTTTATTTTTGAAACCTATTAATAATGGGTGCTTTCATTGCAAGGAACACATTTTATAAATTAAATGTATTATTATTATTATTATTTGTTTCAACTTTGTTTCTGGGTTAAGTCTCACCCAAAAATGGCGTAGCGTGCAGCTCCAGCTGTTTCAACTGTACTGACCACAGCTCCATTTTTGGCCTTTTTTCTTGCCTCGAAAAACTGAGAGAGAAGATTCCCTAAAGCTGATAGGATGCCACTGAAAATATGAAGAACACAAAAATCACAAACATATTTTCATTCAGGACACATTGATAATGATCGACCCTACGTCATAACTCGTAGGGGAGGTTCTCCTGGCAGCTGCCGATTGGTTGAGGCTGATAAAGCGTGCAAATATACACCTAAAAGTCTACTCAATAATCAACTATGACCTGCTAAAATCCTGCTATGGGAAGAAGTATCTTAACTTTGTAGTATCCTCATTTGTCTTAACAGAGTAAACAAGTAACAAAAACATCAACAGGCTGCAGAACAATATATCGAAACATTAATATAGCAAAAAAAAAAAAATACAAATAATTCAGCTATTAAAAACAGTATTAATTACGCTAATTAAGATACCAGCAATTAAGCTTGTATAGCTACTAATAATTCAAATAATTTATTAGCTGAGCTAGCTAATAATACTTTAGCTAATAAAGCGTTCGACGCTACCAACCTCGTTACAGACTTGGTGAGGATTGGATATTTTTTCAGAAGAATTAGGTACTGCTGTAATAGACGGAAATGAAGGGAAGCATCCCGGACAGGCAGGCTCTCAACAGGCATTATTATTTGTTTCACAGAATGGACATCAGCACTGACAGGGACAAGGAGAAAAACTCACCTTTTCCGGGTAGCGTCATTACGTCAGTAACAAATCCACGCCTTGGCGTTGACGTCCAAAATAGACAGGAAATAATTTTGTGACTAATATTATTTACATGTTTGTAAAATGTATCCTTACATGTCCACACGAGCATTTTAAAGTCATCACCTGTCGAACAGGTCAAAGCATCACTTATAAAAATAAATGATGGCTTGAGACAGACAGTTTGAAATAATAATATCATTATCCTAAATTGCTAACAAAACGAAGACATCTCGTTTCAGAAGTCATATTCGGTATGAGTCTTTTGTTTAATATAATATAATAATATATAATACATTAATGGCTTTTATTCATCTATCCAGATGAGGCTATACTACTACGGCAAAATTACTGAAAGATTTTAGGCTGGCTTTGATAGAAAGGTGTCAGAATACACAGTGCAACTGAAGAGGTGACCGCAAAAAGGTGACCTTGGCAACATAGGCAGGTGATTTTAATGTTCTGGCTAATGGATATAGATCTGCTGTACCAAACTTCTATAAATGGCAGTGGGCTCATTTAGATCGATAATAACAAAAAAACAACTAAAATCTCATTATCCAGGGATACAGCTCTGCCAGAAAATGCAACAGAACAATGCATCTCTGGCATGCATGTGTTAGTCTTGGTCCAAATACCAGAGCATGACTATGCACTGCAGTGGGAACATTATGCCTCTAGGTGGCGCACTAATACTTGCACTGTACAATCCATGATTTGGTTGGAAATAAATGTTAACTAAGGAACATTGGAAACACATTTACTCGTCACTGCGGTAGTATTAACCATTCAATATTTTCATTGAGAGTATGTCCGGCTGGGAAAAAGTTAGATAAAGAAAGCTATGAAGCTTTATTTTTTATCTATTGGGTAATATTTTGTGATCATCTAAGCAAGGTTAGTTAGTATCGTGCATTTCATAGACACAACAGGTAGGCAAGGGCCATTACTACTTATGTCCAGAAATTGCCCTGGTTTACCGCATAGTGTCGCATAAGAGTAATTGCATCCTCAAAACTATATTTTGTATTTGGCTCATCATATCCCGATTCCATTTAAATAATGTCCAATGAATAGCTGCCTTTTCACGATGTAAGAAACAAAACCTACTAATTGCAGGGAAAGTCGTGGGGAATTTAATATTAAATACTTGACTCAAATTTTGATGTGACATTCTGCCAACATGCTCAACAGCCACATAAATAGAATGCAGCAATTACTTTTTCTTATTTCAAAGTTAAATGTGCATTTCTTTATTTATTTGCATTATATTCATTGGTCCATAAAGCATTTAACATTTTTAGCTTTTGGCTGGTTCTGCACTCAAACTCACAACTAGAGAACTAACCCCCGCCCCCCAAAACAAACGACACAGATGCCAAGTCTTTAAGTAAATGATGAACTCTGCATTTGATCTAGGATAGCAACGACTATAATTACAACATATATTAAAGTACACAAAACTAACCCAATTTAGAGACATTAATAAAGAGAAACTTTTTGTACATACCTCGTTTGATTGTTCTATTAAACACCTTTAAAATATTAAACACCTTTAATAGAACAACCAATTTCAAGCAGAAAATATTTAGTGTTGAACATTAAAATAAATGTGGATAATACAAATGTACATCACAACTATTATGAGAATTCTGTATAGAAAAAACACACATTTAAAACATGTAAAATAAACTCTTTGAATAGAATCCGGTCTGTAGTTACCCTACATACAGTCGAAAAGCTGAAATAAAAAGCAACTTAAAGTGCGTTCCAGTTTACAGGAGACTTTCCAGATTTCTTTAGCAACTCGTTGGCTTTTGAGAAATGCCTGCATCCAAAAAATCCTCTGTGAGCCGACAGGGGAGATGGATGTACAGTCTGCAGGACATGGTGGCGTTTCTACCAATGAGAAAGACAAGAGAGAACATGAACTAAAAAAAAAAAGAAAGTGATTAAAAATGTTATTTCAAAAAAAAAAGAAAAAAAAAAGCAGACCCACCCTATTAATAGCAGCACCCTTCTTCTGAGCATAAGATCCCCACAGCATGAAGACGATGCCTTCCTGGTTGTTGCTGAGCCAATGCACCACAGAGTCAGTGAATGTTTCCCAGCCTTTTTCTTTGTGGGAGTTGGCCTGGTGTCCCCGGACGGTCAACACAGCATTAAGTAACAATACGCCTGAGGAGCACATAGATGGGGAAAAATAAAAGTTTGTCAGTGAAAAACAGCTTTCTAGATGTGTTTCACGGTGCTTCTTAAAAATACCTTGTTTGGCCCATCCGGTCAGATCACCATGCCCAGGGTGCTCAAAGCCTTCAATATCCGTGACCAGTTCTTTGTACATGTTCACCAAACTGGTAATTAGAATAGTCAAGTTCAAACATTTGAAAATGTCACTCTGATTTGAAGTTAGAGAATTGATGACTTCACATCTATGGATTTTTAAAGTAGGGAAAGACTTTTTAACCTTGGTGGTGGAGGCACCGGCCTTTTGACACTGAAACACAATCCATGAGCTTGGTTAGGACCATGATATGGATCCTGGCCAAGAATCACCACTTTGACCTGGAATAAGGGGGACAGATTTGTATTATCTATTGTCTAACTTGAGACAACTTTGCATGCATATATATATATATATATATATATATATATATATATGATGGTATGGAATCTGTCCCAGGGACTGCTATGGGATATCGGCTGTGGGTGGCCCAAAATCATTTTCACTGGAACTTTTAAAACCAAATAAATAAAGAATTTAACGCTGCAATGACAAGCTATTTATAACTTGTATCATATTTGTGCGTATTTTCAAATCATGACAAAAATAAAATTACCAAAGCATCCAGTGTATCATGTTTATATTGTTGTTATGGATTGTAAAATTAATACACTTATGTGTTTAGCAAACTAAGATTCTAATATATTTTAATTAATTTCACAGACAAAGAGAGAAAGATCTGGCAGGCGCGCCAGATTTACTTTTACCTAAGGAGTGACAGAGGTGCACCGCAGTGTGAATCCATTAGCTTGTCTCATATCATTTAATTCGATACAATTTCAACGTGATAAAGTTCAACCTCCTTTCTTGCAGACCATTTTCAGCTCCTTTCAAACCTAACATATTTTGAAGTAAGGTTTTATTACACATTTAAAGAAAGTCAGATTATCTTCTTGACTCTCAATCATGCACACATCGCCAGGGTTAGTTTTTCTGTTTAAGCTACTGCTCTTGTTGTCGTCCATTAAAGAGGACCTACTCCCAGATATAGGGCTTAATTCCATTAATGTTAAAAAAAATATATATTGTTGTCTGACTAATCTCTAAAAACATAGTAGAACCTCTTCAATCGGGATTCCCAATATATCACAATCCAGAGACCGCCCTCATCAAAATCTTCAACGATGTTGTCACCGCAGCTGATTCCGGCCACATCTTCCATAGAATTCTCCCCAACCGCCTATTTCACCACCTTGGCCAGCCGGGAATAGCTGTCTCCTGATTTCAATCATACCTGTCATACACGAAACAGTTCATCACCATTGGCATTCCAGATCCCCTCCAACCCCGGTTAACAAAGGCGTACCTCGAGGTTCTGTTCTCGGACCCCTTCTCTTCACCATATGTATTCTCCCCCTTGGCCAGGTCAGCAAAATCAATACTCAACAGCAACAAAAACAGAGCTCAAGGTTGTGTCCCCAAGGCGCTGCTCCAGAAGGTTGGAGATCCCCTTCTGGACGTGGATGGCTACTCTACTTGCCCATCCTCCGAGGTCCGCAACCTCTGTGTTATCCTTCCCTCTACCCTCTCTTTCCAATCTCGCACCAAATCAATCACTAAATCCGCCTTCTTCCACCTCAAAAACATTTCTGACCTACGGCTATCACTTTCGGATTCTGTGGCAGAGATCCTCATCCATGCCTTCATAACTTCCCGCTCGGGCTACTGCAATGGAGTCCTGTCCGGGGTACCAAGCAAGGCCCTGGACAGCTTCCAGTATGGCCCAAATTCAGTTACCAGGGCTCTCAAACGAACCAAACCCTGGCAGCGCATCACCCAAACCCTCATCCATCTTCACTGTTTTTAGAAAGTCCTCCTTCTAACCTACAAATCCCTCCATGCCCTTGCCCCCTGGTACCATTCTCACTTACTCCACCCATAAATCCCCTTCCCGGAATCTCCAGTCCGCATACACAAGTCTTGTCTCCATTCCCCGCCGCCAGACTCCGGACCGTCAGAGACCGAGCCTTCAGTGCCACAGCCCCCACCCTGTGGAACGTTCTCCATGCCAACCTCCTGAGCGCTACATGCCTGGACAGTTTTTTTAACTCATAAAGTTTACTCATAAAGTTTAAAAAACTCTTCAAACACCACGTTTACCATGGCCTAAAACATCACCAAACTCTGCCATCTGGCAAAAAGGCCCCTTTTAGTTACTTTTTTTTGTCTATTTTTTCTCCTGCTTATAATATTCATTACACTCACATAGATAACCCTAAATTTTACATGCTGTCCTTATAAATAATAAATTGAGCATTATATATGTTCCTTTTCATGTGCTGATCCACAAATTGGTGCAACCAGTAATTGAAAAACCATGACCCTAGTAGGCCTTAAGTTTTTTGATCCATCGCAACTCTTTTTTTGATGGTAATTCACCACTATCAAGCAACAGCTGTCAAATGTTGCAAAACAGGCAAAAAGAAACGTTTTCTCACTTATTTTTACTATTAAGTTCTAGCAACGAGGCAACAACAAGTTTTTGTGCAGGCAGTGCCGGTCAGGGTAATCACCAGTGCTAGTGAACTTACATCCTGGATGTCACATATCTGAGTCCAGGTGAAGACTTGTTCCGCAGGTGGATACACAATGTGGCGACTCCTCTCTTCAGAAACAAATTTCATCAACTGTGAGAAGAAAAATGAGTTAATAATAACTCGGTTGAAAACGAAGGAAAGGCCGTTTGTCGACTCTCACTTGTTTAAAGTAGGGCTTGCCGAACTCGGGAGAAAGTCCGTCTCTCCAGCTCTCCCCAAATCCGTGAGGAGTCTGCTTGGAGGAGAGCCGCTCCAACGCTGCTTGCTTGTTGTGGGCGATCCTCTCTATCTGCTGCGGGGAGAGAGGACTGGGAGGAGGGCTGGACGCTTCTGGCTCCACCGTTGAGGTCTTCAACTTCTTCTGTAGAATTTGAGAGCGATTGGTCAAGTACGAGGAGGTGGCTTTAGAAACCGCCCGCCATTGCTGCCAAAACATATCTGATAGTAATAGAGTGAGAAGCACTAGTAAACAATCAAAACGCAATAGAGGTTGTGAACGCAGCTTGGACTACCAAGCGAGTTTTGCACGACCGTTTTGTGTTCTTCAGTGTAAGTCATGTTTTCATGTTTTCATATTATTAACGTTATATTTCTTTACAAGAAACAAGACTGGCTTATGTGACACAAGAATGACTCGACTCACCGGGTCTTTGACATCCTCCCCTGCTTCCCTTAAATCCTTACAGACTCTCTTTTTCGAGGCAGGCGGAAAAAATGAGTTTAGAGTTTTTTGTCCGATCATTTTGTTGGAAAACGCGTTAATGCTGAGCTTTTGTATTTGAGTTGATATTGGAGTAAAACAGCACTGACCTACTCTTTTCCGCTGAGAGGCAAAGAATTTCAGGTCTTATGTTTTGTCTTTTCGCGCCAAAGGGAAATGACGAAATCAAAAGGAAATGACGAAGCCAAAAGGAAATGACGAATGCTGATGAGCTGAGGGCCGTTCAGAACATACTGTTGCCGTGTGTTCAATAATGTTCTTGTTAGGTAAGCACTTCGTATTAATTCAGCTCAAACATCTATCATATGGTTTTGTTTTGCAGAGTTAAGATAAAGATTGGCATGTCAACCGAGTATAAAGCAAATTCATTTGATTAATTTTAAGTAAACATACTCACAATATTTGCATCTATGCTATTAAATATGTGTATTTAATAGTTAATTTGTTTTAAATGACAGGGAACTAAATGTCTAGTCCTAAAACACCTTTGGCTGTGAGACCTCTCCTTTTTCTAACATTTCATACACAAAGCCATTGATTGATTGATTGATTGAAGAGTAATAATCTGTAAACAGATAACAGACTAATTACTAAGGGAAATATGCTTACTTTAAATCCAATCTAGAGCTATGTTGTGGAGATTGTAACGTCTCAAAAATCACTATTCTTGCAGCTTCCTCTCTTCCCCTGGTGCAATGTATCTTTTTTATCTTTATTGAAATGCATTCATGCAATGTCCCTGACATAAATTAACTAACTACAGTATGCTACACTAAAAGTTACATATTCCAAAAATGTATTTTAACTCATAAATTGTAAATATAGAGACAATTTAGCCAATGGACAGACCAACATTGATAAATGTATTTTTCAAGCTCCTCAGACTGCCACGACCGAAGGTTGCTGCAATGGAGAAGTATGTGGCTCGGCCTCAGAATAAACATTCCTCTACCAAAGCAGAAAGTCAGAGGAAAAAGATCAAACTGGAGAGTGAAGAGAGGATGAAGCATGAGGAGGAAGAATACAAACATGAAAATTTGGTATATTTCTCTGATCCTGTTCCGTGGCAGAAAATAGAGGCAGAAGGACTTGATTGTGATTATGCTCAACTGTTCTCCAAAAACGAAGCAGACCATTTTTTTAAAAAACTAGAAGAGGAGGTGGTGTACTCAACAGGTACATGATTGGACGGTTTCCTTGAAAATGATCTATGGAGGATGCAGTGTATCTGAACCAGTGTGGGTTTCTTTTACAGGTGAAGAAGCGACGGTTCAGGTGTTTGGAAAAGTGTACAATATACCAAGAAAGCAGGCGACATATGGAGATACAGGCCTAACTTACACTTATTCAGGAATTACACGTTTAGCCTGCCCATGGACTCCAACCTTGGAATGTATTCGGGATGCTGTCACAGCAACAACCGGCCAAACATTTAACTTTGTTCTGGTCAACAGGTGAGAAGAGTTTTAAAGGCCACGGTTTGATATTTGGCTCTGTGCTGAAAGTGTTCTTCTTTTCAAAGGTACAAAGATGGGCAGGATCACATGGGTGAGCATCGAGATGATGAAAAGGAACTGGACCCCCTCTGTCCCATTGCCTCTGTCTCTCTAGGAGCGGCGCGAGACTTTATCTTCCGGCACAGAGACGCCAGGGGAAAACAGATCCTCAAAAAATTTGAACCTGTGAAGGTGGAGCTCGTTCATGGAAGCCTGCTCCTGATGAACTCGCCAACCAACACATTTTGGTATCACAGCCTCCCTGTCCGCAAAAAGATTTCCCTCCCTCGTATAAACCTCACCTTTAGACGTATTGTACGGGGCATAAAAAAGTGAACAAGCACTCAACAAATGACAAGAGCCCAATTCAGGCCAAATGGAGGACAAGTCCCCTTACTGTCTTTGGACATGTGGGCAGAGACAATCAACTGTGATTGTGAATATGGCGGCAAAACCTGAATAAATGGCAACATAAGTTGAAAGAAGAGGACCGCCACCCAGGATTCAGACAAAAATTTTTTTTATTATATTATTATATTTTTGAAGACAAAATACAATTACATTCTCATTAAACAAAGACGTCAAGTTAGTATTTAGCTTCTTGTGTTACATCAAAATGCATTCTTTATGGAGTTTGGTAGAGTGATGATGTTAATTTGGTGTTAATGCAGCCATCAACAGATGTTGTATATGAATTAGAGCCGAGTAAGGTTCCGGAAAGGATGCAGAGAGAGTCGGGTCGTCTTAAGATGCCATATCACTCTAAAGCCTGCAAAAAATGGTAAAACAATGGTATCAGAATTTGGCACCTAGGCTTTTGTGAATCTAGTAAAGTGTATATTAAGATATTTACTGTGTAGAGGACGGCAAATCTTCCGAGTAGCCTTAAAATCATCTTTTATGGAAAACTCAAAATAGAAATTGTAGAAAAAAATCTTTACATTAAAAGCCACAGCTACTAGGATCGGTGATGCTACAATGTCAAAT
Organism: Lophius americanus; assembly: GCA_037951165.1. Taxonomy (NCBI): domain Eukaryota; kingdom Metazoa; phylum Chordata; class Actinopteri; order Lophiiformes; family Lophiidae; genus Lophius; species Lophius americanus. The sequence continues at coordinate 1,654,027 of JBBDHG010000024.1, read as the reverse complement.
TTGCAAAGAAACGTGCCACCCTTCAGAGACACTTCCAGCAACTTTACAAAGACACATCAACAAAAAAAAAGATTGTATGGCATTTAAATTATCAAAAGGCCAAATAATGTGATATGGTAGATGCATAGTTTTATTAAGCTAGTCTGTAAAGTTATGCTATGGTCTATCAGTAAATATGGATGGAAGGCGGACAGATGGATACAACCTAATGTCAGGTTGATGGTTGGGAGTATAGAAGAAAAACACCTATCCTGTTACTTAGGTTATTCAACTGTTTGCTTAAACTGGGCTATGTATTAAAAAGGGTTTAATTCAGCCTTGACTGTCACCATTTATGTGTATACTATGCACCGATAAAAATATATATATATATATATATATATATATATATATATATATATATATATATATACACACACAGACTAATATATAAATTCCAAGCTAGTTCATTCTTTACAAGTCTTGCATCGATCTTGTTTCATGGCAATTAAATTAAAAATATATACTTTTCACTCAAGAAAGCATTTATCTGAAGTTAAGTTTTAGTACTTTTCACCCACTTAAAATTGATACTTTATATGAAACCTGCTGTTTCAATTGTGAAAATCTGTAGTTTGACACCATTTAAAGAGGACCTCGTGATTTTCAGATAGTTTTTAGATTTTGCACAAATACATGTTACCAGCTAAATACAATCGATTGTCCAAAAAAGCCTTATTTTAAAAGTTAAAACACCAAAGTGAACATTGTTTCATTTAATACCTGAAAACAATTACCATGACAGATTGCAAACAAGTACAATCAATCTTACAAGAATATACATTAGTGCAAATTGGAAACAAAAATAGAAGTTTTGCACCAGGCCAAATTTCTCAAGGTTACTAAGTTGGTTTGGTAGAAGCAAAATGATCATTATCAAAATACACAGCTAACAAACCCATATATCTACAGTCTTTGGGGCTCCGTTAACTGAGAGCAGATCTTTATAATTGCGTGAGAATGCTAGACATGCCACATGACTTTGGTGCATCATGTTGAATTTTCACACTGGTTGTAGAACATAAGTTAAAAGACAACATGGTACTTTGACCTCAATTGTGCAGTTTTGCACATTGCTACAGTTTACGGTTTATTAGAAGCATAGAAAAATATCAAATCCCGACTGCATACAATCTATGAACACTCCTTGGAATGATTAGGTGCATTTGATGACATGACAGAGAACCAGATTTAAGGGAAATGCTTCCTTTGACTTTCATAGTATGTATCAACTCCTTGAAGTAACATCATCAAGTATTCCTAATCGTCTGAGGAAACCTGAAAGCATATTGCATTTTAACACCAATAACGACAGCATCATAGATAAATTAACTAGCTTCAACAAACAATATTATTAGCTTCATACAATCAATGCTGTCGTAGACTGTTATATTGGAGAGAACTTTATTGTCAGCTGTTCCAGTTATTTGTCCTAATAAAGCCAAAATTTTACATGACGGAAATTGTTGCACATGTTAAAGAAAGGATTGACAACCTCCTACCTTTGATCACAGAAACTGTCTCCTTCTGATATTAATGCAATGACATGACAACATTCAACCTGTTACTGTTATCCATGAGATGAAATTATCTAAACCTCGAGTCCCTGGTCTCATTATCACAAAAGCACAATCCACCTGTGAATCAAAAGCTGTGATGGTCTGAATTGAACAAAAGGCATCGATCAGCCACGTTGTGAGGCTGTGAGCTTGTGGTTACTCCTCTGAGCGCAGAAAGAGGTTCCGTCTTCGTACTCTCTCATAGAAGAGCATGTAGGCATGGGAAGAAAGCACCTCGTGCAGGCTGGCCTTTCGTACCGAATCGTCAGACACCCACAGCCACTGGGAGCTGAAGTGTGATGAGTTTTGAGGTGAGGAGGGGCTGCGGCGGTAAGTAACAAAGTGTCCTGAGTGCATGTCACCGTGGTGAACGAGCACAGCTGTGAGCTGAAAAAGGTACTCTGTAGAACTAGAAAGAAAAGAGGATATGATCGAAAAATAAACAGCTGGGCTTAAAAGAATTCAAAGACATCAGGTTTAGATCTAAGTGTTGTTGTTGTTTATCAATTTTACCTGTAATCATATGTTAGGCTGAGCTGTGGGTTCACATCCAAAGAGTGAAGAAATATAGATGAGCAGCTTCCATTGGGAAAAGGTTTGTTGTTGTTGTTCGGATGTTCTCCTCCTGAGGAACAAAATACAACAAATGGATGAAGAGGGGTTTTGTTATTTTTCAGTGAACAAACCAGAGTGATTTTAGACAGCTGAAATATGATGGCAGTCAGTACAACTCAAGTCCTTGTTGAGTAATGTAAAACCTAGTCCGAATTTCAAGACACGCCCGGCTCCAAAATGGCTGCCATGGCAATGTTAAGGAAAGCGAAAAATAAATCAAGAATTTAATCTATATGTATTCCAGAATTCAATAATTCTTTCTTTGGTTCACGTTTTTGGCTCACACCTAAATCCATCAGTTTATTAAGAAAAGGCTGGTAAAAAGCTATATTCAAGAAAATGGAGAAAAGAAAAACTGTATCCGCCCCTTTATATGGATCCAAGGCAAAATTTGATGGTTTCTTTATCGGCATTTGCTCCATTCTTCCAACCAGTTTCATGTTAATCTGACGGGAAAATGATGCTTAATAGACAAAAATTATCTAATAAGCATTGTCATGCAATAATCAAAAAAGCAGAGAAAAAAAATCCAGAATCTATCACCCAGATCCACTCCGAATTGTGCTTCATTTGTAAATGCCCAACCTGCCAATTAAAACAGTGGTGAGACCCCAACATACCAGTCCCATTGGCCGGTGTCATTTCCAACGAATCATCTGGATTTTCTCCTCTGATGGGATTTGGACTACATCTGACCCGTAGGCTTCTCTGTGTTGCAACGTTGTGTTTGTAGCGGTCCATCGATAGATACTCTGAAAACTGTACGTGTTCCTGTCTTTTGAGAGGGGTTCCTTCACTCGACCACGTCAGCCTTTGTAAATGAATGCAGAGACACTGGGGGAGCTAACACAGGTAAGAAGACATTAGGCAGAGAAAATGTTGCTGAAGGACCAAAACGGAGCATCAAAACTCCCCAAATCTTCAGCTGTGAACAAATTCTTTAAATGGCAATTAACATATTGAGCTACAAGAGTTTACATGATTAATATAAATAAATAGATTGCCTTATATACATATATAAATACATATACACATATATCTATACATACATACAGATATACATATATATATACACATACAGATATACATATATATATATGTATACACACATATATATACATACATATATACATACAGATATATATATGTATACACATGTATATACACATATACACATATATATACACATAGATACACATATACACATATATATACACATATATATACACATATACACATGTATATACATATATATATACACAGATACATATATACACATGTATAAACATATATATATACACGGATACATATATACACATATATATGTATATACATATATATATATATACACATATATATGTATATACATATATATACATACATATATACATACATACATACATACATATATACATACATATATACATATATATACACATATACATATATATACACATATACATACAACATATATACATATATATGAGAGACTTGCCAATATATATATATGTATATATGTATGTATATATATGTATATACATATATATATATATATATATATACATACACATTTAATATATTTATGTGTATTTCAAAAAATGTATTACCTTTCCTAATTTTAGGTGTTTTACAAACGTTGTCCTTTGGCTTTCCAGTCGACCCCGTACTGCTGTCTTTTGTTGAAGCTGTGGAGAATTTATAATAAAAATAAGAATGACAAAAAATCTATAGAAATATTTACAAGAAATACGTGAACCTTTATGGTATGGAATATAACAAGAATTTAAATAGATGTTCCTTGACTATCAATTTTTCTTTTCCAGAGAATTACATGTAAACAATATCACTCCCAGAATGAGCCGAGACAAAGATTAGTGAATCTACCTTGCTGCAATTTTCACACTCCACTTCTTTGATTGTCTCTGGGGAGATGAAGTGTTGAAGACACTTTTCTAGAGACATATGTCGATCCTAGGAAGAAACAGAGAGCCAGTTGAGACGGACAGAACAACCAAAGGGCACATGAAGTAGTGGTAATATAACCATTTTATGAATATTAATGTATTGTAGAGAATTGTGCTTACCCACTGAGGTAAAGGGATGGACAGGGAGAGGCTCTCAAATGAGTCATACCGCACTGGACTCTAACAAAAACAAAGCAAAGTACAAATTACTCTGAGGAAGTAATAAATCTTATAACTGAGCTTGCAACTCATTCCCGTGGCAAGTCTCTTTGATTTCTGCAAAGAAGAAAAGACCTGAAAGATTCTTTCACTGAAATATTATCCACACTGCCTGCCATATTTTAATGTTCTATTTTTGAAGACGTGTCTCTCCCTCTATGAAATACATCAGGCATTTCACACTCAATAAATCCACTCACACACAAATAGACGGTCATGCTGAAGAGGCATAAGACAACTGAAAACAGGATGAGAGGTTTTGTGTTATACAGTGTTGAAATGGTGTATTAAACAAAACATAATTGATGCTTTCACCCCTGTCAGTTCATTTGTCAACAGAATGACACAAAAACAACTGAATGGCTTTCCTAGAAGCTTGAGTGGGTGGGAAGATGGGTATTTGGTCAGACTAGACTTAAGATTTTGCTGCAAATTAAAAGACAGATGAAGGTTTTTTTCCCCCACTTTCTAAGACATGAAATTTATTTTTTTTAAATGTTGGCACATTCAGACCGCTGGTATCTCTCAATAGTGTTTGCAATTTTGTGCGGATCAAAACAAAAAAATTTGGCTACACAAGATTTAAACATGCTTCATAGGGAGTAGTCTGTCCGGTAAATTATGGTAAGAATGCAATGATTGGATTTTGGAGAAGGCTTGCTTCTACGACTTGTCGGTTGCTTGGATTGTCATCAGGATTATGCAGAAAGAGCTGAAACGATTTCCACAAATTCGGTGAGACGATGGATCCTGAGCCAGAATGGACCACAATGAATTTTAATTTAATAAAAATATCTGGATCCACCAGATGGCAAGGATTAGTTTTTACAAATCCAGTAACCTTCAACAATTGGTATGGATCTATGACCTTAATTGTGGATAATGTTGAATTGAAGTAAATCAGATCATAGGGCCTTCGTGGAGGTTTATGATCTCCTGGGTGGGACTAGTGGATTTAGTAAATGTTTGTTCTTCCAGCATAGGAGTGGACACTCTTTCTGGTGACAAAATAAACTTAAGTGAAACAAGAAAATAAAAAATAAAAAACTAATTAGTAAAGAAAACTGAAAAAACCAAAGCACAAAATCTGGGATATAATAAAACTGAATCTAGAAAAATAAAAACATTTCCATAGGGCCCTTCGTGGCAAACAAAAAAAAACACAGCACTCACTTGTTGTTGGCAGTGCTTGCATGACATGTTGCTTGTTAAACGGCCATGAAATGGATGCTGAACCTTCCAAGGGCTTGGTATTGGATGAAGAGGGGCTGCAAAACAAAAAACAGATACATATGAAATATATTTTCTCTGTGGTTTTATATTCCATGGTTCAAACTTCATTGATTTACCTCGACTTCTGCATGTCACAGTTTTCTCCTCTTGAGCAGGCGGATTCTTGTATAAAAATAAACACATACACACAAAATAACTGAAGGTGAACACAACACTGAAATCTGAAAAGGTGTGTGAGATGGAGTTGGGCTTTAAATGGTGCAGTACTTCTCTCCAGATTACAGATGTGCTAGAGCACACTGAAGTCATACTCATGGAAAATATGTTGGTTCATTGTGATTGGGATAAGCAAGTAGGGAGATGATAACTTGCCTCCAGGGATTGCATGTCAAAAAAGTGAGTGACTTTGGGTTGACGATTCCGCTCTTCCTCCAGGGAAGATGTGAGGACATGAAAAAGTTCATGTGCATCCTGAGGGGAAACAACCCAACACAATCCAACAACTGTTATTTTAATTGTATAAGGCAATTTATGTTATATACAGAAAATGACTATATACTGCCTAACCTGCTCTTCAAATGAACTGATGTGCCAACGGTACAATCTGAGAACATCCAGGATGCATCCTGCATCAAGTACATCTTCTCCAGGCACATCACCGGAAAGAGCTGTCAGCGCAGAAACAGAGACATCGCCTTGGTCAAAAAACGGGAAGAAGCGCCGCATGTCCTAACGAATTATACCACAGACTGGTTTTACATACCTTTGAGAAGCTGAAGCAGCGCTAGCGACAGCTGGTTGTCTCTGCAGGGCTGAATCGTAGGTGAAATGATCTCCAGCCACCTGATGAAGGATGGACATGCTGCCAAACCCTGAAGCAAAGAGTTTAGGAAGCATGTGTTCCCTAAGTTCAACAGACCAGGAACCATGCCTGAAGAAAACACATCATTTTGAGTTTTGCTTCACAGTCCAAGCTCTACATATAGTCTTTGTATCACTGGCATACAAATTCTTACCTCTCCTTTTCGTTTTTTTGTCCGCAATTGGGCCCCACAAAACATAAACTCCAGCTGCAATGGCAGCAGCTATCCCACCAATGACACCCCAGTTTTTTAGCATCTTGTTTCTGAGAAAACAAAATTATATTGAAGTTATAACAAATACAATTTTAACAAAGAGAACAAGAATGTACTCAAACTGAAATGTTTGGTGGTGTCTGGATCTGTAGGGTCCCTATATTCTGCCAATATTTTGTTCTTCTTTGCGATCAATATTTTTATAACCAATGGTGATTTGCATCTTTAAAGGAGAATATTCAACAAACAGCAACCTATTGTGGCGGCAATCTGAGAACCGGCTGGTGATGGAAGCCGCCCAGCCAGAAGACGTAGCCTTTCGGGCTATGCCTTCAGCCTTCAGCCGAAGACGTAGCCTTTCGGGCTATGCCTTCAGCCCTCAGCCCAAGCCCAAGGGTCTCCTGAAGCAACAGACAGGTACCGGTTGACCAGAGAGGGTGCAGCTTTTGCAGTTGCTGAAGCAAAAACTCGGGAGGAGTTCGGGAAGGCCATGGAAAAGGACTTAAGGCCCGCCCAAAAGAAGTTCTAGCCTACCGCCTATGACTCAGAGAGGGAAAGCAGGGTTTTGGCTCAGACTGTGAACAGCCAGAGTTAAGAACTGCTGACTGATAATGAGCATATTGTCGGACACTGGAAAGAACACTTTTAGGAGCTCTTAAATCTGGAAACCACATGCAGTATAGTGGAGGCCGAACAAAAAGACTGAGGGGAAGGTCCATCCATTTCCTTGGAAGAGGTCACTGAGGTAGTTAAGAAGCTACCCAGTGGTACGGCGCCATGGGTGGAAGAGATTTGCCCTGAGTTTCTGATGGCTTTGGATATTGTTGGATTGTCACGGCAGACGAGGACAGTACCTGTGGAGTGTAGCAAACTGAGGTGGTGCTCCCACTTAACAATGGGGGACCGGAGGATGAGTTCCAAAAATCTAACTTCTCAGCTGGGGGCAGTTTACCCCAGGTTTTGGCGAGGAGGCAAGAGCTGACTGTCGACCTTAAGTTTCAGGAGGAACAATGCAGATTCCGTCCGTATTGTGATGGTGGATGAACGTTTTACTCTTGCAAGCTTGCTTGCGTGGTCAGAGGAATTTTCTAATACAGTGTACATGTGAGTTATGGATTTGAAGAGGGCCTATGACTGTGTACACCGGGGAATCCTGTGGGGGGTACTACGGGAGTATGGGGTACAGGGGCCATTCCTACGAGCTATCTGGTCTTTCTATAACCAAAGTGAGAGTTGTTTCTGTATTCTTGCCAGAATGTCAGACACGTTTTCAGTGAGTTGGCTCCACCAAGGTTAACCATTGTCTTCGATATTGTTCTTGAAATTTATGACCATGATCTCAAGGCAGTCAAGGAGAGGTTAGGCTTCTAAGTCTGTGATCTCCAGCGTGCAATGCATAGGTTTGCAGAGTGTGGAGCAGCTGGTATGAGAGGCAGGACCTCCAAATCAAAGGCCACAATTCTCTGCTGGAAAACGTTGGACTGTCTCTTTTGGCTTGGGGTTCAGTTGCTGCCTCAAGGAAAGACCTTTAAATATCTTGGTGTCATGTTCCCAATTGGTAGGAAAATGGACTGAGATGGGCAGGCAGTTTGGTCTAGCATCAGCAGTAATGCAGGTGTTGTATTGGTCCATTGTGATGACGAAAGAGCTGAATCGCAAGGCAAAGCTCCTAATTTATCGGTCCATTTACGTTCCAACCCTCACCCATGGTCATTAGCGGTTGGTAGTGACCGAAAGAATGAGATCAATGATACAAGCGGCGGAATAGAGCTTAATTTGAAGGGTGGCCTTCACGGACACCTGGGAGGAACTTTGAATAGACCATCTGCTTCTTTACATTGAAAGGAGCGAGTTGGCTTGCTGCCAGTGCAACCCAACCCTCAATAAGCAGAAGAAAATAGATGGATGGAAGCCTGTATGTCTTAGGAGAATTGAGCAGGTGTTTTTTTTATATTTGTTATTGTTAAACAAATTATTAGAGAGAAGAAAATACAATAAATAATGATATCCTGTCTGATTACTGTCCAACCTTCATGGTTTTCTCATTGTTACATGTTACATTAAAAACAAAAATAAAACAAAAAACAGTTCATAGTAGTTGTAGTAGTAATACATTTTATTGACATAAAGATTATTACAGCAAACAAAGTTGTTTTCTGTACCAACTGTGGAGAATAAGTCCTGATTGTTCAACAATATGCACAAAATTATTTACAAAAAAACACTGATTATTAAGGTTCCAGTGAAGCCATATTTTTGAAAAAATATACACATCATATCAAAATGTGTCACAGCTGACTGGCTACATATCATGTAGACTTTGTTCTGTTGAATCTTCATAACCGGTGCTGGGTCTTTCTGGAGAATCGGAGACCCTGTTCACACTTGGTTTTAAAATGCGTTTTGGGCAATCACATCACAAGTAGACAGCAACACACATCGCTAAAAACAAATGTAAACAACATCCAAGACCCATTGTTATCCGGTCATTCAAACCACTTGCTGAGGTGGAAGGGTGCAGCTCTTAAAAAGAGTGGACCTAAGAGGCGACTTGCTTGAGCTAGAGCCTGAACTCTTTAGCAAATTATTTTGTACTGTCGGTCTCAACAGTTTGAATAGTCCTTATATGTATAGTAGCCCTTGAAACATCTTTAAGTTGTTGGGTAACCCATGCTAGCTGGCAAAACAATTCTGGCCCTTGACTGACGTGACTGATATCTACGTAGTGCAAGTGAAGTCTGAACACAAGTTTTCAGCTGGAAACATGCGGAGATGCAGGATACACATAAGTGTAAAGGCCGATGGGCCTCGCTGTCTGCTTGTCATAGTGCCAAAAACACATTTTTAAAAACAAGTGAAAACAGGGGAAAGAGGTTGTGCTGCTAGAGTTCTTGATTATCCAGATGTTACTGCAATCAGCACAAGCAGGACAGGTAGTTTGCTGTCAACTCCTGCTTGTCTGGTCAAGCAGACTGGTAAAGAATCCTCTCCAGGTGTGAATCATCCCCTCGTCCACACATGGGGCGGGTTCTATGTTTCATCAGGTTCTAATCAATCTGTAATACCGAAAGAAAATTATCATGCCAACTTTGTAAAATTGGCCAAAGAAATGCAGTTGCTGAATACGTTTACACATATAATTCTATTATACTTCCATATCATTCATTATAATGATCACATAAAGACAGCACACACATTCTAATCCACAGGCTATACAATGGTTGTTACGCATAATTTTACTTACGACATTTTCCATAAATTTATGTTATGTTGGTTCTAATTGCGGTCCATATCATATCAGTCATTCTCTCTCTCTCTCTCTCTCTCTCTCTCTCTCTCTCTCTCTCTCTCAAGACTGTTGATAAGGTTAAGTTTATCTCACGTCTTCATTAAAGAAAGTGATCACCTTAGTAACGTCAGCCTTCCTATACTGCTTCATTATTATCATCTGAGAAAAGCACAGTAAAACTAATCTAATTATAAATACTAATTGTAGTCAGGCATCTATAAGTGTGACCTTGATCCTTAAGAGCAGAATCCGAGTGTTGCACTGCATGCTAAGCACTCCAGGCCAGATGCCTCTATTAGCCTCCACTTGATAAAATATTATATAATTTTACAGCAGATATTTTGCTCTGAACACATCTTCATCTGCATAAATAAAAGACCCGCAGATGCAGGAAATATCTACAGCCAGCCTTTTAAATTAATCTCCCGTTACATACGTATGTTCACATCAGCCATTAGCTTTAGCTTGTTATTGAAAGACACACAGTAGAATAAAAGCAAGATACTTGCTTACCTCCTCTGCAGATTTATTGCTGGTACAGGTCCCTCTGTTAGGAGATCCCTGTTGGTCCATATCCAAGCAGAAGAAGCAGGAGGACCTTAAGCAGTTTAGGAGCTAACAACAATCTCTCTGGTGACTCCAGCTGAGACGTTCCTTCATAGAAAAGTGAATCCATTCCATCTTCATGTCCCCTCAGGCATGAAGAAAAAGAAGCTCGGAAGGTCTGTCCACAGCAATCTAGGACCAAAGCTGTTTCCCTTAGCATAGAGCTAAGAAACAACAATGGCCGATTATTCCAAAAACAATGGGGGAATAGAATCAAGGGGGGGTGTATAAACACTATTGGGGGTTGAGTTTGGGTCTATCTATATATATTTATATCATTCCATAACTGTCAAACTTAAAATGTACTAGGTAAAGTGGTGATGATCTGCAGCAACATCACTGGAACTTAGCAGAGTAGTTACTTGTACAGCTAATTAAATGGTATTTAGAGCATCTATATTGAAGGATGAAGAAGGGAGATTGTAAAATACATTTGAGGCCTTTAGCCGACAGTAAGCTAACTTGAACGTGGTTGTTTTATTAGTTACGTTATTGGGCATCTTTGTGCCACATTACCTTCTTTATAAAAAGCACCAATAAGTCCCAGCTCACACACGTGGCATCACGAAGCAGCTCACGTAACCATCTGGTAAACGTGCATTAGTAAGGCTAGCTTTGAGCTAACTCACCGAAGTTACAGCCATCGGTGTACTACGTCTCCTCCATAAAATAATATCCAAGCTGCCATCGTGAATTATACGCACAAGTAGTCATCACGACAAATGTATTCGATGGTTTTGCTCCATTTTACGATAACTTTGGAATCCTTGTGTGTCTGTCCTCCTGTCTGCGCAGGTTACTTCAAGTCTAACGACGTCGTGACCCACATTACTTCTGTCCCGGTGTGCTTAACAGAAGCTTAATTAGTTTTTTACCCGGAGGATTTTACCTGATTAATGGTCCAGTGCCAAAGAACTCTCCAATAGGCTTATCACAGCTTTCTGGTTTAAACCACAACATCCTGCTTTCATTGCGGAACTCTTGAATTTAGAAGCATGTTTCAGGACGGATACACTACCGCAGTAACGCAGTGTTCACAATTAACACACATTCCACGGAAAATGTTCGCTTTGCAAATTCAGACGTACGCCGATTTTCATTCCAACGTCTGCAAGTCCTCATTTTGAGAAATGGTCATAACGGTGCGTTCCAGTTTCCGCGTTCTAGTCGGTCAACTTGTGTGTGACGTCATTCCCAGCTCCGACTTCCGAGGTAAAAGAACACACCATGCTGTGTTCCATTTGTCAGTCAATTAAGTAAATTAAAAAACAATAAGTCACCTGGAAATGATGGTATTACAGCAGATTTTTACAAGCTCTTAGCCGAGCCGCTAGCGCCATTTCTCCCTAATGTTTTATTTGAGGGGACTATAAAGTCTGAGCTTCCTGCCAGCATGACACAAGGTGTACCTTTTTGATACCAAACCGAAAAAAATAAACTTATGAGTGAAAACTGAAGGCCAATCAGTTTCCGGAATAATGACTACAAACGGGCTGCTTGCATATTTGCCAAGAGGCTAAAACGTTTACTGGACTCCATAATAATGGAAAATCAATCAGGCGTCATGAGAAACAGACATATTGTGAATATTTTAAGACTGTTTTTTTACACCGATCTCATCCTTGAGAAGAGCTTTATATATATATATATATATATATATATATATATATATATATATATATATATATATATATATATTTAGAAAATTTAAAGGCTGCAACATTGTTGAGCATTCATTTATTTTCCATGGCTTTGTTACATATTTATGTAAAGCAATGAAAACCCTCAATTTCAGTAAAATTGAGTGACTGCACAAAACCAAGATTCTATCTGAAAAGAGGTATATGGCAGGGCTGTCCAGTACCTGTGTCCAAACATCTAAAGCAGCCTTTCTCAACTTGGGGGTCCCGACCCCCACCGTGGTCGCGATATGATTTCAGGGGGTCGCCGGAGGATTGTGGAAAAACTATAAATCTACAAACTAAAAATATTAAATAACATGATTTTAATAGGGACTGGTTTCACTTGTTTTCTGTTTCATTATTTGTCCAGAATTAATTTTTTGAACTGAGTTTGTATGAGTTGAATTGTGCGCGCATGATATTCGGTTCAGACATACACAGCAGAAAAAAGAAACAGACTCGCGTTTTGGCGCTGATGATGCTTTAGCCAGCAGCTGCATCAGGTTCACTTAGCTGTAGCATAGATGAAAAATCAGAGGAGTGTGAAATTAGAGCCAGAGTTTTATTTACAACCATTAAAGGGAGAAGAATAAGAAATCAAAGGGAATTTCTCAGTTGGTTTTTCAGTCTATCTACTCCGCTTTTGCTTTCAGCACCCAGCGGACAAAGCTGAATCCATCCACACTTGGATGGAGGAGGGAAGGGAGAGCGGGTCGCGGGCGGTGGTGGTGACCTCGTCAATCTCGTCAACCAACAGAAGTTATCTTGGGGGTCGCGACTCAAAAAGGTTGAGAACCAAGGGTATAGAGATTGCTGGCAGGAGAATGGTTTTAAGCCAACTGGCTAATGATACAGCTTTATTTCTTAAAAATGCCTTGCAGGTAAAACCAGCTACCAATGTGATCAACAACTTCTCAACAGCTTCAGGAATGTGTCTGAACTGTAATAAATGTGAACTTTTGGCTTTAAAAGGTATTGATGTCACAACAGTTGATAATATTATCATCAAGCATATGGTGAAACATCTTGGGTTTTATTAACCAAAGAACAACAAGACAGGTAACTTTAAGCCAGTCATCAAAGAAACTGAAATGAAATTTAATCGCTGGTTGCAAAGAGACTTTGAAGGAGCGAGTTTTGTTAACCAAAGCTGAGGATATCTCCAAGCTGTTGTTTCCTGACTTGATTGTGGAACTGCCAAAAATATCGATCAACTGCAGTCAATTTTTTAATGGCAAAACAAATACATTATATCCGAAAATCTGTCACAGTTAACTCCTTCAAAAAAGGTGGGTTTGACTTCTTGGACTTCTACTGCCTAAACAATGTCTTTAAAATGAACTGGTTAAAAAAACCTTTTGAAAAATAAATTGATTGATTTTATTTTTTTCCCCAAATTTCTTTGCGACCAGGTAGGGGGTATGATCTTCCTCCTGTTCTGTAACTACAAACATAAACAAGATTCCTTCTAAATTGTCAGATTTTCAAAAACAGCTTCTACTGGCTTGAAAGCTAGTGTAAAAAACACAATTTCTCACCTCACCTCTATTATATTTGGAATAATGACTATATCTTGCATAAGCACAAATTCCCTTTAGTTTAAAGCTGGGTTTGAAAGATTTTTTTATTTGGGTTAGTCAATTGATCACACCGAAAGGTCATCACCTTCGATGATTTAATATCACGATACAACTTTCCTGTCACAGTGAAGGAATTTAAGCAGGTTGTGGACTTAAATCCCTCCGGTGCACTTGGTCAGTGCATTGTTCTGGTTGCCAGGAGGATGTCTCTTTGATTGCATCTGTTGACACTCCATGTGAAAAATTCTGTTTCTCTTCATCTCGTAAGAAAAACAACAAAGCCAACCGCTCTCTGTTCCAACATGAGATTGAGACCAAACCTTAAGTTATGTCATTGGAACGACTTTGTAATGGAAATTCCCTGGTCGCAGGTATGGTCACGGTTACTGTATCACCAAAAAAATCAGAGACGTCTCCTTCAGAATTATCCACAAGATCTACTCTGTCAAACATTTCATGTGTCAAACATTTCAAGACCAAATTTAAAAAAAGACAGATGCAATCTTCTCTCTTTATGCAGCACATACAGAAACTCTACTGCATCTCTCATGTTTTTGTAAATACACTCAGAAGTTCTGGAAAGTCTTCTACAGATTCACCCAGGATACTAGGGTTAAAGGGTTTGAATTGTATTATAAAGATGTAATACTTGGTTTGTACATTAATTTTATAAATTTAAAAGAAAAGATTTACACAATTTATTAACTAATTTTTTGGCCAAGCATTAATTACATAAATTCAATTCTCCAAACATAGACCTTTCTTTAGTGCGTTTCAGAGCGACTTCAACTGGTATTTAGAAACTTTCAAAGCTTGCTCCAACAAAAAAGCCCTAAAAACTATCAATATTTGTTTCAGTCTTAGTCTTTGTTGAGCTAGCCGGATTGTTGTTCCCCACCTTAAAGTGAGTATTAGATTTTGTATAGTGTGCCTAAAGTGAGTTAAATTTCCTTCAGTATTTAATTTATTTCAATTTACTTTTGCTTCTTTTCCTTGATTTTGCTTTGTGCTTTTTGTCCTTTTCTTTTATATTCTTTCTTTTTGTTGCTTAGCAGTGGGTTGTGCCCTTTGTATATATTTTCTACATGTGTATTTAAGATTTGAAATATAATTTATTCGAGGTAACCCCCTTGCCTGTTATGTTAATGTGTGTGTCTGCTCATAGTATCTTACTTTGGTTTGTAATTTGGTGTAAAGAGCAATAAACATATGTTAAAAAAAAGTCCAGTCAATCCCATTTAGTATAGATCCGACCCCGTTAAGCGAGTGCACTTTGAAAGTACATGCTGGAGTTCAACTAAATTTCCCATAATTGAAATCGCTGCTCAGCTCTTCTCTTTGTAGGGATTCTTTTCAGTGTTATCTTTAGATTTGCTATCAATATTTTTGTGGTTTCTGACTATGACTATTAAGGAAGCGCTTTGCTGTCATGCCAGAAAAAAAAAAATCAGTATCACGTTGTAACATGATCATTTTCTATAATTATCACGTTGAAAATTATCACGTAAAATCGTTACAACGTGATACTTGATATTTTTTTATTTTCTGGCATGACCGCAAAGAGCTTCAGTATGATGTAGGTACTGTTTGAAATCATTAGAAATAAACAGTGTTGTTATAGTATTCCTATTATTGCCCAAGTACCTTAAATGTGTTGGTTGTCACCTCAACTACAGGAACGAGCATTGTATATTAAATTTATAAAATACTTTAAACCTTTATTGCTCCAACAGCTTAAAAACTAGTAATTTTTATTGCTCTAGATCAACATCCCCTATTATAATTTTCTTTGTTTGATTAACTTGTTTGTGACATGCAAGCTTTGTTTTTGTTTTTTTAAGTTGTAAATTTTCACAGCTTTGTGTTTTTCCAAATTTTAAGAAATTAAGTTAAATAAAGCAATTTTTCATTGTCCTTGTGATGGAAAAGAACCACAAAGGATATCTTGCTGTATGGGTAAGTAATTGAAAAAAATTCATGTTAACTGATTTCACCTTTATTTAGATGGGCACTTGGTAGACTACATGCCTCTGCCAAGGCTGTTCCATTTAATTATATCAAACTAATCTCCCGATTCCATCTACATGGAAAGCTACATGGCCACAATAATTTGGGGGATTGGGTTTTTTTGGGTTGTTTTTTTTCAGAAATTTGATTTCTGAAAAAAATATGGTAACAGGTAACACACTGTTCATCATACTGGGAGTATGGAGGACTAGAATGAGGTATGGATAAATTAACTTTACACTCATTCAATTATTTGCATACCGGACCCAGCTCTGTCAGCTCCCTGACACGTCAAGGACCTCAGAAGGTCTCATGCTGTGACTCCCATCAGGGCGGCCTCTGATTGGCTATCGGCGGACACGAGGAGCTGGTCGCTCGCTGTGGTGCTGAAATCGCCGCGCTTCGTGATAATGTAAACTGGCAATGAGGCCAAACGGAGCGACAGACAGTAAAAACCAAAATGGACGATGAACTATTCCAACTGAGACAGCTACCGTGAGTGGAACATAATGTGAAATGAACGCCTTTTGGTTTTTATCCAGTTTCTGAACGCAGACAGCATGTTTAGCGTCGCCCTGTGACAGCTTCGCGTTTGTTGATTAGCTCGCTGGAGCCTAAGTAGCCTTCACAGACATGCATTAAAAGCCATTTAATCAGACGATATAGAGGCGATTCAGGTAAAATGCTTATAAATGTTCATAGATTATAGATAAGCATAGACGGCCAAGCATGATGGTGGTATTTTCCTTAAAATACTATACTGGTTCCCTTTAATCAATGAAATCAGGTTTGCTGTGATTTAAACACTTTTTAGTTTACGTTTAATTGTGTTGTTATGTGTTTTATGTCATGAGTCAATAACTAACGTGTTTTATTTTAGCCTTGCCTCAGCTTACCGACATTGAGCTGAAGACTGACACATTCAAGTCCAGCCTAAGCGTCATGAAGAACCTTTCTCAAAGACAAACCTTAAAACAATCCCGTGCAACAAACAGTCCAGGAGAATAATGGCGCAAAAGGCTGGTTTGTTGATAAAACAGTGGAAATGGATTTAGGAAAATGTAATAAAAGAATTAAGGCTATATTTTCAAATGGTTTATAATTGATGGATACTTAATTAATAAAATGTATTTTATTCCAAAGGGTTTTGAAAGTGTAAGAGACATCCTACAAGCTCATAAGAACCAGCACCGATTCTTACGAGTGTGAGCAGGCTATGCTATGCAATTACAGTTATTAAGCCATCACGGATACCCCTTGAATGTTCTCTCTCAATGAACCATCTATCATCTACATGTGGGGGAAGATTATACCTTCCACTGGTCCTAAAATGCCCTAGCTCTGCATGTTTAAGCTTCATTCACTGATTAGCCATACCATTAAAACCAAGTGCCTTAATGCAGGTCCCCTAAGTTTGCCACCAAAAGAGATCTGCAATATGCATATAGTGCTCTGACACCTTTTCTGTTCAACTAACATGAACATTTTCAACAGTTTCTTCTACAGACGTTCGACTGTGGGTTTGGACAGCATAAGCTTACCAATGCTCCCAGTTTACACTTAAGAGTTTTTGGTGTCGACCCTGTTGCCGGTTCAACATTTTCCCTCCTTGGACTATTTTTGCAGACTGGGAACAACCAACAAGACCGCTTCCACCCAGTTTTCAAGTTATGACAATTTATCCCTTGTCCATTGATCAAATTCTTATCCTTGTCCATTACTCCTGCTTGTAAGACATTAACTTTGAGGACAAAAAGGATCACTTACTGCTTATTACATCCCAGCTGCTGACAGGTGACATTGTGATAAGATAATCAATAT
The DNA here is from genome assembly GCA_037951165.1 of Lophius americanus. Lineage (NCBI taxonomy): Eukaryota > Metazoa > Chordata > Actinopteri > Lophiiformes > Lophiidae > Lophius > Lophius americanus. The sequence continues at coordinate 1,636,337 of JBBDHG010000024.1, read as the reverse complement.
TATTTTGACGTCAGCTGTCAATGGTTGTAATGTTATGGCTGATTAAGCAGTGTAAGATTGCCTAAGCAGAAAGGAGGACCATGCAGGGACCTCATTTGCCCTGACATTTTTTCTCCAATGGGTCAACCATTCACAAAATGACACACTGTGAAATAAATGTGACGGATCCACGCCACATACCTGAACGCGACCAGCCGTGACAGTCAGGCGGAGAGTAGTACCTGGATGAGGGGTAGGCCACGAACACCCACAGTGGAACCCATAATCGATGAGCCACCTATTTCCAAGCCCCAAATAACATTAACGGACAGTGTTCTGGTTTATGTTCTATGTTCCACGCATCCCCAGCCAGCCAAAAGCTGAAAAGGTCCAGGGAATGGCACACAGAGCCGTGATGTGAGCCCTTAAACACTGGCTCCGCAGCCACATCTACCGCGGGACCCATAGTTGATAAGCCGCCCAGTTCTATACCCAAAACCTTATGCCAACAATGCCATTCATTCATTCATTCATTCATTCATTCATTCATGCATTCATGCATTCATGTTAACTGTACAAATGCAACGAGGATGAAAGATTATTTATGTATACAGTAAGAAATACATACAGACAGCTTAGGTAAAAGTGTGCTATGTGCAGAGTACCTGAGACATGGAGAAGTGTACTAGTGCTAACTTTTAAGAACAAGGGGATGTTCAGAGCCGTAGCAATGACAGATGTGTAAAAATGATGAGCCCCCACAATGAAGCGCTCAGAGAGAGTAGTGGAAGTTAGGTGAAGAAAAGACGTGAACATTTGTGAGAAGCAGTATTTTTTATTGACAAGAAAGAGCACTGCTAATGCAATGTTTGCTTTGAGAAGGCTGATGGAGAAGTACGGAGGTCAGAATGAGTTGCATTGGGATTTTGTGGATTCAGTGAAAGTGTACGACAGAGTGTATGGAGGAATTGTGGGATTGTATGAAGAAGTCTGGAGTGACAGAAGAATGTTATATTTGTACAGGATATGTGTGAGAACAGTATGACAGTGGTGAGGTGTACAGCAGGAGTGACAAATGGGTTCAAAGTAGAGGTCAGACTGCTTCGAGGATAGGTTAAGAGCCCCTTCTTGTTTGCTATGGTGGTGGACAGGCTGACGGATGAGGTCAGGCAGGAGTCTCTGTGGACTATGATGTTTGCAGATGACATTGGGATCTGCAGTAAGACCAGGATCCAGGTGTATGAAAACCTTGAGAGGCGGAGATATGTGCTGGAAACAAGAGCAATGAAAGTCAGTCGCAAGACAGAATACATATGTGTGATTGATATGGAGGCAGGTGTAACAGTGAGGATGCAAGGAGTAGAGATGAAGAAGGTGAAGGAGTTTCAAGTACCTGGGGTCAACTGTTCAGAAAAACGGCGATTGTAGAAAAGAAGTGAAGAAGTGAGTGAGGGTATTTTGGAGAACTGTCTGGTTGATAACAAGAGTTATCTGTGAAAGAAGTGTCAGGTTGCAAGAGTGAAATTAAAGGTTTAGAAGACGGCAGGGAGACCAATTCTGCTCGATAAATTAGAGATGGCGGCACTAACCAGAAGACAGGAGGCAGAGCTGAAGGTGGCTGACTTTAAGATTTTAAGATTTTCTTTGGGAGTGATGAGGTTGGACAAACGAGCACATCAGAGGGACAGCCCAGGTTAGACGTCTTGGAGACAAGCGTGGCCACATTGAGATGGTTTGGATGTCTGAGAAGGAGGGAGAGTGGATATATTGGTATAAGGATGCTGGAGATGGAATTGCCAGGAAGAAAAAAAAGTGTAAGGCCAAAGAGAAGGTTCTTGGACGTGGTGAGAGAGGACATACAGTTGGTTGGTGTGACAGAGGAAGATCCAGAGGACAGGGCATGATGGATACAGTTAATCCGCTGTGGCGACCCCTAAAGGGAAGAGCCGGAAGAAGAAGAAGATGCAACAAGAAACAAACTAAAGATGGAAAGATGTGTTTCTTGAGTGTTGTGGGTAGTTGCGAGGTTATTTTTAAATGCAAATTACCATAAACAGATTTATAATATAACCTTTTTTTTATTTTTTATAATTTGCCAGAAACAACAACCATTCTCAATGTAAAATTTTAAGTACTAAAATGTATATAGTGAAAAGCATTGCTTGTACTTATCAATGATATGTTTTGGGTTGGAATTCTTGCGACCCCAGAAGACTGTGTTTTACTGTAATATGGATTGCTTTTACCACGCAGCCAGAAAAACTCTGAATACTAGTCTTCTGAAACTCCAACCAGTGAACGTATTGTGAAGACGGTTGACTAACTTTTTTTCCAGTGTGGTCCGCTTCCGTCGCACAGGTGAGAGCACACAATCCAATGATGATGGCGAAAACAGAGAACAGGTGGTCAACATTGCAGAGCAGACTGACCTGGAGTCTGTGGCCCTTGCAGATGGACCTCCAGTTCCACGGGAATTTGACAGTCCAACTGATGGTACATAATGTTTCTGTTTATTTCTTTAACACCTTACACATTTTTCTTAAACTCAAACTAACTTTTTTCTCGCCTGTACTGAGTATTGAAACGGTTCAAGTTACGTTTTGTTTGGTTTCAACGAGAACAATGGTCTTCGATTATTTAAGTTCAATCTTTTACAAGTGAACATTGTCTCCAAAGGCTTACAATATTTGCTTTTCAAGCTTTGCGTTTCATTTTAAAATCATCTCTAGGAGTACGTGGAGGTGATAATGAGAAAGTCACAGACATAACCTGTAAGAAATCAAACACATAAAAGTTTTAGATCACTGTATGGAGGTTTGTATTTAAATATTTTGTCATTTTTCGCTCCCGTAGACACATTCATGGTGGAAGACGCTGTTGAGGCTATAGGGTTTGGGACATTTCAGTGGAAACTCTCCATACTAACTGGTTTATCCTGGGTGAGAACTGCTCTTTACACTATTCCAGATATTTGTGTGTCTTCAGTAAACGCTTTGACACTGTGTCTCTGTGTATCGCCTCAGATGGCTGATGCTATGGAGATGATGATTCTCAGCATCTTAGCCCCACAGCTCCACTGTGAATGGAGACTGCCTAGCCTCGAGGTGGCGCTGCTCACATCGGTAAAGGCTTCCTAGAATCTCTGAAACGCCCTATTCAAGTGTTGTATACAGTATGATGCTCGTTGCTGATTACGTCCGCAGGGACTGTTTTGAAATAAATGTTTTATCACAACAATGACATGTCATGTTGAAAATAACAGGCCCCCTAAAGGCTTGGTGTCAGGTATTTACAAAGTAGCCAGAGAGCAGATACCTCCACTAGTGCCACTGTGACTGAAAGGTCATAAAAATACAGGTCAGGCTATTATCACCTCCTGGTGATACAAAATATATATATGATATATTTTATATCACCAGGAGGAGATCATTAATTGTTTTGTAAGTGCACCCAAGGTACAGCACACATGATGATGAGGTTTCCATGATTGCTTGTCATTCATAATGGTGTATATCGTTCTATTCTTCACCTAGAAATAACTGATTACATTTGCCAGATATATGAAATCCATTTTAACGACTGAATTATCCCAAGTACATCTTGGTGACTCTAGCCCTCTCCATTATTGCACTGTTACCCAATACACATTGTCCCCTCAAAATATATATTTTAACATCCCACATGAGTACTGTTATCCAGATTCTACCCAAACAAAATGTTTCATGGAACATCTGTTGACAACTTCAACAGCATGGGCTGATAACCTCCGCCAGCTCCCACTGGTGGAAATGAGTATATTATAAAGTTAATGATTTTGAAACGATATCACTTATCTGAAATGCAAAGAATAAAGCATTCAGTATGAATGAGGACATACTAAAATGAAATGTTCACATTAAGCACTTTGTAGTGGTTCACACCAAAATAAAGCAACATAATTGTCTGCAATTTGAAAACATGCTTAATGAGATGTGCATAGCATAAGTCACATGCAGTGACATTATATTCTAGTTCTAATTCAAGCTGCTGCAACATAACCTAATAACGAACATAATATAATTCTTTCATTGATGCAGGCGGTGTTTATTGGGATGATGATAAGCTCTTCTATTTGGGGAAACATATCCGACAAATATGGCAGGAAGACAGTAAGTTCTGATTAAAGCTACTGACATTTCTTCTTCTGTGAGATAAGAATTATCTTCATCATCATCCTTTGACCACAATCAAGAGCTCATATACCATACATTTCCACTGGATCGTGTCATTATCTGCTGCTCCCAGTTCTCGGAGTATTTCTTTCATGTCCCCAGAGATTGTGTCAGGATATACATTAGGCCTTTTTTCTTCTGGTAGATTATAAAACAGTATATCAGATATCATTTGATGCTTTTCCTGAAAACAATTTCAGGTGAAGACCGTTTCTTTGTAATGCTCCAGTAGTATTTAAAACACACAAGGACCGATGTATACGTTTCACCATCCAGTAACTTCTTTGTGGTCCTTGTTTCAGCATCATAAAACAGAATACCTTGAGCACAGACCCTACAGATAAATCTTATCTTGAGTTTACTGAATTTTTAGATTTAGCTTCGGGCCTCTGAATGACACAAAGTGATTGAGGTCAAACACTTAAATGTCTGTGATATTTTTCTTCTTACAAACTTACAACAATCAGATAAACATCGTTTTTAATTACTTAGCGGGTTGTTCTCTTTTGATTTTTTGCATACACAGGGTCTTACGATGAGTGTGCTGTGGACTATCTTCTATGGTCTGTTGAGCGCTTTTGCACCTATTTACGGCTGGATCCTCGTCCTCCGTGCACTAGTTGGCTTTGGGATCGGAGGAGCCCCGCAGTCGTGAGTCACCCTTTCTTATCTCTCATCTAAGTAACACTGTAATTAATTATTTGAGTTAGGACTGCCGTTCTAATTCTTTCCCAGGGTGACACTGTATGCTGAATTTCTGCCTATGAAGTCCAGAGCCACGTGCATTTTGCTGATTGAGGTACGGACTGCTCTGCACAATTATTCCACTCAGACGTCATCCACTGAGAATTTCAATTCACTTTGTTGCTCTGTTTTGTTAGCAGGATTTCAAATAATAATTCAAATTTGCCATGTAGATATTTTGGGCACTGGGTACTGTGTTTGAGGTGCTCCTAGCAATCCTTGTGATGCCAACGTTAGGCTGGCGCTGGCTGCTCAGCCTTTCTACTATTCCTCTCTTCATCTTTGCCATCCTGTGTTTTGTGAGTACATTAATATGGTCCGTCTCGAAACATGTCGGCATACTAAATGAAATCTTAATTAACGTGTGTGTCTGTTTCTTGGGGATGGCTTTGGTGTTACAGTGGCTACCGGAGAGCGCTCGATACGATGTGTTGACGGGGAACCAGGAGAAAGCTCTGGCCACATTGAAGCGCATTGCTACAGAAAACGGAGCACCCATGCCACTGGGGAAACTTATTGCTGCCAAACAGGCAAGTCTGTTGGCTTTTTAATTCATGTCTGTTACTTATTGTGTTGAAATGCTGTGTGTTCATTTTATGCTTGTTCTTAAAATAAGGAGGATCGTGGAAAGATTCAAGATTTATTCTCATCACGCTTTCGCTGGACCACAATTCTCCTTTGGTTTATTTGGTAAGTGAAGAGAATGACGGTGTCAGGCAGTCATATCCAGAATCTCTTCAATACCATTTGTTTTAGAGGTGCAGGTACTAATAAACAATTTCTCTCTTCATGTGGACCACCATCACATTAGTGCTTTTCTTTGCCTCCATAGGTTTGCAAACGCCTTTTCTTATTATGGTCTGGTTCTACTTACTACAGAGCTGTTTCAAGAAGGAGGTGCATGTGGAAGTGAGTTCTCACAATCTCAATGACACTCATATTCAAATTTGATAACCCAGGAAAGGAGACGTTGTTTATTATGTATTTTTATCCTGTATATTCCATCTAACATACCTTTATAAGTTAAACCTGTTCTTCTCCTATAACTCCCCAATAAAAACGGCACCATAACTTTTTTACAATATATTTTGGGGAGGGACACAGAGACGTCAGGGACTCAGCCTACAACTGGGTGTGAACTATCCTGTTTTCTAACGTTTTATACTCCATCTAGTGTCCAAAGGTAACAAAAGAGAGCTCCGATGCAGCTTGGAGTGTAAATATCTGAACTCTGATGACTACAAAGACCTGCTGTGGACCACCTTATCGGAATTCCCAGGTAAAAAATTCTTAATCAGAAAACTGAAATGTCGAAAAGATGAATGATTTATTACAAAAGCGGATTTGTGACAATGAGTCTATTAGAAAGTCTTTGGCGCTCAGACTCTTCGGGCAGATTGTGATTGAAGGGTCTCTGCCCTGAGCAGCAGCAAGGAATATCCCCCCTCTCGAGGCTAGATACTGGTGGTGGCCGATGACTCTGCTGAGGCTGATTAATGATGAAACTGATGGATCTTTGTGGACTAGGTGGAGATGGATGGTGGAGGTTGCGCGAACCAGCAGCCTGCAAGAGCTAGAAGAATGGAGAGGGTCATATTTAAAGACAGTAGCTGGTGGTGATGATGAGGATTAGCATGCAGGTGTGACAGTAATAGGATTGAAACCTAGGATTGATACCTGAAAGGAGGCAGCTGATATCAATTAATGTTCAAGGCCGTCTAGCAGGTAATTGACACCAAGCATTTGTAAAAGCTGATTATAACCGAGTGGAATGAGAAGTAATTGGGGCCGTACTGTGAGGATAGTCTTTCAGACTGAACATTCGGTACATCTCCTTATAATTCTGTGTTGTCTATCATGAAGTCTAGCCTAATAGTAGTGAGGGTGAGTGATCAAGTCTTATTTTGAATCCTGCAAGATAAAATAGGTCTGACATCAGTTCATGGACAATTAATTTTTTCAAAACAAGTTTAATGGCGAGACTCTAGATTATCCTTTTATGAATTGATGTTCTTTAGGGTATATTTTTGTGAGATTCCATTAGTGGCACATTTTTCTACTGTATCACACTACCTTAAATGTAATGTTGGTGCCATTATTTTTTAATCTTTCTCATTTTTAATTAACGCAAATAATTATAATAATAATAATAAATTTAATTTATAACGTACTTTACATTTGGATCAAATCTCAAAGTGCTACAAAGTAAAAGCAGATAAAAGCATCAATAAAAACTAAAATAATAGCTATATAAAAACCTGACAAAATGATGATGGAAAAAGGTAATTATTCAGCGGTAACATTACTGTGGTCTGTTTCAGGGTCGTAATTAATGGATAATTATCTAGATTCTACTTATTAGTTGCTTGCCCTGTCAATATCTAATTTTTTAGAAGGTTATTATAGTTATGCTCAATATGATATAAATATTACATCTTCTACAAAATTATTTCAAGATACTTATGGGAGGGATTGGTGAGGGTGAAACATCAGCTATGAGGGACAGCAATAACTTAAAATTAAAGAATAATGGAGACGCCATCACGTTATTAGATACCATCTCTCCATTTCCTGCAGTGACATGTCAATAAATGTTTGCCTGTGGGCATATTAACAAATAAAAGCAAAGATGATGCTCCATCAGTACTGCCTTGTAAATTGAACTCTAATACTATATTTTTTTATCTAGGGCTGCTGGTGACACTGTGGGCAATTGATCGACTGGGAAGAAGAAAGACAATGGCGTTGTGTTTCTTCATTTTCTCCATGTGCATTATTCCTCTCTATGGTTGTGTTGGAAGGTAAGGTCGACACTGTTGAGAATGTTCAAATAAAAAATTATGCAAATCTCAATTATCCAGCATTAATGGTGTGTCTTTCGCAGAGCATCCATGACAGTGTTGATATTCATCGCTCGAGCCTTCATTGCAGGAGGGTTTCAGGCTGCCTATGTGTACACTCCAGAGGTGAGATATCAAACCAAAGTGTTGGTCAACAGTTTTTAGCAGAGTCAACATCGGAGCAGCTTTCTCAGTATTTTATGGAACTCTGCAGGTTTATCCGACAGCAACTAGGGCTTTAGGTCTGGGAACAAGCAGTGGAATGGCCAGAGTCGGTGCTCTCATTACACCTTTTGTTGCACAGGTAACACCATTAAAGAATCTCATTTTAATCATAACTGTGAAAACAATTAGCTTCTTTGTTCATCACTGAGCTTCATCCTGCAGGTGATGTTGGAGTCATCTGTGTACCTGGCTCTTTCTGTGTACTGCTGCTGCTGCCTCCTAGGTGCCATTGCCTCATGCGCACTGCCAATCGAGACTACAGGCCGTGGCCTGCAGGAGTCCAGTCATCGCGAGTTGGGCCAGGAGATGGTGGGCCATGCCTCTTCAGACAGCTCAGGGAAAATCGTTCAGTCTGGTTGCAGCTCACAGAGTTGACGACACATCAGCTAGAGTAATCCGAAGGTGATCACAGTGATAAAACGAGACAAGGACAGGCAAAAAAAAGCAAAACCAGCTTAATGTGTCCATCTCTAGTCCCATCCTAAGACAACAAAATGTCTGTCTGGCAACCACAGCGGATTTAGAGAACCAGTTGGTGCAGTAATAAATCATTTTAATACAGTCTTTGACCACATGTTGTCAGAATATTGCCACAGAATATTACCAGTGCTGCAAGTGAGAATTCAAATACTTCAGAGTATTTTGAATCCTCTATTTTTGAAACAGTAAAAACTGGAAATATAAAGTCTTCTCAAAGACCTACCTGTTTTGTTACTATTTGAGAGACGTTCTCTCGACCCCCTGAAAAAGCTCCATCCATTAGCATATTGATGGGCAGATGGTTATCTTGTGCACACACAACTTCCTGATAAAATACACTAATTGCAAACTCAGACTGAAGAACTGTTTGATGATATAAGGTCTGTCATTATTTTTTTGAAATGCAAGATTAAATCTTGTCATGAGAGTAACAGGAAATATCACACGGCAAGTCACTGATTCTATAAATCATGTGTTAAATATTTTATTTATTTTTTGTAAGAATTAATTCACATATTTCATTTCTTCTCAATAAATTAGGAAAAACAGTTATAGCATTAGTAAAGGCAATCATACAACCTCAACTCTGAATCATTAAATAGTGAATTCACTGACAGTATTTCATAGTTATTATATAATTTGCACAGGTCCTCAAATCCTTACCATTAAAATTATTATCACCTTCATCATCATGTTGTCAGTAACCAATAAATGACATTCTATACACTGTGCTGCATCTCTTTACCTACATCTTCATACATGACCATTTATCAAGAGCTCGCAATATGTTTGTCTGTAAATAATTCCCTGGCCCTGGATTAGTTGTTGTCTCTTCTTTTGTTTGGAACAAAGAGGTGAAGTGGGGACTTTTGGGACTTTGCCGACTGATTTGTCGTCTGATTCTAGGATTTCACACAGTTTTGTTGAACAATAAGGTTCTAAAGGACCAGCAGGCAGAGTCTTACCTGCTGGTGTCTGAGACGTGTGCTGCATTGAGTGTCTGTGAGCACATATTTTTGTCAACACACTGGATGTAAATGTGTATGATACAGTAAATATTCTTTCAAAGACAGCAGTGGTTTCATGTTGTTATTAAATCCAAGTATTATCCAGCTGAATAACTTTTTGATTACTATGTTAGTTTTAGATGAAAAGATGTTGTGCAATAAAAGGCAACAAGGCGCGGACGTGGAAGAAACTTCCAATAGGCGCATCAATCATTACTACCAGTTACAAATTTATAATCGAGCTTTTGGACTTTGGCCTTTTTGCTCCATGATTTGACCAAACAGCCTCGCTGCCTCCTGGGCACAGCCTCTGTGAATGGTGAGCCCGTAACCTCCATGGCCATAGTTGTGAATCACCTGAGTGACAATCAGGATGTTTTAAAAGATTATGAATCACCAGAATTAATATTAAAAGTTCTACTAAGCTGTTAGGTTTACCTCTATAGTTTTTGGCCCACACTGTATGGTTTCCCTCTCCAGTCGGACTTTGCTGCGAGCAGGCCTCAGGCCTGACCAGTCATCAATTATCCTGGCATGCTTGGGTTGAAGAACAAAACCATATTAACTTCAACAAGCTTCAACTTCTGACGTGATATCAATAAGATGCAAGATAAATAGCTATCACTTTCTAATTTCTTTATTTTGCCTAATTTGGTGGATTTTGGGTCATTTTGTGCCTTCCTTTAGCAATGCATTAGATTAATTGTACATCATTTACGGATGAGACAGAAAAGTCTTCTTATGATGTCTCAGACGAATAAAACCCTTACCTTGAGACTTGGCTCAACCTGGCAGGCCTTTTTCAAGATATTGTGATGGTCCACGGAATTATTCTCCTCGCTCCAGTTTCCAATCTGAAAAATTCCGCCGACTGTAACGTGACGACTCCTGCAGACACAGATGTTTTGTCTGAGCCTTGAAACACTGAATACACTGGAGAACCAAAAGCTCTAAATCAACCTCATGTAAGTTATGTCTGGTACTTAAGCACTGCTCAGAATTCATACCCTTCAATATAAAAATGACGAAAAAAAGCTGCTTAGCTCCCTAAATTCAGTGTTCATGTGTTTCTGTCAGTAGATCTACCCTGGAATGATGTATGGAGAATTGTAGATGTCGTTCTTATGGTGGGTCAAAATCCAATGCTTAATCCATGGAGCATCCACCTGAAGAATAAAGTTCAACAGTTATTCCTTCAAGCATTTACATCTTGTTCTATGAACTATTTACATACATTTGAAGCTGCATAGTCTTACCTTCACTATCTGACCCCGACCAGGTTTGAGGTCAGGGTCCGACTGGAGCTCTCCTGATCTCGTCCCAGTGCAGTTTATTATCACGTCTGCCCCACTTTCAGCCAGCTTATTAAAGGGACAACCGAGATGTCATAATATTATACATAGTAATGACGAACATTCTGACTTTGAAGTCATAAGTTGAATAAGTTGAATAAGCATAAATGCCACTTACCTCCTTGAAGGAATCTATTTTCCTGTGATAAAATCTAACACCCCTTTCTTTCAACCTAAGAATGACACACAAAAAAGATATATATTAAGAGCACTAGAAAACCTCCAGAAAATACACTTTTTTCACATCTCGTAAGCTATAACTATTCAAGATTAGGTAGCCTTCTTAAACCATATATGAGGTAATTTGGTAGTTTCTTAGTTGTCATTATTTTACTGCGCTTGTACAAGACATGGTAGTCGTGTGATCACAGTATATAATAAATGGTAAGTAATTTTAGGCCAAAATAACGATTCTAAAAGTCTCTGAAATTAATGAAACAGTTATATAAAAGCAAGATGCACTGTTAAACATTTTTAGAAAAGATGCTGAAATGACCGATAGCTAAACAAAAACTATAAGCAGTTAAAGATCTCATTCAGATTAAGTACGAAAACAATATGAATCTGTTATTTTACAAATTCTTCCTAAATTATTACAACCAAACTCAGTAAGAAAACATCACTAAAAGTTTAATCATTTTCTATAACCGGTAATTCTGGAGCCTATCCCAACAGGCAAAGAGAGAGGAAGGATGCACAGAGGACAAATGGCTAGTGAGAAGGTGTGAAGTTGAGAAGAACTACACCTACGTCCACAGGTGGATTCAAACTTCTTGCTATAAGGTAACAGAATTAACCACCACACCGTCATGCTTCCCTGTCACAGTTTGTGTGTTATGTGTGCATGACAGCACTGTCATGGACTATTTCCCTATTTCCCTGTGCATACTCGGATACAGACCAGTCATTTCCAATCTTTCTCCACATAATCCACTACATTAAATTGTTTCTGGGTTGGGAGCATCTGCTGCTCTGCAGTTAAGTTTCATGTGGATTATCTTTCATAAAAACAATGCATTATGTGTGATATTACTACAAATGAAGACACCGTCTCTACATATAGGCTAAAATGGGCTTAAAAATCTTCCGTGATGATAAAGTTTACAATAAAAACTGGCCTAAGCCGTAAACTGTGCTGCTTTATGTTTAGAGTGCTAGTCTCCCATGATGCACTGAGTTTCTCTGTCTTCCTCCCTCTCTCCCTCTTTATAAATCCTTCTCATATTAATGCATGTTACTAACTTGACTTCTTCCCTGGAGTCTTTGTGCTTTCTCACCCTGCAGGGTCAAATGGATGGTGGCTGGATCTGCTGCTGTGGAAAAGCAGCCTCACGTCTACTGAGGACATTACTACTATTATTATATAGTATTATAGTATATTATTTTCCCAGAGGTTATTACTAAATCATACTATTACTATTGTTATTATTATCCTGCGATTCCCAGGAAGTGATGGATAGTGTTGCTGGGGAGAGGGATGTCTTTGGGGTGCCCTGAATGTTCTGCTGCCACCGCAGACCAGCCAGTGTACCTTTTATTAGAAAGGATATCACTGTTGTTGCTTTGCAATTCTGATTGCACTCCTCTTCTCTCCTGCAATCCCGTGTCCCGCCTCTCTGTCTCTCTCCCTCTATTTATCTCATTCTTCCAACCCAACCGGTCATGGCAATAGGCCGTCCATCCTGAGTTTTGGAACTGTTCGAAGGTTCTGCCAGTTAAAAGACAGTTTTTTTCTCTCCACTGTCGCCAAGTGCTTGCTCATGGAGGAATTTTTGGGTCTCTACAATAATGAAGAGTTCGGTCTAGACCAGCTCTTTTTGGAAGACACCTTGAAAGAACATTTTGTGGCGCTATATAACTAAAATGTCTTTTGTATATTTCTAAAATCAAAATTGTACAACTACATTTTCATTCTAAAATCAAAAATAAGATTCTTTGATTTTAGTATAAAAACAATAACTAAACTTATATCCACAGAAACATGGAATATGAAAGTACAAATCAATATAAAATATAAAAAATGTTCATAAAAATTAATATAATAAACCTTCAATTAGGATTGGCTGTTACTATTAGGTAAACCTTTTCATCTTTTAATTTTGTCAAATTTGTCAAATTAATGAAACAGAAGCCCGCATGATCTGTTAATTTCCTGTCCAGAAATAACAAAGATAATATGAAGTTTATTACTCACCAATTCATGAGCCATGGTAAGTATGTTTTACCTTCCAGCATGATAGCAGTGTTAAACCAACCATAACTAAACACAGTAGAGGAGACAGAGTGTGAGAGGTGGCGACACAGAATGATATACTTAATATTTATAACTTTTATTAGGAACCAGGCCATATGAATTAGTGAGATTAAAAAAAAAAGAAGAATTTCTAGACATCAGTGATGCACAGAGAGTAATTCCTAAATAACACATTTAATTTACTTTGAGAAATAAATGAAATTAGGAAAAAGCCCTTTATCAGGACAATCATATAGTATGTATATTATATATTTTTCTTTGGCAAGGTGTAGATGTGTGTTATAGGAAGATGTCTTGCTGTAATGTTTTATTGATGTTTGTACATCAGTGTCTTGTAATCCTCCATGGGAATGCTAAAATGAATAAATAAATAAATAAAGAGTTGTGCTGTTATATTCAGGGGAAACCTACTTGTATCCAGGGAACATCTGTAGTTCTCGCTCTGTGAGCTGTCTGAAGCCAAGGACAATATCTTTAAATGAGGGATCCTGAATACAAATACAAGACACCCATAAAGGAAATTTGATGCAAACTTAGACTTTGTATTTATGCTGTTGCATGAATGTAAGGACATCCTGAAAAGGAATTGGACTAGAAGTGGGTGTACCCAGGATAGAGCGGACTGAGAGGAAGAACCTATGCAGACATAGTGCAAACATGCTAACTCCACACAGAAAGTCTCAGGGTCTGTATTCAAACCCAAAACTTTCATACTATGAGGCGACAACTCTGTCCACCAAGCCACCATTATCATTCGTTTTCATTTGATGATGTACCTCAATACCAATAAAAAATAATGCTTCCTGACCGCTTTGGGTCCTCCAAGGCTCATTGATGCGCAAGGATCAAAAGCCAGCCCATGTTGTCCAATCCCAAAGAAGGCCTACAGTAGGATCTTATAGAAAGATGTGAGAACACATTGTGCATTGTATAGCTGGTTTGGCAGCAGAACCTATAGGACATAAGGCAGGTTATTTTAATGTTTTGGCTAATCTGTGTAACCAAGCTGCCTCACTGTAAGGTCAAAGTGTCTAGTAACCTCGGTATCTGAGAAAGTAGGACTGCTTTATTAGTCCCATAGCCATAAATTGTCTTCCGTAGCTAAGAGCAGTGTCAAACATTGAGCAGACATGAAGAAATTCCTTCATATTACTCAATATGTATATTATGTTATAAGAGTCTTGGAATTCCTTGGTTAGGGTTAGGATTTCCAACAATTAAAGGTACCTGCATATGTACAGCTTCACAGGTCTCTACTTTCAATCACACTGTACACTAATGAACTGTGTTTTTGCTGATAATTAACTGGTACTGAGTAAATGTGTAAAGGAATATCAAAGGCTATGGCTTTATATAGAGAGACAAATATAGATATGAATCTTTTCTTTGTTGTAAAACGCTTCTCGGAAAAGTTCATCTTATTTTACGGGTCAGACTGAGGTCATTGCGCAGAAAAACAGCAGTGGTGGTAACTGTAGCTCAGAGATAAAGTCATTGTCCACTTATCAAAAGTTTGGCTGTTCTATCACCTATCCTACAGTCTACATGTCGAATTATCCTTGAGCAAGACATTTATGGAAAGAGTGTGATTTGCAAGCAAACACAATGTGATTTAAAAAAGAAAAAGATGATTGACAAACAATTTTTTTCTGTTATGCAAACCCAAAATGAGCTACAGACAACTTTGTGGCACGTCGCGTGCAAGTGGCACGTCGCGTGCGGTAAATTTGTGCCAAAAGTCACGTGTGGTTTTTCTTTTTATGCAGTTGTAGGATAGATTTTCTTATACTTGAAAGTAAACATTTTTACTTGTAAGACATGCTGCAGTAGTCTGTGGCATGGTTTGTGTTTGCAAAACAGAAAACATTTGTTTGTCAACCATGTCTTTCCTTTGCTCTCGAAAAAAACTTGCTCGCAGATCACAGTATTTGTTTGCGAATCCTGTTTCGTGCACACGAATCGTGTTACATTGTGTGCAGAGTTTTGGCAGGAATTTAACTCTATAGACATGGAACCCAAATTTCCTCCTGATGGTTGTTCCATTGGTGTGTGAGCAAATGGTTACCTCTTCCGATGAACAGGTGGTGCCTTGCATGGAAGCCTCTACCACCATGAATGTTTGTGGAATGAGTGACTCATGTTATATAAGGACAGTCATGACACCATTTACTTACAAGTGCTGGTGCATCACACAGGTTGTACCCAGATTGAAGGAATATGCCCATTTTTACAGACTCTGGTGAACGGAGGAAGCTCATCAAGTAGTCAAATGTCTCTTTATTCCATTTTCTAAATGTAAAGACAAATACAGGATTTAAGTCTTGGCTAGTTTTTTTCTATTAAACTGGAAAATCATAGGAGGGTGTAGTACAAAGCACCTACGTCTCCTGGATGTTCCCCTTATCATGTAGGTATGGTTGCCAGAGGCCAGCGGCTCCATCACTTGTCGTCAGTGGAGTGAAACGGTCGGCATACACCTCGATGGTAAGTGGGCTTACGATTGAGTGAGACAGCTCAAAAATGCTCTGAGCTGTTGTCAGGCCGATAACTCCAGCTCCAATCACTGCCACCCGCATGTCTGGATTTACATCAGACAAAACCAATTAACACACAACACTTACACATCCACATCCTACAGGGTTCATGCTAATGTAATTCATTCAAAACTGAGGCTACCTTTACACTGCAGGTTTTAATGCTCAATTCGGACTTTTTGCTAAGATACGATTTTTTTGTGTGGTTGTTCACATTGTTATGTAAATGCAACCGCCATCAGTATCCAGTGTGAACAAACGGCCCTGAAGTTACCCGCATGCACAGAAGAAAACGTGACATAGCATGCAGCAATTTGGTTTACTTACGTAAATATGGATGCTACACATGTCCGTGTGTGTGTATCAATTTTGAAGACGATGTGCAAACGGAGCCGACAGAATTATGACCAATTAATAAAGTAAGAACATTAAGAAAAAAGTTTGGTTCGCCCATTGTTTACAACTGATCTTGCCGCAGACCCACCTCCTCCGGAGCAGAATTGGGACATCTGTCTCACTTCAAACACGTAAAAGTCGGACGAAATGGGACATGACCGTTCAGACTGAAGGCCGCTTTGAAAAACATCAGATATGTATCCGATTTAGGACCACATACGAAAGTGGCCTTGGTCTGATTTGAAAAAAATCGGATTTGTTCCTGTTCAGACTGTCATAAAAAAAAAGTCAGATTTGGGCCATTTTGCCTGCAGCGTGAACTTAGTCTACGATACAAGTTGTGTCAGTTTTGTTTTTGAATATCTCTGCTCCTTTTCTAGTGTAGCCACGACTAAACTGCAGTCCTGAGTGCTGATTGGTTTAAGTTTACAAATTGAGTGTCACCGAAGAGACCATTTGAGGGGAGTGGTGTTAAAGCTATGTTCACACTGCAGGAAAAATATGACCAAAGTCTGATTTTCGGCTCATATGTGACTTTTTCATGTCAGTGGTAGCAGCAAAAACCAAGTGGAGTGGGCCACTTCCACATAAGATACTTTGAGATTTGATCCAAATTTAAAGTGCGTTATAAATTAAATGTATTATTATTATTATTATTATTATTATTAAATCAGACACAAGTCGAATTTTCTGCAGAGCAACAAGAGTCTGAAAAGTCAATTCGGAATGTATTCGCAATGCAATACTTTGTCGATTTCCTCTGTCTACATTCGTCCACAAGCTGCACCGGCGAGAGTTGCTTCTCACAGGAAAACATCACTATATATCATAAACATTATTATAAACATTTTTACTATAGACCAAAGCTTTCAAACTTGCTGAACTCCATTTTGCTTTTTCAATTCTGCATGTGACGTCTTCGAAATTGATCTTTTACATATGCGGGTCCGTTTAGCTCCGTGAACTGTTCATACTGGAGACCAATATAGGACGCATTTTCAGAGTTATGTCAACCATACAAAACAAATCCGACCTAACAAAAAGTCGGAATTGAGCATTAAGACTTGAAATGTGAACATAGTAACAAAGAAAACAGGAAAATATGCAACATTTGTTAGATAAATATAACTTTTGGAACCTTAGCGAGGTCAAAAACTAATATTTGCCGTAAAAAAAAACATAAGACAAAATCAATCTTACATTAAAAAACAATTCTACTGTACCTTCGGATTAGTCTTAAACACCACTGCACCAGTTGTAGGAGATAGTAAAGATCCCTGTTTAGTCACTCTTGTTACCAAAGTCTACTGTTTTATGATTGGCTACTGTTTTATGATTGGCTATTATTCCTGTACCGTGATTGGCTAGTAGGAGACAACTAGTTGCGCATGGGCATCTCACATTTTCATCTCATGTCACTGTTAGGGCGGGTCTTCCGGTGACAGTTGTCGTTAATATGTCGAAGCGACAGAGCTTCGACAACATATTAACCTCCACCACCAGCACCAGTTACTATAGCCATACTGATGCAAATACACTCAACGGATTTAAAAACACACCACTTTTTGGCACGTCTTACAAAATTGGTGGTGCGTATATTTTGGGCAGACGTTGTTATAATTTGAGTTAAATCCTGCCTGATGCACCGACCTTTGTGACTAGTCTCGAATATGAAACACTTTTCAGAGAAATAGCCATAGGTCTTCTTATTTTTCTCTTTTTGGCTGCTCCTTTTAGGTGTCACCACAGCGGATCATTTTAAAATAATTTTAAATCTTGACCTGTCCTCTGCATTTTCCTCTGTTAGACCAACCAACTGCATGTCCTCCCTTATCACATCCAGGAACCTCCTCTTTGGTCTTCCCCCTTTTCTGTTGCCTGGCAGCTCCATATCCAGCATCCTTCTACCAATGTATCCACTATCCAAATGTAAAGTGCATTATAAATTAAATGTATTATTATTATTATTATCCCTAATTCTCACACGTCCGAACCATCTCAATCTGGCCTCTCTTAAATTTTGTCCAAGATGTCTAGGCTGGGCTGTCCCTCTGATGTGCTCCTTTGTAATCCTGTCCATCCTCATCATTCCCAAAGAAAATTTTAAAATCTTCAACTCATCAAATCATCAGTCGTTACCTCCAGCTCTGCCTCCTGTCTTTTGGTCAGAGCCAAAGTCTCTAAACCATAAAGAAGAGCTAGTCTCATTACCGTCTTGAAAACCTTTCCCTTCTCTCTTTCTGCTACTCTTAGGAACATGACGGGGAATTTCCCACAGAAACAGCGGCAGCTCTGGAGTCCCGAAATGGCAAGCAATAAGTCAACCTAAACCCCAATGGATGATCTGTGAATTGATTGAGCGAGTGAGTATAACACCATGAACATCCTCCATAGACTCAACAGCATCTCTGGGCAGCTCTGACATCCAGAGGTTGCGCCAATCTATGTAGTCAACACGAATGAAGGATAAACAAAAATCCTAATTGTTGAAAGTGTTGTATAGACCAAGGGTGTCACCTGAGAAATTTATGGAGCTTGCATTTTTGGTGTTGTTTTTGGTGGTCTCTTTGTTTTAAATGCTGAATAAAGTTAACAATGATTTTCAATTGACACGAAAAATTCAAGACACTTTGTAGACAAACAGTGACTCACTGTAAAGTGTTGAGTGTACTATAGAAGATGGGCTGCAACGACGACCCTTTGACTTTATTTGATACATGAAGTGTAGTCAAAACACCCGGTTCTTGTGTACTCTGTAAAAATAGATAAATAAATAAAATAAAGTAACAGTAACAAATACGAAAACAACAAATACAACAGAAACAACAACGACACAATAATAATAATAATCGCGTTATTATTTATGATATAACAACAATGTTATTATTACTACCACAACCACCATGATTAATTTGATGATAATGCTGATTATTATTATTGCTTTTGTAATTGTTGTGTTGTTATTATAATTTAGGTTTAAAATGTTTTTTTTCTCTTCAATCTGTTGTTTCTTTCTGTCCTCTAACTTTTTTTCTCCTACTTTTCTGTATGTTGCCTTTTTCATTTTCTTGATTTATGAAAGGGGCCGTGAAGGCATCATTTCCAGCACAGTCAGCTCTGTGTGTTGGATCACTCCATCCATCCACCAGTTGGATGCTCTCCCAGCAGCTCAGCAGGCTCACAGGCCGGCCGGTACATCCTCAGCTTCCAACCCAGCCATGGCGTTGGTTACCCTGCAGCGGTCCCCGACCCCGAGCGCCGCTTCCAGCGCCAGCATAGCAACCACGACAGCGGGGGAGGTCAGTTTACAATGAGTGCTCCGAGATGTGGACTAGTTGATAGGAGGGATGTAGTCTGAGAAAGGCCCACTGATTGACGCTTACAACGTTACAGCGCGAGCCAAGTCTCGAGCTAACGGAAGCTAGCTAGCTAACCTGTACGTGCAGGATAACTAAATATGATTATATCAATGATGAATTTTTTGTTGTAAAGCGTTACTTACATAAAAAGAATGTCAAACCTTTTTGATATGGTGTATGATTGAAAATAAATTGCGTTAGGATCTCGTGAGTGATAGAAGCTGGAGCTAACGTTAGCAGTCGAGGATGTAAGTGGCTGACATTGGAAACAACGGTTTTCTGTCTAAAACAATCAACACCACAAGGGCAGTGAAATCAGAGAATGCTGCAGTCCAGAATCTGCTAACATTTCATGCAAAGTGACATTTATTTTACCAACATCAAGCCTGATAGTCGGACTTTGAGGACTGGAAGCTTAAGGAAGACATATTCTGTTTAACAGACATTTACAACCACACTTCTTGACTTTCTTTACAACACAGTGTATCTCTGTCATGGTGTACATTGTGCTTCTCTGTTGCTGCTTCCACTATTGATGGGAAATAATGAGGTTTTTTACAGACTATTTAGCAGCCACATGGTTTGATTTACTTAGCAGCACCTGCAGAGATTTATAGATCTCCAACGATGAGCACTCACTGCAAGAGAAGGCTGCAGTGGCAACAAATTCATAATCATTCAAACATCATTTGCTATTTTCTCATACAAATAGCTTCCTGGTTTAAACTGCCAGACGAGGGCGCTAAACAGCAGCAATAATAACTGTCCCACAAGATCCTATCTCTCCTTCTAGGAAAGTTATGTGATATCTAAATTGACCCAATAGGGTAAAACATCGAACAAATTTCGGAAATTATTTTTGAGTTGCTGCCACTTTCCAGACATTTGTATTGTTGCACTTATGTTACATCTTTGTTTTATGGTATTTTTATATCGGTTTTTGGAACTAAAAAATAAATAAATTCGCCAGATTTCAGTTTTCTATTTTGCAATTAGATTATATATACGTAAAAAAAATTTGACTGATGATGAAAATAGTGTATCCTTTATTTATAACATACAACCATATACAGTACATTACAGTACAGTAAATGTGGTCCCAACATGTTTAAATTCAATGGACATGTTATTAAAGTATTAAAATTGTTGATTGATTGAAACTTTATATTGGATTTTTTTTAAATGCTCAGAATGAGCTAAATTAGCACTTCAAGAGTTGATTAATAGAGAATAAAGGCACTTTCCATTGCTTTCAATTAGTTTCTAACACTTGTGTCACAACGGTTTAATATTGGAGCAAAACTCACTTTATACTGCTCTGTATAGCTAGAGCTGGTTTATTTACAACCATCAGTACTTGAGCTAGAGATGGAACAGAATGGAGGGTGGATTTGTTGTGTTAGAATAGGATAGACTTGTAACATAGGATCATTGCTGAATATTGTTGTTTTTTTAATCTAATACCATGGGAGCCCTACTGTATCCCATAGCCTTTCTTAATTTTGTCCTCCTAAATTTGAAGAAATTATTCAAATAATCGACTATGATTTTGTTCCTAAGTGAGTGAGTTTATTTTGTGTTAAAGCTCCAGTTGTTCCATTATGCCATTTTTTGCCTTTTAAGTATTTTGTAATTTTTATTCACTACAAAAAAAAAATCCCTGCTTTATAATCAACCACAGATGTAGATTTTTAGAAACTTGCTCCAAGAGGAAATGTGAATTAAAAAAAATGATTGTCATGGATTAGGGGCGTCTCATAAAAATAAACTGAATTAGGTTGCTCAATTCTAATGTTGAACAATTTTGTCACTACTTTTGACACTGTACTTTGAAATTCTTTCAAATGCTTTTAAATACATCAGACACACCTGTATTTGCAGAGACTTAACTGGCTTTTTCTGATTGACTTTGATTGGAGCGCACTGGCAGCCAGATTTATCCTGAAATCAGAGTATGTTCTTCTAGAGTATGTGTCTATAATGTATTTGTTATGCAAATTAGTGAGCTCATGACCATCACATATAGCTTTTTTCACATCTCCGAGGCTTGAGAATAGTTAAACACATTTGGTTTTATGTTTCTGTTAAATAAGTACACAACTGTTTCATTTCATGAGGAGTATTGATATCTGCGATTAAAAAGTACACCTACATTAGGAATCAGCATTTTTTGTAACATTTGGACTTGGAAGAGTAAGAGGAAGGTATTGTAATATTCCGATCACTTTTCACTTGAATACACGTAGAGCGAGCTTCTTCATTCTGGGTTACCTCGTAATTTTCATTTATCAGAGGGAATGATTTTTAAAATATATACAAACTTATATCTTCTGTCTAAATGACAGGTTTGGAATGTTTGTTCATGCCAGAAAGGGTTCAATGTGGTATTGAATTTTCCTCTTATCTGCGTTGCAGGATTTTGGGAGTGAAGATGAAAGGCGAATAAATCAGAGGTAAGTTTACTTTGAGTTTCATTTAGTCCTTCCTTTGCATGGTAGATGGAAAAACAGGTCACATTTTATACACATGTGTTGTAAAAACATTAGCTGCATTTGTCTCTGAGTCAGAGAAATCTGGACTAGTAGACTTGATGGCATCATCAATATCTGTGTTCTGGCAAGTGATATGAAAGTGGTTGTATCATTGTTTATCAGCACCAATATTTTTTTTTCTTGAAGTAGCATTATCAGGTGGGTCTCTTGGCTTTCTGGTATCGTTTTTATATAGCTTTTCAAGTATTGAGAGAAAACAGATTTTTAAAAAAAATTCTTTTGCGGCATATTAAGTTTTGTTTTACTTTAGTGAAAGTAGTGAATTTAACATAGACGTATTCATTCTCATATCAACAAGGATAAACCAAATGAATCCCACTATTTTCTAATTGTTCTACCAGCTGTTTAATAATAATGTAATAAAGAGAAGCAGGATCATTGAGTTTGTCTAGTATTTATGTATAGTCTCTGTAGAGTGATTACACCAAAAGCATGTTTAAAGTAAACTAGGCCTATGCCGTCGTCCCTGACAGCAAGGTTATATACCTAAAAAGTACCAAATCCACTGAATTGTGCAAGCAAACAATTGAACTTTCAGCGTTGTGAGTAAAATATAAACCATTAGAGTAAAACATGATGTATACAAGCTACGTCTCCTAGAGTCCATTCATATGCAGCACCTTTTGACTAAATTGGATCCATTGTTGAGAAATTATGGCGTGAAACGTTTGGAGATAAAGATTACCCTAGTTTCAAAATCAATCCAGTTCTTCCTTGCACTAAGATCTATGGGGTATAAAGTTTGAAAATGATCCATGAAATAGTTTTTGCGTCCGGTTTGGAAAAAGAGTTATTCGGGGGAAAAAGCTCCCCCTTGTCGGTAAAATATGTAAGTGACACACATGCACCTTGCCATCGACATGATGTATAGGACAACTTGGGTAATCAACCATTCCAATGCTCAATGCAATTTGGGCTACATAAACTCTGGATTGGACAACACATTTTAACCTTTCATTCCGATGTGCATCAGTGAGCCATAGACACACATGACCTTGACAACGGTTCATTGGTTTTACTTTCTCAGACAATTTTGGCAGGCACTAAACTTTGTAAACTAGGGACACCCAATCTACAGTTTTGGGGATTCTCTGCCTCAGTCATCACAAAAGTTGCTCATATCAATACCCTTGCCCATTGCTTCTGCTTCCAACACATCAGCTTTGAGTACAAACTATTAACTGCTGCATGAGATTTCCCAGCCCCTGAAAAGTGCTGCTATGATGGAATTATCAATGTTGTTCATTTCTGTTTACAAGTGGTTATAGCTATGTTATTGCCTAATGGTCAACATTTTTACATAATAAATCAAAAAGTTGGACAAAGATTGTTGTTGTGTTCAAACGCTTGACTGGTATATTGTGCGTGTGTGTGTGTTTGCACGCTTACATGTTTATGTTTGTAAACGCCTTTTGATACTAAATGGTTTGTATCTAGATGTTAATTTCCAATAAACATCCATAATGTATGTGCTGAAATTAACCCACTGAAATGGTAAGGTGTGGGAAAACACCAACAATTGTACTACCAGTTGCCTTAATCTAACAAGTATTAATAATGCATTTTCTGTTCTTAACCATTCCACCATGGATACATGATGTTTTTCCAACCATGGCCTTGCCTTGAACTTACACTTATTTCCGATATATAATTAAATTGGTCATTTAAAAAGTTTCCTGTATTTATGCAAAAGTTTCTCAAAGCAATGCATGTTTATGAATATTACCTGTGCACGAGGCATGTCCTATCTTGGCTCAAGATACTGTTTTGTCCATTCTGTTTGGACAAGATTATGCAACAAAATTGCCCTTAAATTCATGTTTTAAATTATTGTGGCACATTAAGTTATCTTGTATTTGACAGAAATAGTTCTATTAAGATCAGGGTGTGTAGTTATAGTACGCTAGATTTCTGGCTTCCTTCGTTAACAGACAGCTATACAGTTGCCAAAAGGCTCCATTTGCTTTTCATGTCTGACATGAATAATAACAAGCCAAAGGAGTTTGATTGAGGCCAGTTTAAACCCTCTGCAGGTGTCAGTGGCACTGAACCAAGATATGATTTCACCCAAGCATGTCATACACAGCAGATTTGGGCAAAAAGCAAAATTACATAAAAATATATGTTGATAGTCAATAGTCTTCCTCTGGGTTTTAATGTAGATGTCGATTGGAAAAACAGGCAGGCTAATTGCAGCAATAACTCACCATCCTGTCCTTCATAAAATAATAATGTAATTTGTTTCCTGCTCAGTCTGTCCATATCTCCACTGACAACTGAGTAGGGTTTTTTTTGTCATTGAGAAAATGCTAGCATTATGCAACTAGCAGCCCCGAGAGGAGGCCTTTTATGATGTTGTGCTGGTTTTTGAAAAACACAGAGACCATGAATAAACTAGCCTGGATGCCGCCTCTGTTTAGCCTTTCTGCTCCAGCCAACCCAGCCTCTCCCACACTGAATCTGAATCACCTGGTGCATGGTGCTTTAGAGTAGTGGCTTAATTGGCATCTGGTCTTGTTTGCCCTCATTCAGCCATCCATCTGGAGAATGCTGCAGCAACAAACTACCCCTAATCTTTGACATGCCATCATTTGTGCCTGCGGGTTCTTAAGCTTGCTGTCCTCATATGCCAACAACGTTCTTTTATACAATCACGTCTATCCACTTCTACGTGCACCTGAAACAAATTTCCAAACGGAACATAACGAAGGGCCACGTCAGCTTGTAGCGTACAATATCTGCTGGCAATTGTTGTTGAGGAGGATCGGCGCAACGACTTATTATATGTGTCACAGGGCTATTGTTAATGTCAGCAAATCCTCTCAGATTAACAGTGTCCTGCTACTACCTCTTTGTGTATACCCTGGGAGGTTGCTAAACTTGAGAGAGAAAGTGAGAGAATGAAAATTATAGCCTTTATTAGCTTTCATCTTCATAAAAGGTAATAATCTGTCAGTTGAATTTCAACAATTATTTAAGCTTACAATTATATAATTATATTTAATTTCAGATCTGTATTTGACTTTTTATCCATGCTTCTAAAATGAACATCCAGCGTTGCACAGATACGTTAGGAATAATGGAAATATACTCCTTATACTGTCAGTGTAGTCTAGAAATTGAACACATTTTGATTTGTTAATGGATCATCTGAGTGAGTGACAGCCAGTGCTGGCCACCTGAAGGAGCGAAAAGATAATACCTCCCCTACAAGCCTTAATGAGATTTGAGAGTTTTGGTATCCTGCCAGCTCCACCAATGCTATGGCCATGTATTAAGCTCCCTGGATACACTGCCTTGGATTTTGTTGATCCTTATGGTGGCATGCACATGGAGATATCCCATTTTGACATTTTGGACACATTTCCGGCAGCAGCTTTTTTGTCTTTCTAGCAAGTGGACTGACAACAAAAAGAAAGGGGCGCTCAGTGGTTTTGTTAGAGATGTTTTTTTTCGGACAGCAAGACAAAAGTGCAACTGTTTCACACTGAGAAGATAAAAAGAAAACCTGTTTGTTGCCTTTTTCAGGAGTTTTAATTTGGAAAGCAAACAATCAGAGTTCCTGCTGAGGGAATGGAGAGGACATGTTTTGATGTATACACTGTAACTGTCTATTTTATCTTTTTTTGGCACACGTCTTTGTTGTAAGGCAAAAAAACAAGCTTATAGTTTACTTTGTGGATATATAGGAAAGAGTGCATGAATTAATGAAAGAATGAAATGTACACTCCTGATGGGGATGTTGGAGACAGGCTTGAGGCAGTGGGTGTAAACCGCAGAATCTCCCCCCAGGCCGGAGTCTGACGCTCTCACACACAGATGTCCTGATTAGGAAGGAAGAGAGTCGCTCAGGAACACTGGATTAACACCTAATGAATCTGTTATTCTTATATTTATGCACTGAACTATTTCTGGAGACCGATTAAGAGAAGATAGCTCCCAGTGGAGAGGCTTGGTTTTTTCCTTCAAACAACAGAATGCATCTAATTGTAGAACCTTACCAGGAAGCTGTGATGAAGATGCTGCCGTATTTTGTGGCGAATGATGTGCTGACGCAGAGTGAGATAAACCGCATGTGAGTTAAGTTTATCCTTAAAATTGGGGTCAGATTAGGTGAGAAGAGAGGGTTTACATTTGATATTTGAGCTCAAACTCATAACTAGGGTTAAGTCTTCATTCTCTTGACAAAATATTCATGTATTGTTATAACAACCTTTTTTTTTTAATTTAATTTTTTTTTTTAATTAGTTCCGCCTTGAATTTTGCCATAAATTCAGTGTGCTAATAACACTGGTGTTATTTTCAGACAGCAGATTGAATTAAATATGGCCAGCTGTTAATGAGATGATGAACAAGTTATCATCCAGTGGTGACTGAGATTCAATAGTGATAAAATTACTCTATGGATTTCTAAGACTTTTCGTCCATAAGTCTGTAAAGGAGCTATAGTGACAGTAGACTGGGAAATCTTTCTGGTAACCTGGTAAACTTCTCTATCATTGTTTCTGTTTGTTTTGAAAGTAGATTTATTTTTAGCCCTAATGTTTGTAGAGTAGCTGATAGCAGGGTGCTGTGGGGAAAGAGACAGCCATGGCTCTTTAATTAGCAAGTCTTTGTACCGAATTTAGAGCATAGGGATTGATCACCATTTACTCAAATGGACTAGTTTCACACATCCTCAAATATCAAAAAGGGTTTGGTCACATTGTTTGGGAAAATATCAGGTTTCGCAGGGAGGAATATGTTGAGTTCCTTTTTATGAAAGTTTTGCTGCAGTAACCCTGTTCACAGTGAAGAGGTTGCAGCCCTCTTCATGCTGTTACCACTTTTGCCTCACATTCTCCATTATACTGAGAGTAGAGCCTTCTGACAGCATCATAAATGTCTCATAAAGCACCAACTGTAACAAGAAATCCAGTAAATGGGAAGACAAAAGCCCTTGTTCAGAAAAATCCACCCCCATGCTGTGTCACTTGTAACTTATTTTCTGTTGTGGTGGGCTAGACGGGAATGTACGGTGCGCAAAACGAGGTCCTCTGTTCTCACAGAATTTTCTGTTCGGCCTCGGCTTGCTCTTGCATAGGTTGGATTTCAAAGTCTGACCAGAGAGAGCTGGATAGAAAAATGTGATGCTGAACGTTGTCTTTTAGATTATTCACTATGATAACTGCCTGCTCAAACTGAAGGCATTTAGTCAGGTTGTGTTTTTTTGGAATATAGGGGCTGAATATATGAATAAGTATAATATTCATATATTCATTTAATATTATTTACAAAATATTAAATGAAAATACTTTTAATAACAAAGACAAACATTTTCCCACTTGATAGTTGTATGGGGATAACAGGATTTTTTTTGTATTAAGGCCAACAGGTTAGGCCATCAGTTATAGTTAGTATGAATCCGATAGCAGTATTACTCCTCTTTAGCTGACACTAACTACTCACTATTTACTATATTAATATTAACTATAATACTGTTTGCTCTATTTGAAGACAGGTTTGTCTTACCATATATCTGCTTGAATATACCTCACATTAGCTCCATCATGGTTCACCAGCTACACACACAGAGTACTTGGTCCATATGTTCCACTGTGCTTTCATATAGATTTATGAATATGGTCACATTGTTTGCCAGTGAAATGGAATGATTAAATTAATTCTGGAGGAAATACCTCACTTTTTTATTTTATCCTTACCTAAATCAAGTGTTGACAGTTCCAAATACCAACGAATAATCATATGTCTCCCTTACCTGCTCTGATATTCAAAATGTATCCTATTATTGATATCGGTGTTTTGTCTGATTGCTAGTAAGGTGAAGTTATTAATATTTATCATGCATAGTAGAATGTATGCTTTCTATTATTACGATGAATGTGCACAATTTTCAGTTATCAGAAAAATGTAGTACACAAGTACTTAAGACATGTTATAAATATAGTACTTGAGAAAATACTGTTTAATAATTCTGAATGCCGTCACTGAATATTGTAATCTCTGACACTAACATTATTTTTAATGTAAATATACAGCAAATTGGTTCCAAAAATCACTTACCGGTCTTCTTTCGTACTAATAATCTGTGCTGATCCTGAAGAAAACACGTGTCCACCCCTACCCACATAAGTAATTTTTGCAGGTAGATGTGAACTAGTAATTGATCCCTTTTGGTCACTCTGAAAGCATCACATCAGCAACAGTTCTGTCAATTTATCAGGTCTGTGGTGCATTGCAACAAGCTACCGTAGACCTGATAAAGTGGAATCTTGCGTGTAGCCCATGCAGCAAAATAGAATAGACAGATTGCAATTCAGGATAAAACCTTTATTCATTGCACCTGCAGACTCGATATATATGCCTCTTTAATGTGGCAGTCAGCTGCTGAGGTAAATCACCATCATCAGGCAACCAGGATGTATGCACATGTAGTCATCCGTGAATAATGAACTCAGCTGACCTGTCCAAATTGAATCCAAATTGAATATTTCTTTTGTCTTTTGTCCCACCTCTAATTCTCAGTGTTCCACCAACAGATGAACTCTGAGAAGTTGTTTCTCTGCAGCAGTGTCTCTGATGTATGGCGTCTGTTTTTTAATTCTCTGAACTCTTCTGCTCTATTTGTTTTACAGCTTGAGTGAGAGCTTCTTCATGGTGAAGGGCGCTGCTCTCTTCCTGCAGCAGGGAAGCAGTCACGAAGGCCAGAAAGCACAGCCCCATCACAAACATGCAGGTAGGAACCACAAAGCACAGCACCCAAAGAACACAACATTTACTTATTTAATATTTTCTTTTATTTTCCAAGTCCTCTCGTTCATGCAATGTATGCAATTTGTAAGAGGAGTAATTTGGTGTATTCCTTAACACTGCAACAGATGTTAGTAGCTGAGGTAAGGAGGATGGAGGCCACCTCCCTGATAAGCATGTTCCTGACACATGGCTTATGCAGATTAAAGTTTAAATCCAGCGCAAAACTTCTGTTGATGATTAATGCAGGCCTGTAATTGTTAGCATTACGTCCCGTATCCTCTGTTCTTTACTTAGGAAAGGGTGCAAATGGAATATGTTCTATAACCTTGTTTTATATTTTATAAATTATGAATTTTAATCAAGCAAAATCTCGTTTGTGTTAGATTAAATAATTTCTTGCATCATGTAAAATAAAATGCTCAGGAACAGATAAACACCAAATTACATATTGATCGTGCTGTACTAGTGCAAGGAGTGTGGCTGTGCCCCCTTCTGCTGTCCTAAATGTGGCCACATATAGTACCTATGAAGAAAATTATTTTCTGTATGGTTTAATAGATAGACTGAACCATAAACTGGCCAAAGACTAATTGTTTGAAGGACGTAAGACTGACCTAGCACTTCACTTATATGATGGGAACTGAGCATCGGCCAACAGCCATAAGACTTCCAAGCTATTTGGCAGGTACTGACTACGGTTGGCAGCTTTGTCCAGTCTAGCAACCACTTTGTGAGGTAATCCACATATTACCTCTATTACCTATATTTTATATAGCTCCAAAACAACATATTTTATATTGTTTCTATGTATGCTTTCTTATCTCACTGCTGTTATTTATAAGATACATTGCTCAAAAATTTTATAATGATAATAATAATACATTTAATTTATTATGCACTTTACATTTGAATCAAATTGAATTAATGATCAAAAATAATTAAATAATAATAAATAAGTATTTAATTATTGAATTTAATTATTATTTTACTTAAATAATACACACCAGATCTGGATGAATGGAATATTCTACTTGAAAATCTTTATTGATTACATAGTGTAATTTGTTGAAAACAAAAAACGTAATAACAATTAATGGAAACCAAGGCTCTTGTGGTCATGCCCACCTCATGGTGTCTCCTGGTATCTCCTCCACGCTCTTGACACTGCGCTGGGAGACAAAGCGAACCTTCTGGCCATGGCGAGTATGGATGTGCCATCCTTGATGAGGTGCATTACCTGAGCAACTTCCGTGGGCTGCAGATACCGCCTCATGCTACCAGTAGTGGCAAGGGCACTGGAAAAATGCAAAACTTGCCAAGAATCCACCAGACAGAATGAGGACAGGGAAATGGTCTGTGTTTCACACATTCTTTGTAGGAACTCTATTGCAACCCCTGAAAGATTTCTCATGGGACAATATGTGAGCATCTGATGAGGTTGAGACTTGTAGAAGGCCTATCTTTTTTACTGTTATGCCAAAACGATTCACAATCTAGATGTTAAGTCTAGCCTCTCCCCACCCGATTTCAACGCACCCCCTGTTAGTTGATGACCACTGGTCTGTTTAAGTCCTCACAAAAACTTTTTAAAGAAGTGGGAAAATCTGTATCATTGGGACACATTTCAAGTTCTACTAACTGCTCTGGACAATGAACTTCTACATTCATGTCATTCAACAAATATTGGTAAAAGAAAAAGGGACTGACATGTTCAGCAATAACTCGGGGCACTGTGATAGCTTGAAAATAGGTATACAGTTTTTAAACTTTATGTCCGTCAGTCATTAATGGATCCATATTTAATACTTAAGTTGGCAAGTCTCCCCAATTTAAATTTAACCACTATCTGTTTTTTTCTTTTCAAGGTAGTTGGTGGCTAAATTACTTAAGCAAGATTTATGTTTCAGTCACTATATGAACTTTATTGTCATCATTTTATACATTTTGTGTTTACACTTTGAAAAACTATATCCGAAAACAAAACAGATGCATTATTGTCAGGCCTTGATCCAGATATGAAACCAATCAGTGGCATGATTTTGATAAGGTGACATCATGTCACCTTTTCAACCTTTTGCTGAAGAGACATTTATCTATAATAGGACACCACAGGTTTGTGTTCTGGGTAAAAATTTGAGGCACATTGTTCATCATTGTTAGTCATTTGTCAGCTTCCACTTTAGAACTATTGTTTTATGGTCCCTCCCCATACAGTTGATTTTAGCTTCTGTGACATTGCTACATTAGACATGGAAAATGGCAAAGACAAGGAGTGGTTTATGTCTGATATATAAGGTCATACAGACACAAAAAAAATTATCTTCAATGAACACATTAGCTGATAAAGAATTACTTAACATGTGATATGTCATTGACTCCAAGAGGAAAACCTTACTATGTCACTTGACTATAGCAGTGTCTTTAATTATAAAAGCATATTATGTCTCCTTGCATGAATAATGTTCTCATTAATACTCTTGTTCAGTGCTAGCGAAGTGAAACAGGTTTTACTGTGGTTGTCTCTCCGATTTCAGGTCAAAATGTGCCAGTATGTCTGACGAGATAGATCTATGACTACTGAAACTATTCATTTATTTTTCTTTACCACTCTTTCAGGTGACTTACCTCAGCACTTGCAGGTGATGATAAACATTCTTCGCTCGGAGGACAGAATCAAACTGGTGAGAGTCAAACTTAGATATATAAAGCGAAACAAAATCATGCACACAGACATACATACAGAAGAGTGACTAACAAGCTGGCATATACTAGCTCATGAGGATTCGGAGATTTGAACGAACACAGGACCATTACATTTAAGTTAATTCATGTTTACCAGAGTTATGTTCCCACACACCGTCAGGTTTCTGTTTCCCCATTACATGTAATTTCGTTTTTCATGTTGGTCAAGAGGGTTAGGTATTTGGGGAATTCTCTGCAGTACATAGATTTACGTCTGTTACTGGAGGCGTGATAGTCACAAAGCTCCCACGATTGACTTTGCCTATTAAAGATATTTAGCTTCAAACATTTATGCTAAAATTATACACATTAAGTCAAACTCTTCCCTAACATAGTATTACAATATATAATTTGCTTTGCATTATAAGAAAAAGAGGAGACAGGAATTATTACCAATAAGTATAATCATGAATTGTCTTCCTCATGTCCAGGCAGTGCGGCTGGAGAGTGCATGGTCAGATCGTGTGCGTTACATGGTGGTGGTGTACACCAGTGGGCGCCAAGACACAGAAGAGAACATACTTCTGGGTATTGATTTTAACAACAAAGACTGGTAAGAATAAACCCTTTTCGCATGCAGGGCTTTTATGATCACTGTTTTCCAAAGAGATGACCAACTGTTAAAAGCTAACAGAGCTCCATTAGTGTATTTATTTTACAAGGGACAAAAACAATGATGTACACTAATCAGCCATAACTCTATAACCAATGACAGGCAAATTCAGAATAAAATTGATTGTCTCGTTATTATGGTGTCTGTCAGTGGGTGGTATAACATATTTGGCAGCAAGTGAACATTTTATTCTCGAAGTATATGTGATGGAAGCAAGACATATGGGCAAGGGTGAGGATCAGAGCGACTTTTTCAAGGGCCAAATTATGAGGGATGGTTCACTGGATAAGAGTAACTACAAAAATGCCTGTGTTCCCAGTCTGGAGTGGTTAGTAACTAACAAAGTCATTTGAAGACGGACAACTGGTGAACCAGTGACAGGTTCATAGGCACCTATGGCTCATTGATATGTGTGGGTAGCGAAGGTTAGCCTGCGTTGTCCAATCCCATAGGAGAGCTACTGTAGCTCAAATTGCTGTAAAAGTTAATGCTGGTTCTGATAGAACGGTATAAGAACACAGAGTCCCTCACAGAGCTGTTGTAATGGGAAAAAGATGACCCACTGAATATGGGACTGTGTTTTTAATATTAAGGCTATTGGTATTTATAATTATGAACAATTCACATATTCATAGAGTTATTAACATTTTGTCATCATTGAACATGCAACATTATGGTATTTGTCTTTCTCCCCTACTAGCAAAAGCTGTTCAATTGGCATGGTGCTACCTCTGTGGAGTGACACAAAGATACATCTGGATGGTGATGGGTGAGTTCTTTCTACAGGGAGGTCCTTGCTGTATATACGTGAAGGATTTATCCCAGCAAAATCTCCCTACTTTCTTTCCAATAACGCATCTGCAGCTGAAACTTGGAATGAAAATGATACATACATAGCTATTGCTTCCTCCTCAGGGGTTTTACTGTGACTACCACAGCCCGGACTCATGTCTTCAAACCCGTGTCAGTGCAGGCTATGTGGTGAGTAGTAAACTTTCTCTGGAGCCAGAGTGACTAGCTCCCTGACAAACCACAATAATACTCCTGACAAACCTGGACCACTCTGCTGCAGTGTGACATGTTGAGGCAGTAGTGACACAGTGTGCCACCTGCTGACATGAAAATGCACAGGCAGAAGATTACATTGACCTGCAAAAAAAATAATAGTACTAATGTATTCCTGCAGTATTTTACTAAACTGTATTCATTTAAACCGAGTACAACCATGACCTTTATCTTTCCAAACAACCGTATTCTAGGTCAGCCCTGCAGGTGCTGCATAAGGTATGTGAGGTGTCAAGAAGGTATAACTACTTCCCAGGAGGCATTGCTCTCACCTGGACGGGCTACTATGAGAGCAGCATCGCTTCAGACCAGAGCTGCATCAATGAGTGGAATGCCATGAAAGACCTTGAGACCACCCGACCAGACTCGCCCCCTATGTTTGTCGACAAGTCAGTAAACACAAACTTAGATTGGATTGCACATGCAAGGGCTGAAACTAATAATTGCAACAGCTGTTGTTGAATTAACTTGAGCATCTGGTATTTTGTGTGTGTAACTGTGAGGTATTCATGAAATTTCCCATGACTTCATCTTTGGTAGGCCTTCAGAAAACGAGAGAACGGATTGCCTTATTAAATCCAAACTCAGAAGCATTATGACATGCCAGGACCTTGAGAACGTCACATGCAAACAGGTAAAATACAAAGTAGCACAGACACAGAGAGATTTGACCATTGCTTTTCATGACATTCTTGTGGTTCTATTTTCAGTGGTTGTGTTTGCATTTCATCATCTAAAGATGGAGACACCTCAATTGTACTTGATTTCATACTGAATTTGAGTTAAATTTCTGTGTAAGTTAATGCAGATTACACTCATGCATAATTTTATTATTTCAGGAATCTGATTATTATAAATGATCATTTTTATTTATATATACAATTAACTGAATGTGTTTAGCCTACCTCCACCACCACTAGCAATACCGGAATCTTGTATAAGCGAAAGAAAATTAAATGAATTAATGTGTTACTTTATGATTCCAAACTCTTGGAATGCTGCCGTTGATGTACTATCTTTTGATCTTTACATAACGTTTGTAAATTTAAAATAGATTTTTTTCATTAATAGACAAAACATCTGAATATTTCTTCTTTAACTTTTTGGAAGATTCGAACAGAGTTGGAACAGCACATGAATTGTAATCTGAAGGAGTACAAAGAGTTCATCGACAATGAGATGCTGCTCATCCTGGGACAGATGGATAAAGCCACTCTCATCTTTGACCATGTTTACCTGGTGGGACAAGTGATAACTTCTCTTTCAGTTTTTTTTATTTCCTATGAAAAACAGATATGAAACAATTATTATTTGGAATGGACAAATTTAAATATATTTTCTCATTTGTTTGTAGGGATCTGAATGGAATGCCTCTAATTTGGAAGAACTGCAAGAGACAGGGTGATTTTTTAAATATGTGTATATGTATTCTAAGATAACTATACAAAACATTTTAACAATGATTTGAGCAATAAGGAATGTTGTTGATCAGTTAAAATGTTCTTTCCTCCCCAGTGTGGGCTTTATCCTCAACGTCACCAGGGAGATAGACAACTTCTTTCCGGGCACATTCAGCTATCACAACATCCGTGTTTATGATGAGGATGCCACTGATCTGCTGGCTCATTGGAACGATACGTACAACTTCATTGTTAAAGCAAAGTGAGTCCTCAGTGAAGCTGAAAATATGTTGCTTATCTATCAATTTAATTTGCAAATGTTTTAAATTTACTTTGTATTCGTAGTATCAGATTAGTTTCTATACGGAGTCCAAAAATGTATAAAGTAATTAAGTAGATGCATTTTATTTGTAGCATGCTGTTACCTAATTTAATCGGCTTTATCCAAATATATGGAAATCAAGCTCATATCTGGTGAATTCCTGGGGTGTCTTACTGGTTTCCCTGGAGTATAAAATTAATTCTTGACCCTTACTAGCTTTCAAAGGAACTCTCTAACCACAACAGACACCCTACCCCACAACCATGTAGAATCATTTCTTATTAGATGGCCAAATCTCCTGACATAAATGTTTTCCAAGATATTTTTTTTTTTAATCTTAAATTGCTTCTAAATGATTCTGTAAAAAATTCTCTATC
The DNA here is from genome assembly GCA_037951165.1 of Lophius americanus. Classification (NCBI taxonomy): domain Eukaryota; kingdom Metazoa; phylum Chordata; class Actinopteri; order Lophiiformes; family Lophiidae; genus Lophius; species Lophius americanus. Next base: position 1,601,132 of record JBBDHG010000024.1, on the reverse strand, counting down.
ATAGAAAAAACCATTCCAAGTGTTTAGTTCACTGCAAGATGGGTGTCAGTCGGTCTGCGTCCACCGTCATTGCTTATGCCATGAAGGAGTACGGCTGGTCACTCGAAAGGGCATACAACTTTGTCAAGCAGAAGAGAAGCATCACACGACCCAACCCAGGTTTCATGAGACAGCTGGCTGAGTACGAGGGCATCCTGGATGCTAGGTGCAGCCCCTTGTGTGTGTGTCTGTGTGTGTATGTGTGTATGTGCGTGTGTGTGTGTGTGTTTGAGCGCGCATGTGTGCGTGATTTTCAGTTATCTCTTTCTCTTTCAGTTATTTCTTTCTCTTTCTTGACCCCTGCTATTTTTGTTTGTATATTTTTCTAGCAAACAGCGTCACAACAAGCTGTGGCATCCAGACACAGACTGTGAGATGGCAGAGGGTTCGCCAGGTTTCGCTCCCTGTTGTGAGGGGGAGGAGGGAGGCCACCCAACTCCAGAGCCAGGGATGACTTCCTGCTGTGGAGAGGCACTGTCTGATAGGGGGGCTCAATGTCCCTCCCCATGTAGGACTGTTTCATTGGAGGTTGACCCCGCCTACAATAACTACTATTTCCGCAGGCTCTCTGACTCGGCTTTGGACAGCGAGCCATCAACACCCGTGCGTGGCCCTCCCCTCCTCGGCATGGAAAAAGTGTTTATAGAAATTGAGGATGTGGAACGTGACGCTTTGTTGGATGATGAGGCATTTGACGGCCGTGATGGCCTTTCAATATCCTCCTTTGGACCTTCAGCAGCAGGAACTGCTGCCCAGACAAGCTGTCGGGGCCCTGAGCCCCTGGAGGAGCTACGTCTAAGGTTGGAGTTCAGCACGGTTCAGGAGGAGGATGAGGAAGAGGTGCAAAAGGAGGAGGCAGAGATGGAGGTACTTATGCAACCAGATGATGGAGGGGGTGTGGAAGAAGGAGGAGGAGAGGAAACGGAAGATGTGGATACACAGGGTAATGCGATAGACCTAGCAACCCTAAATGAAAACTTCAACAATAACAACCATTTGAGCACGCCACGTAACCTCAATGTAAGTTTGAGGTAGAGAAACTTACCTTAATTTTATATTGAAAATGCTGGTATTATTTACTGTTTGAAAGAATTACTTTGTTCCATCTGACACTTTTTTTCTTTTCTTTTTGTATTTAACCAAGGCTTCCTCAATCACTCTTTCAGCAGACACTTTTACACCGTCATTTGGGGATTCAAATTCCAAGGAGAAAGAAGTCTCTCCAGACGTGAGCTCTAAGCTTTGCCTAAACCCCAGTCCTTCTGAATTGTCCACTGCTTCAGCCCCACTGTCTCACATCTCTTCTGAAGGCCCTGTATCCTCACAGGTACAGCTGCGGGACTGTGGACCTCTTTGTAACTGTATCGTCTGTAGTGCCACGTCACTCGCAGCTCCACTTGATCAAGACAAGCAAACAGGAGACCCGCTGAACTTATCAGAACAGAGGAACAAAGATGACTTACAGGAAGTAACGACAGAGAGTCAGAAAATTTCAAAGTCTTCCTCAGAAGCTCTTGCTGTTCTAACGAAAATGGATTTGGAGGAAGAGAAACCTGCCGTGGTTTGCGACATTGGCCATCAACAGGAGACACTTTTGCAGCTGCAGAGGTCTGGGCTGGTCCGCCGGCGTGCAGATAAACTTGAGAGACTTTCAGGTTCAACACAGGAGAGTCTGCGCTCTTCTTTGGATGCTTGCCAAAGGTCCACAAGCAGCCACTGTCATACCGAGGATGAAGAGGAATTCTCTGGCTTCACCAGGGTAATCCCTAAATCTTCTACACCATGCCAAGTGCGGTTAGAGCCGCTTGTGGTGCCATTGACCAATGAAGCCTTGTTCGGGCTGGTGGGGTCTGGATTGCTCACACCAACCTCCTCACCTCACGGCTCCACCCTGACACGGAGCTCCAGTAGTGATAGTCTGCGTAGTGTTAGGGGGAAACCTGGCCTTGTGCGTCAGAGGGCGCAGGAGATCGAAACCCGAATGCGTCTGGCAGGCCTAACTTTGCCTTCCATCCTGAAGCGTTCCAATTCACTAGCCAAGTTGAGCAGCCTCAACTTTTCCTCAGAGGACCTGTGTTCGGCTTGCTCCTCAGATGCAGGGACACTATTGATCCTTTCACTGTCCCCAGAGCCAGACCCTGGTTTGGAGTGGAACTCCCCCTCAACCACTGCTCTCCCCTGGCCCTGCAAGGACCTTCTCACTCCAGAGAGAGCACTACTATGTGAGCCTAGAAGCTGACGGGTCAAGTGGAGGTTATATACACTCCAGCCATAATCTCATCCATCACCCTGTGCGTCTGTAGAATTGAGTCAAGCTAAACAGGGTTTAAATTAAAAAACAATGCAATTGTTGTTCTAAGGGTTTTCTCCTTTGCCAAATTGTTTTCTATCTGCTGTTCAAAGTGAAGGAAGTGATATTGCTGTATCTGTCAAACGTGACAAGCCATCATTTCACCTCTGACTTGGTTTTATTCATGAAGAAATAAGTGCCTTATTGTGGAGATCAGAGGCACAGAGCTCTGTGTAAGATTGCAGGATGGAATGGCAAAAGACAGCCTAACCTTTATCTTGACAGTACCTGATATGTATGAAACTGTGGTATCTGCTAGCACCAACATTATTTATACCCGTCTGGTACGAAGTGGCAGCCTACATTGATGAGTCATTCTTTAGAGGCTGACAGAGAGCAAAGTGTTAACAAATGCTGAGCTGTTTACTGCAGACTTTTGTTTAAGATGCTAGAGGGTTGTAAAATAAATGGTTACCTCATGTTACATTCCTGGAGAGCTCTCTCAAATGAAAGCCAGATAGAGCTTAATAACGTTAATTTGCTGATCTCAAAATTAAAGTGAAGAAAATAGTAAACTAATTTTAATACAGAGCTGTGTGTGTTACTGCATAAGTGAGTCTATGATTGAGTGAATCTGATGAAAAAGTGGACTTTCTTTTGCCAGAGGCATATTCACTGTTTCAACAAACAACGGAAATATTTCTTAGTTTGTTGTTTATTTGCACTGGTTTTTAATTGAGTGAATACTGATACACAAGAAGCTATCCCAAAATAACATTAGAGTAATGTTATTGACCTCATTTCCTGCTATGTTTTTGGGAGAGCAGTCAGGGTTTGTGCTACATGGCTTGTAAACAGTTTGGATGGATTAGTTTGACAAGATGAGATGATTAATAGCAGTAAAAACATATGATTCATGTGAGAGTGAAGTTGTGTAAACATTTTCACCTGAATACAAAAAACATTTTACATCCAAACCTTCTTTACCTTAAATTATTTTTATTCTCATCCTTTTTGAAATGTGAAAGACCAAAGTTCTTTGTCTCCACAATTTGGAACCACCATTGAAGCTGTACACAGTATCTGAACTATAATGTCAGTCATCTATGTATTTAAATGCTGTCATATCTTCTTGCACCTTTTGGGAGAAAAAAGACCGTCTCAGTGAAGTCATCAGGCTCATATCTGTTCAGCTTTTCTAATCATATCATCAGTGAGATGGAAAGCTTTTGTCACACTTATGTGACAACAATCACCGAAGGTTACAACACAGTTTTGTAATCCTTTTCTTTTTATATTTAAGTATGCAGTAACTTTTGTACTGTACATTGCTGTAGTCTGAATGCATATTGCACTTTTTAAGTTGTTAAAAACAATGTACTGTATGTGTTCATTATGGAAATAAACATTTCTTCATAATAAACCATCGATCTTAATTTTTATATATATATTTGTGTAGATATTTTATAAATGCTGTGTATATATATATATATATATATATATATATATATACATATATATGTATATATACTGTATATATGTGTGTATATGAATATATATATATGTAGGTATATATATATAAATATTTAATATATACTGTATATGTATATACATATGTATGTGTATAAACTATATATGTACATATATATATATATGTTCAGTATATATGTTTGTGTGTGTATATATATATATATATATATATGTATATTATATTTATATATATATATGTATATTATATTTATATATATATATATATATATATATATATATATATATATATATATAAAATATGTGTGTGTTTGTGTACAAAACGTCCAGCATCAAATACTGTATCACCTTGAATATTACTGGTTTTGTTTAACTTTCTTGGATGTACAAAGTATTCGCAGGCATAGTTAAATATCTGTCCAGTGACTTGTCTGTTTCCTGAAATGACGTCATCGGGGCCTCATCTGTATGCTTTGGCAGGAGAGCTGTTGCCTAACAGTCAGGTTATATAACAAATGGCTCCTCCTCACTGTTTGTATAACATCAGTGAATGAATTTACATGCTCTTTTTACACATATGTCCATATATCATATATCTCCGTTCTACCCACTCATACCGCCTCCTCCTTCCCCGGACTAAACTCAGCACCATTGGTGATGGGGTCTTCTGTTCTGCTGCCCCTTGTCTGTGGAATGCTCTCCCTGACCATCTGAGGGCTCCACAGACGACTTGACACATTTAAAAAAGGACTTAAAACTTTCCTTTTTAGCAGATCCTATAACTTTAATTAACATTGCTGCTTTTTGTTCAGGTTTTTATATAGTTATTTTATTTTTTATAGATGCTTTTATTTTCTTTTACTTTGTAGCACTTTGAGATTTGATCCAAATGTAAAGTGCATTATAAATTAAATGTATTATTATTATTATTATTATTATACATGACTATGTATGCCAATGCAACAAATGGCAACCATGAGTACAGCATAGCATGTGGAGGAGAATATGTTATTTATTTTTTTGGGACCATGTTTAGCCTGATGTTAATTTCCATCTGCAGTCCCTTGGAAGGATTTTAATTAAATATTCTTATAACATTAAGTGACAATAAATATAACATTGGGTTGACGAGATAAACATACCAGCGAAAAAACAACTTAAAAACAGTCAATTTCAGTATGTAAAAAGAATACATAACAGACTAGAAGTAATCCGAGATTTCAAACTTGTGAATGTTTTTGCAGATATTTTCATTTGATTTTACTTTTGCCAATCAGCTTTGCTGTTTTTGTGTTTGTGTAAACTGTCATCAATGTAGATATGTACTTCTACCCAATGGCAGTGTTGTGGAAGATAACAAACATATAGACAATAACAAGGGGTCCAACACAGGTCCATGAGTGACCCCCATTATACACTTCATCTTGCCAGACTATTCATCATTTATTTTAACACACTGCAACCTGATGAATAAAAATGAAGACACTGATGTCAGTCCTAGAGAAATAAGATAGAAATCTGAGAGTCTAAAGATGAAGGCATCGCAAATGGATGAATAGATGAGCAAATGCTATACACAAGTCTCGATGTACAGCACCAATCAATCCTCCTTTATCATGTCTAGCTTCGATTTGCTCCTCTTAGTGTACAGTAGCTGCAGTGTGGAAGTGGAATTGGGTTTTATTTTTATGCCAAACTGCTTATGGTGTAAACCAAAGCAGCTTGAATTGAGGTGCTTTCAACTGTTCAATGAGATTTTCAGCTATCTTTATAGGTCGCTGAAGGGAAATATATCTTTGACTCTAGTGCAGTCTTACAGCTCTGATGAATTACAAGTGGACACTAAAATAGTACCACAAATTATGCAAAGGTGAATAAAATATCCGAATAAATTTACACAGCAATAGATCCCACTAGTGGGACGTACTTTCATAAATAGAAAAAGGTTTTCATTATTACGTTGGGAGGCAGTTGCTTTTGTGCTTTGATGTTCTGTAATGTATCCCTGATGGCAACCGTTTATATTCTTGTTGCAGAATGGGTGAGAGGTCATTCAGGATCCTGTTAGCTTGCCTGACAACAGTTTTCTGATATTTTTTAGAGAAAGGAGGTCCATCCATGTTCATGACTATTTTAGGAGTAACACTATCATGTTTGCAGACAGTGGGAAAACGACTGAGATGTTGATGAAATGTGCAGTTTGAGTGCTTAACGTTTCTTTTTGTGTGTTGTTGATAATCAAAGTGTTGTGTTGAAAAGCATATCCACATGTGTAGCTTTTTAAGGAGCTGACGACTAAATCAAATTTATTTGCATGTGACTGCTATAAAAGCATTTGTGATTTTGTGCATGTTCTTAAACATGCTATTTTCAAGAATGTAAAATGCTGAAGTAAAAATATCTGACTGCTGTAAACTTGTAAACCGATAGATTAAGTAAAAAAACATGATAAAACACTTTGTTGGTGTACTAAGACGCCCATGGAGTCCAGCTTGAACTAATGAAAACTTAAGACTTAAGTTAGAGACAGACTGACTTTGGTGCCGACATAACTGAGAACGACCCCCCAGCCTTTTTCTTACACAAGAGCCACCAGCTGACAAAAACATAGAGACTTCTGGCTGTCAGCAGAGCAGCCTACATGTACAGGCGCTGGCTGCGGACGCGCTTTCCCCCCCTCTCTTAAACTGGCGGATTCTTGGCTGCTGAACCTTCCCGGTCTCTGACGTAACCGTAGAGACGGGACGAAACAGAAGATAAAGGTTTAAGCTATTTTCAGACAATGTCACACATTCTCGCTGCGCACAGTTCGTTTACTTTATCCTGTTAACTTGAGTAGAAACCTGGAGTGAAGTAGTATTTCAGCAAAATATTTGGTAAGTTATAGCATATGACTGACTATATGTAAACAGTGTTGTGTAAAGGAAACAGGAAGCATTAGGATATATCTTTTGTCTTACTGTAGGCGGGATTACTCATAAAGTTCTGAACAGATATTGATAATAGAAGGGTTGGGTATGGAAAAATGAATAAATGATTACAACTTTATAGTGTTCTGGTTTATTATAATAATAATAATAATTAAAAATAATGATTTACTCTTGTAGCATGTAGAATCAACTGCAAGATTTTTACATCTTACTTCTTGGATAAAACCAACCATTACATGATAACATCCCCTTAAGATATACCACCACGCATCAAGGTCTGATCTATATCCAAGTAATAACCAGGATTTGGTCAACTGGAATGTTTCCTTTTCTGGGGCTCATGGAAAATTTGCCACTGTGAGATAAAAGCATTAATGCTACAGACCTCCAACTAAATTTGACCTATTTTCCAAATTTACTGAGCTAGATTCCGAATGTATCATGAGGGATTTCATTTTCTTGTTTTTCAGGCATATCAAAACAATAGTGAGATAGGTTTGATTACAAATAAGTTTACATGCGCAAGGAGCCATATAAGTTTGGGCTCTCAGTGGTGCTGACTGAAATAAGTCCAACTTTTAAGCAAATAAATAAGCAACGGAATTCATAAATTAAATAAAGTTTAATAATAAATCTAATAAAGTTTCAGCTGTTTCTCATTTATCTAACATCTCTGAAAATCAAAACGCTTTTTCTCACAACATGTACCCGCACAAGCAAACATGATGGTCGATGATCGAGATATACATATACTATACATAACTTTGTGAGCAGGAAGCAGGGATACACATCCCCCTGATTGCGTTGGTCCAATATGCTGTGACATCACATGGATGTGATAAGTATAAGGCTCCCATTGCTTGTGCAGTTGAGGGAGGACTGAACATCACCAAACAACCAACAAAGAGCACTCTGTCAGTCCTTGGAGAAGGTGATTGACTCTGCTACAACGGCTTACTTGGTAAGTGGCAACCTCAGATTTTAAAAAGTCATCAACTTTATATGCTTTTTATATACGTGTAGAATGCTGTCATAACAGTATGTTTTTTTGTTTTGCTAGTAAGAGCTCAGATATTATAAGTTAGATTGTTTCTTTTCCAGCTGCTGAGACTTTATAGAGTTTCCTGGATCATCGGTTTTGAATCCCTGTTTGTCCTAATGAGTAAAGGCTGCAAAGCACATGGACATCAAGTGATCAGCTTTTGACATTCAGTAAGGATACAACAGGATAATAAAGCAGTTGTTAACAGGGTTAGACTGCCTTAGGGGAAGGGGTTCACCACACAGTCTGATCGGGTGGGTGTAGGAAAAACACTGAATGCAAACTCTTGGGAGATCTACAAAAGATTTGACCTGATGAGTCCACATGACCTGATGGGGGAGAATACACAGATCTTTATTTGCTTTGCTTACTTCTTCACACTTCTCAGTATCACGTCATATGAAAAAAAGTATTTGGTCCTAAACATGCAGCTATGCCACCATTGTTGGTCCGTGTGCAGGCCTGTCAGATGATAGATAACACAACAGCAGTCATATGTTGTCGCACAGATGAGTATCAGGCCACAGACAGGAAACAGACTCATAGTCTCAATCATTGTTCATTGTGCTTAAGCATGCTGTTTGCTTACAGCTGCAGTCCAGTGGATGAAAACAATTAAACAATCTCATGGAAAAGTTTGTGCCTGGGCCATGATCATTTAGGTTTTGCCTCATCATGTTCTGTTTTCTTGTAAACAACTGCTAGCATTGTACCTACTCATACTGCTACTGCTCAGACTACCATACTCTCTCACCCAAAATCATCATTTGCACCAAAACTATCATTATTAGCATGGTTAACGGAGAAATAACTAACTGCTTGAAATGCCATTATAATGTCCTCTTCATACATGCAGAATAACATTCTGGAAGCACGGATACCTAATGAAATGACAAAAATATATAAGAAAAATGTCACCCCACCCGCCCTTGTCTTAAAAAAATATGACAAGGGAGGAGCCAATATTGTTTTTTTTAAACTATAACTAAAACTCGATGTATTGTCGTTATTTAATATGTATATTTTAAGGTTTTAGTGTTTATATTTATCATTAATCTTAAAATTTCACTTGGTCTTCGCTAGTTGTTAATGTTTATTTTATTAACAATACATTTTTTTATCTATCTATCTATCTATCTATCTATCTATCTATCTATCTATCTATCTATCTATCTATCTATCTATCTATCTATCTATCTATCTATCTATCTATCTATCTATCTATCTATCTATCTATCTATCTATCTATCTATCTATCTATCTATCCGTCAATCCATCATTCCATCCATCCATCCAGGTATGGCTTAGAATTTCCATGAATGAAAATACATTGCCTATGGTGTAAGAGGAAAATAATACTCCGGTGATTCTACTAAATCTTTTAAGAGTCCTAAACAGAGGATTCAAATTCACAAGTGTGACTGATGCAAAATCTTGTGACTGTAATTTGACTTAGAATTTAGTAACTGTGGACATTGCAATTACATGAATAGCCCAACAGAATATATACTATCACAGTTCAAGTCACAAGATATACTCAAATTCACCTCTTCCATGAAAATAGCTCCTGTGTGACAATGAGTTGTTTGCTACAACATGGTGTCTTCCCAGGATATAACCCACTTCTAATGTCTAAATAGTGATCCCAAATTTCTGCTCCTCTTCTGGAGGCAGCTTAAAGATTTCAGTCTATTATTCAAACCGAGAGCATGTGTGGAGATGGTCAGTAACATAGCAGACAACAGTAGATCTGTGTTCTGCTGTGTAGTAGAACACAGATCAATCATGATCAGACAAAAACCAAACCGCTTTAAGAATGCCATTTCTTCCTTACACATGATTGGTTATGAGTTTAACAGTACCTATATATTTCTCCACAGACCAGTATGGGACAGAATCAGGATAAACTGGAGGGGGGAGAACAGGCCCTTGGCGAGGATTCAGGGGAGACAAGGCCTAATCCTAACTCTGGGGGTTCCGGTATTGCAGGTGATGTCATGGAGGAAGCATTTTTCTGTGAGGATGACGCTGGAAACACAGAAGAAATTTTAGGGAAGTCAGAAGCTCAAGATCTGGATGGGAGCCCAGGCCAGGAGCTAACAAAACCTTCTAGCGAAAAGCTAATTAATTTGTGTGTGAGGCCTTTTTCTGCAAAGGAGGTGAGAAAGGGAGGGGCTGCAGGAACGGAGGGAGGAGGAAGAGCAGGAGAAGCAAGCCGGACTGCGTCTCTGGTCCTACAGGAGACGGACAACAACCAAAAAATTAGTGCAAGAGTTGGGGAAATATCCATAGCAGACAAGATGTACATTCAAAGCAAGCGAAAAGAGAAGAAGATCAAGATGGAGGCAACCATCCCACAAGAGATCCAAGATGAAACCTTCTCAGCTGGAATACCAAAGGAAGTTTGTGGCCAGGCTTTTAGCTCAGAGGATTCAAAAACACAGGAACACACTGAAGACGACCCTGTAATGGAGAAAATAAGCAGATGTGGATATAATGCTGGAAGTGGATTTTTACTGTCTGCTCAGGAACATCAGGAAGAAACTATCATAGCTGACATTGTGGATGGAGATGTTGAAGTCTGGGCTGGAACACTGGGCCACTTGAGTGAGAGGAAGGGACCGCCTTCTGCTCAACCTCTACATTCTTTGAAAAACAGTCAGCAGAATAAGCCTCTATCAGACATGAGTGATGTGACACAGTGTAAACCTTCAAACGACAGAACAGAGAGCAATGCAAAAAAGGAAACGCTTACGTGTGAGACGAGGCCAACTGCTAATGACTACTCTTCAACAAAACCAAAGGTCGGTCAGGCTGATGATCAAATGGACACAATTGAAAAAACCTCATATCAAAAGAAAGAGTCTAAATCAGAAGCCTCATCAAGGGAACCCAGCTCCTTATTGGAGAAGCTTATGAGCAGGAGCCGAAAGCCAACTACCCCAGCTCCAATAGAAAAAGAGGAGGCCAACACGGATGTTACTGCAAGTGAGATCAACAACAGTGCTGAAACAGAGCATTCAGATGACCAATTCGATCAATCAGATGTAAATACACCATCATCAGTGTTGGAGATGAAGGGTTGCAAAGAGAAACCATGTGAAAAAATTGGTGCTGCTGCAGATAATTTTATTAAAGGCCCTGGCATGAAACAGACAGACACACCTGAAACTTCAGATGTATTTTATTTACATCATGGAATAACTGGACATAACATGTGTGAAAACTTACTCACAAACTCCCATTATTCCAAAGCTGAATGTTGGAGTTCAAATAAGATCAACCCAACAGACGCTTCAGTGAAGGAAGAAATAGACATCAAGTCAATTATAATCTCTAAAAGGCTATCCCCAAACGATTCACAGTCGACTGTCTCACATGAAACAATGTCATGGGAAGTGGGTGGCGTGATTTCTGAGGAGTCTATATCTTTGTCAGTGTCAGATGCAGGGTCTCCACCCACAAAAGGTGGCAGGACAATAGTTGACTCCAGCCATTTACTCACTTCTGAGAGGGAAGATACTGGTACTATAAAGTCACCCTTAAAATTAACGGGTGACAGTGAGCGCATAGCAGGGCCAAAGTTATCTGCCTCTGTATGCCCAGATGGCGAACCTGTGAGGAACGATAAGGTGAAGGACTCAATTGAGGATTCTTGTGCAACAGCTGCGGATGCTGGCTCAGTTATCTCCGTGGAAAGTTTCCTGGTCAGAGCAGACATGAAGCAGGAGCTTCATATGACATTTAACACAGAAAATGTGACCTCAGACCATACTGATAAAAAAGTTGCCAAAGAGAGTGATGACACGGTCTTTTTAAGAGATAAATCCCAAAGTGTTCCCAAATCTAGGCCAGTCTCAGAACTCATAAAGGAAACCATTCAAATGCATGAAAAGCTTCAGCACCAGGAACGGACAAGGTCAGCTGAAGTGAAATCTGATGAGATGGGCCAGTGTATGAAGGTGGCACAGATGAAGGCAGCCTTTGACTCACCTCAGAAATCCCCAGATAGAGCTATTGAGAGGAAGCAATCAGTGAGAAAAGGTAAGGTAAATCTTATATATTGCTCTTTCTCCACACACACACACACACACTCAAACACACACAACCACACAAACACACACACATACTCACGCACACAGAAACTGGGAATAATTGGGAAATTGGGATAATGGATAGCAGCTAAATTAATAATTAATAATTTGTCATAAAATGGACCACCAACAAAGTCTGATTTCCTGATGTATCAACCACACATAGGGTGTCAGATTCCCCACCATACACCAGATTAAAGAAGGATGAAAAAAGAAAATACAGCATGGAATACATCTGTTTTCCTTTGTCAATTATCTGCATCATTCTAGATTTGTGAAACAATGCCATCTTGTGGTGTTTTCAGACATACGTAGTACATTATGTTCTTCTAATATGTATTTAACATCATGAAATTATTACAATAATAATATCATACCATCGGGCTTTTGTGGATCACTGACTATACAAAAATATATTTTGACTTTAATGCTGGGACATTAGAAGCACTTTCCATAAAAATAAATGTATGAAGAAATTACTTTTTCTCATAGAACCATTTAGCCATATAACATATATTTACAGTGATATGCCTGAATGTAGTACTTTTACTCACAATTTCATATATTTGCAGACACAGCCACCTATGCTATACACCTCATAATCGATGACTTCTTCTTGATTTTTTTATTTTATTTTATAAGCGTTTACGGCGACTTTAATTGCTCTTTAATGCTGCCAGATTGAGTGAATAGGGCGTAATTTGCTGTGTTGAAAAATAACCACATACATACAATGTATAAATGATCATTTTAAATATGTATGTACTTATAGAGTGATAAGGATAAGAATATTCTAGATCATTATAAATACAAATGGAATATAATATTAATACCATAGGCGATTTAAACGACAATAAACCATCATGTACACCATGATTTCCTCAATTTGGGAACATGTAGGAAGAGGGCGTAAATTCAAGCCCCTTCATGAAAAAGCTTGCGCTGATTGCGTTTTGGCGCTGTCCGTCAAAAACCGCTGATCACTCACGGTTCGCCAAGCTTAAACTGGGGGCGGGACATCTGCGGGGATGGAAAGAGCGCACAGAGCGGGTGGCAGCAACGCAGGAGTGGTTCAGCCGGAGGGAGGAATCATTCAGTTTTGACGTTGGGTTGATATATGTTATATCATTCGGCTTTCAGGAATACTTGAATTTCTTCTCAGAAGGTAGGTTATAGATTTTATGGATTGCTTAATTCAAGTAAGAGTGTTTTGTGTTGTCAGTTTACTTGATACGGTCTTTATTTGTCCACCTCAAACCAACCAGACGGGAAAGTGCACGCGTTAGCTAAAATGAATCTATCGCAATCTAACAGTTTTTTTTTATGTTATTAAAGCTAGCGTCAGCTTTCAACAGCGGTTAAATGACAATGAGAAAAAGTTTCTAACTTGAAGTCTGGGAATTTGATATTTCCAAGTGAGTAATTAAGAGTTTTCCTGCGTCTTCTAGTGTTGGGTGGATAACCCACGACGTGAACTGTATCATTCTAACGTGACGTTGTGGAGCGGGTGAGGTGGCTAACGTTAGTGAAGGTGTGCTACGGGAATAAATATCGCTGACACGATATCTCCACATACACGGAGGATCACAGAGCACAACCGCACCCTGGGCTCTGGCATCCTGATCCTTAGTAAGGTCTCCTCACACTGAACAAAAGGCCCCATACATAAGATATCGAAGAATTAACTATTTATTTCACAGCGATAGGTATATCCCGATAGGTGTTTAATTTGGGTTGATCCCAATGAGTGTGTCATTTCTCTCTTTATTTAAAATGTACATTCTTAATACTCATCTCAGTTAACGATCTTACCCAACGACACACTGGCGTGGGAGATAAATTGAGGCTTAACTCAGAACCATTCTAGCAACTACAAATGTACCCAAATTCGTATTCACTTCGTGCCTCTGGCACTACTTGACTACTTACCCATACACGTGGAGAATCTTGGTATGAAATTATGCTGAATACCCGAAAGGGAGAAGCCGGAAGAAGATGTGAAGATTTCAACCTCACCCTTCTCTTGTAGGTAGTTAGAGCCAGCAAAGGCATCTCTTGTTGCTGAACCTTGCTGGGATGCTGAGTCCATAAGCAATATGATGACAGCTGTTTTGAATTATTATTCTGCATTTACAGCAAAGCATTGATTTAAGTATGCTACTATATTGTTCATTAAAATGTTGCTTGCAGTCAGAGGAACTTATTTGCAGATAAGTTTGATCTACCCCAATAGTAAGTAGAATATAAATAGCTACTGCCATTTCCACAGATGCTTTGGAATTTCTTGTGTTGCTCAGATAGTCAGCTTTATAGAAAAATGGCCACATGAGATACAATACAAATAAGAAAAATATGCAACTTTAAAAAGATATCGGTGCTTGAATGTGGTGATAGTTTGACATTTCCTTCCCATCCATTCCCGTGATGCTCACTGGCCTACAGAAATTCAATTCTGAATTTCCCCAAAATTAACAAAAAAGGAACTCAGTGCTATTATAGTGTGATGTAATATTTAAAAATTCTGCCAATTGTTCACATATGCTGTTTTTAAATAGGATTTGCACATTTACGGCTTCTTAGACAGGTACATTTCGACCTAGAAGGCATCATAAGTAGACCTTTGATAAAACATTAATTAAATCAGCCCATTCAAATACATATTCAATTCATGCATGATACCAAAGGAAAACAACAAACCTGCATATTTGTTAACCCAATAAAACGGAGGAGATCTCGCAGTTTCAGTTGAAAATGACTTGAACGTTAAATTTGTTGATTTTCAATCTCCTTATCTAATAAATTAATCACTCACTTTTTTCCAGTCCAGGTTGCAAGTATTATGAATTAGCCGTGCCTTTAAAACTTAAAATGTGTGTGGTCTATTCCATGCTTTCCAGTTTCTGGTCAAGAATCTATTGGAAGCTATTTTGAAAATGCATCCAAAACCGATGGTTAAGGAGTGTTCCCCTCCCCATTGTACAGTTGTAAATGGTCTTTTTAGATAAGCTCTTTTGGTTTATCATTGATTCAAGCTGTCATTTGTTGAACAACTTTTAACTACCTTGCTTGTTCATGACTATTGCAGTTTGATTTGTAATGACTGTAGCTTGTGTGCCAAAAGGGCATCAACGTTTGCATATTTGTCCTATGTCTTTAACAACGTCACTCAGTTTCCATGTACAATCAGCTTTTGAATTGCAGGAGTTTCTCTTGTTGAGACCCGTTGTGGGTTGCAGAGCATGCCTGGTTGACAGATCGACCCCAGCGTCCACAGTCAGTGGAATTACAGCTGTGTTTGGGCTTGTTTCCCATTCCAGATGCATCAACCTCTGCTGGTTGTGATGCAGTACATGGTCTTTAGAAGTGCACAGTCTGCCTTTCTATGGTTTGGCTGAGAGAGGAAGACGGTCAGGAAGCAGAGGGAAACTACGCATGAGCTGTGAGGGAGTGTTGGTTTCTATCAACTCCCGCAGAGCATGGTGCGGTGGTTTGTGGTGAAGTCTTGAGTCCATTTTTGACATTTTGAAATGATTTCAGGAATATTGATGGGGGTTTGGATTAGTCCAGTTGTTCTCTGTTTTCTATGTCAAGGAAATGTTTATTATTTATTGAAATCCTAAAGAGAAAATAAGCTAATAAGAGTGTTGAGAGACGGGAAACCTATGCCAAATCTGAACACCTCCTTCTAAGGGTATTCTTCCTACAAGTTGCATCCTGTTTACATCCATCATCTCTAAAGATTCTTTCACCCTAAAAACACACACCTCATTAGGCATTTCACTATTATTGACATACAATATGATAAAATTTATTTGAGTTGACAGTTGTAGTGCACTTCATATTCAGCAGGTTGATTTATCGTCAACGTCAAAAGTGGATTAACCCCTTATTCTGGAATATACTCCAAAATTCATTATTTTCTTCTTAAGCATTTTTCCATAGAAGCTAATACCATTTCTTCCATTTTTCAGCACTACCACAGCTTTCTAAATCTGTTTGAAAGGAGCAATCTGTTGGAATGTGTGAAAGAGGACGTTGCTGTTTTTTTACATTGCTAAAATGTTGGGGGAGGCGGGAAAGCAGATCGGGAAGAGGATGGAACATGCTTTACACTCTGTGATATGTAAGATTTCATAAGATGTATAGTTTTTGTTTTTATCATTGATCTGTTATCAGTGTAAAATCCTAAAATCTAAATAATCAATTTAGGATTTTTTATTATTTACACCCCTAAATAATAGGGGTGTAAATCACCAGTTCCATCAAAATGCAATATATCGATATATTATTGGACAACAATACGATATTTGCGGATATTACAAGGTCTCTGCAGGTACAATTTATAATTTGGTTCGATTCAGGGGCCTGCGATCGATTTCCGCTGATATGTATACATTTGACAAAATTGGTTGCATTTCACTTTAAGAAAGAAAAAAATATAAAGCAATTTTGAAATGTTTCGAAAATTTTATTGCTGAAATTTTAAAGAAGTCACAAATTTTTCATGTTTGGCTACAAAGGTTTTTTTTTTTTAACATTAGGGAATCCTGATTACCTTTCAATTATGAGCATAACTGTCGCCATTTATTTTTTGTGAGATTATGTTTGCATAATTCTAATATGTGCAATGCTCAGTGGTTCGGAGCTATTAAACCAATTAGCCACTAATAAATAATGTCTTCTGAGCAACATATTTTTTGCACTGACTATTTGTGTTATGGTAGAACTCGGTGACTCATTAACAAATAATTTCTAAAATTTTACCGACAATTTTTTGTTTAGTGAAATATTTCATATGTACAGACTTGTTTAGTGTTTTATAAAGGTTGCCCCGTCAATGCTAACTATGCCAGCATGTATATGGCAATAGCCAATATATGTAAGCATTAAGCTAATGGATCCTGCATCCTCTGGCTTTTCCCATTGGTCCACAGGTCTTTGAAACACAGCCGGTGTGCTCTGGTAGTAATTTCAAAATAAAGGCGTATCTTTAAAACAACGATATATATCGATATTTTGCCTTTCTATCGATTTGGTTAGATCGTTTTTTCATCAAACCGATATACCAAGATCGATGGCTCGCTACACTACACCACTACTAAATAATAAAGGAACACGTGAGAATTTAGAAAGTGGTTATCTTAGAGTAGGAAAGAAGGTTTGCGACAGAGGACAGTTTCAGGCATGGTCAGTATCACACTAAACTCAGATGATTTTTGACACATTTACACAGCATCTAAGTATTCACAGCGCTTCCCTTTTTCCACATTTTGTTACGTTACAGCCTAATTCCAAAATGGATTAAATCCATTTTTTACCTCAAAATTCCACACACAATACCCCATTATGACAAAGTGGAAAAAGTTTGTTTGAAATTTTTGCAAATGTATTAAAAATAAAGCACGAGTGATCATCCTTGAGATGTTTCTACAACTTGATTGGAGTCCATCTGTGGTAAATTCAGTTGATTGGACAGGATTTGGAAAGGCACACATCTGTCTATATAAGTTCCCACAGTTGACAGTGCATGTCAGCACAAACCAAGCCAGGAAGTCCAAGGAATTGTCTGTAGACCTCCGAGACAGGATCGTATCGAGGCACAGATCTGGGTAAGGGTACAGAAATATTTCTACAGCATTGAAGGCCCCCCATCATCCGTAAATAGTAGTTTGGAACCACCAGGACTCCCCCAGAGCTGGCTGCCTCGCCAAACTGAGCGATGGGGGGGAAAAGGACCTACGTCAGGCAGGTGACCAAGATGGAGCTTGAGAGGTCCTGCAAAGAAGAATGGGAGAAACTGCCCAAAAATAGGTGTACCAAGCTTGTCACCTCATACTCAAGAAGGCGATATGGGTGAGAAAAGTTCTTCAACAAAATATTGAGCAAAGGCTGTGAATACTTATGTACATTTTATATTTTCGTTCTTTATTTTTTATACATTTGCAAACATTTCAAACAAATTGTTTTTCACTTTGTCATTATGGGGTATTGTGTGTAGAATTTTGAGGAAAAAATTAATTTAATCCATTTGCAATAAGGCTGTAACATAACAAAATGTGTAAAAAGTGAAGCGCTGTGAATACTTTTCGGATTCACTGTATGTGTAGATATGATTTTAGGGAGTCAGTTTTTCCAGTTGTGGAATGAGGAAGTTGGGGAAAAAATCTGCTTTTGAAATCTTTAGTCAGGCACCACATGCTGAAGCATGAATATAACCTTTGCATTGCGGACTACTGGAACTACTAATTGTTACTTTCTACCTGTCACCCGTAGCCCAATGTATTTTCTTCTCCAAAGTATGAAAGAATAATATAGAATTTCTTGATACACCGATATGTATGTATTGTACACAGTAATGATTAAATCATGCAAAGGAAAGACTGCATGGTCACTTGGGGTTGAAGAGAAGTGAAAAAACAATACCTTATCTCATTGTTGCAAAAAGTAGAGGAATGCAGTTGGAATCTGATCACAATGGCGGTTCGTGGCCTTGGTTGCAGGAAGGGGATTTGGTTGGCGTCTCTGTCGGTCTTGGTGACAAAAGGCAAAAGGCAGCCAGTTCATGGGGGTGCACTGAAGCGACATCTCCCAAATGTGTGAGTGTCTGCGTGTTGTTGTGGTGAGGAGCTGCATGAGTAGCAAACAAAATAATTTGTGGGAAACAAATGTCTGTGACCAATAATAAATTTATCATTTGAAGACATAAAATGGCAAAATACGGATACAGGCTCCCAAGATGGCCTTTGCAGCCACATTGACAAATAACAAGATGAAATGCTCTGGTAAAGAAAATACAAAACTGCATGTATAGGAGGTAGGATCAGTTGAGAAATATTGTTGAGCTTTGTCTTTCTGATTGCACGTGTTGTAGAGGGATTTATGCATACCAGTGATATGAGTGCAAGATGAGACATAAGAGGTTGAAGATAAGGCAATTGTTGGTGTGGGTTGTGATGAACTTGACCGATGAGGAAGCAGATGAGCACAGAAAAATTGCTCGGCATTGCAGTCTGTACATGCACATTTTTGTTGCAAATGCAGCTGCCGCTCGGTCTGTATTTAACTTGTGAGTAGGGCTGCAACGAATAATCAACGTTATCGACCATAATCGATTATGAAATTAGCTGTCGGTGAATTTAATAGTCGGTGACGTCATCGGACACTGCCACAGACACAGCGTGGAGGAGGAAGTAAACATTAGCGCCATGGTAACACCAATGTGACCGAAAACAGCCAAGGAGTAGGAGCATTTCTCCATCAACATGGCCAGAAAATGTTGTAAACTGCAAGATTTGCAAAGCTGACCTGTCTTGGGGGGCAGCCTGTCAGTTATGCTGGATCATTTGAAGCAGAGGCACGTTGGCTTTGTAGATTATGAACACACGTCTCTGTAAACTAGTTAGCTACTTATTTTCCTAAATTTACATGGATGTTCGATTTGATTCGAGAGAAACCGCTGAATCTTTTATATATATATTTTTTAACAGTCTTATAAAAGCAGTAGTTTATTAAGACATTTAGGAAAGAAGAGTTCATCTTCATTATTTTTATTGTTAGTTTGTATGGGCCTAAAGCAACCTGAAATTGGATTATAAAGCTGATAAAAAAATAAGAGCCATTTAGTAATTGTGTATTAATTTTTACTTAATTAATTTCTAATTATTTAACTAAAAGAAAAAAATTATCCGTTTAATTGGTCGATTATTGAAACAATTAATCAACTATTGAAATAGTCGTTCGTTGCCACCTACTAATGAGAGGGGATTTTTGATCAGTTAGTTAAACAGTTATCATTGTTTTATGACACTGTCAGAGCATATAGGATTACCCAGCAAAAATGCTGGACCGATTTCAGTTTAATTCCACATGTTTTTTAGGGACAGTAAGTGTGTAAATTTTAAGTTTTGTTTCTTCAATTTTCATACAGGCAGATTTTCTTGTTATTGCGAGAACTAAAAACAATAAAAATTCTTACATGTTTGGAGGGACCTTTTTAGCCTCTACAAAGCACATCAGGGACCATTTGTTCTAAATGTGTGTTTTTTTGTCCAGACATGCAGTACAAGGCCAAAGTTTGGACACACATTCCATTTACCTGAATGTCCCAATTTTTGACTGGTGCAGTAAGTATGCAATAATGGGTATTGAACTCAACCATTTTTCAAAACCTATGAAGTATTAGCCATTTAAACAACAGTTTGAAATTGTAGCACCGACAAATGTCACTTAAAATATTGTTTGTGTGACACACAGCCTTTTCCATACCAACTACCATCTAGCTGATGTCAGTTCAGATTTCCTGTTTGAGATATGAAAGCAAACAATAAAAAGGCCATTGAAGTTCCTCTTGAACAATTCCCAGAACTGTCTTGTCCAAAAGCGCAAGCTTTTTCTGGCTGCACCTTAGGGCTCTGGAGGAACTAGTGGTTTTTCGTGGCCCGGTGAAGTGCAATCTGTTGTTGGGGGGGCAAAAAGGTTTGTATTCTTTAATCATTACAGTCTGTACCACTTCAGAAATAACAATTTCGGAACTATTAATACTTGCCATCGGTTATAATAAACCCAGAGTTAATGAACGCTTAAGGTTATAATTCCTTAATGATTAACTATAATTATATAATTAATCAATCATAATTAAATTAATTAAATTATCAATCATAATTGAACGGGTTATCTTACATGATAGGGGTGTTATTATTGAGTGATGGTGTGATGTTGGTAGGCAGTTAAGTAAATCTCTTCCTGAAGACATTTCTCTGGGAACTGAAGCTCTTACCAGAGTCATTATTTTCAGGGTGGGTAAATAACATTAATAATCTTTATCACTATTACCCTGTCAACAAGCAATCAGTTGGGAGTATGAAATAGCTCTAACCGGAGCAGACTGTTAGTTGCCCCATGTGTTATGGTTTGAATGTAACTGAATGTGGCAGGTATATGAAGAGTTGAATTACTTCAGTGTATTTGACTCATTTGCCTTTACCAACAGTTATTCTTGAACCTGAAAAATATGTGAGCAGTCTGTGAGGGATATCCATAAACTACTGTTTATCTCTGATAATTCCTCGGTGCTAAATTCCATGGAGTTTTCTCATCCAGACCGGGACGAGTAAGAGGATAGGGAACAACTTGGAAAACAAATATCTGCGTAGTAGATATTTGTAAAAAAATAGCTAATTCTTAGCTCCTGAATAGGGCCATGCATAGTATGAATATGATGACGTGTGTGAAAGAGCAGCAACATTTTTCGATCTGAGAGCAAAGGAAAAGGTTGGAAGTAAACTTTTAATCTTGAAATAAATATGCATAGTAAGTTATAGTATGTTAGTAACTGGCAGGTTCTGATGTCCAATAAAGGTTATTGATTTTTTTCCAACTTAATACTTAAAATTGAAAAGGTTTATCCCCAAGGTAAGGCTTTGTCCCTGGATGAAAACAAAAATCATCATCTGTACTTCCTGACTATGGTTAGGAAGTTAAGCAGGAAAGACTTTGTCTGTGTAGACATCCCCAGCCTTTTAGTTTTAATTTTTCAACAAGAAGAGATGGGATTGAATCAGCACAAATCCTCACACATTCACCTGGTTTGTGTGTGTGAGGAAGTGTGCGGGTGTTATTGGTATGAGTCTAAGAACAGATTAAATTGATTTATATATCTTATCTTTCAGCTGTTCCCTTTAGAGGATGCCACTGGGGATCATTTGTTTCCATCTTGCCCTGTCCTCTGCAACGTCCTCTTTCACACCTTCCAACAGATTGTTTTATATACATTTTGTTTAAGTTGCCATATCTTTATCAATACACGGCCCTGTTTTGCTATTGATTATTCATTATTAGGCCCGGCGTTTCTAACAATCACAAGCCTCAATCAGATAAAGAATCGATGAGTCTGGCAGATTTGACCTGTATATTCACAGAGCCTCCCCAAGTGTAAGCACAGTGTTTCAAAGTCAATTGGCACTCTACGGTTGATGAAGACAAAGGACATACAATGATCTCAACTTAGGGCGTGACTTAATCTTTTTTTCCTCTTTGTAGTTGTGTTGTAGACTTCTGTCAGAGAAAGTTAATTTCTTCGGTTTACCATAATGCAGAGGCCTACTGTGACTGAGGTAGAGATCCACTCTTAAAGTATACTCAGAGTAATGAATGCATAGGAAGTGCAGCTGTTAAGTTGCTGTTTGATGTGCATCGACTGCAATTTTTCTAGCCCGATCACCTATCTTTTTATAGATTTTCATTAAGTCTGATTGGCCGCTAACAATTTTGTCCGATTATGTTTTAAAACCATGGTTGACAGCATTCATACATTCATACAGCTGGCTCCGTGCTCTCGCCAGCTTTAGCGGCTCTGCCAACTTTGTCTTCTTGAAACTTGCTATGTTCCCCGGGATATACATTTTGAAGTGTCTGATTAAGTTTGTTGTGCCAAACATTTTCGGGTTCTGTCCTCCTCAGCTCATTGGGTCCCTACTGGTGTTACAAATTTCGAAATTTGTTTTCTTCATTCACCGTATAAGATTTTCAACCTGGTGAAATCTTTGCAGCCATGTTCACTCATGCTTGGTGTAAGAGTGAGGCACTGAATTGGCCACAGTCAAACTGCTCATCGATCAAAAATAAGCCTCCTGGGACCTCTAGATGCTGTTAGTCTCAGCAACTTGTTTACACAACAATATATCAAGTTATAGATAAATATGATGGTTGCTAAAACCTGTAAAACGCTGGTCCAATTTGCTCTAGGTCAGCTGTGAGGTCTTCCTTGTTTCTTCACATCAGGATTAGCTTTGCTTGTTCAGAAGGCAATTAGATACATCATTCTCTTCTATCTGATTTGCCCATAAGATACAGTACTGCATATTGGATATTGTAGAAGACCAGTGTGCTTTATATCTCACTAGGGGCATTATTATTATGTATCCCTGATGGCATGTCTCCATCATTCTCTGGAAAACCGCTGAGCATGTCAGACTAATTTTAAGACTGGTGTGAACCAATTACCTCCGAAACCTCGGAACAATCCCTGCTGATATTATTGGTTGAAAACTGTCAGCAATTACCGTTATCAGAAATCAAAATACAAAAATGGAAGAAAAAAAACGTCGACATGTATTATGAATGTAGAATAAAAGTGACAACGTGCAGTAGTGACGACGTATATTCAAAATATTTTAAAGAATACAATAATGTGGTCTTGGATGGCACAGAAAGGGACAGTGCACCACTGTGGACATGACAACAGGATGGTTTAGCCTTGAGCTTATTTTCCAAATAAAAATAGCTTTTTTTAAAGTTCGGAACTAATAAATACTTCTCTTGGCTTAGCGAAGATGCGCTGTTACACAGCATAGCCTACGGGGTCTTTATTTACAGCTATATTAACAACTTAACAGTTAGTAGCTTTCTCTTTTTGGAATTGTACACTTTCTATTTCTTGGCCCTTACACTCTGTCACCATCTTTCCCAAGTCCATCTGATACAGTGTTCACTCTAGTATCTCTATTTGATGACTTATGAATGGGCAGAATCACTCATTCTCTAGTGTAGTACACATGCGTAACGTCGCCAGCTTGGCTGCCAGAACAAACAACAGAAAAGCTTGAATTACACACAAAGGGGATGCTAATTCAGTCTCTGCTAAAGACCCCCTTACACCACATTATATTTACAGAGTAAATTATTACCACTGATGAGGAGGTTATGTTACATGTGTCTGGGATCTGCCCAAAGGTTACTGCTTGTTAAAAGACAGTTTTCCTCGTGTTGTGTAAACAGGTGCTTGCTCATACGGGAAAGTTGAGTCTCTCCAAAAATGGTTACAGTCTAAACCTGCTGTTTTGGAAGGGGCATTGCAAATAACTTTAACCGTAATAAATAATAATTGGAGTAGGATTCACATACTTTCAGTATTGGTTGAGAACAAACTGAAAGATCCAAAAAGCTAGACTGCACAAAGATCATGGTTAAACATGCCAAAGAAATTATGAAAATTTCCTCAGGGTATACCGTTACATATAACAACACTTACTCCCTGACATACAGTGTTGCTGTGTTACCTGCAACCACACCCAATCCTATCTGACTTATTGCCTGTGCACGAATATTGCCCAACTTTTTCTCCGTAAAGGTTTCCTGTATCTGCTTGTTCCATGTTCACTTATATGGAAGCATAATGACTAATCAATCTGAACATTGAACATGTCTTTTTTCTTCTAAAGAATGTTCTCATCTTTGGAAACAAAGTTTGGATGACAATACACAGGATATATCTTTCATTTGTTTAATTATGCTATTTGTTATATTTATTAAAGTGAGGGCCTACTGGGATTGGACTGGCCCTGATTTTTCTTTTTTTTTTAAACAGTGTTTGGTATTTACTAGCGGTGCACTGATCGATCGGTCGGCCGATGGATTGGCGCCGGGAGGCCTATTTTGATGAAACCAGAAAACACAAAGCAAGTCATTTCTAAAACCCGTAAGGACAAGATAAGCGGATCTATTCAGCCCCGAATACGTTCTGCACAACGTGCTTGATCACATACTTCAAAATTTATCAACCCGAGGAACATAGCAAGTTAAGCTAACGTTAGCAGAGTGACTAAAGCTAGCGGGAGCTCAGAGCCAGCCACGAAACCCTATATATATCTATATATATAGATATATAGATATATATCTATATATCTATGCTGTCAAAGGAAGCTGCAGCAGAAAAACCCTTAAAGCGTTTGGCACAACAAACCCAATCACACACTTCAAATTAAATCATCCCGAGGAACATAGCAAGTTAAGCTAACGTTAGCAGAGTGACTTAAGCTAGCGGGAGCTCAGAGCCAGCCACGAAACCCTATATATATCTATATATATATAGATATATATAGATATATATCTATATATCTATGCTGTCAAAGGAAGCTGCAGCAGAACAACCCTTAAAGCGTTCGGCACAACAAACCCAATCACACACTTCAAATTAAATCATCCCGAGGAAAAGCAAGTTTAGAAGCAAATGTTAGCAGAGCAGCTAAGCAGTTAAGCATAGAGCGGGAGCTCAGAGCTTGCCACAGGCCCTGAAGTCTTTGGACTAAGCCAACATATAATGGACTGAACAATGCGTACATATTATTTTTTTTTTCAATTCGAAATCTCATACGTTAAAGGAACGCACAGTGGGGAGGAGAATTCAATAGGCCAGAATACATGCACATTACACAAGGCCGACACTTGTCACTTCAACTATAATCCTTCAAAATAAGAGCACTTTACCCAAATTACCCATTGTGATTTTAAAAAAAAAAAGGGTAAAAAAGTCATTATCAGCCGGTCAGACTTAATTAAAATAGACCCAGTATGACCTTAATAATGCTGTCATTATTTTGTCTACACTATTTACACCATTGGTAAAAATTTATTTACAATGAAGCCCTCCCGCATGAAATAATGTGATGCAAATTTTCTTGTCGTTTTACTGACATTATCCATAGAAAATACAGACCTCTCGGATGAGCTTCCGTCACATCCGCATCAATGCTTATTGACCGGGAGTGTCCTAGTTGAGAATCTCAGCTAGGACTGGGCGTTAACTAGTAAGAAGATTTCAATCTCGAATGAGATGTATATGCCATCTCCAAGTTTGAAGACTGTGCAGCATTTTAATTCAATATGTTGCTCAGTCGGGCGACAGTGTCTCAATTGGTTGGGCAGTCGTCCACTTATCTGAAGGTCGTTGGTTCGATTCCCGGCACCTGCAGCCCACATGTCGAAGTGTCCACAATTCCAGTGCAACAGCCAAGAATGGTAAGATAGTTTGCCTGTTTTGGAGGCTCAATGGCATTTTTGTGGCTTATGGCTGTCATGACCACGAAATTGTAAATGGCTCAATCATTTGATAGATTTATCAATAGGTGGATAGATAGAACTCATTTCTCTTTATCCACAACCCTCAATTTATAATTCGTCAAGGTTTTGTTGTTGATAAGGGTGGCTATCGGTAATGTAATTGACATATTTAAGTATCAGCAGCAGTGTTTCAGTCCACCGGCAATTATGTTTTTTGTGCTTAAAACATGTTGAGAATCCTGAGCTGATTGTATGCATTTTGTTGTGTTTTGCTGATGAATTGCTAAACATTCTGTCTGTTACTAAACATGCCTTGGAGACTGTCAAAATGGTCTCCACTGTTGGAGGGGGTTTAGTTTCCAGCTCCCCTCCCCTGATGCAGACAAGATTAAGCATAATGCTCGGCATTAAGAACCGCATGTATTTAGAGAGTAGTCATTAGATACTTAGTAATGCAGACTTACTTGGAGAGAAATTGTAAGGTACTCAATCCCTTGGTAATTACCCAAAAGCTTGGTTTGATGATGGAGCAGTGAGGATACGGACTAGCTCATCACTGTATTCAATATATGCACTTATCTAGTGCCAAATTTTTCCTTTGTCTATTTTATCCTTTTATGCAATCCTAAATAATTGAGAAATTGTCATATTTTCAAGACTTTAGCTCAAATATAGTATAGCTATAACATACAAGCAATGATCATAATGAATTGCTCTGATTACCAAAGTCTGTCCTCTTTCAAATCCGGCATCCTGTTTGCAGAGTGGAGCAGGCGCAATCTACCGTCACAAACTGCCCGAAACCTACATATGAACAAACACTAGAGTACAAGATCATGTCTTGTATTCTGTCTGTCACATAACTGTCACATAAATGATTTTACTGATTGCTTTTAAAGTATCTCATGGTCTAGTTCCAAGCTACATTTTAGCTGTGCTTCTCTCATTTGAACCAATGCACGGCCTCAGATCCTCGGTGCCACTAGCTGTTCTGGAGTTTTTCGCGTTAAATGAAAACCTGTGCAGTGGTAGTTGGAACCCTGCACTCTGTTATGTTCAATCTTGTTTTATCTTTGCTAAGCGCTGTGTACATTAACTTTTTAATAAAGTTTTGTATTTATTATCATTATTATCATTATTTTTTCCTCTACCAATTAAATTGCCGATGAATTAGTAGTGGTCTCCTAAATCGGTTAATTCCTTAATGAACTTCTAGAACATTCAATCTCACCAAGAGAGTACGTTCTTCCTTTAGACAAACGCTGGGGAGTAGGTCCAATGAAATGGTTTTCATATTAAACAATTATTCTGTCAACCAGTTGACGGTCATTTTTTTTTAAACGTGTGCCAAAAAAACTTTCTAATCCCATTAAATATTTTCTGTAATATCATATATTAAGCCCATATTTGCTTTACTGACTCATTAAAAGAAATGCTGTATAAAGCGGGTGAGCGTCATATGAGCTTTTTACTGTCAGACAGATTAGAATGTGTTCGCTTAGCTAAATTTTCTTTGGTATATTTACATCCCTCTTTGGAACTCAAACTTTTCTCCACGTTTTGAAATACCTAGGTGAAATTTGGAGTCAAAATCTGTTCCTGCGGTTCACTCTATGCTTTCATAATCTCTGAATCATATACTATAGGCTCTTGGACATTGCATTTGTTAAAACAATATCAGCAGAATGGGAATAAACAGCCATGGTGTTCATGTTCTTCTTAGAAATGTCCAGCATGACTATGACTAGCTGAATAGTCTGTTGTGTATCAGTAACTGTTGTGGAGTTTTTGCAGGAGAGTTTGTAGACTGTTCAAATAACTGAGGGCAGTTCATCCGTACATCAGTTTATTCATAGGCTCATCAGCTTACTTTCGAGGAGAATGGAAAGAAGTGTTAACCTATCTGGGGGTAAACATACCATTGTGTCTAGCATGTCAGGTCAAATCAAATTTTGAAATGCATATGGAACGCAGTTCCTCTTTTAGCATGGCTGAAAGTTTCCATAGAGTGAGCGTATCCCTGACAATCAGTACTTTTGTTATGCAAAGCTGAAAGTTTTGTACCTTTTTAAAGTTAAATGAATCGATCAATCTGGTGACTTTAAGAGGTATAGAGCATAATCATAATTAACCAGAGTAGGGTATACATTTGAGACATAAAGAAGACTTTAGGGTGGCCACTTTTATAACACCAAAAAGGAGGACACTTTGCAGGATTTAGCGAATCATGGCTAGCAATCTCAATTACATTATTACATTATTTTTGACCAAATAACTCAATCTTGATATTGCGACCATATTGTGGACAGGGAATAAAATCTCATTTCAGTTTAGGGGGTTACACCAAGAAGGGTAATGACTTTTAGCATAAACATTTTTTCAAAAATTACTCCAATAATAACTATATTTGCACGATCGAGCAACCTAGTTTTATGCAATCGGCTTAGCAGCAGCCTCTCTCAGGTCGATCGCTCCTGGTAACAAGCATGCACAAGTACACGCACACCATGTATGATCTATCATGGCTACAAACATCTCACAAGTAAACCAGAAAACACAATGCTTGCCATTTTTAACACTAGCAAGGACAAAATAAGCTGTGGTGGAACAACCTTGAATTGAATAAATCCCGAGGAACATAGCAAGTTTCAAGAAGCCAATGTTGGCAAAGCGACTCTAGCTAACGACAGCACAGAGCCACACACGAACCCTGAAATTTTTGACTTGACAACATTAAACATATAATGGACTGAACAAGGCTTACAAAGTTTTATTTTCACTTCGGAATGTCTTACAATTGGTTTAAGAAACACACCTCAAGGAGAATGGAGCATACATTAATTTCAAGTTTGAACAAATATATATGCTGACCAGCCTTACTTCCACTATAATCCTTCAAAAATAACAGTATTTAAAATACACTTCTCATTATGGTTTGTAAACTTTAAAGAAAGAAAATCGGAATCGGCCAAAGTCTGTATCTGCTGGTCAGATTTGATAAAGATGGGTTATCAGCTAAGAAAATTGCAATGCAAAATTGCTCACACAAAAAATGGGAATGGGGGGAATTCTTCAGGTTTTTCGGCGGCGTGTAAAAATACATAGTTAACCAGCTGTTGATGTTTGAAAATACGTTGCAATCATTAAGAGATTGTGGCAGGACAAATGAAACTGTGGCGGGCCGATTCCCTTTGTTTGAGTCAGCTTTGTCCAGTGTTATCAAAATCACTTTATCAGACAAATGCATCCTTGAATTGGAAAATCTTTTGTAACCTAATTGAAAAGGGAAAAATATTAATTTTGTGAGCAGTTTAATTTTTTAAAATCTATCTTTTTATCCCACTGTCAGTGTTTAGAGGCAATAGAAATTAACAGTTGTAATGACCGCTGTGTTTTCCAAACAAGCTGGATTCTGAAAGCACTCCCACATCCTTAAAGGAACAATTTCCTGCTTGTGTTGTGATCCTAGTCCTGTGGGGAATATGTTGTACAAGTGTTTCTCTCACTCTCTTTTCCACACTAAAACACAATGGAAAACGTATCCCACAACCTGTGCTGTGATTTTTATCATGACCCTTATTCAGGTGTAGACCCTAATACCATGTGTTGAGGACATACACCATGACTTTGCTCAAATTTAAGTTTAGTTGATCGTAGAGCAGTGAGGGACGTGCTGAGTGTGGTGTGGAGTTTTTCTTTCTGAAAAACAACTTATATCAACGGTATTGCACTCTCTCCCCAGACCACAAAAAAAAAATATGATCAAAAAACCCGCAGCAGTTTATTCCGAGCAAGCATCAGTTAAAAACCAGGTTGTCCAAAAACATTGGAATACACCACTGGAGAAGATGATAAGATGAAGCCCAAAAACTCATCCAAAGACACCTCAATTAATTGAGTCAACTGGCATTAAAGAGAATTAAATGTGGCATTTAGAACAGATCAGCGTGCTAAAAACTAGGAGGTAAGTGGGATTAGTAGAAGAGGTAAACTGCTCATACCTCTGTTGAATAAAAAAAAAAAAGGTCAAACAATCCGTCAGTAAAAGAGCAATTTGATCACAATCTGCAAATCCACATAGGTGTCCCTGTAACTACTGTTTCATCCTATCCTCATAAGAAATATGGGTAGTTACAAGCAGTGACAAGGCATGCAAAATGATGACCTTTCGGGCAAATATGAGGGCCAACTAAGCATTTACACAGACACTGCTGCCGCTTTCACAAGCAAAGAAAGTAAAAAGAAAAGAAAATAATGTTATTATGGTTGTCCGTCTTGTGTCATGCAGTTTCAAGGGATAACCAACGAGCGATTGTAGCCCGATTTTGGTCAGCGACCATCACGTTTTCACAGTTAAAGCAGAGCAATTATTCAATTTTTTTTTTCTCAACAGTCTCTTGTGGTAAACAGAGCATCTGAAAAGTGTCATGCCAGCAATCTACAATCTGTAACAGTAAACTATAGCCATCTCACCCCTTATTTTCCTGCGTAATCAACAAACCATACTTGTAGTGTCTCTTAGCCACCTGTGAGTACATAAAAACCGTTGTCTTTTGCTTCTGATGATTCATCACACAGGATAACACAAATGATCATAGTGTTAAGTTCTTGTGTCAGGTATATAATGAACTCGCCGCAAATATTTTGCATAACTAAAGGACAAAAAAGACAACTAGGCAGTGCAAAAATTTTGAAAGTCTGGAAATATAATCAAGCATGCCTGTTTTATTTATTATTATTTATGCTGCATTAGTGAAAGATGAAAACCTGAAACCTCTTTTATATTTCGGTTTTGAATTTAGTAATGAGTGAATTCAACCCATTTCCTCCTGTTAGCTTTACTCATTGAAATATATAGTGAAACACATATTTAATAATATTGCAAGTAAAATGTAGTCTTTTGCTGCTTGTAATTTGTGATTGAATGTCTTAAATGCTTTGTAACCACAGGGCTGAGGAGATCCCAAATAATGGAAAGTAGATGGATAGGATATGGATATGGGCACTGACTTATTTTGGGTTGTTTTCACCCAAAATGAATTGGAGCTATTGAAACAGATTCATAGTGGGGTTAAAATTAATGAAACAATTACTTTTTGTTTTGGTTCATTCCTATAATATTTTGCTTTCCTGTTCCTTTAGTTTTGAACATATTAATTGATGTCTTAATTTTAACAGTCTTTAGTCTTTGCTAACTATGATGTTAAATCCTCTGCACAGATATGAAACGAGTTG
This sequence comes from Lophius americanus, assembly GCA_037951165.1. NCBI lineage: Eukaryota > Metazoa > Chordata > Actinopteri > Lophiiformes > Lophiidae > Lophius > Lophius americanus. The sequence continues at coordinate 1,570,178 of JBBDHG010000024.1, read as the reverse complement.
TACGGCTGAGCAAATTCCGTCACGTCTTTGGCCAGGCGGTTAAGAATGACCAGTGCTACGATGATATCCGCGTGTCAAGGGTCACATGGGACAGCGCCTTCTGTTCAGTCAACCCGACGTTTGTTGCCATAATTGTCGAAGCCAGCGGTGGTGGAGCGTTCCTCGTTCTCCCTCTTCATAAGGTATGTTTATAGTTCATGATGGACTAAGTAATCCAACAGTGGATAAGCAGAGTGTGTGCTTTCACGGATTTAATCAGTCATAGCTGCACCATTTAACAGCTAGATGGAGATGAACTAATCTTTTGTAGTAAATTAGGAAGGAACACATGCTTAACAATGCATTGATTAATCAGGTTTGAGGACTGTTAGGCAATAAGGGGATTTTATGGTATACCACTGTGTACAATTTGAAGGTTATCATACCATGTACATTTGTTCATTACCGGGTTCATTAAACAAAAGGAAATTTCTAATGTGCATCTATGTGGCTGCCTCTCTGTGACTGCCCATCATTCTCTGCAATGAGTGCCACACATGCATAGAACAAAGAAAAGGCCAGAAGCTAGACAGATATGATTTATATAATTTCCTCCTAAATTTGTAAAGCAGATCTATAGCTTTCTTACTTATTCTATTTATTTTCAAAACTATAACAACATGTAGATGTAAAAATAGTAATATATGTATGTGTACATGTCAGTATATATGTATTTTTATATCTTGATCGGGGGATACCTAGCGTTGAGATCGATTAATTAATCATAGAAAAATGAACACAACCAAACGTTAATGCCCATTCACTGAACAGGTTCCATCCACAGAAGCTTAATCATGATTATTGCAGATGACAAAGTGTTAATAAAGTGGGTGTTTTTTTTCTCCAATAAATCTGTTATCTTTGCAATGGCACTCAACTGTGTAATATAATTCTCTGAACACAGATCTCTGAGAGAACAATTGTGTACAAAATGAAGCCCAAGACACTATTATGGTGCTTGTATGCTGTTAGCCGCAAAAAATTGGAATATCTTGAGCACAATTGATTGTCTTCCAGTATTTGCGTGGGTGCTCTGTTTTTTCCTCACATTCCCAAGACATTCTGTATGGATAAATTGGTGATTCTAAATTGCCTGTAGGTGTGAATGGTTGTGTCTATGTGTTGGCCTTGTGTTGAACTTGCGTCTTGTCCGGGGTGTACCCTGCCTCTCTCCAGATGTCAGTTGAGATAGGCTTTAACCCCCAACCCCTCAAATTATATTTGAGAAATTATATTTTCTTCAAGAAAAACGTATTCTTTATGCACAAAAATACCTTTTGTGTGCACAGGAATGAGGTGCAAAAATTACACCATGGTAGGGCTGGGCGATTAATCGTGAAGGATTGCGATTTCAATTCAGACGTCTACACAATCTAATTTCTGAAATTCGGGGATTCTCCAGCATTTTAATTTATAAGATAGCAAAACTTGGTATTTTGCATCCCTGCTGTGGGGAATTATAGGAGTTGCTAAGCGCTAAAATAATAGCGTTAGCTTGTCTAGGCTAAGAGCTTAGTAAGCAATTTAGTGCTAACTAGTAGGTCTCCCGAGTAACTGGAGAGCTAACATCACAAAGCTTAAGCAAAAACTTGAGTGATATTCTCTCGTCCCTCCTTAACTCCCTCTTCATGTCATCTTTTTCTTTCTACCACTTTATTTCTCCTTTTTTTTCTGGGCGGCTACTGATCTCTTTCACTTGTTATAACGTGGAAGAAGTGTGTTTTCTGTCGGCCTATGTAACTATTCAGTATTTGGTGCACTTTTGGACATTGCAATCTGCCCCTGAACTTAGCATGGGCTATTTAACACTCTACACTCTAGTGCACAGTAGAGCTCTGGGACTTACCCCTTTAGTGCCCGCACATCCATCTGTGTTACACACAGACAGTGCATGGTGCTTTATTGTTTCTCCTGTATATAACAAAGTGCAATATGATGTAAACTGAATTGTAAGATCAAGGAGGGAATCATGATTTAAATTCTATGCAAAAAATTGGGAATTCTCATTTTAACCAGAATTCATCTTTTTTTTTTTTACTAAATGGTCAATCATCTTTGAAAGAAAGGCAGTTCAATGATAATGATTGCTCTTATGAAAACTGCATGGACATTCCGTGCTCCCTTGGGATCACATCCAAACTGATATTAAAACAAAAAACCAAACAGGAAGTTATTAATAGAAACTGATAAACTGATATTGACTCCCTTCACTTTTTGTAAGACATGGTATGGAACTCTCTTTTTTTTCAATCTACACTGACTAATCAATTGCATTGAAGAATTAGCTTGGTACAAGGACTGCTAAGTCATTGTACATTAGGATAAATGTTTACCGGTTAGCTGTTACGAACACACCCTCATCTGTACAACAGGAACTACTCTAAAGGTCTGGAGCAAACAGTCTCATTTTCCTCTATAAAGAATCACTCCACTCCTACTAGATTTACACCGGCTGTGCAAAACAGAATTGAGGAGTGGTTGGCAGTAAAAAGGTTGGCAGGGTCAACCATCCCAACCATTTAATACTTTAACTTTGCTGTTATTAATTAGCTAATCAAGATGCCATAAAGGTCAGACTGTACCGTCAGCAGGCTCTAGCATGCATCATAGCTTGTTTTTTTTCTAGCAGTTCTAAACTGTGTCTTAGTTTCAGGGCCTGAAAATTTATGAGAGACTGAGGTCTTTATATGCAGAGCGAACCTCAGGCTATTTCCGGTAGTGAAGGATTAAGAAGGACTCTCTTGATTTTTAGATCTTCCCACTGAGGAGATGGCAGGCGTGACACTGACTAATCCTTCAGATGGAGTGTTTTCCTCTTTTCAAAAGGCTATGACTTGAGATATTTGAGCTGAAAAAGGAATACCATGTTATTTAAGAATGATGTTGTGCATGCATGTTATACATTGATTAGTGTGACTTTCACGTGCCACCATACCAGTTTAAGAGCTTGCTATCTGAGGAGAATGTCCGGACATTGATACAACATGCTTTTAGATGTTATTTTAAAAAAAAGTGTTCCCTTTTTATTTGAGTATTTTATTTTTGGTTTTAGGAATTATTAGTGGTATGTATGACAATGTTGTTCTCAAATGTTTTTTAAGACGGTGTATGTAGTCAATGTAAGGCATATATGCTGGGCAAGTCTGTTCTTGTCATGGTATGATGAGACTGTGCTGAAGTGAATCAGTGATGCACTTTGTGCTCAGGTCTTGAGATAATATTTACTGACTAGAACTAAAATAGTATCATGATTTTGTTTCTAATTAGAAAATGAATAATCTGAGTTTTGAGTTCAGCACTAAGCTTTTTACTTTGTTATCTTTTCCTATGTATAAAGGTTTTGGGTTTATTTCTGGTTTTTGTTAGACGTAGTTCAACATTTTTTGTTAGATATCTGTGACGGAAGAACTCTTACCAGCTTGAATGCATCTGTCCATCTGCCAATGCTGAGTTACTCCCGGTTTCTGTAGGCAGTCAGCTGACAGGGCCATTGTCCTATGGATACTCCCAGCGCCTTTCTTTGTCAATACCACTTTGGCAAGGGGGAGGAAGAAGAGCTGTGGTGCTACTCGTCCCGTCACAATTAAGTCGTATCTAACTGTGCTCAATTTTTATAGGAGAGAATCACCCTCTGAAAAATCTTTCATCTGTATCTGGAAATGGATGAAAATGGATTTGACATATATGCATATAACAACCTGCCTCATTCATGCCATCAATGAGCCTCATTCCGATATTGCCACTAAGGTAACTACCTCTTTGACACAGTTCATTGAGGTTATTGCGGCTGGTCGCTGTTACTCAGCTCCGGTCATGAGTATGTTACCTACTCCTGTCCGGTCAGAAGACAGGGATTGATAGAAAGCGTCAGATGTCAAGATTAAAATATCCTTATGCCTTTAATCCCTGTTTCTCAGCAGGATGTCAGCTGATTTATTCCCTGATTTCCATATGAAGAAAAGTGTGCTAGAGAATCCAGCAGCCAGCAAGAGTTCAGTGAAACATTCCTTTTTAATTTGTCTCTGCTCAACTTGAAAAATGGGAGTCTCAATAAATATTAAGCTTGTTGTGATTGACTTCTCTTAACTAGAAATCCCCTATTTGAGTTATCTCATCATGCCATTGTTTACAAAGCAATGCTGTTTATCCTGTTTTAGTCGTCACTCTCTTTATTTTCCATGTTTGTCACTTTGTCAATTGTTAGCATTCGTGGTTTCTTGTGTATTTTTTTTGTACGAATGACCTAAACTACGGCCTTATCGTCACAGTCCATTGCTTAATGTAGAAGGCATGTTCGGTGTTAGTGCTTCAAACACTACGACTGTACAGAGAGAGTCTGATGTGGAGTTTGTATTTGGTTTGGATTGAGTCCCTCAATGGACCAGTGATCAACTTTGCCGTAAAAATCCCTGGGTGTTTGCGCAGTGTAACCTTAATCTTCTTCTGTCTCATATACACTGGTGTGGCTGCTAACTAAGCTATACGTGTGTGTACATACGCAATTACTCCAGGTGTAAATAATATAAACCGGCTTTGCCCATACTTAAGACAGTTTTTCTTCCAAGACCTCTGTACTGCTCATTTGCCTCTGCCACTTCTGCCTCAGTCCTGCTGACTTCAGATTTTACCATATATGGTCATTCACTGCTCCCTGCCTGACAGCCTTCCAAGACCATTTCCTCCCTGCACTGCCATTGGCTGCTTAATACAGTGTCAGTGCATGAGAATTCTGGGATAGGCCAAAATATGAAGAGTGGCCAAGATGAGAGAACTCTGTTGAAAAAGATGTCACTGTCACAGGGACACTCACTGTTTCCAAGTGCCGAATGAAAATTATATTTAATAATGGGATAATCAGTATGACTGCTGGATTACTGACTAATCTGTTAATATGAAGTTATGCGCTTCTTTAAATAAACCAGATCTTTCTTTAATCTACAAAGCTACAACAAAGTTTTGGTACTTTTGAATAAGGGTCTGCTTGTACAAATCCATTTTCAGACATTTTATGCATTTACAGTTTACTGCCAAAAACTTCTTGTCCACCCATCCACTATACCAATATACCAATATGATACAAAAAACATCACAAAATCTTTTTTGGCATCTTTCTGTCTTTATTAAAATAAATCTAAGTATCTCTTTATTCTTATGTAGTCTGTTTCCCCAGGTGATCATTTTTGTGCCAAGGTCCAGCACCTTATCAAGGCCTGGACAGGGGAAGTGGTAAATGTGGAAACATAATAGATGCATGTCTATCCTTCAAAGGGAATTCAATATAGTTTCAGTTAAGTCTTAACAAAGCTGATGGAGCTTAATCTTCTTCAGATATCCAAATCTTAGTTTTCTTAGAATATTGGACACTGATGATCCATCATTAGCTGTCATCAGTGCTTTAAGACAAAACAATCTGTGCAGGTACTCCCCTAATATACCTGTCAGCAATGTGTAACAGCTGGCCAGTTTAAGAAAATCATTGAGTGAATAAAAGATACTCTTATGATAGTGCTGATTTTCACAACATTAATTTATCACTAAATTACTTTTAGTGTTTCACAGAAACAAAGAACCTATGCAATACCACATTCAATGTCGAGTTTCCCTCGGGTTATAAAAACCATATAAAGTAGCTTTGGTGTGATTAGGCCTGCACCGGAGGAATCTACTGGAAGGTGATGAAAACTTGACTTCATAAGGGAAGGCATGTCGTCGCTTCCATCAAACCGGTGCTCGATATTCCTTGTGAAAACACAGGATACACTAACATAAATAGGCGAGGGAATCAGACAGAAAGAAAACAAGTTAGGTACGATATGCAGTTAACAATGAAATCAATGGACCGACATACTGCTGTGTTGCTTTGCTTAATTGTCTCTTGTACAAAACAGCAGATAAAAAATATACTATAGTCTTTTATAGCCGATTAAATATTCGATAGTAGCATGAATTTGGCCATATATTTTAGGAAGGACCAACACATGATGTTCATGATTAATAAGATGTTCATATATATACAGAAATGTCAACAGTATGTTCTGGGGTTAAACAGAATTTTGAGGTTTTTGTACTGAAGCATCTTACAGCACACATTGTGGACTTTGCCAGGCAGCGGCTTAAAGACGATGAGAAATAGAGGCATAAAAGGAGCTTGCTATGAATGTGTTAATGAATTCAGAAAGGATGTCATTACGTGGTAGATTTATTCCATACCACGTTTTTGTACTTAAGAATAATGAAACAGAATGAAAAGTTGACACATACAGTAAAATACAGATGTAAACGAATAAAACTAATCCAAACAGTAATATTAAATCAGTAATATTAATCTTTCTATATCCATAGAAATAAGATTTCAATTTACTTAGAAAAAGCTCCAGCAGGTTTTGGGGACACCTGGCCTTGAATGATTCAGGGCTTCACATGCTGTTTCACCTGCGGATCTTCCCTTCAGAAGCCATTAAGAATCAGGTTCGAAAGTCTATTTTTCTAATGAGGCAGTTGTTCTCCGGGCTAAAGATACCGTACTTGATCCTCTGAACCGCGGCCTGGCTGTTCATCTTTAACGCAGTTATCGTCAACGTTGCATGTGGCTGCAGTGTTGGTAGCAGCAGGCTCTTTGTTACTCGCAGAGGCGCTAACATTAGCTGGCGGCTCCCTAGCTGCATTTTTAAAATCTGTAGTATTTGACATGCCTCAAAGACAGATATAAACTTTATTAATTCCCACTGGAGAACTGAAGTAACCTTAATTAATCTCCATTGGGGAAATTTAGTCATCATTAGACTCACTTCTCGTTCTCCTTTACGCCCTTTCGGAGCCATGCCAACATTACTGTTGAGTTTTAATTTGTCTCCTTTTTCTGTGACATTTACACTTCTGCGAGAACAGAAAGAGGCGAGTGTCACATAGTGCAGCCTGGGTCGGACTTTACAACAAATCCCTCTGGGGGTGTGTGTGTGTGTGTGTATAATGGCCTCTTTAGCTCGGGTTTATAGTCTCTCTCTCTCTCTGTCTCTCTGTCTCTCTGTCTCTCTGTGTCTGTGTCTGTCTCTCTCTGTCTCTCTCTGTATGTATGTATGTATGTATATGAATAAATTAATTTTATTCAGTAACCTGATTTTGCGTCTCAGGAACACTTGGATGTCGATTACAGTAGTGGTTCAAAATTTAGCTCCACCTTTTAACTTCCTAAGTGGAAATCTAGCAGCCATTTTAGACAGTCAAATTTGTGAAATCATGGATTTGTATTAGTTGCTATAAAATGCCAATATTGCGGTATATCTCTGTAATGGCCTGTTAAGCTCGGGTTTATAGTTACTAGTCACTGTAGTGTTCCTGCCTTACCATACAGACACTTGTAAAAGTGAAAATTTACATGGATCTAGGAATTTCAGTGGACAGCATGTAGATTGCTCACTGGTGTGCATGTGTGAATCACATGTTGAGCTGAAAGGAAAGGAAGTGTGCAGGCCTCTTGTGTGCATGAAAAGAATGTCCTCTCTTGGCTTGAGGGAATCTTGTTCATCCTTTTTGTGTGTTTTTCGCCTTGTTCTTTGTATCTACCACATTGGGATTCACTTTCATTTTCTGTGGTCTTACTTGTTGCTATGCAACTGGTTGTTTTCTAGGCATCAAGACATTCCTCTGGAGGGATACAAATGCCTGCATTATTAGAGGTTTGACTGCAGAAATCTGCCCCTTGCTGGGGGTTTGTGTCTGTTTTTATCAGTGAATTAGTTTTTTCTCCCCCTCATTCAGGACAACAGTTTGCAGGTCTTGCTAAGCACACTACCTATGCCTATGCCTTAGAGATTCATTTATGCTTTGTTGGATCAGAATGGTAAGGCCCCTAACCACCGACTGTGGGCCGAATAGAAAAATGAAAATATGATCCCTTAAATATTTAAGGAAATATTTATAATTCATTATATTTATTTTCAAATGATATCTGACAAATTGCCTAGAACTTATTCAGACATTTCAAAATTATTCATCCAGAGGAACATAACAAGTTAAAGAAGCTAATGTTAGCAGAGTGGCTAATGTTAGCAGAGTGGCTAATGTAAGCAAAGTGGCTAATGTTAGCAGAGTGGCTCAAGCTAGCGATGGCACACAGCCAGCCATGTATGTATGAATCAGTGTTATAATAAGTGTGTGTGTATATATATATATATTTTTTTAATTTTTTTTAAAAATATATAACACACTTAACACCTGAAAGGGGGCTTCATTTGACACTCTAGCGGTCCTCTTGTTCTCATTAGTCATACCCATACCAGAGCTGCCTAGAGAAGACTTGTGGAATGTGAAGAACTTCTGGCTAAACTGTCGGTATCATCTGCCCTCCCCGGGTTGATCAGGAGGTCGAGCTGTGAGTGCTACTTGGTGTTCCTTTGAGTGTTACTGGGGAATGGTGGTTGATTTGTCTCAGCTCAAGCGTACAAGGATTTATTCATAAAGTATTAACCCTTTGATCATTGAATATTTTTGAGGGAAAATAGTGTGAGACTGAGACTATTTAAAGGTTATGTGGTCAACATGTGGTATAAACTGCGTAGTGTCAAAGAATTTCTCAATTTTGAGTTTAAGAATAAATTGCTCACTAGGAAGATGATGTCAGAGTAATGACAGTTGGAGGGAGTTATTGTATAATGACGTGATCCAGGTTATTGTACACTGACACTGGTTTGATTGTTCCCAAGTTCGATGGCCTGTGGGTAGAAACTGTTTTTCTGTCTGGTACTTTTGGCGAACAGGTTTCTTTAGCACCTGCCAGAGGGGAGAAGTTCAAACAGGTTGTGTCCAGTGTGTTACCCTGGGGGTCTGCAGTGATCTTTCCTGCTTGTTTACTGACTCTTGAGGAGTGTAGGTCCGGGATGGAGGGCAGGTTGGATCCGATGATTTTTTTCTGATGATGGATGTGCAGAGAACAGACTGGATTACTGCAGTGTAAAACTGGATCAGCAGCACCTGAGGCAGGTTGAGCTTCCTAAGCTGGCGTAGGAAGTACATCCTCTGCTGGGCCTTTTTGATGATTTTGTCTGTGTCGGATGTCCAGTTAAGGTCCTGAGAGATTATAGTTCCCAGGAACCTGTAGGAATCCACAGCAGACACAGTGCTGTTCAGTACAGCAAGGTGGGGCAGTGACGGGGGGTTCCTCCTGAAATCCACTCTCATTTCTACAGTTTTGAGCTTGTTCAGCAGCCATGATTGTTGTGACCACACCAGACGGCCAGCCGTTCAACCTCCCGTCTGTATGCAGACTCATCGCCGTCCTGGATGAGGCCGATGACCGCTGTGTCGTCCGCAAACTTCAGGAGTTTGACAGATGGGTCGTCAGGAGTGCAGTCATTTGTGTAGAGGTGACGGCACAAAGCCCTGTGGGGCCCCAGTGCTGATTGTCCTGGTGGAGGATGATATTTTACCCAGCCTCACCTGCTCTCTCCGGTCCATCAGGAAGTCTGTTACCCACTCACAGATGGAGGCTGGTACAGGGCGCTGCAGGAGTTTGGGGCAAAGTGTTCCTGGTACAATTGTGTTGAACACTGAACTGAAGTCCACAAACAGGGTCAGTGGGGAGGGGTGTGATGTGGACAGGGGGTGTTGATAGTTCAGAGCGGTTTTCGAGCCTATAATAAAACTTATTCGACTCCTCAGCCAGTTGAAAGCTCTCCAAAGTAGGGGATGTTAGTTTCCTGTAGTTGGTGAACTATCGCAGTCCTCTCCACACCGATGCTGGGTCGTTAGATGAAAACTTTTTTTTCAACTTTTCAGAGTAGCACGTCTTTGCTGCTCTAACCTCCCTGGTCAGTGTGTTTCTGGCCTGCTTGTACGGGATTCTGTCACCACTCCTGTAAGCTTCCTCCGTGGTGTATCGAAGCTGCTTGGGTTTGGCAGTAAACCAGGGTTTATTGTTATTGTATGTGCAGAAGGTTTTTGTTGGCACACACATATATATGTGTGTATATATATGTATATGTGTGTGTGCCAACACACACATCAGTCCTCGCAAAAACTGATGTAAGCCGTCACAGTGTCGGTCAACTCATCCAGGTCTGAAGCAGCATCCTCAAAGACACTCCGATCCGTGCAGTCAAAGTAGTCCTGTAGCTCCAGTTGTGCCTCGTGGGTCCACCTCTTGACAGTCTTGAATACAGACTTAGCAGACTTTAATTTCTGCCTGTAGGACGGGATGAGATGGACCGTACAGTGATCAGAGAGTCCAAGAGCTGCGCGGGGACAGATCGATATGCATCCTTTTCTGTGGTGTAGTAGTGGTCCAGCGGGTTAGTGTTCCTGGTGGGACACGTGATGTGTTGTCTATATTTTGGCAGTTCGTGGCTGAGGTTTGCTCTGTTAAAGTCCCCAAGAATGATGATTAGACAGTCTGGTTGTTCATGCTCCTGATCAGAAATCTGGTCAGCGGGGTGTTGTAACGCCTCACTAACACACACCCGAGGTGGGATGTAAACTCCAGCCAGTATGAAGTAAGAAAACTCCTGCAGAGAATAAAACGGCTTGCAGTTGATGAATAAAGTTTCTAAATGAGGACTGCAGGATTTATTTAGCACTGTGACGTCCGTGCACCAACCCTTAACTAATATAGAAGCACACACCGCCTCCCTTTGAGCGCCGTTACGCGGCCCGCTCGGAGCAGCTGGAAGCCCAGCAGGTGAATCGCGTTGGCTGGGATGTGCTCACTGAATCAGGTTTCAGTGAAGCACAGTGCGGCGGATTTGCAAAAGTCCGAGTTGGTTGAATTGAGGAGCAGCATCTCGTCCATCTTATTTGCCAGAGAGCAGACATTCGCAAGGTGAAACGGGGGGAGCGCTGTTCGGAATCCCCACTGACGCAGTTTAACGAGGGGACCGGCTCGCTTCCCCCTCCGACGTCTCCGGTAGGTCTCACAGAGAGCTGCTGATCCTCCAACTAGAAGTTGACCCAGGTTTACCAATTGCTCGGGGAATTGTGAAAAAGTATTCCCAGTCGATGGGTGGATGCTTGAAAGATCATCTCTGGAGTATGTGATCACAGAGGGATTACTGTAAATGGGGCAAATAAACAAACGCAGCCAAAGTACTAGAGGGCGCAGCACCGAGTCGACCTTCCGCCGCCATCATGGAACATTCTTGTACAGTATGTGTAAGAAGTCCAGATACAGCATATTTGTTTAGCAGTAATGGTACTGCTTAAAATAATTTTATACTGAAAGTCGTTCAAAAAATTTCAACTTTAAACTTTTAATCCTTTTTTTGTTTTGTAGTAAGAGGCATAGAATTATTAAAGAAAATCATGTCAAATGATAAATAACTTTGCTTGGACAACCATAATCATTTTATTTGTTGTCAAACTTTCTTATGGTGCTCCTATTATTAAACCTGGCCATGCCTTTCCTTCATGCCACACATCCTGTTCCTGTCGTATTCAGGAAATCATGTGCAGAAAAAGTCCACTTTGCTTTATGTCACTAACGTAGGAAATTAATATTGGGATTTCATCATCGTGTCCAGCTCTTCATTCAAAAATTGGTGTTTAGTAAAGAACTAAATGATAAATATTGATGACAGCATGCTGGCAGAGGAGTGATCAATCGTTGCATATTTATTGGTGATATCTGATAACTGGCTAGTGGCTGAAAGGTCCCTATTTACAGCCGTGTCAAAGTCTCCTTTCTTCACACTCAGCATCAAGGTAGATTTCAGGGTGTGGTCAGTGGTCGGGTTTAGACGAGATAGTTTTTTTTCATAGAAAAACCGCACAGAGTTCATTCTCACATAAACTGGACTTTGACCAATACTCTTGTAGTTGTCATAGTATAACTCTGTCAGTAAGGTGACATGGTTACAGGCCTCAGATTGTCATTCAGCACTGAGTTACTTACTATGATTTATTTGACTGACCAGCCAGAGGAGTATTATTATTCAGTAATCTTCTACCTCTGTTCGGTGTCACTGGATATGAGAAGACCTTTGACTTATGAATCATATTGCTCGGTGATATCAGCCACACTATTGTGGCTATCTATTGTCATAATGGCCCTCTTCTAGGCTGTGTTATCCTCTGTGGTAGTGTTGGGGCAGAATACCCATGCAGCACGAAACTCATCCTGGCCAACACCACCATTCTCCTCTTGGATCTGGGTTTTTGTTTCTCATTCTGTCTGGAGTCATACTTTCACAAGTCTGTGTTCAACAACAACACTACAGGTCAGCTTAATCCAAACATTCCCTAAATGTTGGTGCGAAATGTGAACAGGATCTGTCAGCTTAAACACTGGATAAATGTTGATGGTGGAGAAAGCTGCGAGTAGTGGCTTATTAGCTGTTATTGACTGAAGTCATTAGTTGTCTCACAGACAATTTCATCCTTCTGAAAGTGTTAATACATATTGAGATTCTTTCTAACAAACTCACCTGACTCACACCAGTAATTGCCCTTATTCTGCTTTGACACATCTCTCCTTGTACTACTGTTGTTCAAGGCAGAATTGATGCGCTTTTATTGCACTTCACCTTCTTATATAAAAGTTACAATGGCAGAATGAGGGAGCTCATTATTGTTCCATCGCTGAGAGAGCAAAGGTAGTATCAGCGCAGAGTGACCTGGCCAGACGGTAGGCTAGAATGGAGGTCTGACATTTTGGCTCAGTACTTAGGATATTGGAGACAATGTTGAATGTGCCAAATCTTCCAAAATAAAGCAAGTGGCTGAAAAAGGGTGGTTCTGCAGTTATTGGCAGTGGTAATAAATTCATTAATAATAATAATAATAAATAATTTGTAAAACAATTACGATGCCAGTTAAATATAACATATTTTAGTGTAGTTAAAAATGGTGGGTAACATGTAAAGCTCATTCAGTTGATCTGTAGCAGCAGTTAAAGCAGATGGCCGCTGCTGGATGGGTTTCTGATCAATCAGGCCATTTTGCTTGTGTGAACTTCAGAGCTGTTTGGAGAACGCAGACATTTTAAATCGCTGTTATAAGAGCTATTCTGTTATTTGGATTAACATTAGTCATCGCTTTGAATAGTTTTCTCATGAGCTGTAATTCGAGTTTTGGTTGCAGCTTTTACACATTGCCAAATATACAATTCTGAAATGTAATAGCTCATGTCATCCATTACCTTAATATGGGTAGAGATTTTTTATTTTATTTTGTATTGGGGAGCTGTCATGCTTTCAATAAGGTTTCACCATTGAAACTCTACCAACAGTTAGTGACATCATCTCTCTGGCCCTGTGGTTGATCTCAGACACCCCTACACTACAGTAGGGATCCGCCTAGTCAAATTACCATTCAGAAAGAGCACCTGATTCTCCTGGCTGACAGAGTTTGGGTTACTTCTAACTGATTTTAGGAGGATAGAGGATGATGCACATCCTGCACTTTGTTTTAATTTAATTTGTATTGGTCCAATCCATTAGATGCATAAGTTTGTTATGTAAATGCCACAGTGAAGTGTTTAGACAGTTAATAGCTTAGAGTAAGACATTTTCTAAGACATAAACTTCTCTTGGAAGGTCTACTGTATGACCATAAAACTAATGACTTTCTTCAATTTCTGTGGGTGGTCCCAGTGGTGGGCCAATCTAATCTTGCTTTGCACCATTAAAACTAGCACTTTTTTTAGTTGGACCAAGTGATGGAATGGCAATCAAATGCAGCTGATTCTGTGGACCTCGGTTTGTTATCTCTGCCAAGAAGGTTATCTTTTCACTAGTGTCTGCCTCGAAGCTTGTCAAATTTATTCACTGCAGCATGGTACATTTCAATAGAATTCCTTGTATGTTTTTGCACGTTGTATTTCATTCTAAGTCGATGGTCACAAATAACAAATGTCCTGTTTTAGCCCAGAGATCCTGAAACACGAGATGAAGGTTTTCTTTGTAAAGTACAATGATCCAATCTATGTAAAACTGGAGAAGCTAGACATCATGATTCGTTTAGCATTCGTTTGTTTTTCTGTTAGCAAGAACTATATAAAGCGACATGATGGATTTTCATTCAACTAATGTCCTACAGAAGAACCCATTAAACTTTGAAGTTGATCTGGATAAAGCGGCAGATACAGGATTTCATTTTCACCTTTTTCAACCTTGCAAAGCATTTTAATTTTTTTAAAGAATATAACCAATCATACAAAAACTAGAGAGAGGATTGATTTAAATTTTGTTGAGGGATACTCCTTGGGGCAAACAAGAGAAATGATCATGTACTACCTTCCAAATGAAGAAAAAAACAGAAAAACTCTTCCAACTCAATATTTCCTAATATTTATGATGGATGTGCGTTGATTTCCGTTGTGTTGCTGCCACCACTGTTCTTCTGGTTAGGCTTTAATTTTAGCACTTTGAGATTTGATCCAAATGTAAAGTGCATTATAAATTAAATGTATTATTATTATTAGGCTATCACTTACATGTCATTTCATTGTAACTGAAGAATGAATCTGCTTGAGTGACAATGTCCTTTTTGGAAATGTGCTGACTTCTCCTGCATTGACAATGTTCTCTTGGCAAAACCACACTTAACATATCTCATTGTTTGATGCGTAGTATATCTTTGTCGTTACAGACAGGACGAATCGACAAATCCTACCCCACAGTCTGTGGTCACACAGGCCCAGTGTTAGACATTGAGTGGTGCCCCCACAATGATAATGTCATTGCCAGTGGCTCTGAGGACTGCACAGTGATGGTAAGATTTCCCCTTTCCCCATGCAACTCATCTCCCATGCTTTAATTTTTAACACAGACAACATACATCCCGAGATAAATGACAAGAGCCCATGCTTTTAGTGTGAAAGGCTTGGCTGTTGTAACACAGATATGGTGGCAGAGCTCACCCTCTGGATTAGATTAGGCTCAAATATGTGTTGTAGGAATCAGAGGTTGGGAATGATTTAACTGTTTATTGAGCTGAGGTCACTAACTTTTTTGAGGCTGTAGTTGTAGCTCCATATGTCCTTATTTGGTCTGTGAAAGGCTGAGGTTAGTGGGCGGCCTCTCTGTTTGCTGCTACCATTTCCTCACCTGAAAGTTTGTACTTCCTGTTAAATCCAAGTTAGACTCCGATTTTACCATTTCATGTTTTCAGCGGTACAAGCCCTGTAGTAACCATCAGCAGTCAATTCTCCCTTTTTTCTTCTAAGTTTACAGTGAAGGCTCTTTCAGGAAGTCACATAAAATCCAAAGGAAATATCTAAGAACCATAGGCCTCTTTCACTCCAGTAAAGGCCAGTGTTCATAGATCCACCATTTCAAAGATATTGGATAAAAATGGCAAGGGGCGAGGTGACCGACAATGCGCCGAGGAGCAATAAGCTAAGGTCATAACCTGACCTTCAGAGATTTTTGGAGAATATTATATTGACTGATGAGTCGGAAAACAGGGATTCTGTAAAAATCTGCTGTAAACCCAACATATCATTTCGTTAAAGAGCATTATATTTGGAGGAGGCCGTGCAATTTTGTGGGGATATTTTGCTGCTGAGGAGAATTTATGGTCATCAGGCTGTGATTTGAGGCTCAAACACAACTGGGTCATGCAGCACAATATTGATGTCTAGCGGAAAGAAAGTCCACCTACTAAGTGGCTCAAAAAGCATAGTATTAAAGTTTTGGAGTCAATCGGGAGCTGAACCCCATGAAGCAGAACCTGAGTGATTCATAGATTCATATCCCCAAAACTTCTAATTTGGTTGAACTAAAGCTGTCTTGAAAAGGACAGTGGCTGAAAATTCCACCACAGCAATGTCAGAGACTGATCTCCGGTTATTCAAAGTTGAATCCTTTTTCAGGATGGTCTCATGTCAAATTTTATCTGGATTCAACAATGTTTCTTTTTAGAGATGCAGACCAAAATAGGTGAGGCTAAGCATCTTCTCACAGCACTGTACATAGACAACATCAGGACAACTCATTGAAATTTAAGAAGCGATGCCTTTTAAAAAGATAGCATACATACTAATATGAAATAAATAGTATGTAATCATCCCAAAAAATCTATTTTAAATGAATGAATGTGAATGCAACAGTGCCAGCACTAAATAATAAAAATATATATATTTTCGGACATGGCTTTGTACGTTACATAAAATTTACTAGCAATAAAAGTTGGTGTTGAGGGTTGTTCCTAGACAATAATACAAGCAAGCTTTTCATGTTTTCATGTTGACTGTCAAGTGTTTACCCTTCCAGTATGTGGTGTACAAAGTTGAAGATAAAATAATATTTACCAACCAACAAATAGTCTATCCAAAACAAAATCATATTTTACTAGTAGGTGGAGTAAACAAACCATCGCAAGATTTCTGCTTTATTGTGTTTTGTAAACTGTAAAAAGATTTCATTAGACATGCTGACAAGGCTTCTGAACTGTTGATCACTACTACCCTCTTCAGGTTCCTTTTGGTAACTACAATTTTACAGCTGTGCCGGTGCAGTATTATAGTTGATAATATTTGTCAAGGTTTAAAGATGTTAAACTCCAGCAGTTTATCGCTGTTCTGTTGCTGACTTCTCGTTAATGGCCGGCGCAGGTTTGGCAGATTCCTGAGAATGGCCTTGTCACTTCTATGTCTGAGCCTGTCGTGGTACTGGAGGGCCACTCCAAGCGTGTTGGCATCATCACATGGCATCCAACAGCACGCAATGTCCTTCTCAGTGCAGGTGAGAACTTGCCTTACGTCCTAAAATCTACTAAACAGTCATTAAACTCTGGTTAACCTGCCAAACTTCGAATCAAATTCAATTCGAACAGAAAACTATAAAATATCATCATGGTGATAATTGCCTCAAAGACCAACTCTAAACGTGATTCATTAACTTAACTTCATGGTCAGGTTGTGACAACCAGATCATCATCTGGAACGTGGGCACTGGAGAGGCCATGATCAGCCTGGAAGAGATGCACCATGATAGCATTTACAGCGTTTGCTGGAACCGCACTGGAAGCCTTATCTGCACCTCCTGCAAGGACAAGACTGTTCGTGTCATTGACCCCCGCCAGGAGATGATTGTTGCTGTAAGCTCTTTCTAAATATTCCTTTTTGTAATTTCAGTTTTTGATAATATTCCATTGTATCAGCAGGGGGTCAAAGGTAGCTTTTAATCTAGAAATGTTTGTGATTGACAGACATAAACAAAGTGACCACAAGATTCATAATTAAAAACAAAACTAATGTAAAAGGGTAAAAACTGTTCTGGAAATGGTGACGTGGATGGTTGACCTCAGAATTATACTTCACAGGAGAAGGAGAAGGCACATGAGGGCGCTCGACCCATGAGGGCCATTTTCCTTTCTGATGGCAACATCCTCACCACAGGTTTTAGTCGCATGAGTGACAGACAGTTGGCCCTCTGGAACATGGTAAGCTGCTCGGTTTAGGCAAACTGCACTACACGATTCCAATCCTGCAAGCAAAGAACATTTTGTATAACAGCTATGGCATTTGATATCAAATGATGATGCTACAATTTGTTATTGTAATCCAATCCAAAAGCCAGTGACACCTGCAAGTTCAGTTGCACACAGGCAATGCTTAAGCCGGGATCAAGCGGCGTCTAAGGAAAGGGGAATGTGAGAGAAATTTTGATTAAAGTGTAATGGCATTCATTTTCATAACCCGCACTCTCTTACAATTTTAAATGAATTGATAATGTCAGCAATATCAGAATGTTTTTCCTCAGGTTGCAGCACCACCCTGGTTGAAAGAGGTGGTGCCAATCCAGACATTACTGTATTAATAGCCTTTCCACTAAACTTAAATGTATCATGCTTTTTTTCCAGCAAAACATGGAGGAGCCCATGGCTGTAAATGAGATGGACACAAGCAACGGAGTGCTGCTGCCTTTCTATGACCCAGACACCAATGTTGTTTACCTCTGTGGGAAGGTACACCAGTACTTTTTTAAGACCTCAGAGCCAAATTAGGCATTATTCTGTTTAAGATCTTATTTTATATATATTTCCATGTGAGTAAAAACAGAAAAAAACTTTTTTTTCCATCTATCCCTGAACAGGGTGACAGTAGCATCCGTTACTTTGAAATCACAGATGAAGCTCCGTATGTTCACTTCCTCAGCACATTTGTCTCCAGGGAGCCCCAGAGAGGAATGGGCTACATGCCTAAGAGGGGGCTCGATGTCAACAAGTGTGAAATTTCAAGGTAAAGAAGTCTACGATAGATGATTAAACATCATCTCTGTCACCAGATCTCCTTTTTCAGTTTTACTTCACATGATCTGATGTGGAGTTCCTGGTTTTACCAATAGAAGGCAGAGTGCAACCATATCATGGAAACCATTTTTTATGTCCGTCGCTGTTGTTGTTTGATATTGCATTTAATTGTGAATAATTTGTTGTTGTTTGTATTTGTCTAGGTTTTATAAACTGCATGAACGGAAGTGTGAGCCTATCGTGATGACTGTACCAAGAAAGGTGAGTCCTCATCCTAGTCTTGTTAGGCCTGTTTTATAATGTGCCGGTTGTAGAGTTCTCCTCACTGTTTTTCCTTTCCCTTCAGTCGGACCTGTTCCAGGACGACTTGTACCCAGACACGGCTGGACCTGACACTAACCTGGAGGCTGAAGAGTGGTTTGAAGGCAAGAATGGAGAGCCCATCCTCATTTCCCTAAAGAACGGCTATGCCCCAGGCAAGAACCGAGAATTCAAGGTGGTCAAAAAGAACATTTTGGATTTCAGGGGAACCAAGAACATCGAGAACTCGAGCCCTGCCATCAAGTCTGCCTCGCCAACTCCTTCGATCGTGAGTATTTGCTCTGTAAGATTAAATGTCCACGTGGTGCTGCAGTGTCTGCTGAAATTGATCACACAATGATCAATTTCAGCAGACTCTGGGTGATTATCTACAGATTATTACCTGAAAGAACCATTTGGTCTCTCCTCCTCTTTGTCTAACCAAAAGTTCAGAAAAATTCACTTTACTTTCACAATTTAATAAGAATATTTGAGAATCTTTAAGAAAAGAGTTTGAAGATGGTCGCTGACCATCTTCATGTGAAATTTTATAGATCTTAATCAACCCTCTCATGTCCCACAAACTGAATGTTCTGATGCAGCCCTAGGCGCCTTGTGTTGTGCGTCCTGCCGCACCTCAACCACATGCTTTTGACACAGCCCATGTGTGTTTCTGTAGTTCTGTTCTGTAATCTCAGCCCACTGGTTTTCTAGTGCTGGAAGAACATGTTAACCCCCAGAGTAGCGTGCCATTCTGCTTAGAATATACAGTCCAAGAGTGTATGTATCATCTTTCCACCGGAAGTGTCCTGTGCACTATTGAGATTTTGCGTAGTTTTTATATCGGTTCAATTTCTTTTTCACATGAGTAGTATCGGTTTTGATAGAAATATGTACAACATCTCACTCGTCTCTTATGTGTCCCACAGAAATCTGAAGCTAAGCTGGAGGAAATCCTGAAAGAAATCAAATCCCTTCAGGACCTGGTCAGCAGTCAAGAGAAAAGAATCATCAAACTTGAAGAGCAAATGTCCAAAATTGCCATTTAGCCACCTTTATCCCAACCGCTACAATTCAGGACGTTCCATTGGCTGGGAGGAGGGCTGGACCGGTCACTGCCTATCTCAATGACAGTGTTTTGTCTGAGGCCTGCCTAGCAAGGAGCCTGTGATACATTCCAGATGAACATTTTCTTAGCCAGCCCCTGATCCCCATTAAGCACAGGTGGGATAAGGACATGTGACAAATTAAGCAGAAAATCCTCTTGCTTCTTGGAGTATATATTCTTTTGTGTGGCAGTCATTTTATATTTTGTCGGCTTGCATACACACACAATTCTCTACATTAAGAGTTATGACAGTATCCTCATTTGTCATCAAATACCCAAATATATTTAATTAGGTAACAGTGTTCCTGCTCCTCAAATTTATGATGTTGCCAAATTTTACATTTGTTGTTTACATCTCATTAAGTCTCAGTATTTCATTCTCCCTCTGTTTGGGAAAATTGAAAATGTAAACCAAGAAATGAAAGGCAGTACACCTTTTCTGTAAGGATGAGAATTACATTATTTCCTTAGAAATTAATTTAAATAAAGAACACAGAGGGATTGATGTGTCATTATAATTGCGAGGCAATTAATTTAGTTCGGAGACACGTTTAACTTCAGTCTACATCAGGTCCACAGATAAATATGACGTGTACTGCTTCACAAATTAACCTCACATTTCTGCTAATTCCTCTCATTCCTGCTGTTTCCCATCACTCTGACTGTTGGCAACATTCTACTTGAACGTGCATTCTTCATTAACATTCACTGTATGTGTATTAGACAAATTGACATGCATTCCACAAAACTCATTGGCAGGTCTTAATGCGGGGATGGATAATGCTCCACTTCCCCCGCTGTAGTGACTCACTTACACCAGTTGGTTTTCACTGTGACCGTTCAGTGCACGGGTGTGGATTTTAGACCTGATATTTAGGATCAGTCATTGACCTCAGTGTTGGGTTGTGCTCAACACACTAGATCAGTGCACTTGGATTATTTGTGCTATCTCAGATCTGTGGCTTCTGAACAGACATTGATTTGAAATTACACCAAGTAATCACAAGTTTCTAATAAAAAAACTGGCCTAGGGAAAAAGATGCTAGGGATAGTGTTGATGATAGACCTCAATGACCTAGACTCTGAATATGTGCCTCGTTTCTATAGTCTTTTGGGGACCATTCCTTATGGATCTTTTGTGTTTCTTATAGGGTTGTGTGTATCCAATTTGGTTGATCCGAATAGCTGGGTTCTTGCTTCAGTCTTAATTTTAGCCTTTTCCTTGTTCTAGCTGTGCTCCTGCACCTCTTTTAGCACTCCCACTTCTTGTTTTTGTTTTTTTGTTTTTTTTAAAGGTTACTTCTCAGATGCCCCCAATCATGATAGTTACTCCGATATCAAGGAACCATAGATGTTTGGGATTAGACAGCTCTGATGAAGCTCTTCCCGCAGATTTGTTTCCCAGTGGGAAGCTGAGACGGGGAATGGTTCATCTGTTGTTTGCCCTCAATAATTGTTACCACTGTAAAGACCTGAAAGTGCCATAGAGTTGACCACGGAAGTGTTGGTAGGGGATGTTTGTGTGAGTAGAATGAAGCGTTGGTAGGCACCCGGATTTGAAACCACTGATGTATGCTTAAAACACTGTTGTTGTTCAAAGGACCCCGTTCCTAAATTGCAGTCTGTAAGCCTCCTGCATGAATTCAAGATGGTCAGCCAGTCCATGGTGCTACAACAGCTAGCATTCCTTCACTGGGAGGTTCGTCAGAATTAAAAAAAATGTTGCACTTTCCATCGAGGTACGGGTTTTCAAAACATAATCAAAATTTATGTGAAAGCTTTTAGTTGAACACAGCCTTTTGAATCAGGGCGTCACAATGCAATGTGAGCATGGTGTTTTAGATCAGTGAAAGGAAATCTACAGTTACAGGAATATGGGACTGTCAAAAATTCTACTGCCCTATCTTGTATATTAGACTCCAGTTTGGTAGATTTTTTATAACACTGTTGGCAAGAGAGGTACGTTGGATGTGAAGTTGTGAATAGCAATCCAAAGGGATGTCGTAGGTTGGAGAAATGAGCAGCTGAAAGATAAATGTATGTTTGTAATAAAGGTCTACAAAAAAATGAGAGTTCTTTGTAAATAACATGACCATATTTTCTGTTTGTTTTTTTTTGTTTTTATTTTGTGGTTGTGCTGAAGAGGGTATTTGTATAGGTGGTGGGTTATACATTTTTTTTCTAGTCTGTGTTCCCTGCACCTTGCCAGAATGCATCAAGAGAAACTTAGATGAGAACCAAGAGGAAGTCTCATGTGGAGGACTGCTCAGCATTCTTGTTAATTATTCTTGCTTCAACTATCAAACATTGATAAGAAAATTAATAAAGACTTTTTTAAAGTGGGCTCATTGTGCAATTTTGAATTTGCAAATGCATTGATTTGTTGGTGTACATTTTGCATTTAGTTAACTATAAACAACAGTATGGCTAATTTATGTCTTTACTATACAAACAACTATTACTTCTAAGGTTAAGGGGAGTAAGAGTTTTGTGGTTCTTAATGCACAGAAAAAAAAACATTGTTGGTTGAATTCATGTTTAATTGAATTCAACCAAAAATGTTGGTTGATGTTTAATAGGATTTTTGCTTCTTGTTTGACAATAACAAACTAGAAATGTCCACTAACATCATTGACACTAATCGATTTGCGATCATTGCAGAGCACACTCTATGGTGATGTCATCATCCTGACATTTTACTCTGATCTGCTTAAATCCAAATTAGGTAATGCCAATGATATTTTTGTCATTGGATTATCAGCAAAAATATGGTTTCTCATAATGGTGGCAAACAACTTCTTGCCTTTCAGAGATACATGAAATCCCTTTGAATGTTTCTAGATCTATAACTTATTGGTGGTAGTGCCACCCCTGTCCATTACTGCTCTGTTATCTAACGACCCTTCTACAAATATATAAGTTTTAATCTGTCCAATTGTCCACAGTGATGGAGCATCATGAGTTGTCCATATGAGTCAGTCTCAAAATATAATCAACTCTTTGGCTCACGATACATCCCTAAACAAAACTTAATCCAAATCCCTTTTTTGAGACAAATCGTGGTTGAACATATAACGTCTTCCAACTCTTGTTGGTTAAGTTGAAGAGGGCAAATATAGCCATTCCCCATATTCTATACAAAACTAAATTTTTTCGTTTTAGACTTGTCTTCCTCTTCTTATGACAGAACAAGTCTATGACATCTAAGAGTGATTGGGAAAAACGAGGTCATTGGTTTCCTTGTATTGATGGATTTGTCTCATGACTGCAGTGAGTGTGGGTTCTTTGGGTGCTGTAGAGGTGGTAAGTGAAACTATATTGCCTGTAGGAGTAAAGAGATGCTTTAGTAATTGTTGAATTTGTGCTGGTGACCTGGCCAGGCTGTACCCTGTGTGAGCTGTGGTAGGTTTGAGCCTACTTGTTACGCAGCAAAAAGATTGTCTCGTGTTTACAGAAAATGAAACAAATAATTCATTGCTTTTAGTCTATTTTGACAAGGCTACCAACATTCTTTATACACACTACTCCACAACAATACAAATAAACATGCACAACTATTTTTGGTCAAAATAAGTTAATGTGTAATGGTGGTTGCAAAGACCACAAAATACGTATGATCACCCGCCACGTTGTATTTCAACGAAGGAAAGCAGACGTTCTACAATTAACAATTGTAGACATATGATTTTTTTTTTAAAGTTTAAAATCCCCAAAACATCAAAATGCGCCTCACCAGTAAATGACGGTTATGTGATGCATAAAGATTTATGAAAACATATGGGCAGTATTTTGATTATGCTCCCAAGCCCACAGGATTCAAATCCCACTCCAGAGAAGGAGCTTATGTTCAACTGGAAATGGGAAAAAAGTGATAGGAAATGCATTACTGTTTAGTTGTGTTTGAAAAGACAATATGAGACAATTTTGTGACGGACACCATTCAAATATACCCTCACTCCCTTTGTTCATTGTTGGGGATACGAATGTGTCTGTGAGACATTAAAATAGGGCATGTATTGCAAAAGTATGAATAATCCATCTCTTGTTTTCCTTATGGAATCATGAACTTGGAGAAATTTATAGTTTGATTAGTTTCCGGCTGATCAGCTACAATATCATCACCTCACATCAGCTGTTAAAGTAACTGAAAGAAGAAAGGAGCAAGAGCAGCTTTGAAAAGACTGCCTATATATTCTAACCAGAGATAAGTGCCTCTGCAACCCGCTGAAGTTTATATGTTCTCTCTGTACATGTGTTTCTGGATGAAGGGTTGTCTTGTAGCGCTGTAGATCCAGGGTGTAATCAAGGAGGAGTTAATTAGAGAGGACTCAGTGGGAGGCATAGGAGTTGTGGGACTCGCCCCACCAAGTACAGAAATACCCATTTCCCTGAAACACGGGACTCATATACCAGCCTTTGCAGTAGTTTAAATTAAAAAAATTCTGTTTAAAGAGTCCAAAGTTGAACAAATAAGCAAAAGTTGTGATTACTGACACATTCATATAAAATCTTAAGTGTTTCTCCATGTTCTCTTCATGACTGGTGCCTCCAAAACAAGTCAGGAGAAGAAGAAAAAAAAGAGTTTGATCCCAAATGGATTCAGAAGGATGAAGAATGGGAGGTTGAGAAAGAGGGAGGAGAGGCTGAAAATAGAGGGACGGATCATCATTTTGCAGTGAGGGGACTTTTTAGAGAGCACACTCCAACAGAACAGGAACGGCAAACGCTCGGAAATCCTCCTTCAAATCACTCTGCGTCTTATTTATACCGTTCTCGGTCGTCCACTCCGCGTCCTGCTGGTTCAGAAGAAAAGCCCATTCTGTAAGTATATACATTTTTGATGTGAATATAGGCGACAGAAAGAAATATGGACAATTATTAAATGTATTTGAGGGTAATTTGTGTATTAAAGGTGACAACACATTGAGTAACGGTAGAAGTGGTATTGCACTAGTGTATGAGACAATTCACTGTGTTTGAGTTGAGATTTCAAATTTATGCAACTTCATGCTTGTAGTCAATAATTTTTCAGTGGGAAAAAAATTGCACCTCTCAGCATACTGCATTACATTGTCAATTTCTTTACTGATTAATTTTACATACAGAAGTTGAAATCAGTCTATAAATGAAGGTGCATTATTATAAGTTAAACCACCCACTAGTATAAATTTATAAAGTTGTGTAAACTTTACTTTTGCATAAAAAATACTTCCCCTTCTCATGCTTAAAGTGCATTTTCGCCTCTGCCAATGAGGTGATGTTTTCACCTGTGTGTCTGTTTGCAGGGTTACTCAAAGAATTTTGAACACATTTTGAGGAAGGTTTTTCATCAGGTAGGGAATGGACCAGTAATCAGGATCAGAACTACGCAGCCTTTGCAGAGGCTTTCATTCTCACTGAGTGTTGTCCAGTTCTAGTAATGAATACTTTTGGAGTTTAATTAGATTTATAGCATATCATTTTAATTGTTAAACTGCAGACACTTAAAACAACCTGAGTAAGATTGTGATTTGAGAAGTTTTTACCAAAGCCAGTGGCTCCAACTTTAGAATATTGGGGATTTCTGGGGAATCATTTTAAACATTTCTCACCTTTATTTGGACTTTACCACTCAAGCTTTTCAACAACTATTTACCCTTCCAAACTGAATTTTGTTTAAAGCTTACATTAGAAGTAGTTGTAAAATTGCATGTCTTGCGTGTAAACATATTAAATATACTAAATACAGTAACAGCTCATGAATGGAAAAAAAGATACATAATTAGAAAATACACTGAAAAGTCTTTTGTTTTAAACATCGGTCATCAAATGTCATTAGATGGATTGCTTACATATTTGGTGTCTGATGGCCTTCGTTGAAGGTGATGTGGATCCTCCTGTAAAACACAGAAACATAATTAAGGTTGTAATAATGATGAGGCAGAGCTGACCTGTAGATGTACATTTAAGGAAGAATACCCAGCCCATCTGCTCCTGCGAAGTGTATACCATAAACCATAAAGTTTAACCACACAAGGAGAGTGTAGGGTTTTACACTACAATGTAAAACAGAGCAGTGGCAGGTTGACTGTAGCATGATGTTGATTACAAGCTTGTATTTACAGCTTAGTACAGTGTAATTACTTTAAAAGGTTTTAAATTTTAGCAGACTGAGCCCCCTAAAGCTCTACCTCACACTATGGAGGATGGAGAACGAATAATGGATAAAGAGTAATGTATAGGTTGGTGATGTTTATTCAGTCGGCTGTCCTGTCAGTAAATGCTGGTTTCACTGGAAGCAGAAATATCTTTGTCAGGTCTGTGCTGCTGCTGCGGCCTGTCCTACAGCTGCTGCTGCGTCTTGTAAATATAGAGCCCACAGCCACAGGTCTCCCACGCCTCTGTCCTCCCTCTGCAATATGGCTTCCTCTTGGCTTTGGTGTGGTGGATGGGTGGCCTCCCTCTACTTTACAAATTATAAGGCCTCAGTTCCAAAGTCGCTGTCTCCACCCCAAATAAGTAATGACTACTCTGCTCCGTTCTAAAATAGAATAACATGAGGAATGGCAGAAAACGTCCAGATAGATATTGAAGTTGGTATTGCAGTCAGGTTTGTCATGAATGGAGTTTTGTAGTTTTGTGGATTCGGTGTTTTGAGGGGGAAAATACGTTTTTACAGACGTTGGTTTTAGATAACCTTGTATGTTACATTTTGTTTTGTTTGAAGACCTGCTACTATTTATTATTAGATGCAAACAGAATCTCGGAAAGGGTCAAAAAATTTCTCAAAGCAGCTTATATAACTTATCACAAATCCTGGAAACAGAGGGAAACAACTTGCCAGGTTTAGTTTAAAAAAATGCGCCCACAAGCTCCTCATGAGCTGGAGCCACTGCAGTGTGTTAATAAGAGAGCTTTAAAGGTGCCGGCAGATCGATATTGAGCAAAAGCGGGCTGGCTGTGAACTTCAGGTTTTTGCAAGTCTTTTGAAGCGGATTTTCTTGTCAAACATGGCAAGAAATTCTTCCAGCTTTGTCAGAGCACAGTGTTGGTGGAAAATAAATTTGGAATGTTTCCTGTTTTTATTACTTAGTTTCTTAATTTAAGACGGACATCTTTTTTGTTACAGGATCAGAAAAGATGACGTTCCACGCGGGGTCTCTCGTCACCTTTGTGACGCTGCTCTCACTGTGGTGTAGATTGTCTCAAGCCACTCCTCTGTTCTACAATATTTCACTGGATGGCAGTGGGGATGAAACAGAGCCGGAGCTCGTTTTTCCAACTTCTTTCTCCACCAGAGCACCTGTTCAATCTACAGCTGCTACAGGAGCTCCTGCCCTCACCAATACCATCACCACCACCATGATCCGCCTCAAAGACTTTGTCCTGACCCGAGTAGTGGATTTCCTGCAGGAAAACTTGCTCATCATTATCGTTGTGACCTCTCTCCTCATTGTCATGGTCTTCATCATCTGCTGCGCCTCTGCCATGAGTCATAAACGCAAACTGGAGGCCTACAAACCACCTAATAATATTCCATCAAGGAAGTATGTGTCTGAGAAAACAGGGGGACCCAAGGATTCAGGCGAGATCCAGGAGAGGCCATATGCTGTGGACCATGTCAAGAGGATCCAAACGCAGAGCATGGCCTCCCCCAAGAACCTGCGCATGCCCTCCAAAGCTCTAGTGGGAGAGAAAGGGAGAGACGTCAGGTCCTCGCCTGACAAGGTCAAGAAGGTCAGGGAGGCAGAGGAGATGGAGAAGCGGAGAGAGGAGCCCAAACACAAAGAGCATCCAAAGCACAGGGAGGAGGTGCAGCAGAGCCCCAGCACCAGCTCCGGCTCCAGTCACCCAGTCTGCACCTGCCATCTGAAGAAGGGCCACAACTAGGGCATACAAAGTGAAATGTTTTATTCCCGACATATAAATCAAACGACACAGGTTGGTTATACTACACATTTATGAAGAAAAAAGAAATAGATTCAAGGGTTTTGAAAATGCACCACTTGCTGCAAATATTTGTAGTTTGTGTAAAAAGAAAATGATGCATACGTAATTCATTATCAAATTTTAAACAGTAAAATCCTTAAGTAGTTTGTCCCTCATAAGTATTGATTACTGCAGTAATCCTCGTCCACATAGACTGGAACAAACTCCAGATTTCTTTATGTGGCACGGCGACTTACTCTTCACTCAGAGGTCCCAGGAGTTGCTGCCGAGTCTGTGGTGATACTCATGCTATCGAACAGGTGGTTTTCAATGGCATTCAGTTCAGAGCTCATTACTGTCTTGAAGGGTGATGTCATACTCCTCCAGAAAGTGAACACACACGGGCCAAAGTAAAGGCCTTCGGTAAAATCCATCAAACCTCAGATGATTTCTTATTGTTCTGGCATGTGACGGTCATCATGGTGGATGCTGGTGGTCTCTGCAGCTGCAGTGGCTGGTTTCTGTGGTGCAGAAGGTGCGTATGTTGAGTCTGATTCTGGTGGTTGTCCAGGGTGCAAGAAACCTGTCATTTGTCCTCACTCTATAATTCCATGGCAAGCTTTCACCACCCTGTCAACTTTTCCAGTTGACTACATTAACTCCAGCATGGCAATGGTTCAATCCTGGTCCAGTTATCCAAGACTTACAGATGTAATTTTATCCAAAATTTTTATCACTCTAGAAATTCTGCTTTCAGACTTAAGACTAAACTTTCTATACAGAGAATAATCTCAAAATATGCCCCACATGTAGATAGATACCACGAATTTAAAAGCAGCAAAATCATTTTTCTCATATTTGGAAAAGAAAATGAGTGGTGGGCTTTTAAATCCCTTGAGTGTAAATATTCTGTAAATGTGTAATGACTCAAAAAAGAAATTGTTGCAGTTGCAAGTAAGAGATGTGTTGTTGTTTTTGCATTACTACTTGAGAAAGCAATGATCATGTAAACAGATAAAGCTAAAAGTCAGTGAAAATATGAACTCTAATCTGATCCATTATGTGATGTGAAAATGAAAAATAAAAGGATGAAGTACATGTGACAAGAAATCAAAAGCCATCAAATGCAACATTAATCAGGTTTGTAAATGTTGCATCTCTAGTTACTAAATTTGACTTGCTTTAAGAAGATAAGAATAGACAGCAGGCGATTTGGCAAAATATGCATCTATGCATTACTGCAGCATTTTGAATTTAAAGTTGCAATCTGAATCACAAAGTCATTAAAAGTGTAGTCTATCAATTATGCCACTTTGTTTTAGAGACAAGCAAGTATTCCTGTCTGATACAGAAATGTATCTTTCCAAGCCAGCTAAATCCAAAGAATCTCTTCTTTATACCATGCTGTAAGCTGTGGCATAATTTTGAGCAGATTTAGCTGAACCCGATACTTAGAGCAAACTCTTTGCTGCTGTAAATAAAATAAAGGGAAGTGCCAGTAAACATGATTTGTTTTTTCACAAAAAAAACACATTTTCTTTATATTTAAATTAATATTTACTAACATTAGTTTGCATTATTAATTATTTGATGTCATATCATGCTGTTTTACTTTAAAAGCCCAAATTTAGCTAAGTTTAAGACCAAAAAGCAAACAGAAAAACATACACTGATCAGCGATAACAATATAACTACTGAAAGGGGAAGGCAGAACGATTACCTCGTTACAATGGCACCCATCAGTGGCTGGGAAATATTAAGCAGGAAGTGAACAGTTGGTCCTCAAGGGGGATGAAATGGGTAAGCATAAGCAGTTACGTTACAGTGGATGAAATTGTAATGGCATCTCAAGAACTGTGTAGGGTGTTGCTTGCCTGCAGTGGTTAGTACCTACCAGAGTGGACTGAAGAAGTGGTGAACCAGGGAACGGGTTATGGGCAAGGTGGAAGCAAAGGAGTCTTGCGCAATATGAGGCAGGTAGTTTTAATGTTATGGCTAATAGGTGTAAAGCATCTATCATTCTACTAGGTTTGGATGACAATATAGATCTGCGTCCAGCTGTGAAAGAATAACAGTTTGTGCTTCTTTAGCTTTAAGCCCTTTGTGAATCTGTGTTTTGTGTTTTTTTTTAAAATAGCAGGTAATTCTTATATGTAAGGTAAATAAAGGCATTTGTTTTTATTGTAATGATTTGTAACGATTCAAAACATCAGGGTTAGAGAGTCAGCCGGCTTGTGTAATATGTCTATAATTTTAATTTTAAAATAACCCCTTTAACTCTGTTCCATTCCTCATGTGAAGGACTAACAAGTACACAAAATGTTTGATAGGTCTGAACTATTCATGGAACAAAATGTGTTAAAACACTTTCTAGTCAACCAAAGATTGTTGTCCTCAAATGCCTCCTCTGTAATAGTAAGTTTTGTTCTTTACAAAATGACAATGGTGTTTTTCTTATGTTGAATAAAACTGTTGAAACCCATGTCCCTGTCACTGAAAAGTTACAGTCTAAACTTTCAGAGTCAAACTACAGCCCAGAAAAACCTTAAGATTGAAAAAGACGAGGAATGCGGTGTAAAAAAAGACTCTACTCACTACATGCACATTAAGTTCAGCTCGGAAATCTATAATTTTGACTCATGTCTACTCAAGGATCAAGGGTAGGCCAAACTATTTTTAAGGCAGTTACCCAAATGTCAGATGTGTGATGTGTGATCTCTGGAGAAAAAAAACACAGCGACAGCAGCTCACCATCATTAGGGCTGGCCTTGGTGAGGCAGCTGTTACCATCACATACTCAAACACGCCAAATACAGAACGGCTGAAGGTATCAGAGCATGAAGGTAAAGAAGGCCAATTTGTATTTCGCTGGCTTCTGGACAAGACTGTTTGAATGTTTCAACAACAGACCAGCAGAAAACCGGATACACGCAGCGTCCTTTGCTCCAAGACATGTTTTCATGCTTTGTCTATGAAAACCTTGGAGAAGGTAATTTGTCCCAGGGAATAAAAAAAAGAAAAAAAAGAAAGTTAAATAACAAAATGTCAAGTTGGGGAGAGTACTGTCTGACCACATCTTAAAAATGTTGTTTACATTCATTACAAATGTATTGAAATGTGCATAAATGACTAAAGATCAAACATGAAAGATGACAGCACAGGATCTCAAAAGCAAGCGTGACTTGGTGGGGGCCGAAATGTGAGCCCTGACAGAGTCTCGCACCAGGGTCAGATTCCCTTCTCTTCTCAAATTATTTAGCACTTCATTGAGAGAAAATACTACCCTTTCCCTTTCACGCTTCCCACCAGGCAACGTGAAGACACTAAACCACAGGACCACCCAGCAACCGCCTCCGATATCTCAATAAATGTTCAGGTTTAATGAACCTGACCCAGACAAGTGAAGATTTGGGTCACTTTACTTTTTTTTTTATCTTCAAATTATTCTTACTGGATTTCTTGCTCTACATATGTTGACCCCTTTCACTGTTTGTCACTGACAACCAATAGAACCTCTCATAAAGTCAAACTAGAGTCGGTAACACAGCACCTTACGACCGTAGTTAAATTTTGATGAGCATTTGTCCGGAATTCTCAATAGCAGTAAAACAACAGATGAACCTTTAGATCACTTATGGAGCGTGGACTGAGAAGCCTGCCGGTCTCTGTAGAGGATACCTTGATGAAGGAAGAGATACATGGTAAGATCATGGCGCTTTGTCTGTCCATTTAAAATCAATTGTACGAGCTTTAAAAAAATAATCGCCTTGAAAATATAATAGTTTAAACTATAAGAATCGTTAATCTGGCTGGTGAGTCACTAAAAATAATTCTCATTATCAGAGTTATAATGAACAACTGATGTCAACTGATTTTTAAATGGCTCACATGTCTAAGAAGCTAATGTTAAAAGTAATTCTGCTGCAGTTATAGACAATTATCAATAGATTCATTAATTTTCTCATATCTGATTCATTACTATATACCATGTATTAAGCATTAATATCATTAATTGTAACTTATACACCTTTATAAAATGTGCCTTAAATAAAGTGATATATATATATATTTTTTTTTATTTACAGCATTTTCTTCTAGTTTTGCTCTGTGTCTCTCCACCTTGCAGTGAGTCATGCTTTGGAGCAGATGTGTCCTACTGCTTCTCTGCATGTGTTCTCCAGCCTCCGTCATGTCATCTCCCTGTCCTACAGGCTGCTGCTGTCCTCGTCTAGGACTGATGGTCCTTTGTGAGTCTCTGGGTCTCCAGTCACTTCCTCGCTCTGTACCTCTCAGTACTTCAGTTTTATCTGTGGCCAGAAACCAGCTCTGTAACGTGGACCACCTGTTTCGGCCGTTCTCTAGCCTACAGGAGCTGAGCCTCAGTCACAATCTGCTGGCCCGTTTCCCTCGCGGCCTGCCTCCCAGCTTGGAGTCCCTGCTGCTCCAAGAAAACCTCATCACTTATATCACCTCAGGTGTCCTGCAACAGCTGCGAAACCTCACTCGCTTAGATCTGGAGTACAATCGCATCCGTACCATCCAACCTGGGGCACTTCAGCGTCTGAACAAGCTACAGGTCCTAATACTGAAGGGCAACAAGCTTACGAGTCTCCCTCTGAATCTTTCCCATTCACTGAACCATTTAGATCTCTCAGCAAACTGCATTTCTGTTCTGGACCTGCCCTCGCTGTCTGCCCTGGTCAACATGCACGTCCTGAAAATAAACAGCAACTGCCTGCGTTCTGTCCCAGAAAGCGCTTTCGATGGTCTGGCACGTCTCAGATCTGTTGACCTCACCAACAACCTGTGGGTTTGCCAGTGTGACATTTTGTATCTTTACCGCTGGCTGCTGAGTGGCAGAGTGAGGATGGCTACAGACCTGGTGTGCACTGAACCCGTTCACCTTGCTCATCGTTTGCTTCTGAACCTTTCTCTCATGTCCATCTGTCCTCATGTCCTGAAGCTAAATGAAGAAACATACAAGATGGACTTCAGCACAACACTGGAAAGAAAACTGGAGACACTGCCCATGGAAACAACTGGACGAAACTTGATTGAAAACAAGTATTTGGGAAAATACTCAAAGCAATTAGAAGAAACGACCCGTGGATTCCTTTCCAAAGACCCTCTAGAGACTCACACGTTAGTCGAACACTACTCTTTAGAGACTCTTACCTATGAGGAGTGCTTATCCTTAAATAAAACGCACACCGTCAGTCCATACCGTTTAAAAAAAACTACAACTAGCCACCCTGATGGAGAACAGACATGTAGGGATAATATAACAAGTCAGTACCATCAGATTAATGCAACTGCAGCAGCAGGGACACAATCTTTTCCCTCCACGTATAGACATACACTCTGGCTCCCTCGCAAACCACTCCCGCATTTGCAACGAGATTCCGCAGTGATAATCTCTCTTCTTGTTGTGTTGTGTGCATTAATTGGTATCTTCCTGATGGCAGTGCTTCTTCTACTGAAGAAGGTGCTACTGCATCATCAGAGGGTGACTCCACTTCATGTAGGATCTGGTGGATAACATCAGCACTGACACAGTGAATGTTTTCACTCGTTTTATTCATCGTAAGCACACATTGTCATACAATATTCTGTTATAATTTGTATGATTACTAAACTTTTCATACTAAATCCATCAAGATAGATGAGGGCATTTATACAAGCAAACCAAATAAAGACAAATTGCCATGAAAAAAAAAAGTTTATTTCTTATCGTGTAACTAATTTGTGTTCCGTGTAGAAAAGCACTAAAAGAGTCTCTGTGTACAATTAAGGCTCAGAGTTGTCTACATTTTCATTCTATTAAACAAAAGTTGTTGACTCAAAAATCATCTATGATATAATTTCTGAGTATCTGATAAGAATAGATTAACACCATTTTAACACCTGGCACTTTAACAATATGGGAATAATGGTTTAAAATTAAGACAGTCACTGGCAACCCTTTTCCCATCAAAATTTAAAACTATGTATAAAACTCTCAGAAGGATGAAAGAAGTGGTATTTTGGTAACAAATCTTCCAGAAATGACTGCAATGAAACGTTACAGGGTCCATAATGAATAGTTACAATACGTTATCTGGTGACTTGTACACTCCTCACTCCTTCTTGTCCTGCTGTTTAAGCCTGTAGTCTGAAAGTGCTGCCTTTATTGCATCCTCTGCAAGCACTGAAAGAAAAGGAGTACGGAGTTTTTATGAACGAAGAAATATATTTGAATTGACCTAGAAAAAAGCAGTTACGATAATATACAAGAAACTCATATATATTGTTTAGAACTGTCAAAGGGAATTAATCAATATTTTTGCACTAGAGCTACATAACACTGGATGTTTAATTTCTGATACTTATTGCAAGTTTCACCGGACAGAAACTTTTACCAGTGATGTAGACATATCTAGTTAATCAAAATTGATCACTCCAATATGTGTACATGCAGCTCAGGTCTCTGCCATCCATCCATCCATTTTCAATTTCCCATATGTGATTACAATACCTGCATTGGCAAGTGGGGATAGTACACGTGGAGAAGTAATCTTATTTAATCAAAATTTCCAACAGTTTTAAAATCTATAGTTGATCCACACGGTGGAAGATTAAGAAGTTTAAAAGATGAGGACACTTTAGCTTGGTGAATAAGACCTTGAGTGTTTTCTTTTGTACCAAGCAACAATAAGCTTGTAGCATGACGTGTTTAGCTAATTTTACTTACTTGAATTTGCCTGTATTGCTTCAATGTACTGGAGGACAAGGCAATAACAATGCTGTGCAGCCCTAATGTGGGTCAACAACTTACAGAGGTTGATTTTTAGCCTTTGTGTTAAAAGCAAATCTCACTGCCTTATATTTAAACTAACTTTGAACTTACTAGAGCAATGAAGCTTGACTGGTGGGAGGCAGAGTTCCTTGGCAATTTCTGTGTTCTTGATCTTCAAAGCTTCATCAACCTACAGGACAACAACACACCGATCAGATCCATGACAAAGCAGTTTGTTTGTTCCCTTTATTATCTGTATGATACCAAGTTAACTCACCGACTTCCCTTTCACCCATTCTGTTGCAAGGGAACTGGAGGCAATTGCTGATCCGCAACCAAATGTCTTGAATCTTGCGTCAATTATCTTGCCATTTTCATCAACTTGGATCTGGATGAAATGTAGACCATAAACCCCTAGCTATATAATCGGTGGTTGAAAGTCATGACGTCACGAATTAGCTCGGAGTGAATCCTTATATCCTTACCTGAAGCTTCATAACATCACCACACGCGGGTGCACCCACCAATCCAGTCCCCACATTCTTGGCGTTTTTATCAAGAGAGCCTACATTTCTTGGATTTTCATAGTGGTCCACCACCTAAATGGAAAGTCAAGAAAAAATAATTCCGACACAAACATTTTGAGAATAAATCTAAACAGCACACTAGTTCCATGTTGCATTAAATAAAACGTAAGCTGTCAACAGTAGCTATCGTTAGCACATACGCAGTGACCTAGCTCCAGCGCTAATGTCAGACAGCATGCACAGCTAATGTCACCTATTAATGGCTGAAGTTTCTCTCGTTTTAACTTACAAACACGTTTAATTGCCTACCTTTTCGTGATATAAGCACAGCGCCTTCAGGTTTGGGCTGAAACCCCTTCTGCTAAGCAATAACAACGAGGACGCAGAGTTTCGTAAACAGACATTCGCCATATTTTCGATACAATCGGTTTACGGAAATCAACGAGAGAGTACGAGAGGAAGAACAATCTTTTGTAGACAAGATTTAGGAATATGAGAGCGCCCCTCAGCGTCCAAGAGGTTAGGCTCCGCCCCTCACAATACTCTGGGCTGTCTGGTTGGCTGTTACCAGGCAGACAGCATTTCCAACATGGCAGCGCCAAGCAACGCAGAGCAAACGCAGTTACAAGATATGGAAGAGGAAGATGCGGGAATGGACGAGAGGGAGATGGAATCGGAAGAAGAGGGCATGGGGTTAGAAAATTCAGAGGACGAAGAGGACAATTCGTCGGAAGATGAGAAAGAAAATGAAGCCGAAATCCAACGGCTTGAGGAACAGGTAATTAACTAACGTTAGCAAACCAGATAATGAGAATGAATGAGTGGTAAACAAGGCCATCTACAATAAGTTCGTAGGTTTTAATCTACAACGTCATTGTCTTTGCACCACCTTAATATAAACTAGAAACATTTCCCGCAAAAGTTAACCGTTGGTATCCCAAACAATCAAAAGCGCGCTTGATACGTCATTCACGTAGCTAGCTCCAATGCTAATCTGCCATGCTAATGACTTATATCTCTTGTTCCACTTTCATCTCCACACCTGCATGCCGTCATGTAAGGCAGTAGACATCATAGCTTAGACTGCAGGCAGAAAGGGTTTACGTGTAAATATAAAGTACACCATGTCCTGACTTAGATGTCACATGTGAGGTGTTAAATCATAGAAATCTGAAATTCATCAACGTTAAAAGGGTAACTATTTGTTTATAAAAGTGGATACAACTTTTTAAAATGTTTTAAGTGTTTTTGTGGAAAAAGTGAATAAAACGGTATCAAATTTTACTTTACAGTGGACTGTATGTACACTACCAGGTTTTTCTGTGTCACTCAGGGATTTGATGTGGTGGATTATTTCTTAAAGCAATGATAAAACACGTATTATAACCACGATATGGTGGTTAACCGCACCCCACCCTCCAAAGTTACAGCCACCAAAGAGTTGGGAAACAATAAACAGTAGCAACACAAAATCATAGAAGCAGAAGAACAAAGCAACGCAAAATCGACAATGAAACAAAACAGTAGAGAGCTGCATAAAACGGCACCACAGAACAGTAGTGGCGTAAAGCGGCAGCAGTGCAAAACAGCACAGACACAATCAGCAGAGAGTTACAGAAAACTGTAAAGACAGGAAATAAGAACCGCTGAAAAACAGTTGTGACATAAAACTGCAACACAAAACATTAGCAACATCACTAACAAATATTATAGTGACATAATAAAAAAAATCAGTGATAAGAGCAACAGCACTAAAATAACAGCGATACAAGCAACACCAAAAACAATAATGTAATAGAAATGGAAGAGACACAAAACCATTGTGACAGGATATACAAACTGTCAGAAAAACAGCAGTGACACAAAGCAGTAGCAAGGAAAAGGAATGTAGCAGGTTACCCTAGAAATCTGCGGAATTTGAATTTAAAACACCAAGAAAGGAGATAATTTAACACATAACTCTGCAAAAGAAATATTTGTCTCATCCTTGAGATAAGTTTAGTCAACAAATAATGTTTAAAACAAAAGTCTAATGTACTCAAAACTATGAGTTAAAAGGGACTGGTAGGATATTGAGTAAACTGCACCTTGGTTGAAATAAAGTAAAATGATTCCTCATTAAACTAGAAAAACATTCCGATGGCACAAACCTCCACCAAGGCACAACAGTGCCCTACGTTCAGTATAATCCATGCAGATTTCTCTATTAGTGTCTGAGTTATTGCCAGCCTCTAAATCTACCGACAATTCCAATAAACTCTTGAGTATTTCATTGATACTCTGTGGCCGGTCGTCTCGTGCTTCTTCCACTTCAGCAACTATTTTCAGACCCCAGCTCCACCCCCAAAGAAACATCACAGGAACACTTAAAACAAGGAAGCAATAGAACCTTTGTGACATCACTACTCTGACGGCTTTTTTGTTTTTTAAACACGTAACATCACTAATATTTAGTCACATCTAGGATATGTCAAAACCTGCCTCTAGGTAAAGTTCCCTGCAAATCTGTGCTAGTTTTCCATAATCTTGCAAACAAACAAACAGACAAACATGAGTGAAAGAATCCCTCCAAAACATAACCTCCTTCTTTGTTGGGGAAAATTTATTTGATCAGGCTCTGTATAGTGTTGAAAGAGCATATTTTTGACCCATCTATGTACTAGGATTTGCTGACTATCTTCTCACCATAAAACTTTAAAAAAAATTTTTTTTTATATTTTTAATTTTTATTAACTAGTGCCTTGTAGTAATGCAGTACTGTCACCAGCAGGTAGCAGCTCTGTCTGAGGCCCTTTTTCAACCGTATTTAACAGAAGAAGAGTGCTCTGTTACCATCAATGCCAGGCATGTCACTGTACCAGCAGCAGAGGCATGCTGCAGCCAGCTAAGAGTTTAGCGTTGAACTCTTTTAAAGGGGAATGAAAACGAGTTGCAGTGTCAACTCCGCCTGGTAAAATTAGCTAATCACAAGTCTATCACAACTATCCGCAGTCATTTGAAATGAAGGCCCTCGGTGGAAAAAGGTTAATTCGCAGTTCAACCATTTATTGTGAGCTTTGTCGGCAAACAAAGTGAATTTGATGATAAACGTGCAGAACAAACGACAGCCCTCATCTCAAGAATGATAGTTAAAGATATGTTTCCCATCAAGTTAATGGAAAGCGACATTTTGGACTTTAGTGGAGTTTTAGGGTGGGAGCCTTGGGATTTGAATAATAATATACGAATACTGCACCCAGACTATCAAATTGTATTTTCCCCTTGAAATGCACAGCCTCAGCTGATACCATACATTTCTGAGTGTGTGACATCACAAGGCTGGTCTATCTTTATGAGGAAACTGGGTAGATAGATGCAGTCACAAAATACCCCAACTTGTATCGACACAAACTCTTGTAGCTTTCTCAAACCAAGAAAAATGCATTTATCAGGAGACAGATCTCAACCTCCTGGCAAGTACCACGTGATCATGGCATGGTAATGCAGTTATTATTACAGCCTTAGAATCACTGAGAAAGTTGCTGAACATATTTGATACGACTTTTTTGCATTATTTCAGCTGTCCATTAATGCTTTTGACTACAACTGCCACGTCGATCTCATCAAGCTCCTGAAGCAGGAAGGAGAACTTAACCGCCTGAGAAAGGGACGACAGAAGATGAGTGAACTTTTCCCACTCACTGAAGGTTGGTGTATGTTGAATGTATGCTCCACAATTTTTGGGAAACAAACCCCAAACAAACAAGCTACAGATTGCAATACTTTTTCTTTTATTCAATATTATGAAATTCATGAATTTTATTCTTTAATGTCTTGAACAGCTCTATCTGGAACAAACAATAGCCATTCTTTAACTCAATATATTTTATACTTATTTATAAGTATTTTTGTTAAATTTAGAGTGCTGCCAGTCACTTATAAATTAATTTGAAAATGTATATATTAAACTGGAGTTACTTTCACTGAAGTGAATTTATATCAGGCAGACTTCTCTTAAAGAGTAGTCATAAGTAAAAATGAGAGTTTCTCGATTTCAATAATCGTCAGAATTTTGAACAATCATTAGAATTGCCACAATTCATTACGGAGGAAAAAACAGCCGGAAAGTCAAATATTACCATCCCTATTTAACATTTATTTCACAGTTTGATATCTGACTGGTGGTCATTAATGACATTATCTGTTTTCCAATTCTTTGCTCTAATTGGAGAATTTAATGATGTTTCAGCACCACCGACTGTTGTCTCCAGGAGCTTAACATTTTATTGAGCATCCATTGGTAGGAATATCAGGAATCCTTAGTCGCCAAGAGATAGACCACCCTGTTTTTTTTCACATTTTGGTCTGAAACCATATGATACAGCAGACCCTGATTACTAGGTGGAGGCAGTTTGTAAAATATGCAGCAAAACTTTAGCAGGCAAAGCTAATAATATCAATATCAAAAATATAACAAGCTTTTTTTTTGTTTTCGTAATATTTGTTTTTATTATTGCACCGTGATTAGACCTATTCTATAATAATATGATAACACAGAAAACAGTGTTTCAAAATGGTTTGTTTGAATAATCCTCAGCTAAACTTTAATGTTAAGTTTAAGTGAACTTGCCTTGGCCTCATGAGGATGTTGAGAAGAGATATTGCTGCGCTATATTTATGATGGTACCTCTGCATTATTTGCAACTGAGATCACCCCACTTTTTAATTTCTGCAGAGATCTGGCTAGAATGGCTCAAAGATGAGATCCGTCTGACTGAAGAGGAGCCAAACCGTGAGAAAGTATATGAGCTTTTTGAGAGAGCTGTAGAAGACTACATCTGTGAGTGCATGAACCCCTTGTCACAGGCTTCAGTTTGATATCAAGTCTTTGTGTTATCTCAACTTTAAATTCTGTCTTTGACCCAGGTCCAGATATCTGGCTTGAATATGCACAGTATTCAATTGGTGGTATGGGCTCACCAGGTGGGATAGACAAAGTGAGATCCATCTTTGAGAGAGCTGTGACAGCTGTGGGCCTTCACATGACAAAGGGACAGATGGTTTGGGAGGCGTACAGAGAGTTTGAAAATGCCATTCTGTCCACACTACAGGTTTGTGTTTCCATCATGAGGAAAGATCATATCATTGGTCAGGAAGACTGGGTGATTGTGGAAAGATTTTGAATAGCAATATTTTCTGCTTAGAAAATAACGTCATGATTCTCTTCATTATTTATTCATTCATTCAATTTTGTTGCACTCAATTGAAAACAAAAATATGATAGTGTAAATACCCCACACCACACCTCCAAGTGTCATGAGATATTAAAAGATCCACTTGTTAACTGTTTGCATGGTATACTAAACAAACTACACAGAGTTGTCTATTTATAGCCATGGATTTGCAATCCATTCCAACATGTTAGCGACTCAAATGAGGGGATTTGCACAACAAATACATTTTTTGTATAACAGATTTATCTGCAACTTCAGCATCACCGACATCACCATGTATTTATCAAGACACAGCGCTGTTATGCTATAAATATTCATTTTTCAGAAGTAAAGATTCTTAATGTAAACCTCAGTCAGATAAAAGATCAATTAGGCTGAAAATCTAGACTTACAAATTGACGAAACCTGTCTAGTTTCTGATATAGTGTGAAAAAAGTTAAGTCAACCGAGAGCATGGATTTATACCTGGCTCCTTTTTTCTCATTTGCCCCTCTTATGGGGGACGGTTCTGTACTTTGCTGCAAATTCTTTTTTATGGTGACTGTGTAAATTTGTGCTGCTAGAGATGAAGAAAATTGTGGCAGATCAGTTTTGTTTTTGGCTTTCACTGTCTTCTCTGCATCCAAAAAAACTTCCATATCTCAGAATGGGAACCTTTTTTTATTTTTATTTATTTATTTATTTATTTATTTATTTATTTATTTATTTTTGGTGCCAAAGGGACATTGTGATTGGGGTGATCTTTCTTCTGGTTTCATTCTGTCTTTTTTTTCTTATTTTGCTCTCACATTGGTAAACAGCCTTTCCCCCCACAAAAATGTGGGTCTCTCTCTCTCTCTTGCACTCACTGACATGTTGCAAATGTTTGCATCACTCTTGTCAAGCCAATGTCAGAGCCAGACGATTTGCGTCGCTCACATGAGAAAGACAACGGAAGTAAACACAATCACTGCTTTGTATTGGTCGTGAAGTTACAGATACATCTAAAACCAACCCCTGCCATGTCTGATCTCACAACATTATGCAGGAGCGGGAGCAGATTGCTTTTATACGATTAATCGCCCAATACCAATGGTCAGGCATATACTAAGTTTGTGATTCTGCTTTCTGACATGTCTTTGGCTGAAGAGTTTTTTTTTTTTAATTATTAAATTTCAAAGACAATATTAGACTCTTCATTGTGTATTTATAATAGTAAAATATAATAATAATAATAATATAATAATAAATAAATAAAAACAAATAGTTTTGAGTCTGAATCTATCTCTTAGGTTTTAAACTAAATGGATATTAATTGAATTTTGACAAAAGATTTCCCTGCTGTTTTGTTTCCACACAGCCTCCCCCTGGCAGGATTCCCAGCGGAGAGGAGCTGGAGCTGCTGAACACCCAGCTTGAGCGAATCCATACACTGTTTCGCCGCCAGCTGGCCATTCCCTTAATGGGTGAGTGATAGCTCTCCTCAATAAAAGATTCCTTTTGTTTGGGCCACCCAAAAGAACAATAAAGTACAGTTGTAAAATGCAAAATTTAAATAATACAGCTACCTTGTTGTTGATGTGGCTTTTAAATAGAAATTGGCCTTTTCAAGCCTTGACCGAGCTGCGAGATGGTCCAGTATTGTGTTGAATGTATTTCTGGTACAGCTGACTAGAGACCACATCAGCATTTCTATATTGTTTGAAACACTTTACAATCGGAACCTTTCATTTGCTGATGTGAGCACTGAGGTATGGTGACAATATATTAAGTATACAAAAGAAACTGTGTTTTCTATTGGTTAAAAACATTAATGGATTTTATCACAATAGAGCTGGTATAGTTTAAAATTCTAGTAATACATAGTGAATGGGGAATGGAATAGAATGTTTCAACATCTCAGCTTCGATTGGAGGATTTCTTTATTAGATGTAGCACTTTAACTCAGTATAAAGTAGGGCAGGGCTATTAATCGTTAAAAGATCGCATATCGATTTAGACATATATTCGATCTCATTTCTAAAGTTGGGGGATTCTTCAGCATTGGAATTCATAACATAAACTGCAGCAAAACTCATTACCTTAGCTGA
Source organism: Lophius americanus (assembly GCA_037951165.1). NCBI lineage: Eukaryota > Metazoa > Chordata > Actinopteri > Lophiiformes > Lophiidae > Lophius > Lophius americanus. The sequence continues at coordinate 1,528,056 of JBBDHG010000024.1, read as the reverse complement.
AGCTTGTGTTACAACGAGCAAGGCCTCTTTAAGCGCGTGACCTGATGGGCCGTCATTTGGGAATGGCGACTCTAGGGAATGTCTTGTGAGTCCCCTGTGCTGGAATTACTGAAGAATATTTTGCGTGAATACAAATTAACTTGATAAAACTTTGACATTACTCATGAGTTTTAATGTTGACATCCTAAATTAAAACATCTGCAAATGTACACAATCCAGCACACAATTCTTAAATTTAATGTATTCTTCTTAATGTGGCTATTAACACTTGGTTTTTTGTAAAGAAATGGTATTCTGTTGCTTTACAGACATGGAAGCTACCTATGCTGAGTATGAGGAGTGGTCTGAACAAGGCGTGTCTGACACCATCATATATCATTACAAAAAGGCTTTGCAACAGATGGGGAGGTACAAACCTTTCGAGGAGTCACTGGTAACTGGCCTGAATCAAATTCCTATCAATATTTGTCACAGCGCTCCTCTTTATGACAAAAAATGTTTGTAGTTTTTCACGTTTGTGACATCTGCATGTCATTGACTCGCTACAGCTGGCAGCAGAGCCTCCTAAAATTGCAGAGTATCAGACCTACATTGACTTTGAGATGAAGGAGGGCGACCCAGCCCGGATCCAGATAACCTTTGAGCGGACTCTAGCTGAGAACTGCCTGGTTCCGGACATGTGGGCAAAGTACACGACGTATCTTGTAAGTATTCGTCAGTGTTTGGTAAGGTTGGGCAATTCATCGAAACTGACGTAATCTTTCCTACGTCGGTTATTTTGTTTATTTTATTTTATGTCGGTCACTTTCCACACGGTTTGTGTGTTCATGTAGTGTATCCTTAAATTTGACTCCCCCCCTTCCAACACGTGACATGAGAGCAACATGTAGAACTCCAACACTGAGCAAACAGTAACGCGAGCAGAGTATACCAAAGAAAAATGCCGAGAAAATAATTGTTCATTAATTGTAATTGAGGTAGAAGGTTAAATCAATCGATTAATTGCCCCACAATAGTGTTTGGTGTGTTGCTTTCTTAAACTGGCTCACTCAGACTGTTACGTTTTCTCTGCAGACTTTAGACCAATTTCTCATGCCAGTACCTCCCTTTTTGAGTGTTCTTTCTCAGAGCCTTGAACTTGCCGACTCCCAACAACGCTGGAGCCTTGAACCTGCCAACAGGAATTAACAACGCTGATCACTGTTGCCTGTTAATTAAAAGAGCAGAGCCAGGAATTTCTCCAACATCTCCTCATGAATATAGTCATCCTTAAACTGTTGTAATTTAGGTTCATTCACTATAAATTAGGTTTTTATGGATTTTGCTCTTCTGAAAAGAGTAACTCATTTGATTTTCTATAAACTGGTTAAGTGTCCGGATCCCTTTTCCTCTCATATTTAGATCTTAAAAGTTTGCTGGTTTCTGGTTTATTCAGCAGTGATGCCTGAGAAACTGTGGTTGCTCCTAAAAGCGAGTCTTCATATCTTCAGTATTAAACATTTCATCTCCTAAATTTAAGTTCACTTTAACTATTTCATTTGTTCTTCAGGATCGCCAGCTGAAGATTAAAGACCTGGTTCTCTCCACTCATGAGCGTTCCGTCAGGAACTGCCCCTGGACCATGGGATTATGGAAGAGCTACATGCTGGCTCTGGAGAGGCACGGAGCCGACCATCAGAAAGTCTCAGGTAACCTCTAGACTCTAGAGGTTACGAGAGACATAATATGAATGTCAGAAATGTTTGTTGCAAATACGCACAACTTAAAAACACAACCTGCCTTGGAGGTGTCATTCTTTCTCTAGAGTCTAGAGAAAGAATGACACCTCCAAGGCAGGTTGTGTTTTTAAGTTGTGCGTATTTGCAACAAACATTTCTGACATTCATATTTTGTTTCAGTGAACTCTGTTTCCAAAATTACAAGTGTAAAATGTGTTAACCCATTCTGATAAATTGGAACTGCCTTCTTTCGTCACAGATGTTTTTGAGAAGGCACTGAACGCAGGTTTCATTCAGGCTACGGATTATGTGGAGATCTGGCAGGCACAGCTCGATTACCTAAGGAGACGTGTGGATTTCAGCAAAGGTGGGAGCAGTTCTGTGACTGGAACAGAATTTCTTTTTTTTTGTTGGATGGGATTGAATCCACCTGTTTCTCACATCTCGTTGGGATTCTTTTTTTGCAGAATCAAGTAAAGAGTTGGAAGAGCTACGAGGAGCTTTCTCTCGATCTCTAGACTACATGAAACAAGATGTTGAAGAAAGTAGGTGGATTTTAGTCTGCCTTAGTTTTGTGTTTATGTTATTTCTGGTTTGGTTTAAAATGAATTCTCTTGTGGTCATAGGGTTTGGTGAAAGTGGAGATCCATCTTGTATAATAATGCAGATCTGGGCGAGGATAGAGGTAAGCAGTGTTTGTGGTGATGACCGTTTTGTGGAGTAGGATGTCTTTCTTGTTAAATTCTGGGTAATCTGTTTGTGTTACTTTAAACTTATTTTATTCTTTTATGTTTTTGCCCATAAGTATCCTAATTAGCTAGGTACAGGGGACACCTGTCCTATCCGAATTAGGTATTGCCGAATTGCAATGTCTTTCGCTTGTTTACATGATCTGTGATCTTTTCCGATCCGGTGTTTACATGTATTGACTCATCTAATTGGAAACAACTTTCTGACATGTGCAGATGATCCACAATCCATTATCATTAGGTGGTGATAATGTTAGGATGAGCTGGGTGCCAACCGCTAAAATGCGCCCAGAAGAAGAATACGACAAAGAGGGCATGCGCGGAAGAACTGTTTTGAAGTCGCCATATTTAAAATGTTTTGCGGCGCTGTGCGTGCGCTGAAAAAATTCCGCCAAAGCTTTACGTCAGGACGCTGGGCATGCACAGATACAACTCAAACAGACCGCTTTCCAAAACAGTGTTTACATGCAGCACCGTGCAATCAGATAGGCTTTCCGAAAAGGACTTACACTACCTCCTTGCAAAGGAATTAAATCTCATTCGGAAAGGGACTTTTCTTTTGGAAATGGTGTTTACGTGAAACATATTTTTCGGATTAGGCTTCTTTTCCGTAATTTTTTCCGAATTAGGTTGTCCTTGTAAAGACACCGAATGTGAAACCTCTGATTCAATGTGCTTTTACATTTTAAACTTGTTAAAAGGTCAGCATTAAAATGATGTTATGATAAACTTATGTTACTAGGTTACCTTTGAAAAATTATTAACAAAATTATTAATAATAATAAAAGTCCATTGATATACATGAAATACCCAAGGAACAGTTTCTTAACAGTTGCAAAAATGTTCAGTAAATGGGACGGGTTTAGTTTAACTGCATCAGTAAAATCAAAATCAGAAATGTTTTATTGCAAAGTAAGCTAACATCGACACGTAGTGACATCACGTGCAAATCAGCATATATCTGACCATACTTATAAAATGAAAATATTTATGGCAGAGAAAGAAAACTATATTTTAAAATGACTATTTTGGATGTTCAGGTGTCTTAAAAAAATCAGTTTGTAATCTTCGTGTCATCAGATTCCATGAGGAAAGGAATCTTTTTTATTTAAATATGCATTTTTCCAGGTGTTATACGAAAAAAATATTTTTTTTAATTTTTCATAATTTTCCTTTGCCACTTCCAGGCCCTACACTGTAAGAACATGCAAAAAGCCAGAGAGCTGTGGGATAATGTCATGACAAAAGGAAATGCCAAATACGCCAACATGTGGCTTGAGTACTATAACCTCGAAAGGTTTGTCAATCAATGTCTGATGCCTCTGAGTTAAGATTCATTCACAGATTGTGTCTGGTGGCCTTTACCATTTGCTTTATCTGTAGATCTTATGGAGACCCTGTTCACTGTCGGAAAGCACTCCACAGAGCAGTTCAGTGCACGTCGGACTACCCCGAGCATGTTTGTGATGTCCTGCTCACCTTCGAAAGGGTGGAAGGTAAGTCCTAAAATGTCTCAAAGGTGAAGGAAGAATATTGAATGTTTTTGTGGTTTACAATGCATCTCTATCAATTATAGGTTCTCTGGAGGACTGGGACATGGCGGTTCAGAAGACAGAGACCCGTTTGAACAGGATAAATGAGAAACGAGCAAAGGTAGGAGTCAATTTCAACATTCTATTAGCCAAGTGTCCCACTGCCTCGGGCTATTGTTACAGTGGGCTATCCATCTGTTAGGCTGCAGAGAAAGAAGCCAACTTTGTTCGCCAAGAGGAGGAGAGAACTGATAAGCAGCGGAAAGCCAAGTTGGACAAGAAGACTCAGAAGAAGATCCAGAAGGGAACTCGAGCTGGAGAGAAAAGGAAAGCAGAGCATGACGATTATCAGAATGAGTGGAATGAGGACCCAGGTAAAAAAACAATAAGATGAACCCTTTTTGTTTTTAAACTTGAACAACTGTTTTGTCCTAATATTTTTTTGCCTGTGTGGCAGAACAAGCTCCTAAAAAGTTAAAGGGAAATGTGGACCACACAGAGGAGCACATGGAGACTGAGACAGGACTCTTAGGGAGGAATGCTCCCCCTGGCTATAAGCCTGCTTCCCTTGGCACCCAAAAGACCCAGCGGAGCACCGCGGCTGCTCCCGAGAGGCAGAACGATGAAAAGTCAGAGCTACGCAATGATAACTGCAGTGTTTTCATCAGTAACCTGGCATACACACTGAAGGAGCCAGAGGCAAAGCTCAGAATGCTGTTTGAGACCTGTGGGCCCATCACACAGATTCGCCCCGTCTTCAGTCCCAAAGGGAGCTTTAAAGGCTACGGCTATGTCCAGTTTGAGTCCCCGGTGTCTGTCCCTGAAGCACTGAAGCTGGACAGGAGGGAAGTAGAGGAAAGGCCTATGTATGTGTCGCCCTGTGTCGACAAAAACAAAAATCCTGACTTTAAGGTAAATATGATCTCTGCTAGAGAGAGATTTTGGGGATGTTAGTAAAACACGTTTTTTAAACCTCTATAGATAATTGAATTACTCATGATAATTCTACAACATATTATGAATTGCCTTGAACATTATCGGTTAATAATCCAATAATCATCAATCAATTTACATACCACTGATCAGGATCTGCGTGGCATTGATTTCATTAAATCATCAGGAATCTTTGTTATATACTACTGGAAGGTACTGAAACAAAAAGATATAAAAAATACTGTATTAATTGCAATTGTATGTAATATTCAGAAGGTGAAGTCAGAAGAAAACGTGATAATGTTATCAATACTAGTGACCATATCTCGTTTTGTGTCCCTGCAGGTGTTTAAGTACAACACATCATTAGAGAAACAGAAGATCTTCATTTCCAGGCTGCCGTTCTCGTGCACTAAAGAGCAATTGATCGAAATATGCAAAAGTCATGGCGCCATAAAAGATGTTCGTCTGGTCACGAATCGTTCAGGAAAACCAAAGGTTTGGCTTAAAGAGGAAGACGGTGTCCTAATGTTTTTATTATTGACTTACTAATAATGAACACCCTTGATGGTGCAGATGCTGAGCAAGCTGAAAGTACATAGAGTCTGACGCGTGAACTCTCTTCTCATTGGCTCTGCAGGGTCTGGCATATGTTGAGTTTGCTGACGAAGCTCACGCTTCTCAAGCAGTAATGAAAATGGATGGCATGGTGTTAGAGGGAAACAAAATCTCTGTTGCCATAAGTAACCCTCCTTCCAGGAAGATGACAGATAAGCCAGGTCCCAACCAGTCCACATCAGATATGATGGGGCGCCAGGTCTTTGGATCGTATGTCAATTTATTCATTTTTTTCTGTCACCAAAAATGTTCAAAGTGATCTGCTTGAATATTTAGAACTCAACTGAAACAAATCTGTTTTTTCTCTTTCCAGGAGAGGGAGAGGACGCACACAGCTCTCGTTACTCCCTCGATCTCTGCACCGGCAGAGTGGGTCTGTGAACAAGGCAGAGAACGGGACTCTAGCTGAGCTGGTTCCAGTCGCAGCCAATGCAGCAAGGGAGACCAAACCTTTGTCAAATTCAGATTTTGCCAGGATGCTCCTCAGTAAATGAGAAGATGAGCGACCACCTTCACACTGAAAGCCATCTTGTGTCCTTACAAATTAATGTTGAAGTTTTTTCTGTAATGGTTAACTGCCCGCCCTTTAATCCTGTTATCATAATGTTTTCTGCAAGATTGCCTTAATCATGCAACTTCTGTCCTCCACCACAAACCTTTCTCCAAAATGACTCAACCAGTTAGTTTTTATTTCCTGTGATCAGGCTCTTCTTTTTTAATGAAAAGATTACCATGTTAGGTTTGTAAATATACTGTATCTAAAATGTTATGGCCTCGAGTGGCGGTGTCTCTTTTTTTGTGTCATATGAAAGGGGTGTGAAAGTGAGTGCTTGCGCTTGAGAGAGAAAGACCATGTTTTGGAGAAATACGTGGTTTTGTTGTAAACTTATGTTGACCTCATAAGGACAGCGTGTTAAGATTTTGTGACTATAGTACAAGTAATCAAAGTTTATATATCTACTCTTATTTTGAGTTCTAATACATACAGCATTTCAGTGGTATGGGATGGACTACCCTTCCAAGTGTCGGCAAACTGTCATGCTGGCTTATGAGATCACAGTATGCGAGCTGCTCTAGGGTCACATCACGGCGCTCATGCTTACTCAATTGTATTTTTGGAACTGTTGAAAGTATATTTCATAACTAGTAAAGTGTCTGTTCAGAATGAAAATGTCAAATCACAGAAATTACACATTTGTGTGATTTTATGTGCTTTAGAACAAAATGCGTTCACGTGAACAAGATTTTGCACCTGTAAGCAGGGTGTAAATGTAGTTGATCAAACAGATTGCAGAAATTCAATTAAAAAAAATATTAGGTTTTGATTTGCCAATAGTGTAGAGCTGTAATGATTAGTGCATCAACCACTTGCTCTGTCCAGCATTTCAGTCTCACGTCTGCTTTGCTGCTATTTTGCTATATCAATAATATTTCAGTCAAATGAGCGGACAAAACAAGTAATGATATGGATTTGGACTCCAGGTAACTGGTTGGGAATGAAAATTTCTCTGTAGACTACTAGCTGAGAAAGATAGGCACATAAAACATTGATTATAAGGTAAAGAATTAGTTTGAGTCAAAAGAAAGCATTATTGCTAGATAAATGGCATTATGTAGAAACCAGTTTTGTGTACATGAATAGGTTACAAGCTAAAATCTAAGTAGTTTTTATAAATGTCTTATGTATCAGTTTCACCTTTGGAATGCAACTAGGTAAATTTAATATGTTTCACAGTTACCCATCAGCATTTCATGATTCTTGTATGTTGCTGTAATTAACTCAGACAAGACTGTCTGAGTCAATAACAGCAATTGACTCATTGCAGCGGCTTCACAGCAGAAGAGAATCTATGCACTTCCCAAATGCCAGGAGTTCACCAGTTATGTTTCTATTGTACCGGATGTGTTTGTGTACATAATGTGTGTAATATTTCAAAAAGGGTCACACTAGTTTCTGATAAATAAAAGTTTTCAGAACAGATGGACTAAAGTTACATGTATTCTCACCACTGTGGCCTAATAAAAAAAAGAAAAAAATCTAAATATGTTAGTGTTTATAAGTCATCTGTTTTATGTTCTGTACTAGAAAGTGGTGATGGTGTGTGGCTGTTGTATAATTTATTTAGTCCATTTTCTGTATTAAATATAGACGTAAATAAATGGCTATTTTTGTTCAATCATAGTATTTTATTGTGTGTTGCATTACCACCCTTGTATGTTTGGATCCTGCAAAAAAAAATTATGTCTTATATTTTTCTGGTCAAAAACTTGTTAAAATAAAATTATATCTGCTCCAAGTTTGACACAGCTCTCCTCTAAAATCAGCTCAAGTCATTGTCAAAGTTATCAGAATGTTTTTATTTTAAAATAATCAAATACATTGAAGCTCATAATAGTGTTATGACAATGTTTATCCCAAAAATAATGACCTAAATACTCTCACCCACACTTTATCTGGAAATCACTGAAGCTTCTTAAGGCAAACTGCAATGATGCGAAATTGGGATTCAGGATTTTTATATCTTACAATAATATACATAAAATATATATTCATGTTTTTATTATCGGCTGTCAGCCATTTATAGACGAAATATATGAGGACATAATCCAAAATCAAATATCTTGGAGAAACTACAAGGTAATAAGGGGCGTTATGCCCCTTTAAACATGAGCCGCAGATTAAAAAAATTTGCAACAGCGGAATCAAACTTCCGCACATGGGTACGTTAGAGGAGTACACTAGAAAGACTCACCCGTTGCCAGTGTGGAAAATTATAAACTTCAGCCTGGTACAAAGTAGTGCGGACCTTCTAGGCACCACGTTCTCTCAGCGGTTAATGTGCTTCTTTATGTCCGTGGAAGGAATGTTCACTGAAAGATGTGTCAAAGCAGCAGGAAGCGACTGCAACCTGAAACAACCACTCTGCACTTTTTCCCTTTATTTTAAGTTTCCATCGTTTACATTGCCCTCTTCGGTGCCCGAAATCATGATGCATGGATGTGCTCTGAAGTCTTCCTCATTTTTAAAAAACCCACTTGAGCAAATGATTCACAACGATTAGACTTCTGGTTAATATTTCACTGGCCCTCTGCAGGTACTTCCGGATTATTTATAAGGAGAGTGGCTGCTTTAGTCAGGGCTATACTGTCTGTGAAGAGACAGTCTGTGTTTTAAATTTTGTTGTCTATGGACAAGAGTCGATTTTAATTAGATAAGCTCAACCTTTTAGTGAAGCACGTTTTTAGCCTAAACTATTTGACCCTTTATTAGAGTTTTTTTTGTTCTATAAGTTAAATAATCATGTTTAGTAAGTCCACACACGTGGTAATATGTTACAAAAAAATCCTTCATATTGAAAAGTACTTTCTTATAACCATGGGTAACACCTCCTCCTCTGTGGCCCCTTTGACTTGTGGTGTCCCCACAGGGCGCCATGTTTGGCCCCTTACTATTTGGCATACCCTTGCTGAGTCTGTGTCATATTACAAACATCAGTAATGTGGCACATAATTTTTTAAATAAAGAATAGAGGTTCAAAATGTGCATTTGTTCCTAGTTTTTAACTCATATAAGTCTGAATTACCTTTAGACCACTGAACCTCGGATTGTTTAAATAAGAGCATTATGAGTTTTAATACAACAGATGATTTCAAAGCTATGGAATATCAAATAATCCATCTTTGTGCAGCAAATTTTAAGCTTTCCTAAAGATATGAGTAGATTCTTCTCCTTGCTGGGGCCACCATAGTTGATTTTCCATCATACTTCCAATCCCTAATAAGACAGAAGTCCTTCCACCGAATAAGACCGAAATGTGCACCTTAGAGTGTATTTTGATGGGAATTAGAATGCTTTGAGACTCCTTTTAGTGCATACTTACGAATCAATGGCAAAAAAAATGACTGTATGGGAAAAACAGATTTTATTTAAAACCATACTTAAAACAGCAAAATGTCATTAGTACTCCTATAATCCTACTGCAGTTTCCATCAATTGAGCAGGTATAAAACTAAAACTGAGACTGGCGAAGTAAAGCACGGCAAGTTGTTATAAATAAATTTTAGATAAATCATGACCTCTCTATTGATGCTAACATCTCGTAATTCCGTTCATCTCCCATTTTTAGCTCAGTTGTGGATTGGAATGGTCTGTTTGCATTCTAGACACACTTGGTCTTGACGGGCTGCTGGCAGACCCACAGCGGACTCTGTTGTAGAAATCAACAATGTGTCCAATGTCATCTCTGTGCATTTGGCTATAAAACGAATGAAGGGCCGTACATCACCCTCATTGGCGGTGTCTAGAGCTGCATAATATTCAGCTCTTTGTTCTTTGCGAATAGTGACAGGTGGGTATCGTGCTTGCATGAGCACAAGATTCATGAGCAGCCGTGATGTGCGTCCGTTGCCGTCTACAAACGGATGCACGTAGACCAATTTGTAGTGGGCAAGAGCTGCATATTCCACCGGGTGAAGCTGCAGTGCCTCCTCAGAGTTGAGCCACTGTGTCAGCTCCTGCATGTGTTTCTGCAGGTCCTGAGGGTGTGGTGGGATGTGGTGGCCCACAAATACTTGGTTAGTGCGCAACCTCCCTCCTTCCACAGGGTCTACATAGCCGAGGACCCGCCGGTGTATCTCCAGGATGTCACTGACGGTGATGGTTCCTGTTCTGGACAATAGAGTAGTGTTGATGAACTTCATGGCAGCATCAACACCTATGGCCTCGTTCTGCTCCTGCAGGCTCTTCCCAGGGACAGCATAACGTGTCTCAATGATGTGGCGGATCTCAGATAGAGTGAGCGTGCTGCCTTCAATGGCCACCGTATGGTAGATGTGGTGGTAGTACGTTTCCTCCATCACCCTGCGGAGTGCAGAGTTGCCTTTGGGGATGGACATCAACCGGCGTACTTTACTGTCAATGATGCCAAAGTAACGGTGGTCAATCTCTTCCACCAAGGGAAGAGTTCGGTCTCGACTGACCAAAGCTCGCTCATTACATGGTGAAATAGCTAAGGCTTTGGTGTAGAGTTGGTCTGCCTTGACAAGATCCTTCTTCTCCTCTAGAATGGTCCCCAGCTCTGTTAGGGCATCAACAAAATCTGGATTCATACTGAGAGCATGCACCAGAAGCTTGTGAGCCTTCTCCCTCTTCCCCTGTTTCTTCATCTCCAAAGCCTGCAACAGCGCTGCCTTGGCCTCGAGCTCCATCTCTGCAATCAGAACATTACAATGACCCAATAAATTCAACTACAGGTACAACATTATAGTTCGTGGTCTTTCTAACAACAGGACTGGGCAAAATTTGAAGTAAATCATTTCCACAGGACAGTATTAGTTTGTATTACATCACAAATAAACTAGAAATAGCCTTTTCAAAGACTTCAACAGATCATTCTGAAAACGAATTTAAATTGATACAATAATTTCAAACTTTGCAATATAAGTTGCTTTCAGACAATAGAGTCCAAATACACTGCACATAGACATCAGTAAAAATCTAAAATCTCAGAGGTATCTTATCTTGTCCTAACATATGGAAGGGTGTACTTGAGAATGAATAGATGTAACCATCCTTGGGTGTACCTTTGCTGGGCTTCGACCTCTGGGGTAGCAGATCCAAGGCGGTGAAGGGGACAGTGAGGCTGGTGGACTGCACAGCTGGGGGTTGATGAGAGCTACCCCACAGCTGGCAGCGGAGCTGAGCTATCCCCTTCAGGCTGGCGCAGCATTCGTCCTCCACTCCCACCAGGGGTATCAGGATGGCCACCAGAGAGCCGAGGACGACACACAGCAGCGGGGCCCATCCTCCGACGACACGGCCGCTGGTATAACGCCACACTGCTACAACTGTCATGACGATTCCAGGATAAATCCTCCATCCTCCAGTTAAACAGCCCCCCATGTATGATCAGCCCAGCTTGGAGAAGCGAACGGCGGCTGACGACAAGGAAAACACGGTCACCATGATAGCTGGCAGTCCCTAAAACTGGCGACGAATTTCAACTCAGTTAACAAACGGTTTCGGCTCTACAGATAGAAACACTCTGTGTCGCATTTACAGAATCATGCGCAACATCGAAAGACGCAAAAACTTAACAGCAGGCAACAGGTTCTCAGTATCAATACCTTGTATACCAAATACACATCATCCACTTCCTGGATGAACGGTTGAAGAGGACCGAATCTGATTGGTCAGTATTACGAGTAAGGGCGGTGACTATTGGCTGAAATGCAGCAATAGAACAGCCCGTTCGTAATCGTTTATGATTGGATGATGATGAATTTCCTCGTTCGGGCTACGTACGAATACTATTACGTAATTGTCTCGAAAATCGAAATAAATGTTTTTTAAGAAACAACCTTAAGACTGCACAACAAAACATTTAGAATATATTTTAATCCGTTTCTACAATTAGTTATCAGTAGCCTAAACTATTTATTTTCAATTTTCCCTTGATATTTTTACTTTTAGCAATATTCACAGGCAGCATTTAACAGGCAATATTTATAAGGCATTCTAACTGAACGCCAGGGCGAGTCCTACGTAACAGTTGACGTTCCCAGCATTGTGGAGCTCAATTGGTGTTCACCACAGAACAACAAAATTGGCTGGTTCTCCATGTGTGCCCCGTTCTCTTCAAAAATCAGAGCAGGTTCAAACTGAGGTAATGTGACAGGAGTGACAGAGTCTGGAGACGCTGTACAGAAAGTAATACTGCTGCATCAACATGCAGGACCGGTTTGGTGGTGGGTCAGTGATGGTCCGGGGAGACAGATCCTTGGATGGTCTCATGGACCTCCACAGGCTACCCTGACTGCTGTTAGGTACCAGGATGAAACTCAGACCCACTATCAAACCTTCCAATGGTCAATGGGACCCTGGGTTCCTCCTGGCTCATGATGGTACCTAGCCTCATGTGGTCGGAGTGTGTAGGCCGTTCCTGGAGGATGAAGGTATTGATACCATTGACTAATCTTCATGTTCCCCAAACCTGAAACCACCTGAGAATCCTTGAGACGTTATGTATCGCTGCATCAGACGCCACCACCACTGACCACAGACTGTCCAGGAACCCTGATCCAGGTCTGGGAGGAGATCCCCCAGGACACCATCCTCCATCCCATCAGGAGCATGCCCAAACGTTTTCAGGAGGTCACATTGGTATACGGGGGTCAACGACACTCCTGGATTACAATACGAGCTGTTGTGATGAATTTACTCAAGTTGGATCGGTCTGTGATTTCAGTTTTACACTTACACTTTGATTTTTGGTGTAATATAGAATCCAGCCCTTAATGGGTCAATGATTTGGATTTCCATTGATCGTTCTTGCATAATTTTGACCTAAACAAATTACGCAATGTTTATAAATAAAGACTTTCAACTTGAATATTTCTTTCATCGAGTTCCGGATCGTGATTTTAGTGTTAAAATCGTCGTAATAATTTTTTTTGGATCATTATACATATATATAAAATATTATACACACGTTTTTGTGAATAGTGCGTAAGGGAGTTTATTGCAGCGGATATACATGGCAGCAGTTTAAATTAAATATAAGCTTAGAAACATATGTGTCATTGATTTAACATGAAACAGAGTATTAACAACTCAAATACTGATGTGACAGGCCCTCTTTTCTCAAGAGTTACTCCTAAATCAGCAGTTCAGGAGCTACTATTAGGCATAGGATATTTTGGGAATATGGACCTAGTCGGCCAAGTCCCCAACAACAGCTGAAACACTTGGCAGCTGAAGCACTGAAACAAACGGCTCCAAATATGTTGAATGCTATAGAGTTTATGATGAATAAACCAGAGTTATAAAGACACTGGAATACATTTTTTTCCCTGTACTTAAGTAGATTTCCGGTATCTGCACTTCTCTTGAATACGCATTTTTCTAATAAACTTCTAACTTTTATTAATTACATTTTAATACCATATTTGAAATTTATACACCTTTACAATTTTTCAAAAAGGCTCATTCCTTGGAAGATTATTTTCATCATTGCATAGCTTACTTTCTCACCATCCCCAAAAAATATATTAGAAGATACCAATTTTTACTGTGTACTGTATACATGAAAATAGATTTCCTGAGCCCTTAGATTAATATACTAATTTGAGATGAGGTTCAGTTAGGCTTGCATGAAAACAGCAGACAGAATTGTCCTTCAAATGTCTACTTTTTACTGTAATATTATGTATAAGATTTAAAGACTTTATTTTCATGTTTAGTAAAAGATGGGTTGCTCTAATGATAGTTATCCTTTCCAGAACAATGTAGGAAGGAAAAATGGTTTTAACAAGTACAAGCACTATTTAAAGTATTAAGGCACACACTAAGGAATAGAATACAAAGTTGTATACCTCGACACTTAAAATGACTGCATGTTATTTCCAGCTGTCCTTTCACCATCATTTCAAGTCAGGTGTTCTAACAAACAGAAGAGGGCAGCATTGATCTGTGATACATGCCACAGCCATACTACAGAATTTTAACTACGTCGACTGCAGATGCATTCTTGGCATTAAAGCCAGTGTAATAAATATTAATTCACATGCAATTCATTTCTGAATACAAAAAAAATGTACATGTTGGATTAGAAAGCACTCATTTAAAATGAGATGCTCTTTTGAGAGGTTTTATGTGATACAAACATTTTTTTTTAACATTTTATTTACATTCATTTAATCTATGAATTAAGATTTAGAAATTTTCTCCCACAGCCTTTTATGCTAATGCATCGAACATCTACCATAACATTAACATATTAAAATGATGCCAACAAGTTTTCTGCATTTTACTCAAAAGCTTTCATGCCTCTGTATTTAAAATTCATATATGGTGTAATTTGCCATTAGAAAAATTAAAACCAACTGGGACCAGCCTGTGGTTATGAGGAGTTAAGCCTTGCTTTTAGCCATAACATTGGGTATATCTTCAGATGGCAGACTATCAACTCTAGCTAGCTAATATTCATAGAAAGCCTGAGACTGCAGCAGCCCGCTGTTACGTTTGCTGGACACCGACCAGTCCAGCAAACGTAACAAATGAACAACAACATATATGTTTTAATGTCGATTTGAAAAATTTCTTTTGAATTTCTCCATTTATGCTGCATATTGGGTTTACAGTGAGCTCTGTAGCTCCACACCAGTGTCATTTATTACCACCGAGTCCCACTGTGCTGGTTGGACAACCAGCAATTTCTGTTTGGGGGATAATGAAGCCACCTGTTGGGGTGTTCCTAAGCTGCATTATTTTACCACAGTTCTTCATGCACTCTATTACACGTTCATGAGAGCAAAGATGAGGCCTTATGAAATTAAATTGGCCAGGGGTATATTTATATTGACCTCAAATTCTCTGCACAAAGACGCTTTAATTATTGCACTTGGGCCAGGAAGCAGCATAATAATACTCTATAATACATAATATTACCAGTTCCATGTGAGCATGAAAAAGCACACACCTTATATATGGTTGCAACAATTTTTCTAGCCTGGACATATTAGTTATGGCTTCTGCCGTATGCAGGGTTCAAATATACTGAGCTTGCCTGGACCCTTCATCTACCCCTAGATACGGGCAAATAATTATCCATTTCTGGTTGGTTGGATAGTGGCACCCAATGCACCCAATAGGTTGCATTGGGTGCCACTATCCATTCTGTTTTAACAGGTAAGTGGGGGTCAGAGGTATAACAAGGCCTCAAATTTAATGTAGAGGGGAGTGGCCAGCTGCATACTCAAATGCCTTGGTAACTTGGGAAAGGTTGCTTTTACTGTTTTTGACTGTATCTAAACATCTACATTTAGATGGGTTACTTCCATTTTATCAGGGTCTCTTTAAATCTTTTGCATTTTTTAATTGGAACAGAAGTCAGAAAAGCAACTTTCTCCTTCTGGTTTCTGAAGGAACCTCTAATCTATGGTGTCAGCTGGATGTGTGGAGTAGCACTGCGCATGAGCCAATGAAGGTGCTATAGAACTGCCACAGGGAAGAAACTGAACCCAAGCCCATGGACCCCATGGACCCCAGACAAGAGTGGCCCCCTTCTGACAGCCTGAAAAACTGAGAAGCTCATTCTTAAGAACGGGAACTTTCTTCTTGGTCGTTGTGAAGTAGTGGACTGTCAGATTTGGAGGGTTAGCACTGCCAATGGACGGTTCTCTACAAACCACCTCTAAAAAGCAGTCTGGGGATCTACAATGTCGGATCCTACATGGAATCATTGCCTATATATGATCTATGTAACTGCTGGCTAGGTCGTAACAAGAACTTGAGGAGTTGCAACATCACAATGGATTTCTGTTTCCACGGAGCATGGGCCACAGAGAGGCCTTTTTGCGTCGGTGGGGTCATGACTTAATACTGTGTCATATTTCTGACAATACCAGTTTGCAGCTCGTCCTAGCTAAATCTATTTGTCTGCCAGTCCCGATGTGACATCACCATAAAACGCAAAGATTATTTTGGGGACGAAAACATTCACCCCAGAGACTTTTTACCTTATATGTGCTGCCACTTGGCAACGTCATCAGGAGGTTTGGATTGATTGATTGATTTATATTTGTGGTATCTGTTAAATATGCAGTATTCATTTCTTTGACTCGGACAGGACTAAATAAGTTCTGACATTTAAATGGTCGAATGTTGCTATCTTCTGGCTCATTTTACCAACATGTTAAGTGTCTAAACTGGTAATTTTGGACATTCTGCAAAATTCCAGGTCATTGTATATGTATTCATTGTTTATCTTCTGCAGTGGCTTAATATCATCTGATAAGAAATTAATGCCACATTTGCAGATTTTCTATAATTTTGGTCATAGTTTGCAATATATTTGGATGACTGATCTTCTTCAGATTAAACTCAACAACAGGTGTAACAAGTTTTTGTGTTAGTAGAGTGAAAAGGGTTGAACCGATGTCTGATGGAGGGTAAGTGATGGCATGAAATGAACCGCCCTAGGGTTGTGTTGTAGACTCATTTTACACCCAGTTGGCATATGCTCTTATGAGCTTAAGGCCCCTCAGCTGTGAAAACAGATAAAATTGAAGTTAAAAGCATTGATGAGTGCTAATTCTGTTTTCTCTCTGTTGATTCAATTAATTGCCTCATGCCAGTCTGGAATTATTATTGGAATGGAACAGCTTCATTGAAAGGTTATAAGTCTTATCCATCTCGTGTCAGGCAAGTATGGGACATGAATTACAGAAATTGTCATTCATATTATTAGGAAATAAATAATTGATTCCTCTGAAGATTCAACATTTACATAATATGTGAAGAAATATAGTTGAATCAGCCACCAGTGTGATCTGTACGCCACTTAACCCAAAACACACTCAAAAGATGGCAACTGAAACATTTTGATTTACACCCACTCCCTAAAGGACTTGCTAAAATTGTTCTTGGAGACAGAAAATACATCTGATAATCTAGGAAAAAAGCAATCAAGGCAGGAAATAAATCCTCTGGCACAGCAATTCAGCTCTTCCTCACTAACTGGCTGGTGCTCTTCTCTCCAGCCTCTGTGGAGTCATGTCTGCACCTCTGTCTGAGACGAGGCTTTATTCTGGATGACCTAGGGAGAGCTAGGTGTCTGAAATAAAAGATCTTGTTAGGCAGTCAGAGGCTGAGGGATGGTGGCTCCCTTTCCTCCCCCTGAGGATGGCTCACAGAAAGCAAGGGAAGGGGGAATTTACGGGATGGCTGAGTGAAGAGTAGCTACCCTCGGAACAAAACTGTCCTCAATGGAAGCCTTGCTATGAAATGCAAAATACCCACACAGTTTGGGAGACTGACAAATGAAGCTTAGTGAAAGACCAGTAAGGAGGACTATCTCATTGTGTATGCCATCTATCACAGGCAGATTCCAGCTATCTTTATTCTTCACAAGGAAATTTCCCTTTTCATATCATCACTTCTATCATATTTTTCTCAAACCTATCATTCAGCACATTTAATTCAATTTAATTGTATATAATGTTATTCCTGGATAATGTTATTCCTTCAGCATTGATCCTGGGATCAATGCTGAAGTTTTCAACCTAATCATTGAATCTTTGACACCACAAACAAATTCCACTACTTCTGCACATTATCAGCCTATCACCTGTCACTTTGTATGTAATGACTGACAGTTAAACATACTCATATTCGCATCTCAATAATGCATGCAGTTAAATCCAGCCATGTTCTATTACTGTTTAACCTTTCATTCGATCATCAGTAACTATATGCAGTATTTGAACTGTTGGAGGAGATATTTACCATAGAGGTAGTCTTAAGTACCCTTAGACAATTTAGAGTCAGCAGGGCGACTCCCTCAGGCACTTCTGTTGAGATAGTTGGCATCTTCACAGATGCAAGGAGAACATGCTAACTCCAGAAAAGGAAATTGATAGATAGATGGTTGTTTCATAGAAACCTGATCTCCACAGCTTCTTCAGCACATATGATCAGTCCGTCTGTATGTCTCCCTGTAAGCTTTGGCTCATAAAACATTAATGTCTCCAGGCTGTGCAGCCTGATAAGACCAAGTAAGACTGGTTTCAACATACAGTATATCAAACTGTTGTGAGGTCGTTGTTTTTCATGTGGTTCTATGACCCCCACTCCACTGCTGAAGTGGTTGAACTCTGCTGCAAATCACTTGCTGCTATTATTCATGTGTAGAATCTGTCATTTTATACATGATTATTTCCTCTCAATGTTCACAGGTTTTGGGACGCGGAGGAATATATTTTGAGTATTACATGGAGTCCATAAAGTACAACTGTACTTAAAATTTAGACCTCATGGCAAAACAGCTTTACTGGATGTTTGTGCACTAACTACATCAGAAGGTAGTGTCGCTGCATTTGCATATGCCTTCTTGCCTGAAGCTTGGAGGGCCAAAAATAACTTATTCAGCTCATGCTCCTTATTTTCTGCTTTACATCCTTCTATTGTCACGTTGTTGCCTGAAGGGAGCCATGCCCAAGAAGAAACAACCTCCACTAGTGACTGACCAAACTTGACTTTAATGTATGAGGGAAGTATTTGTTTTGGTTTGTGTGATAAATGACTGTTGCAACACTTATACGACAAGATTCAATGGATTCAATAGCATAAACCCTCAGATGAGACACGCTCCTCAGTCCCAGTCACTTGTGCTCAGTCTGCTCCACCTGCTCCAAGGGCTCTGCAAGGCCAACAAGTGAGAAAATGATGTACTGGAAAGAAAAAAAGAAATAATTAGGTCTGCAGTAATAATAATAATAATAATAATAATAATACATTTTATTTATAACTGAGGGCGATTCATCTCCGGGGACCTCCCCCAAGCATTTCTTGATGTTTCACTTATTATCTCACCGCCCCACTGCTCTCTGCCTCCTAGCGAAATGGGTGCATAAGCTTCCAGCTCTGTGAAACACACCAATTACACGACTTACACACATATTAGAGCCCACATCAATGACTCAGCAACTGTGGGTGTCTCATTATTTCTTTCCCCCACCAGTAGATGGTTGGTGACTTTGTTTGGTTTCTCTGCTAACATACTGAGTGTGCAAAATAGAATTATAGTACTTCAAAGCACGATTAAATACAAACCATGAGACTTTGGCAAATGCAGGCACATGATTATTTTTCCGTGATAGACAAATCACGCTGTCTGATTGGAACTGCTCTCATAACCCTTTTTTTGCATTGCCATTGAAAAATGTCTGTCTGCAACTGGCTCACACATGCTGTAGAATATGTAGATGATCAGGCATAAAGTCTGCATCCAAAGCCTGGTGAGCCTGAAAGCCACAAATCAATTATCAGTTTTGCTGGCATGATTTTTAATAAATAATCATAATAATAATCGTTTACTTTTACTTATCACATGTTGTATTACAGTACACAAGTACAGTACAATGTCGTGAAATTTATCTCTGCATTTGACCCCTCCCTGGGCGGCCGCTTTGAATCTCCCAGGGAGCGGAGGTTTCAGGGTCTTGCCCAAGGACCCACTGCATTTTCTCCCATGTATAGATGATTTTAGGTGACTCTAAAGGTTATCTTCTCATTAACATGTATCCAAAACAATATCCAATATTGTTTACTTTCTTGGATTTACTATGCGAACAATTTTGTTGCTAAAATTATCCAAATTTAGGATCACATTTTACAGTATTATTACACAAATTCTTTTGCATACATTTATATCTTGACAGTGAGTGTGGTGATAAAACTCCTAACACTTAAGATAGCTGCTTTTACTGTCATCACAGTTTTCTAATATATCCAATTAGAGCAGGGAGTAAAGTAGAATGATGGAAAGTAAGTAATTTAAACATTTGCATGTTATACATTATAATACAGCAGTTTCCTAGTCATAAAGTACCAGGCTTCATAAATATTGAGAACTGGCTGTCAGGCACCAGCAAAGAGCTCAGTGAAGCAGGCTGACTCAGCACTTTTCCTTCCATTAAACATCTCCAGCTTGTTACTTTTCTATTAAGTGTTGTACTCAGAGGTTGAGAACATTTTTTTGTCACAATGACAAGGTACTCTTGCGGCAAAGAATCCCCGGAGGCCAGCGGTAAGGAATAGAGGTCACCAGGCTCTCTTCTGAGCCGATACAGGAAGCAGAGGTAGGCGGATGTGCCCCCAACCAAGAATAAGGAACTTAGGTTGCAGGTTCTGCCCACAAGAAAGAATCCGGAATTGAGGTCACAAGGTCCGCCCCCAACCAAGAATGAGGAACTGAGCTCGCAGGGTCCGACCCCTGACCAAAAATCAGGAACTGAGTTTGGCAAGTTCTCCTCTGCCTGGAATGAGGAACAGAAGTGTGGTCTGAGAGTGTCTGCCCCCAACTGATGGCTTTGAAAGCAGTGTGCCTGGGCGCTGTGGAGAACATTACTCTAATGTCTCTGCAAAGCATGCAGCAGTGGGTCAGGCTCTTGGGAAAAAGTGACCACAGACTCAGGGTCTGGGGAACCTTGGAGCATGGAGTCAGAGCAGAATCAGCGTCTGAAGTACTTATGAGCAGACATTCATAGTGTGGAAGAATGGATGGTGTAGACTTTGAGGTACCTCACACCAGAGTCTCAGGGAAATTTGACCCTATGGTTACAAGGGTGGTCACCGGAGGACTGGGTCCTTTTGTGACAGGTGGAGTCAAGGTGAGACCGAGTAGTGGAGTCACTGGGAAGCCTAGGCAGAAGAATCAATGGGGGAGTCATACGGAGAGAGTCAGTGGGAGACTGGGGTGAAAAGTAACTGAGCAGTCACAGAGAGTTGAGGGGGGAGTTACTGGGAACTAGCAAAGGGATTCCCAGCAAAAGTCAGGAAACTGGAGGAGTCAAGAAAGAAGTCACTGGAAAAGTAGAGGAAAAAGTCACTGGAGAACTGGAAAAGGGACTGTGCAATGGTAAGGGAGAGCTTAGCTGTGGGCTAACAGGCATAAGGCTAGTAGAAACTGGGACTGTGTGGCTTATGGATGAAGGCTGTTGAGGATGGATTCTTGGAACCAACTTGGATAATAAGGATTCTACGGCTACAGAAATTTGAGCCAGTTGTTCATTCAATATATGTCCATTTTTTGTTCAGCCTCTATTAGTGAGGGCTTCGGTAAGTGAGGTTATGCTTTTTGGGTCCATGATTGGTCAGATCGTTCTTATGTTTCAACACAAAAATGAGATCAGACCAAAGTGCAAACACACTTTAAAAGATAATATGCTCAAAAAGAAAGTTTAATGAACAAAGTTGGATTTACAAAACGAATTACCGACAAAAGTAAGGCTAAACAGATGAAAATAATCAAGTAGCAAATAAACATATAGAGTAGCAAATAATGCATTGCAATTTCAAAGCCACAAATAATAATCGAGAAGAACAAAACTTGAGTTCCAGGGAAGCCGTCTCACGTAACAAAGAAGCAGAACCAGGGAGTATGGGCGGAACCACAGGTAGGCTAAACGAACAAGGAAACCAAAAAATCTGAGAAAGAGGGTTGGCAAGACACCGACTTAAATACACTGAGTAACGAGGACAAATGGGAAACAGGTGAGAGCCGGGGACAAGTGACAATACTCAACAATCAAGCAGGAAACACTAGGAAACAGGATTCACGCACAAATATACCAAAGAGGAGCACACAGAGAAACAAAGAGGGAGACAGGTGGAAAACACAGAAAGAAAAAATTAAAAGGTACAAGAAAAATAAACTAGAATTAACCTTAATAAAACAGGAAATACAATCAATGTAAAAGTAAGGAAAATTATTTTATTCTTAGGATCTGAGTAACTTTGACAAAAGTTGAATTGTGATTGCTCAACAATTGGGTCAGGCCTTTTAGAGTGTTACCACTTTGTACATAGTGGTTTAAGGAAAGGCAAGTGGTGGATCGGTGTCAGGATCATAGCACCCATGGCTCTTTGATGCACATGGGGAGCAAATGCTAGGGAGAATATCAACCTCTGCCCTCAACAAGGCAATTCAGGTTCTCATAATGTAAATGCAACATGCTGAAGAACTCATTAATACCTGCGTCTATCTTATTGATAAATAAGGCAGATTGTTGAATATTGATATTTGTTTCCTATGGTTTGGTTGTCCTTGACTGTTGGATTTGGTTGAGATGTCTTTGTAAACTGTCTAATGTGTGACTGCATGTTTTATCTGTATGTAATCTCTAACAGAACTGCTTAAGGATGTAGAATGAATTCAGTGTTAATTGACAATACATTGTATTATATTATATCACATCCCATCCTATCATATCGCATCGTGCTGACTGGTCCCATTGAGGAGCTGCTGTAGCACAAATTGCTGACATATTTCTGGTAGAATGATGTCATTGCAAACGAAAAGCCTCCAAAGTATTAGTCAGGTGGTTTATAAAATGATGGCTACTCTGTGTAATTGTCCTGTGTTGGTAAGACCGGCCAAACTTTTCCTACATTTTTTAAGGGTTAACATGGTTTGCCTCCAATGTTGTGCTCCTGGGCATTCCAAAGCTAAATATAGTCCTATGACCAATGGATTATGTTTCACAGAGCAAAGCAAGAGATAACAAGATCAATATGAAGCACAAAGATGCTGTCAATAATCCTCTTGTCCCATTAAAAGGAGATCAATAACTCTGCGGTCAGAATTCCGGTGAAGGACTAACCCACTGTAGTTGCAGCTGAAATGATGACCCTCTCTAATTGGTTACTGCAGGAATCAGTCCGAAATGAGTGCAGTGTTATGTTTGGAGATAGATCTGGACATTCGTGTATCTGCTGTGGTGAGGGGTTCGACACATAAGGGACTTGTAGCTCGAGTATTCCTGGCAATCTCTAAATTCTCGGCCTCTCCTTAAAAGGAAATAAAGGAAATAAAGCAGTTAAGCTGTAGTGTTCTTAAATGTCACATCCCCCTCTCTCTAACCTCCGTATAAAAATCAAGATAAAAATCTGATGACTCATGAAAAGCGTTGTCTTTTAAGTTACTGGTTTGTGCTTTTTCCTGAAAAAAAAGGAACATGAGTCAATAGAAAATCTCTTTTTGTGCTACTACTGCAAATAGTTGTGAATCTTCCCTATTACATTATTTCTACAAAGCACTTGTCAGTTACAAACAACAGAAATTTGAACAGATTTTTAAATAAGGGAGGGTGAACTAATTTATTGCTGTAGTGAATAGTATTCAGCTGGTGCCAGCATTTTCCTCAGTGTGTGTCGTCTCATTTAATAATAATAATAATACATTTAAAGTGCACTTCTGCTTTACATATTCAAATATCAACCTTGCAGCTTTTCCTCACAGAAAATACTTCAGTTCCAAGCTTCTATAAATAACCAGTCGAAGAATTTACAAAACAACTTCCTGAGGCTAATGCTATTGCTTTGTTCCACAGACCATTTCAACATGATTACCATCTCTTTCTGATATTGTGGGTTGAAAACACACTCCATTTTAATCCTGAATTTCGGGTCCTTAAATTGGTGCTGCTGAAAGTGGGTCTCTGCCCCACTTTCAATACATGTAATAAGTTTCAGGCAGAAGAACTAATGTAGCAATGAAGCTCGTGTTACATAAAAATTCAAGTCCTGCCACACTAACAGGCTGGAGGGAATCCGATCCTTGAAGCATCTTCATAGAGCAGGGGAGGAGGGTGAGCTGAGTGAAGGAATAAAGTAAGCAAAGTTTGAAAGCTTTAGAAAACAAAGTGTCTGGTTCACATCCGAAGGTATTTCACACAGGACAGTTTTGTGAATCCTCGTAAATACGCTGTCACTGTCAAGCCTGGGGAAAAATTACTCAGGGTGTAAATCAATCCTAAAGATGATGAATGTAGTCTGTGGAGCTGAGGAAATGGGCTAGTGTGACTGTTATTGTACATAATGGCTGCCATGGCAACAGCGGATTTAATGTCTCGGTATTAGTCACTGAACATTACTTTCATTTCCTATAAATGTTTCAGAAAATTCCATGTATCCATATTTCTTTTCTAACGTTCATGACATACCGCACGCACTGGTGCTGATACTGAGCGGATGTTTAACTGTTAAGAGCAAACTGACTGCAATCAGTCAAACATTGTTTGCACTATTGATCAGATCACAATTTCAAGTTACATTTCATGGAAGGA
This sequence comes from Lophius americanus, assembly GCA_037951165.1. NCBI lineage: Eukaryota > Metazoa > Chordata > Actinopteri > Lophiiformes > Lophiidae > Lophius > Lophius americanus. Next base: position 1,503,879 of record JBBDHG010000024.1, on the reverse strand, counting down.
TTTTCAAGTTGTGTCTGATTTCCCAGAATAACATCAACATCAATCACATGTATTGACAGTGAGCCAGGAAATTAAAAAGTTATCAGATTAAAGCCAGGGAGTTTCTACTGTGCATTAGCAAGATAACACAGAGACAACTGGATCAACGTCCATCACACTCAATAGGAGGACGGTTGAGCTCAAAGGGCTCATTAAGAGTGAGTTACATGACAGATGTTTCTGCTAAAAAAAATGGTCATCTTTTTTTTTCGGTCTGACCTTTTGTTCATACAGCAGCAGCGTTTTTTGTGCCTAAAAACACAAACTATTGTTACTATTACCATCGCTTCTTAAAACAGCTTTTCCCAATGTACTTGTTTTACGCAGATTCATGGCGTGACTATGAGATTGTGAAAATGTATAATCCCACCAGGTGGAGCGTCATGCATACTACAGTGGTCGTTTTTTGCCGATTAGTGTGCGTGAGCATCGCTTTCACCCATATGGCTGCACTTTGGTTTATTCCGCAAAAAAGAGGTGTTAGATAAGCTTAACAAACGGTTTTGGCTGGCGTATATGTTCAAGATAGTGCCCCTCTAATTATATTTATGTGAAGGAAGAAAATTCTTGAAGAGCATAAAATTGTAAAAATGGATGATATTTTCATTGAAGAGACAATTAATAAAAGTGAAACTACACACTGTTGAGTGTTATTTGAATATTGGAGAATTTACTAGTGAAAATGAACAGCATGTGCATTCATGTACGTGCTAATTTTAACACCAAGATCTACTGACTTATGGAATATTTTGTTGAAAATCTATGGCTGTAGAGGATTATGTAATGTGTACTTTAATGAGGTATTTGAACTTAGAGGTTTCGATATAATTTTTCAAAGTGTATTATAGGTGTTCTGAGGTCTTGGGGGGCCAGAGGTAAGACGGGTAAGGAAGACATTTTGGCTTCAATAATTACCTATAGACAACATCGACCCAGACTAACAACTACTTTTGTCCTTCTAGGTTACAACCCTTTAATGGTCTACCCAGCTGGGGGGATTCGTAGCTCAGTTTGAGTCACAATATCTTATTGAAAATCTTGACTGAACTAGTTATAATATGATCCAGTGGCTGCATGTATATGTTAAAGAGTAAGGGGCCAATGATGGAGCCCTGGGGGACACCGCAAGTCAAAGGGACCACCGAGGAAGAAGCACTAGCCATGGCTATTGAAAAAAGTCCTATTCAATAAGTAGGAATAATATTTTTGTAGTTTAGCATATGAAGACATACTAAATGGAATTATGTAACTTGATAAACACAAAAAAGTCTAACAAGGGTGTAATAGTTCAGCTAATCCAGTTTAAATTGACTACTTTCCATGAAATACAAAATTTCATTGTCAGAAATCAGATTTTTTATTTTATTATTCAAAAACAAGCTAGACCAAACTATTTGTCATTTTTGGGTAAATTTGGAGTGCCTACGCTATTAAATTAATAAATGCCCCTAAGAAATAGAACATGCTAAGAAATTATTTTTCCGTAGCTCTTTTTCTGGGTTAGGACATTAAAGCAGTCCCCAAAAAAAGTATTTTAGGCTATATATATTGCGTCTAAAATTCATATACTGTAAGTAGAGCACAGACTCAGTACAATTTATAAGTTGTTATTTTATAAGTTTAAATACCTTTCCACTGAAATGTAAGGTGTTTTGATCTTTTCAGTCAATTTCAGAATATCTGCGCTGAAACAAGTTACTTTTGCTGTGAATTTTCAAATATGAACTTGAAGCTTTGCGTCACAGACAATTCTGCAATCCTGTGGTTTTTAATGGTGGAGGAAGTTATAACGAGACCTCCTGAGACTACTTCCATTTCTTCGCCAAAAAATTTCAATATGATTACTTTATGATTCAGAAATGTAGTCCAGCTGACTGAAGAGGTGGATTCTGGATCCATTTGTTTCTCCCTAGTGGAGCTATCCCACATTCTCAACTAAACTTTATGTACTGCTTCTTGTGCAAAGATGTATTTATAACACATTTATTAAAATTGAAAACACATTGTATACTGGCGAAGACTGTTATCAATACAGTGTTTTAAGGTTTTACGCACAATGTGGCCAATCCATGTCTTCTCCCACTGGATGCCTTGAACATCTATATCTGGCAGATAACACAAATCTGGCAGAGAGAAGAAAGCATTAGATTCAAAACTCTGACAGTGATGAGGTTATTCCTACAAGAATATAAAGGGTCAGTACTTGAATATTATGGAGTTAATCATGTAATGTCTTACTTACACCCAACAACCATACAGGGACTAAATACTTACTTAATATTTTTGAGAAATCCGAAATCAGTTTTCCTCCTTCTTTCTTGAAGGATAATTTTGATCTTTGAAGCACCAGCAGAGGAGAAATTCAGATCCTGTACTTGAGTGAAAAAACTCCATTACAAGAAAAGCCATGCATTAACATGTTCTTTGAGTAAGCGTATACAGTAGTATAATTTATAAAGTGAAATCAGGAAAATGTCCCCATTAATATGACTCAGTAATCTAAAAGCAGGATTTTATTGATAAATGTTGTGAGGTGGAGCTCATTTTGGAATTAATTTGTACAGGACAACTCTTGATTTATTTCATTATAGATTCTACTGCTGTTTATTTTACTCCTTAACACATCAATTGTTTTGTGAAAAAGTTAAAGGATGACAATTAAACACTTCTTATTTTAAAACCTGAAACAATACCATTTTCAGTATGAGCATCCAAAGGTGAAAGGGGAGCAGCAACAAAATTCCGGTGCAAGTTGTCTAATCTCAGTTAGACCGAATTAATTTGGCCTTGTCATATCAAACATGCTATAGTTTTGGCCTAATGGCAATCTTCAGTGCATGAAAGGGATTGGAGATCAGGCAGTTCATAAACTAGAAGTTCTATGCGATTGTCTCTAATAGTCACACGATGATACTTCCTCAGGTTACATAGACGTCTTTACTTTTAATACATTTAAGGTCATTATCCAGTCCAGCAGGTGTCATTGTGTTGGGTGTGGATATCCAGTACTTCTCTCTCTGATTGAGCAGTTCTGGTAGGTTGTCCCCTCTGGTTGGATCAGTCACAGTCATGTTCCCTGTCCAATGAAGTGTAGATTGACTGGAAAGTCATTTTTGGCTTCATGGTGGTTTTGTCACGGATATCCCTTTCATATTTCTTTCATTTGTACTCACCGAGTTTATTTTTAAACATTTCGAATGATATAATCATCAGAAATCGCAATTTTCTGTTTGAGGATTTTTACGCCTTGCTGTTTCTTCTCTCTTTCTTCTTTTGTCTTTTCTATTATTAGTACTTCCAAATGCAGTAAAAATTTATTGAGAATGTTCCATTCCAAAGATCTTGCCAACCATTTTTTGTGTATCTCTGTAGGATGGGAAGTAATTTCCTGTCAATTGAATAATCAATACTAATCATTTCAATTTATACTTAACACTGTATACTGTAATATCCTGTATAGATTACATCGTCTTATAATTGGCAGGCACACATTTTTTTATATTGGTATGATATATATATCAAACTAGGAAGTTCAACACTTGTTTTGATGTTATGAAACAAATTTTCTACAAAGTGTAATTTAAGCCATCACAATGACGTACTGAAAGCATTTAAGGGATGGAAGTGTTACGAAACTGCCCAGTCAGCTGATTACTAAGTAGATGGGATGTTGGAAGGTTAGTTGTAACATGTTTAAAGCAAACAGTACGTCTCTGCTGACACGGAGCCCTAGACACTATCAAGCCAACAGCAAGGAAGGTCTTTAAAGCAGGTATGGTAAACTCATACGGGCATTCATTTGATCTAAATACGTCAAAATTTAGTCACCTTTGTTGAAAAATTAATAAAATGTGCTCATTTTCTAATTTTCCCACAGAAATCTATAAGGCTACTTTGTTCTCCAGCACAAAATGGAACAAGATTATTATGATCCGGACTTTAACTACACCTATAACAGCAATCTGACTGAGACTCTTGAGACAGTATTTCAGCCCAGTTCCACCTCGAAATGTCAAAAGGACATTTTTTGTATGTCTCTGCTCGTGGTCACCGTGTTGATTTTTTTGCTGGGCTTCTGCGGAAATGCTTTGGTCATTTGGATTTCTGGCTTCAAGATGAGGAAGACATCACCAACACCACCTGGTACCTGAGCCTTGCCATATCGGACTTTTTGTTCTGTGCATTCTTGCCGTTCAGCATCACATACATGTTGATGGAGGAGTGGGTCTTTGGTCGCTTCATGTGCAAGTTTGCCTCCTCCGTTATGTTCCTCAACATGTTCAGCAGCATTTTCCTCCTGGTCATCATCAGCGTTGACCGCTTTGTGTCAGTTGTTTTTCCAGTTTGGGCCCAGAACCATCGCACCATTGAAAAAGCATCCTTGATTGTTTCCCTGGCGTGGCTTCTTGCCATCGCCCTGAGCATTCCTTCTGCGATCTTCAGGGATGTTGGCACTCACCTGGGTCGGACGACTTGCTACAACAACTATACACTTAACCAACACAGTCACAAGGTGGTTGCATTGAGCCGCCTATTTGCAGGGTTTATTGCTCCCTTCATCATCATCATCATCTGTTACTCAATCATCATACTCAAACTCCGAACCAACAGGATGACAAAATCTACTAAACCCTTCAAAGTCATGAGTGCGCTCATTGCGGCATTCTTCATCTGCTGGCTGCCTTATCACGTCTTCGTCCTTCTTGAGATTAACCAACAAAATAACCACAGCGTTTTAACCACTGGACTCAAAGTAGGCACCTCCCTGGCAGCAGCCAACAGCTTCCTCAACCCAGTGCTGTATGTGTTCATGGGCAATGACTTCAAGCGGAAATTCAAGAGTTCTGTGCTCTCAAAGATGGAGAATGCTATGGCTGACGAAGGCCGCACCACCAGCCGTTACCTCTCCAGGTCCAGCTCTATGGACGGCAGAGCTTCTACACACATCTAGAGGTGTCAGAAATGCATTCCTCTGTGCGCTTGTTTTATAAACAGTTACACACCACAAGAAATGAAATTTGTAATTTCTTGTCAATACACAGCCAAAAATTAAATATGTATAGTTTCAGAGCAGAATGAGGCTTCAGCTAACAGGCAGGCATGAGCCGCTATCCTCATTAGCTCAATTTGCATTGCTTTGCCAGATGCTAAAATTTGATTTGATATAATTAACAATGGATGGAGCAACACCGTAAGGAGATTCAAATTACAATAAATTCTCGGGCAAGTATTGCAGTCAAGCATTTAAAAATGTAATTGCAAGGAAATTATTTAATGCAACAAATTACAGTTTACGTATATCAAGATGTATTTGTTAATTTTTCAATGGAATTGATTCTTTTAAGATGCTAATAATGAAAAACACTTGTCAAAGTTAAGATTATTGATTGTTGCTATTTCTTTTATGTTCTATCCAAACATTGATGTCCTGACACCAAAACGATTCATCTTTTTTAATACTAAATCCTTTCTGATGTTAAATCAGGCTGATCTGAGTGTAATTTGTAAAGGGGTGGAGGACAGCTGTTGAGACTTTGCTCTCATGAATCAGACAATAAAGAAATAGTATACTATTTCAACATATCAGTTTTAGCAATCTTGATGCAGTGAAACACTGCTGTTCTTACCCGATGAGAAACACCTTGTAGTCCAGATGTGTTTGGGTTACTTCATGCAGGTCTGTGCAGAGAACAAGTTTTGTGAACAAAAGTTCGGGTGGTTGTTTTTTTTGTTTGTATATGCTAATAAGGCTGTAACAACAATGTCATTACAGTCAACACTTTAAGATACTAATACGCGAATGTTGTGGCAAGATTTGTATGTTTTCTGACAATAAATTAGTATAACTTATTCAAATGTGCCCATGGTCATGATTATAAGATAGTCATAAGTAGAATACTTTATTGTTTTTTTGTTACTTATGTGAGTGCCATCAAACGTTATTTCATGGATAGTGTCATAATTTTAGTCATTTCACAAGCAGTCAGGAATTTAACAACATGAGCCCAAAATCACTTTTTTCCATCAGTGTTTGTAACAGTTCCTAATCAGCTTCTGTTTAAATGGAGCAAGGTGGCAAACGGTAGGACATGACATTGGTTTAACACCATGACGACGTATTATGAGTTCGATCTCGATAGGCAGATTTAATTAGCAGCAACATCAGGGAGAAATCTATGAGAGATCACAACCAGAGCAGAAGAAAAACAAAACAATGAAACCTTGTCATTATTTATTTGTTTATAAAGCACCGCACAGTGCATATGTAAAAATGTTACGCTAGATGCATACAATGCTGTGTATTACCTCACACAGGTTTTACGTACAGCATGCTATCGATGACAATCTGGACTGGTGTTTTTACACTGTTGGTTGATTGTGTAAATGAGCTGGTGGCGCCACAATTCACCGTGCTGTTATTGCACAATCTCTTCATAAAAAGGTTAAGTGATTAGCTGGCGACCGGCTGTAACCAAAAGGCTATCTTTTTTCATAAAAACAAATGTAAAAAGAGAGCCGATCTTAAATTTGCATTCGATGTAGGTGAGCCGAATCATTATGACTCCAAATGAATGCTGATGTCTATTGAAATAGGCAAATGCCCATAAGCTTGTGCACATATCAACTATGTCCTCCAAACAGCAAATTTTGTGGTTGTAGTTTTTTTCCCCAGTGGTACAAAACCTGGCCAATTCGAACTTTGAGTTTGGCATAAGGAGGACATGTTTAATGAAGGGCGTTTGTTGATTTCCCGGTTGGACACACGCCACATCGTTCATTCACACACTCCTTCAGCATCTGCTTCCAGTTTATAGCCCTGCAGCTTGCTCTGATTGGTCGCGTCTGCATCGCAATAATTTGTCCATGAGAGTTGACAGAGTTCACACAATTTGAAAATGAGTTACATTAAATCATAATTATATGATGATCCAAGACCTGGGTTACACATTACATCCTTGATCTCATGGCTGAAAAATGTCCATTAACACTGGACTATTAACCACTACATGTGTAAGGTAAGTACATGGGGTTTTATGAAGAATAGTAACTAAAATCCATGCTGACATTGGGCGAGAAGCTAGTTACATAAGCTGCCAGTTCATCACAGGGCCGACACATAGACACAGACAAGACATACATTCATGCCCTAATTCACACCCACAGGCAATTTAGTGTCACTAGTTCACATATATGACATGTTTTTGGACTGTGGAAGTAAGATGGAGAACCAGACGAGAGCCTCAAACCGTCATGCTGTGAGGCAACTTTGCTACACACTGCTCTACCAAGCTGTCCCATATAACTAGTATATTATACAGAAATAAATGTCGTGACTGCAAAGGGCCATCTTACTTCTCACTTACCTGCTTTTCTGAGGAGTTCAGTTGATTAAAAAAAAGTCACCCATATAACTTTGTGTAGTGATTTATTGGGTCTTATCACATTATAGAAAATACAATCAAATGTGACACCTATATCCAGAAAGTGCCCTCGTCAATCAAAGCAAATGCCAATAAAGTTTAAAGCCTTAAAAATAGAAACATTGTCGATGTGTGAGCACAGTTATAAAAATATTTTTTATATCAAACTGAAAATGGAAGTCAGTAGATTTTTTTTCTGGCTTTTATTCAATAGTCTTTTATTTCATCATATATTCATACCTTTCATATGTTTGTCTATTTTGAAGCACATGGCAGAGTGCATAGAGTACCATTAGAAGATGTGCTGCTTATGAAGTCTGAGAAAATAATTTTTCAAATAAGTAAGACTAAAAGGATCATCAGTTATAATCATATCATCGCTCCTCTAACAAAAAAAGCAGGAAAAAAATGTTTACATTCAGTTTAGTCAAACCCTCATAAAACAAATAATAACCATCACCAATATGAATCTCCAGCCTGTAGCATGTGTAATCTATCTCCTCTGTGATCTTTGGGGCAAATGTTGCACATATAAGTGCTTTTGGATTATTTGCATGGAGCCCGATGTCTAGAAAACATTTTCATAACCAAATGAATCAACATGTGCACTGCACATCACAGATAAATAAATGCTGTAGAGGCAAATCCTCTTATCTCCTTAAGTCAGCGCTTTCAAGAGGGATTATTCATCTTGAATACGAGGAGAAGAGTTCTTTACCTGTTCGTCTATGAAAACATGTCACCTCTCACATACAGTAAGTTGAATAACTTACAAAAACCTGGAAATGCACAGTATCATCATCAGGTAGTTAGAGCCTGCATATCATATTGCATTTTGTCTTCTAAACATTTTAAACTTTTCTGAGGGGGTAATTCAAAAAACAGTATTGTTTTTGTTGTAAGTGTGATAGCAGCAGGATAATTGTATATTTTAATGTTTTGATTTCCCATATACGTGTTTCTATGTTGCTGAACATAAGTGAATAAACACATTGTGCAGTTTTTCACTGGTCACAGATCCTCCAGCAAAGCTAGACAAACCACCTGTGGTCACAGCTGTTGTACCACTTCTTGTTAAGGCATGTGTACATGCCAACTCAGCACATGTGCATAGGACTGGATCTGAGGTGCTTTTCAGCGAGAAAAACAAGGTTCCCCTAATAAATAACTAAACTGCCAAAGTCCAAGAAGAATGAAAAAAAGATTCATAAAAAGTGAAAATAGAGGGGAAAGAAATCTAAATCTTCAAAACACAACTTCATTTGTGACTTCAAAGAAAAAAAACTTGTTTATCCTACAAAATGTGCAGTGTGTTGACAGATTAGCCCACTCAAAAGAGAAAAAAAGGGGAAAAATAGTGACCACATATATCATCTTGGCATATATTCCTCTGGAATTCCAGACATGTTTCTCTTCTGCAAGACATCATCCACTTTTCTTATCTGCGTATTAATTTGCTCTCGCATTTCAGGAGTAAAGGGGTCGTACTCAAGCTTATGCACACTCGAGCGCTTGAAGTTTCCATCCTTATTGCTCTGGACGCAGAGCAGGCGATCCACTGAAACCTTTAAACCCAGAAACTGAACAATATCCTTCAGCTGAGAGAACAGATCTGTCTTTAGATCCTCATAGTGGACCGCCAAGACATTTTTCCCACTTGTCAGCCAGTTCAATGCGTGGTTCGACCATTCCGGGGTCGCTCTTTTCACAAACTGGGGCCACTCTACAGGACAAATGAAAGGGCAGAAAATAAACAAAGGTTCAACAGAAGAACCACACAACAACAGTCAGTATTATAATTGAAAATTCTCTAAAGAGCCATTAATAAGTTTAATTTTAAACCTATAGAATAAGGCACACATAGGCTACGTTGAAACGACCGGTCTTAATGCTCAATTCCCATTTTTCTTTTTTTTGTGTAACTGTTCCCATTACTCTGAAAATATAATGTAGGAATGTAGGAAGTAGGAAGTGGCCCAAATCAGAGCCGGAAAAGATCAGATTCCATATAGTTTGTGCTGTTCACACTGCCATGAAAAAGTTACATAGGAGCGTAACACCAGACCTGGGCCACATTTTTCCTTCAGTGTGAAGGTAAACAAGCAACTTACTTCATATTATTGTGTAGTGTCAGACTAAAATAAATTAGAAAAAAGGTCACATCATGCATCACCTTCTGAGAGCTGAAACTGCTAATTGAATTACAAGATAGAATAAATAAATAGTTGCATCATGTGGAATGTGGAAGCCTTTCTCAGTATCTAGTAAGGGAATCTTGGTGTTTTTGTTCCTTTTTTTCCTCGTGCCCTTTTTGTTAAGAAATAAATATTTTTGCACCTGCTCTGCCGCGTCTTTTGTCTGCATTTGGGTCCAAGCTAAACCCCAGGAGAGTTTATAACAAGAAGTCCATAACACTATAACCAATGACAGATGAAGTCGTAATAATATTGATTATATCATTGGTACAATGGTACATTAGATGGGATAAATAAGGCAGTGAGTGAGGTGAAGTTGATGTGTTGGAATAAGGAAAAATGCATGTAAGGATCTGAGTAACTCTGAAGGAACATATTGTGATGGCCAGATGATTCGGTCAGATCTAACAAAAAGGACAACTTGTGACCTGGAGACATGGACTTTTAGTCCAAATTAAAACCCGCTAGATTGACATTTTGAATGAGTTGGAGAAACATTTGAACTTTAAGCTAATAAATAAATGCAAAAATAATGATTACCAGAGTTTAATAACCAAAATAAATGACTGCATACAAGAGCTTTTAACAGATAATGCTGAAATATATTTTCCCCTGAGTTGAGCCCATGCTATGCTTCTGGTCAGATAAGACTCTTTCTCTGCATTTGAAGTGACAGCTGTCATAAATCCGTTGTCTCCACTGACGTCACAGCATCACTTCACCAACAACAATTACAGAAAGCCAGAGCGATGACAAGCGGATGAGACAAAACCAGTCGCCATGGTAGCCGAGACTGACTTTGGTTGATGATGCAGTGTGAAAGGTTAAAGATGTATGAAAATATAAGGATATCTGGGAAAAGGCCGCTCATGCTCTGAGAAAATCAATGGAATAAAAAACGTCTAATTTCTGTTGTTAGTTATGGCTTTATGAGCCACTTCCAATCAACATGTAGAAGTATTTAATAAGGAAGGGTGATGCACTGTATCTGGAAAATAATTGCCAAATATGTCAGAAACTCTTAACAAAACTTTTTGTCTTAAAAGAATCTTGGTCTGGTAGTAATCGGATACATAATTATGTTATTGCAGTTACAATAAACAAAAAATTACTTTCAATCAATAATACATTTGAAAAAAAAGGGAAATATGATTATAATTAAAATGCATTTTATTTTTTTTACAACTGTGACTGTTTTAAAAAAAAAAAAGAGAATTATAAATAAAAAATATTTCTAGTTTACATGACCATGTAACATAAACTATAATGAGCAGATACCTCCAGTGAGGCTCTATTAACTGTGTTTTCATATTGTAACCAGATCAATCTTTTCATTCCATCCCCACAGAGAGCAAGCAAATGGATTTCCCAAATCAAAAATAGGAGGAATATCTGTAAAGAAGGTGCTGAATGCTTTTTCTACACACACTCCGCACACACACACATTTCCTTGTAATATTTGGGCTGGACTCTAATAATAATCAATGTGGGGAAATGAGTCATGATTATGACTTAACTAGGGTAACCGTTGTTCTAGTCGGCTGATGTTTAATTTTTCCTTTTTGAAGACAGAGGCTTCCCAAAGACTTCAAATGTAGAACATTGAGCTCAGCCACACTGGTTTATGAGGCAAAAGTAACAGAAGCAGTCAGGGGTCCACTGCCCATTTCTTTAATTTCCTTACCGTCCTTCATCATCAGTTACAATTTCCCAATTCTTCCATTACATACTCAATGGAGGAAGATATTTTTCTTGTAGTCTTGTATGGGTTACGTTTAAAGGTAAATTTGTAAATTCTCAACATAAAAATGGTTTATGATGGGTCATGAAGGATTAAAACATTTTAGAACTTCCTGTTTGAACCTTCAGTAGTGATTGAGTCGTCCTTAAACTGGACTTACTTTGGTCATGTGCTAACAGATTCTTGCGTTTTTCTTTATAAACTAAACATTTTATTAAATCTCGAAGATTTCGGTAATATTATAGAAATGTCATTTCAATACCTCAGAAAGTAGTAGTGTAGTAGTAGTATGTATATGTATGTATCTATGCACCCTTTTACACATATTGGTTAATAATATTACATTTTTACTCATTCATGTTCCAGTATATGCTTGATTTTGAGGATGTCACAAATCAGACACTTTGGCTGAGGAGTTAAGAACGAGCAGCTGAATGAGGGAGGAGTTGGAGGAGTTGAGACAAGGGAGGGGCTTTGGGGTCATGTTCAATCTTCAATGAACTCTAACATCTTTCACATTGATTTTACCTTTGTTTTTGTTCATTTTCATAACTTCAGTTGAACACTGAAGTGAACACTAGAGAAGACATGTGATATGCTAAAAAATGTGCATGTCAAAGAGGTTAAATATCTTGTCTATGCCTAATGGACAGAGAATACACTTTGTGAGAAAAATTCTGAAAGAGGCTGTCATAATAAGTGAACAAAGTCGTTACTCCTTCATAATTATGAAAATTTAAGAAAACTCTTTTTTTTTAAACTCATTGTGAGAAAGAGTAAAATTGTTCCGGAGTGAATTTCCCAGTTTTTTGAAAGCTCACCTCCCCCTTGCCATTGGGCCTTTGAAGCAAATCCAGTATGGCCGCCATGTCTTCTATTAAATTCTGCCATAAGAGTTTTGAAGGGATTTCGGATCAATAGGATGGCGGCATCATATCTGTCAATGTCCTGCTTGCCGCTCTGATGTGTCTTAATGCAAACCGTCTTTCCGCTCTGCCAGTGGTCTTTCTCCCCTATAAATCCTATGAAATGATGACACCACAGTGAATAGTTCGTCAAGGACGCGTATTCATGATTTAATATGTTTGTGAATGTCAATGCCTACCTTTATTGTAAAGGGCGCCGTCAAAGTAAATACTGCCAGTGTAAATGCCAGTGGCGTACTCTATGAGGTGGCGAGTCCAGGTGTTGCCTGCTCCTGGGAAGCTGGCGAGGGCCACCAGCTGCTTGGCACGTACAGTAAAGAATTGGAGATCCATGCAGCGTGTATCTTGACAAACATAAAGACAAACAGGCTTTATATTGATCTGTAACTAAAAATTACAGCAAATGACAAAAAAGTCTAGTTGAGGTCAGCAATTTTTGATTTCTGGTCCTATAATGCCTCTTTTATGCACCCTCACCTGAGTCAAAATCAAAGTTTTTATATACATCATATATAGGTGGTGAATATTTGTTGAAACCGGAAGTTGGTCACTTTGTGCTCATTAATATAGTTGGTTATTGATGCGTTGTGATAAAGTTTTGACTGGGACAGGTTATTTTGCAGTTGAATAATCAAGTAAGAAGTAATACTTATTGAAAATGAAAATATTAGAATTTAATTTAAAACTAAAACCAATCCAATTTTAAATTAAAAAAGAGCCATAATACAAAATACAGAATTAAAAAGATAAATTAGAACATTTTATATACTGTTTAACAGAGAAAAATAGGGTAGCACTTTGAGATTTGATCCAAATGTAAAGTGCATTATAAAAATAAATGTATTATTATTATTATTATTACAGTCAGATATTTTCTTATTTAGATGCTTCTTAATAACTTATAGTTTGATCTGTCTTTGTGATGATATCTGATGATTGTGATGATTTGTATCTTCTTTACTACTGTGACTCTGCTTCCTTAAGTTTTACCTTGAACCTCCGTCTGATACACCACATAGTACTCGTCATTCCCACAGCTCTCAGACTCTTCTCCCTGGCAGTGGTGGAGACACTTGTCTTCGCTCTCTTGCACAAGGAGGGAGAACTGAAGGGTCGGGGAGCCACAGTAGCAGTGATCTCCAGCCAGGACGGCCAACGATTTCTCCTGAAATAGAGAAGCCATTATACACAGAACATACTCCCATGCACAAAATATCCAATGCATGAATGCACACATCCCCTCACCTTCTTTGTGCACATGTCCACACACTTGTCTACAGACAAGTTTTTGATGACTGCGCTGACAGGAAGTGCCTTTGTGACATTTTCTGGACTTTTGAAACACCCTTTGAAAACGGCATTGCCGTCTGAAAAACACACAACCAAAATATTAAACATCACAAAGAAGGTGATGACAGCACACTCCAGTTTTAGGATTACGGAGCAGCGTTCCATCAGCCTGGCCTCTGCCCGCTGACCCCTGATGGGGAGAACCCACTGTGGGTCTCCTGCTGTCTATTGAGGCCCTAACCTGCCCATGAACTCAACCAATAGCTTACATACCTGCAATGTGAAAATGAAATTAAAATGACCTTTGACCGCAGGACCTTATTCTGTTCTAATGGATTAACTATATACATTACAGCAGAGACGAGATGCTTCTTTCTCTCACTGGGAGTTTTTCTCACCGGAGTCATACTCTGGATATTTTCCATGAGTTAGTTCTGCTCGGGTACGGTAAGCACATTACAGTGTAATGAGACATGTGTGCAGTCTTTTCATTTGCAGTTTTAATATCTGTAGTTATTTTTCAAAACATTTTACTGTTAGTCGTTTCTATTTATCTTGCTTTACTTTCTCTATTTCCTATTTATCATTACTTCCAGGATGATTGGTCAAACAAAAAAATCTGAAAAAGTTTAATAGAGTGTCATTTAATCATATCTGACCGGCTAAGCATGTGAGGCCTGTCACTGTCTCTTTATTTATGATTACAAAAATATCTTTATTCAGACACCTACTTTTAAAGCATAATTACAAAGTACATCAGGAAGAATGAATGAAACAAATTGAAAGACAACAAACAAAATAACACATAAAATAATCAAAAACTGATGGAAGTATAATGGATGAGAGAAGCACATAAAGTAACAGGTAAAATGAGTCGGGTAAACAGATAAATTAAATCTGTCTGTAACCGCTCTACCTGTTCAAGGTTGTGGGGGCTGGAGCCTCAATTATAAGAATCAAGACCATTAATACGATTTTAAGAGACGTTTTAAAAGCCGCTGGTGGAGGTTCCAGTCTCAATTCCTCAAAACTATGACTATTGCTGGGGCTCTAACAACAAAAACAGCGGCGCATTAACTCAGGGGATGACCGACAGATTATCTGAAGATGTAAAGTTACGAGCTGGTGAGTGACGATGCGGAGGCTCAGCTAAGTTTACAGGTGCCGTACCATGCTTAAAAGTCAAGAGGCATTTTTTTATAAACTTTGGAAAAAGAAAAGACAGCCATTGAAGTGTAATTAAAATAAGAGAAATATGATCAGGCTTAAGAACATGCCATATGCACTTTAATCCCCCTGTTATTATGTTTTGGCCAATATCTGTAAATGATGTGTGCAATAATACAGACAGGAAGTGATAAAAGCATGAATCACTGTGATGAAGAGAGGAGCAGAGGAACTACCTACAGCATTTGACTCTGATAGATACTCTGATGAAGACAGCTTGCTCGCTCTGACTTCAGTCATGTAAATAAAAATATTATTATGAAGCCCTTGCAAATTAGCCACGGTGTGTATCTAATGATTTCTTATTCTTTGACCTTTTTCTCTGACTAAAAGTTGCATTGTTAATGTCATGCTTGTGTTCTCTTTACTCCCCTGCAGTACGTCTTCACTACATCCTCCTTCTGTTACCCTTCTGTTGTAGGTGGTACAAATGTACACATCAAAATGAAATGCTTATTAAATGCTAACTATTCTGCATCCAAACATACATCACACACCAGGTCTTGGGAAGCAAATAACAACCCATTGATGCTAAAAGGCGTCTGAGTGAAATGTTGCAAATGGTGTACAACAACAGGGAATTGAGATAAATACAAAATAACAAGTATGCAGGATAGCTGTTGTCTATGACTGACAGTAATCGTAATCCTCTCCAAGAGGCAAAAACCAGAAACATCCAGATCAACATATTTCCTTCATTTCCTCTTTGATTCCCTGAGCAGGGCTCACACAATAGAGATCAGGGTCAGAGGTGAAAACACAAACATGAACAGCTTATTCAGCAGTCTGATAAAGAGCAAGCAGAGGAAAAAATAGCGGAAATGAAAACAATAATAAACAAACTGAACTGAACTGGACAAGAAAAGATTGAGTATTAAGAGCTGGATAAATGTGAGATTTCGTAAACTAAGAGAAAGATGACATGACTGTTGAGTAATTTCTTGCTTTATTCTGTTTTGGTTCTCTGGTTTTATTTTGAAGGTTCATGTTTATCGTCCTGATCCATCTTACTTGTTTTACTTGAAAGTGTTGCTACACGTTGTTTCGGTTAGCTTTAAACTTCCTGTCCTGGTCTCTTGAGCTATTTAACCCTATAATCCTTTTTGTCATATTTCTCGTCCCTCCTGTCTGTGTGTGTGTTATCTTTGCGTGTATAACTTGTGCTCATTCTTCCTCTTGGTGTCTGTCTTTACCAGTATTGCTTTTAATCCCTTCTTGTGGGATTTTTCATCATGTTCAGCTGCGTTTCCCCTCCAGCTGTGTATCATTATCTCGTTTACTCAGTGTATATAGTCTGTGCTCATCTTTCCTTCTGTGCCAGTTCATTGTAGATGCTTCGTCATCAACAGGCCCAGGCAGCGCCAAGTTTCCCTAAGTGAGCTTTATGCTGTATATTTTGTTTAGTTTTGTTTCCTGTTTTTGACCTTATTTGTTTCCCTGAATGTTGCTCCTGTTTCCCTTATGGACTCACCGTCTGGTTTTGACCCTGTTTTGCCTTCTTAAATTTTGGGCTTTTGGAAATCTTTTAACGGCACTTCTACTGTGTGTCTGCACCTGGGGCCTAAACTTTACTCTTACCACAGTTCCTAACAAAAGGTGGAAAGTGTGAGAAGTTTCCTTCCCTTCAAAGAGGGACTTTTAAAAAAAAAAAAAAAAAAAAAATATCGCAGCAGAATGTACCGACGAAAGGAAATTCCAATATAATGCAACAATCTTTTTAATTTCTGATAATTGGTTCTCTCTTTGCTTCACTTTCCAAGAGCAAACAGTGAGTGATCGACTGCAGAGTGTGGTATCAACAAAGCGTATTTACAATACTTTTCCATATTTCAGCTTCTTTGCACCACCGTGGGTTCTGTCACTATAATCGGGTCCTTTTATAATATGAAATCATTATTTTAAAATTTTCATATCTGAAATGTGGAAGGGCTCTCTTGTGTGTCAGAGGAATTTGATTTTTTCAGACTCACAGCGGCGTACTGCATCTTTGCTCAGCTTCAGTTTGTGGACGGAGAGTCGGTTTCTTCCTCCACACTTGTTGCTCTTCTCTCCCTTACACTCCATATCGCACTCACTCTCTGAGACAATGTCTGCATTTATCTTGGAACCACAGTAGCACTCTCCTCCGAACTCCAGACCTGCATACGCGAAACCTCTGGAGGAATGAGAACAGAAGTAAAGATTAGAATTGTTAGTAAATAACAGAAATGAGTGTTGCTTTAGTGCATAGCTTAATCCTCCGCTAGTAACAGCAATAATCGTTCACATTAACTGGATGAGTGAGACGAATGAGATTTAATGAGACGGGAAAAAAATGATGGTGAAATTCAAATACAGGTGAGGATGCATCCAAAATCTATATGTGATAATGAGAGAAATTAGATTTGCTGTAAAGTTTACAGGCAAAGCCAAATAATAAAAACCATACAAGGTCTCTGCTTTTTTTTGTTTGTAGAATTTCTCTCTCTCCTAAGGTTTTTTTTGGTGCAATTTTGATGGCAAAATTGATAAACCTATATTTTTAGATGGCTAAAACGAACTACTGTACCAAAGATGTCCTGTACTTCCAAGATAGCAATTTGAGCGACCTACAGGAGTTCATGGAGACAGATGATGGTGTGGAAGATAAGGATTGGACCCCGAATGCAGAGCATTATGAAGAAAGGTCTAATAGAATGAAAAACTGGACAATAATAATGAAGATAAAAGTATTGACCAGAGGATTGAAGAGGGACAAGAGGGTCCAACAGCAACACAGGCAAAAAGAACAAATAAATGTGCAAGGAAAAAAGTGACAAGGAAGGAGTAAAGGTGGAGAAAGGCAGATTTGAACCTCAAGTGGTTCAATTTGATGAGGGTGCTGATGAAGCCATTGAAGAATTGTTTGAGTTTACAACATGCATGTATTTCAAGTTCAGTTTGTTACTAACAAAATGTTAAAGGTAGTTGCTGTGTTCTGTGTGCTGTGCAAAATGCAATGTCCACCTCTGCCTAAACAAGGACAGGAACTGTTTTCTCACTTACCACTTGGCAAAATAAAAGGTAGCAGTTTTAAAAAATAAAGATGCAGATGTTACAGATGGCCAAGGAGTAAAGTTATTGTCATTGCTCGAATTGTGCGTAATGCCCGTTGTATCAAATATCATACAAACAAAAAAAACATATGCAAATTATTATTATTATTTTTTTTACATTTTGTTAAAAGTCCAAATAAACTTACGATTCAAAAAATTAGAATTTTATGTCCATTATTTCTTGGGTCACTCATGATAGGGTTAAAATTGAAGAGTGACACATCCCAGAGCTCCATTACTGTGAGACAACTAATTTATTATAGTTTAATGGGTTGTAGTTTGGGGATAATATATAACACTAATGCCAAACAACAGACTTTTAGGACAAAAATTTAGGCCTTAAAGTGGACCATGCAGGGGTCGTGTCTTTTAAAGACCAACCGTTAACTATTCGATTTTTTAATTATTAATGAATTATAATCATCAGGAAAATGTTGCTGTTAATTTGATTTAGAAATGAAGATCCTGTTGATCTCTAAGGCGAACATTGACCTGACATCAACTTCCAAAATCTGATCTCTCGCCAACATCCATCCATTATCTTTTTTTTTGCCTTTTTGAAACCCTATGGTCACAACATATATTTTGCATATATATATATATATATATATATATATATATATATATATATATATATATAGCTATATATATATGGCTATATATATATATCTATATATATATCTATATATAGATATATATATATAAAATCATTGATAAGATGCTTCTGAGCAGTTTCATGAGCCTCCAGAAAGAACGTCTGCTAAAATTGTTTATATTCTTCAGAACGTTTGTGTTTGTAATGATTTTGCATCAGGAAAATGCTGGATAGTTATTTATGTGAAAGTCTGTTTTGGTAAGTAGCAGACCTTCAAATCTGTGATTATTTTGGCTTTTGAGAACAGCAGGAAAGATGAAGTATCTTATAACCATTGTCAGTGTTTTTAACATGTTGATCGGCTCCTCTGCACAATCAGTTCCTACTTTATTTCTGACCGTAGAAACGAAACAGAGGATGGAAAAGGGATATCCCAATGGAGGTTTTTGCTATTATACCTTTCTGCACAGTAGTCCTGGCAACGGAAGACAGTCATTTTTATGTAGTCAAGAAAGGATTCTCCGCTGAGGGCTCTTTGATCTACGTTGTCAATGTAACAGCCGATATACTTTGCTGAAAGAGAAACAAAAGGATAATTATGCTTACAGTAAGAAATGCTTAAATAGTCATAGACAAAGAGTTTCTGGAATGTGCTTCAGCTCCTGTATGACACAATCAATATCATCTGTTACCCTGTTGTGCAAATCTGAAGTGAATGCTATCTGCAACAGTATCCTCTTCATCTCCTACACAGTGTGGTAACTGAGCACATGAAGGGTAGAAACAGGGGCAAACTCTTCATTTATTTATACAGACACACCCCCTTCTAGTGGCCTGTAACTGTAGTGGCAGCTATCGCTGCATTTTTTCACAAGTTTCTGGGGGTTGGGCTACAGAAAACCTCTGCAGAGGCTGTAACAGATTCATAATTGCCATTAACCTGCTCCCCTCTTTGACTGTTCCTTTAAAATAAAACATACCCCTCCTCATTTGTGTTGTGCCATTACGCTTCTGAGAGTCTTTTCATAGCTAAATGAGTCCCCTGCAGCAATTGACAATAACAATTACTTTCATGGTTATGGCCGGAAGATGCGTTTGAGCAGGATTTGGTTGCATCTACAGGAAGAGGCTATAATCTTCCTTCTAACTATTGTTGAGCTAGAAAAATAATCGGCTTCATGCAGAACGGAAATGCGGATTAAGATGAGGCTGGAACCTTTTTTAATGTTGCATTTCTGCTTAAGGAAGGAAACAGTAGTAAAATCCATATTCTTATTATTAGCTAGTCTTTTATACTTTCTATAGAAACTGATTGTACAAAACCAAGCCAGTACCCAGAAGATCATCTGAACTGATATCAACTGTGCTACTGTACCAAACTGTGCAAACTTTTTATGCGCTACAGTCTGCACGTCACGAGGCACAACATTTCTATTTAAATTCAGAGCCATGGAGAAAGAGGGCATTTTCAGTGAGAAGAGGGAGAAATAAAATCACACTACAGTTAAAACGGCAGTGCCAGAAGAGCAAACAACTGCTTTGAAGCTCCTAATTAATCTATTATCAATTTTAGCTGTATTTTCATTAGGTTAGCGTTGAAAAAAGTGACCGATGAGAGTAGAGTAGAGTAGAGTAGAGTAGAGGCGGAGTACAGAGCCAGACCTTCGTTTGATCAACTTAAAAAGTATACTTTTTCGACCTGAATTGGAAAATAGAGCTTGAGACTGTACTAGAAAAATGTTGTTCTTTAATAATTAACATACTAATGCGCAGCAGGATACTCTGCTGAACTGTGAGTTTTTGTTACAGAATCATTTATTTATTTTCTCCTCAGGCTGAGAGGGATCGGATTATTTCCTAGGGGAGAGGGATTTAAAAACCAAGAAAGCAGCCTCCATATTCCACAGTCACTTACACTTGTGTTTGATGTTTTTTGGGCAGTCTAGATTCTCCACCTGCCTCTAGTGGACTCTGGAGAGACAGAATCCCACCCAACCACAACAGGGATCTTTATTATGAGACCTTTAGCGTTTGATGGGTGTCGGTATCTTTTTAAGATGGCAAGTATTTAATTAAATGGAATCACCTGGTTTCCATTGATGTCGTTCCCCTGCTGGTAGAGTTGTATCTGGACCAGATGTCTACAACAGCTGCACTGAATATTTCTAACCGGTATGAAATAAAAACTAAATACATCTACTTTGTGCTACCTGTCCTTTACTTGAGTATTTCCATCTATCTATTTTTTAGATTTCAACTCCATTGACCATGCCTTAATTTAAACTTACTACTATGCATTTCTTTAACTAAAGATGGGTGACATGAATAACATAAAAAAAATTATATCTCGTTACCATGATACCTGTCAGTGGGTCAGATATATTAGAGCCAAGAGAACATGTGTCTTTGAAGTTGGTGTTTTGGAAGTAGGAAAACTGTACAAGCCTAAGGATCTGAGGGACTTTGACAAGCGCCAAAACGTGATGGCTGGACGACTGAATCAGAGCATTCCCAGAACTCCAGTTCTTGTTGGATTTTCCATTCAGCAGGATGTGCTCTGGTCCAAAGAAGGTCGGTCAGGGAACCAGCAACAGGGACAGGGGTGCCCAAAGCCCATTTTTGTGCATGATGACTGAGGGGCTAGCGCCTGCGTTGTTTAATGCCACAGAAGAGCTATTGTAGCAAAGATGGCTGAAAAATTGATGCTGGTTCTGACAGAAAGGCATCTGAACACACAATACATCATAATGAGGCAACAGACTGGTCAAAGTGTACGTATCGACTAGTGTTCACTGCTGAAAGTATCAGAACTGGACCAGAGAGAAATGGAAGAAATTGGAATCACATCTTTCTTGGACATCATGCGGGCGGTGCAGAGGGCAAACCTCATTATCTGGGCAAGGGATGACACTACAATAAGAAGTCCAGCTGGGTGCAATGGGGCAGCTGAAATTCAGTGGGGGTTTTTGTTGGTGTGTTTGGTTGTGAAGGGAGTATAAGTCAGGGACCTCCATCACAGGAAGGTTTCGGAGTGACCAGCTAGAGTTTCCATGAATTTCACTTTAATTATGTATACTTTACTCGTAAGTGTAGAGAGCATTTGACTGCATAAGAAAAGCAGCGAGGAGGAAGAGAGAAGTGGGGCAATCATATCGTCTTATCAGCTACTTTGGTCATGTTTCATTTGGATAGGAAAGTAAGCAGGATATTGGTTCCATCCAAGGTCAGGTGACGGCACTGGACAGACACTTCCTGTCTTCACACTGGTGTTTTAAACAAGTGGGATTTGAGAGAATTTTGTAGTTATAATGTCTATAACCATTATAGATGGAAACGTAAAAGATGAAATTATTAAAAATGATCTAGTTGATAGTAGATGTTGTGACTCTGTTCGAGATAATGTAGTGGTTGAACGCTTCAGTCTGTCAGAAAACAGAGAGTTCCATCATAATTATCATCTCTCTCCAGTGTCAATAGATTTCCTGCATTGCCACTTGTAAGTTGACATTCTGTCATGCAAAAAACGATGCAGTTTAAATCATATCTGAGGACTTTGCAAACACTTCTTGTTATAATAGGATTGTTTCAGAGTTTATACTGCCTTTTGTCTTTGTTTGTGGATATTCTGAAGTGGCCTGCATTCAAAAAAGTACTTTGTTAATACATTGCGGAATATTCACATCAGCAACAATGACAAAAATTATGGAACGTTATTAGAATAATTCTACTTGAACAAAAATGCAGGGATACAAACTTATAATTATTTGTACAACATTTTCTATTGCATGCATTCATATTCCAATCATTTTCTCATCTAGACGTTTTTGGGGGGTTTTTGTACCAGGAAATTCTATTTAAATCTTTGCTTTACTTTTTTGTCAGAAAAGACAGAGCTTTTAGAACATATGTGACGGATTGCAACCATCATGGAGAATAAAATATAATCTATTATAATTTACATTATTAATTTTAAGACAGGGGAGAAGATCACTATATCTATAGCTCACCTCCTCCATCATTAAGGTCTTGGGCAAGGCGCCCCATAAGTGCACGCCTCCAGTTGCTGTTGTGGTCTCTCTGCCTACGGACAGTCCCCAGGCCTGGTCTGGTCCTATCCAGCCACGGAGGAATCTTCCTTTGTTCTGGACCATGTTTCTCCTCAAAGACTCTACCCATATTACCAATGCCACGAATCGCAGATTTTGTGGTCTGCCTACTGCTGTCTGAAGAAACCACAGAATCCGGGGCTTCGCTGGCTTCATTGTTGTTCCAAACAAAGCCAGAGTGCAGGAAGACTAGGGTTCCTGCAGTCACGTAGAGGAGGATGAGCAAACCGAATCGGACTGGTTTCTTGCAGAAAAAGTTCTGTATCTTCAGCAGATGCGTTGCAATGCATGCTTCCCTTGCCATTCCGACCGACACTCACAGTGATGAAAAATCATAAAATAGAAGAGCACCAGCTTTCACTTTTTCCCACTACTCACACACACACACACACACCTCTCCAAAGGCCGAAGCAAAAGTCTCTAAAACTATCGGGTCATCCAAACTTTTTTATATTCTCGTGAGAAAGATGCTTTACACCTTTGCAACTCCGTCAATCGCTTCCACGTGACAGTCTCTCTGGGTTCCTGTGGACAGTCCAGCCTCAAAAGCAGGCTTGTTGGCCTCGGTAAAGGTGAGGAGTGAAAGATGATCCTCCAGTACTGTTTTCACTCCAATTATCAGCCTCTTGAGATGCCACACCTGCTCAACAGTGCTCCCTGCTGCTCCCTGCTCAACTTTCTCCCACAAAGAAAGAAGAGTTTTTTCTTTCGGCAGTTTGGCAGACAAAATCCGGGAGAGACAGGGCGTGACTCGACACTCTGCTGTAATGACAAAAAAAGAAAAAAGATATGTACACACCTGAGTACGTTTTATAACAAAGGAGAAATGATATGGGCATGGGGTGAAACCAGGACATCATCTGCATGGAAATAAAGCTTTGTAGAATCAACCAATGTGAGTTGTTTCTATTATGATACTACTTAAAATAACTCAGGTAAAAGTAAGGTCAGGTAAACTGTTCTCTTTCATGTGTATTCTTTCAAAGTTTCACAGTGTTTTCACTGTAGACCTTAGGACCTGTGTGGCAATAAAATGGTGATCATAGCTCAATGTGTGACAGAAAAGACAAAACAGGCTCAATTGATTGATTATGCAGATAACTGTCCTTTTGTATATCAAATTTCAAACTGTCCTCCTCCCCACCCATCATAATTCAGTTGAGATTTTGAACTCTTTACTAAATTTAGCTTAATCCAGACCTCCTGAATTCTCTGCAGCCCCTCTCAAAGGAGTCTCTGTTCTCAGACGAGCCGAGGAGCCTACTGGAAGGTGAAATGCAACACTCCTCTGGGTCAGGAAAGTTAACAGAACATTCAAGGGGACACTCGCCCTTGTGGCTCTCTGTCTGCCCCGGAACAAATCTGCAGAATACCTGTCACTTGAATCTTGAATGGTACTGCATGTCCCCCTCAAGCATTCTGATCCTCTGCCTTTCCCTCCAGACATCTGGGAGGAGTCAGGGACCCTCAAGGAGAAATGGATCACATTCTGCTCATGAGCTCCTGTCTGACTTCTCAAAACTGTGCCTTCATCACTAATAATACCTCCCAGGATGGGTCTCATTTTCTGCATTTTAATTATTCAGTACTCTTTTCAAATCTCTTTTCCTCATTCAAACTCAGTTCCAAAATAATAATTACTGCATATTCTGTATAAATGGAGGGTATTGCACAGCCGATAAGTCAAAGTTAATATAAATGAATCCCATTAGTGTGGTTCACACTGGACAGACACTTCCTGTCCTTATACTGGTTGTTACAAACTGTGGGATTTGAGAGAATTTCGTACTTGCAACGTCTATAATCAGAATATAGAAAAGCGTGAAAGCTGTTATTAAAAAATGTAGATTGTATATATTGTTACTTTGTTGGAGATGAGGTAGCACCAACAAAAGCTGCAGCTGCAGTGCTACATGTGAGGCCGTAGAAGGCTACAGTCTGACAGACTGACAGTCTCTAGGGTATTTTGCTCCTTGCCATTGGAGATGCTTTTCATATTTCAGGATGACTGCGATGCAGGAACTCCCAAAGAAGCTGGTCTTTGTTTCAGATTGAATCATTTATTTGCCTTAGAGGAATTTTAACCGTTTTGAGGTTAAATTAAAGGTTTTAGATCAAAAATTAAACTGCACATTTCAACACACGTTTCACCTCTTACTCACTGGAGGCAATCCAGCATCTCGAAAAAATATTGTGAGCTAAAACACATTGAGGCACCTCCAGTGAAAAGAAAGAGAAAATGACGTAAGGACACAACAAATGGTCTCCATTCTGCCTCGTAGCATGCAGCACAAACAGTCCTGTTACTAATACATACCTCCTTAGTTAGAGAAAAGAAGTTGAACTCATGGGTAACTCGTGGGCTCAAGCAACAACAGGAGTGTGGATAGTTTCTGGCTGCAATCGAGTGGATCCTTCATATTAATGAGGAAGATGAGACACACTGGCTCTGCAACACTAGACATACAGTGACTCTTCCATGTAAATGCTGAATTATACAAGCAAACATCCTCCCCAGGAAGTTCTAACACAGCGTTGTTTGGTTATAAAATTGAATACACTGAGTTCAGCATTTGTGCAGCACAACAGAAACATAGAAGTCCAGTATTCTCCTCAACGACCGAAGAAGACGGGAACTTTTTTGTTGCATTAAGTAAAAGCTGGAAGAAAACAACCATAAATGAACTCAATACAACGTGTACAACGTAATTCAAATCCCTTCACACCACAAGATCCTCAAACAATTTAAAAATATTTTAGTTACAGCATTTTCCAGATAATATATTCACTTAATTGTTACTTAAGTGTTTGGGTGCTTGAACTTGAGGGCATTTCCGTGCATTAGATGAGCTCAATGTCTAGCTGCATTTCAGTGTGTGTACCTTCGTGATTGTTCAGTGTTTGGTTGTTATTTAAAATTTTAAAACACCTTTCTTTCAGTTGTTTGGTAAATACTTTATGAACTAAATTCTATATTGTTTTGTAGAAGCTCTGGAAATATTTTGTGGACAAAGAAACTTCACCTGACCTATATCAGCATGAATTTGAGCAGATAATGACTGAATTCAATGTAGGCGGTCTTCTGTGGACTGAATTACTGGCATTCCCGGTATCATGCTGCAAACATGGCTTAAACCCCTTAACAGGCCATCAGATTAAAGTTTCACTTATCAAACCTTTGTACTAGTAAGAGCCATGATAGCTAAGCTTCATTTGTTCTTCATATTTAAAGCTAAAAACAAGCTGAATAGATAAAAAGCGTGCCTCTTTTATCCAGATCATGACATTTAATCACGTGAATCAGACATGAACCCACTGACTGACCATCCAGTTCACATTCATATTAAATGAGGCAGGAAATATTTAACCAGAGAGGATTTAGAGGAGGAAACGTCAAAGTTAATCTCTGGTGTGTATATCTGAAGTTTAGCTTCTGCTATCAGTAAATGTCAATCTGTAAATATTGTTAATGCTTGTCCTGGGACTCATTGACAGTTGAACACGTCAGAGCTGTATCCTGTAGCCAGTACCTCAGAAACAACACTGTCAGCCAAGATGAATGGGTTCACAAACACACTGTTACTTGCTGGATGAAAAAAACTTGAATACTGCTCTGGACTGAGGTGATATACCAGAGGGAAAAAGACTTTAACAAAGTTCTGATAAATTATAATTGGAGGTTTGAAAGAAATGGCGAGAAATAATTCAAAAAAGATGTAAAGACAAGGATATTTATTTTCATATCCTCAACTGTCATTCATAACTGGAGGGATTTGAATTATAGAAGCAGGATATTTAGTCACACTGGAAACAGAGGAATTATTTGGTTTTGTTACTTGTTTTTGCAGATGTATTTTTTTTTTTTTTTTATCTCAGTCTCTCAATTGCCAAAATGCATACTTCACTCAAAGGTACATGAAGCTTTCTAAAAGCTAAACCTCGACCTCTCCAGTGAAAATCACACTATCTGAATTAAATTGTTTGCCATGTTCTTCCACAGTTTAAGACGTATTTTGTTGATGTGTTTTAACAGTGGCCAATGTGACAGGAAAACGACGCTGTGGTGATAAGCCAGTTAATCTTCTTTGATCTACAACAAATTCAACTTGTTTCAAGGAGAGTGGTGTTCATGACTGTGACAAAAATGTTGAGTTAACAGTGGCAGGAAGGGGAGGTTATCCGGTGCACTGCCACCTGCATCAGTGACAGAGGAAACCATTTGAATCTTCTCTCGTTGTTGCTATTCTCACTCCATTTGTATTATGTGCGCACACACTCGTCCCATCCTGTAAAAATTCTTAACAGCGTGCTGTAAAATTCCCCCAGTATTTCAGCAGCAGAGGAGTTAACGGTTTGAGCTGCAACAGCCCTGACCCTTCCATAACCCTGAGGCCTGTCTTTCCGCTCTCCTCGCGTGTTCGGCTAACCAGAGCATATTAGCTGTGTTTATCAAATCAAATCAAACTAAAGAAGACTTTTTACCACAACACTCTTCTGCTGGTGATAACACTGACCGTGCCTGCACTCAGGTCTGTCAGGAGAAGCCTTTTTTACACTAATTTATGTATTCTATGTAAGTATTTTCCATGTCGATTTTGCAAACTGCAAGAAGTCTGCTCTTCGAAGGAGTAATCGAGAGAGTTCAAATAGTCCGGGTTGATGCAGAACTTCTACAGCTCTTCAGAGCAGACTCAAACGGCTCGCAGAGCACAGATGGCATCTCTGAGGAAAGCATGACCCCTGATAACTGGAGTGTGAACAAGAGTGCTTCCAATAACAACAGGACTAAAGCCGTTTTCTTTGCCTAGTGTTCGCACAATGGTTCCACAGTCCGGGCCTTCCATTTCAGTTTCAACTATGTCATAAAACTAGTGTTTGAGCTCGGTTCAAGCTCACATTAGTGATTGGCTTTATGCCTAAAATACTTAATTACTTGTGGCCATTAATAGAATCGTCTGGAATAATAGAGCTAAAATGTGTATGGTAACAACATATATGCTGTCACTCAGGGTATTATTACTTATTACTAATAATAATAGTAATGTATACACTTATTTATCAAATAAAAAAGTCATACATTGTACTACATTCGGAAATTAACATTTGAACCAGCAGTAGGCAGCCCCTGTGAAACCAACCGGGGGACAAACCGGGCTTCAGTCTCTTGTTAAAGACATAAAGATGTGTAGACCACAGGAGTAGTCTTAATATATAAGTACTAGAGTTTCTTGTTAGTGGATAACTGCTCTCACCTCCTGAGACTAAGCCACTTAGAATGAAGCAAAAAAACCACAAAGAAAAAATGTTCTTCTTTCATCAAGACGATACTTGGGCAGACATGAAGTAGACTTCTTATCTGTGCTAAAGAAGATGTTGACAAGCACCTTAGTTCAACCTACATTGAAAACACAATGGATAGACCTTGGACCATGCAGTTCCTTCATAACTCTCTCAGATTCCACCTCAGCATTTATCATCAAGGAGTCAACCCTGAAAGATGGTGAGGAGGTTGTCAAAGCTGGAGGGACCACCTCAGCACCAAGACCCAAGGGAGTAGAAAATGTTGTTTTCAAGAATCTATCAAAGTTGTTTTGAGGACGGGGGAAGTTCCCTCAGTAATGGAGATATGCAGAGGGAGTCTTGATGCTGAGGGAGGAGAATCCCAGTACCACTGAGCAGGTAAGTAGCATCTATTTCCTCAGTTATCTGAGTTCCCAAGACAATTGTGGACATTGACATTCTAATCTAGAAGAGTTCACAGAGCCTTGGAAAGAGTTGGTTTATTGCATATGAGAGAAAGTATGCCGAGTATGAGGAGCTTGCAGGAGAATGCCTAGGTAGAGGATTCAGGAGTCAAAGTGACCCAATCAAGGTCAGGTGCAGAGGATGAGCAGACCGGTCACTCCTCAGGACACTCCATCTAGTCAGAATCAGGAGACTGCACAACAATAGAACCATCAAGGTGATCACATATGCCACCGAAATTGCATCCCAATGGCTGTGGATCAAGCAAGGTGATCCCAGGACAACATAAGGTACCTAGCTGAGGCCTGATCACCTCACATCAAGGGTGTCCGATGCTGAAAAGGATGTGTCGAGGTTGCAATTAAAGGCGTGTATCAAAACCACTGTTGACAACCAACTTTATTTCAACAGAGACATTCATATGTGTCGCTGTGAAAAAGGTTCCATACATGTCATTCCCCTGCTGAACAGTAATGATTGAAGACAACCTGGAGGAATAGGGTAAAAATTCTAACTCTGGTTCCATTAACTTCTGAGCGATTATTCATACAATATTTCCCGAAATTTCTTGCTCTTCCTTTGAATTTATTTTAGAGGGCGTCCGTAGTTCCATTGTATGCAATCCCTCAAGTTGCGCCTCTGAAAATGTAGATATATTGATCTGCAGAGGTGGGAAGTAAAACAACAGAAATACTCCTTTACTGTACTTTTTGGGAATCTGTACTTAAATCATTACTTTAGATTGTTTTTTTAATTTCTATTTGTTATCATGGTGTGCTTCCGTAAGAGAGCACAATAACATGCAGTAGAGACGATCCCTTGGTATATAGATCGGTGCACATTACGCATGAATACCCTACCGGGACAAAAGATGTTTGTGTGAAACCGGAGATTTATAAATAGCATATATAGATGCTTTTGCGAATCGAGTCGTCACAAAGTTAAAGTTTATGTGTAACTGATTAAATATGAGGGTTTTAAGCCCCCTTTTTATTGGTATGCTGACCGTACAATGATTCTCTGAACATAGCTTCAGAATGAAGTGGTAAAGAGAATCGATCCTAGAATTTGAGTGATAGACATCAGGCAGCCAAACACTCTTCACAGGACTGCAGAGTCAGGATTCGCTGCTGCTGTATTTTACAAAGCCAGTACTTGTCAACTCTTATGGAAGCTACATTTTTCTCGCACCAACTTCACAGAGTGGCTCATTTTAGCCACCATAGCTGGATAAAACTAACCTTAATCAATCAATATCAGCATTAGAATGCTGGTGAATTGTGATGACAACAGTAAAAAGATTATTTAACCAACAGTGCAAAATCAGCAACATTATAAGAGGGACTGCGCTCTTTGTCAAAGCAGGCATATTCCAGATCTTGGCTACTGTTGTCTTTTTTCCTTTTTGCAAATTTTAAAACAGGCCCTTACTCAACACACTGAAATATATGCTTATGATTACTGTCATGATATGATTGCAGTCTTGATTCCATGCCTCCAAAGCCTTTTGTAATTATAAGTACAAGTGCATTTGACGTTGAAGAGGTTGCATTAACCAATCACTGAAAGAGTTTTTAAGCACAGCCTATGAGGCTTAAAAATTAAGCCCAGGATGGCAGGGAAAAAGCTCATTGTAATCCTGATAATACGCAGTGGTCCATTAAGCTCAGTGGCGACCCTTTATTCTGAAAGAGTAGAGGTAAATTAAAGGGTCTAAAAATAATGTAATCCCTGTCTTTGACTGTTGCACAGTAGCATTAAGCTGCAGCATTATAGTGAGAGTGACTACCGATCATGAACATTTCCAACAGCACTCGATGATATGCACCTGACAGTCAATAGGAAATAGTGAAGAAACAATTGCTCTATTGTGATGGTGGACTCATCAGGAGAGTTAAATTAGTACAGGAGATAAGACTGAACCGTACAAATAATTTACATAAAATTAGGGATGGATGACTTTTTTCACTTCTACATAAATTACCAGGTTCTCCGTGGCCTCTACAAATTACACATCCAAGAATTTCACATTTCTGTAATCTAAAAATACCTTTTTAAGCAGAAGTCGATACACGTCTGAGTTTGAGAAAGACAGATGTAGTTCCTCTGAAACCACACAACAACGTAAATGACAATTGATTTGTCTCTCACTGCATGACATGAGAATAATGTCTGACTGATGTCAAACTTTATTTGAGTTTGAGCAAGGCGTCTAAGCAGTGGGTGGCAGACAGAGGTAGCGGAGGGAGTAACGGGTGAATCTGTACATCAAGGAGGCAGACACTGAACTGTTATTGTTTTTTTCAGTGTGGACAAACAAAGGTGTCATAGAGTAGAGAATTCATTGTCGTGATCTCTGTGTCAAAAGGGTAACGAAAGCTGTTTGACCTCATGCACTATTATTTCATTATCAGCTGATAGAACATGATAAGAGATTGAATATCAGGAATGGATCCTCTGGCACTAATGATGCGTAACCAAATCTTAAATAGAGAATATGTCCTAGGTCTCTATTGTGTTTCTTTCACGCAAACCCTCACCAGCAACCACTCCCAGTGGGCCACACAGATGGAGATGAGAGAAACAATCACCTGACTATGATCATTTTAATGGCTTCCTAAAGGAAGTGATTATTCTGCAGGAGGGAGAAACTCTGTAAATGAGATATCAAATAATTTCTTCCATTCTTCAACCTTTACAAAGCTTTCCATTCAGGGCCTTATAGAATATCTGCCGTCTAGCTTTTCAAAGAGGAATGGAGTGTTTTTTCCTTTTCTCCCACCTTCACTAAGCCCAGAAAACCCGCTTTAATTAAAGTAAAATTTTCTATGCTCAGCTTTGCTCTGAATCTCAGTTTGTTCAGCTTGAATGGACCTAGGAGAGGTTTGTAGAGGGTTTTAACAAATGTACGTTGGTGAGGAGGAAGAGAGATGAGGGGGAATAGGACATTCCTTTGTCTGGAAGTTGCGGCAATTTTCAACAGCACCTCATTAAGTTTAACTGTGAGCGCACAACACAGTCTGACACAGCTTAACAACATGTAG
Organism: Lophius americanus; assembly: GCA_037951165.1. Taxonomy (NCBI): domain Eukaryota; kingdom Metazoa; phylum Chordata; class Actinopteri; order Lophiiformes; family Lophiidae; genus Lophius; species Lophius americanus. Next base: position 1,472,476 of record JBBDHG010000024.1, on the reverse strand, counting down.
CTCAGAAATCGTTATTTATTAACTGAGAAGAAGGCAATTTCTGTTTCCATGTTGGATAATGAGAGGACCTCAGTTTCCCTTAGGAGCAGTGCAGTAACACCAAATGGTAGGTAGCTTAACTTTGGTATATTTGGAACAATTAGTTAACAATATTTTAGTATTCATCCGACTTAGAACATCTAAACTTGAGAACTGTTCTTTTCATACACACAGGAGCATGTATGGCACTTTAGTCGTGAAAAAATGTATCCCCGAAATAATGTTTTCATTATAATATATTTGAACAAAGTTTAATTCATTCTCAGTGTTAAAGTTGGATAGTGATACTGACAGAACCCTCTCACCAATCTCTGCTAACCATTTCAGCAAATTCTCTCAAAGCTTGCACATGCAAAAGATATGGAGCAATACTATTGGAAATATAATTCAAGCAAGTTGTGACAAACATCTATGGGCATGATGAAGAAGACATTTCTTCCAAAAGTAAACAAACCTTTCTGAATGGTTTTTGCCACCCTTTATTTGGTATGTATATAATCACTGACTCTTCACTGTTTTGAGGTTATATCAATACCAACATAAGGGAAAGCATGAGCATGCTGATGGGCACATTATTGGAAATGGATACATGTATTTTCATTCAGCCTTTGGTGGGGAAACATTTGACGTACAGGTGCAGCGAGAGTGAAAAACTTAGTTTGTGTCCTAAAGCCCTGAGTCTTTATGGTAAGCTAGGCTTATTGTGTCTTGACTGCAGATTAATATTGACCATCTGAAATAGCAAAAAAAGCATTTACAGTGATTCTTTAAAAACGATCGAACAAGATCACTGATGTCTTTAGAGTTGATATGGTGAACTAGCAAACAGTAACTTACGTATACCTCCGGCTGTCATGGAACAGCAAAATCATTTTTGTGAGACATGTTTCCAGCTGGTCAAGATGAGTTCAAAACAAATGTATTTTTGATGTTTTTGTTCTACATAGCTGTTATGCAATCCTGTGAGAGAATACAATAATTTTCTGAATTACCAGATAATTAAAGATAGTAAATTATCTGGTTTATTGGTTTGATAATACAAGATTTTAGGTAAACACATTTTTTGGTCGTTTGGTTTTTTTGGTCGTTTGGTTATTAGTTTGTTGACTTTACACACTGCACTTCAGGAATTTGTGGTTATTTGGATGAAAAGCCCTTTTAGAGCTGCTGGATGTTGCAGTATTTCTCCAGGATCAGATCAATTGATGTGGCATATATCTCAGATATACATGTAAGATGATGCACCTGAAATGCGATCAGGCTTTATGGTGACTCAAGAGACATGGAAGTTATTTAATCAAGGTTCAACCAAGAAGACCATCCCATTGCACACCCAGGCCAGTTATTGTTCTACACCTTTCATACGCACTCAGTTGAAATGACCCACTTCATGGTCTGGGGTGTAAATTAATAATAACTGAATAAAGTTAATTGAATGCCAGCCGTTTTCATCTTTGGTATTTCAGGTGAAACACCTCCAACATTGTATTCAGTTATCAATGGGGATATATCTCGCTGCTGCTCAGACATATCTCGCTGGCTACCCTTCCAGTGTCAGTACCAGTACAACCCTCCTTTACTCATGTAGAGTTACAGTCACTTAAATAAAGAAAGATTTTGGAAAATTGACTCAACCTCTTACACAAATAAAATTGAAAAAGTACAGATACCGAATAAACTTCAAGTCAAAAATATAATCTTTTGAGAGACATTTCTAACAGCTGGTTTTCCTGAAATCATAATATAAATGCAATATTAATTTAAGGGATTACGAAATCTCAATTTTTATTTTTGTCATTAAACAGGCAAAGAATGAATGTTGTATGAATGACAGTTATGTATAGGAAAAACAAAAAATTGAAATGAAAGGAGAAGAAAGTTCAGATATTTATCTTAAAATTTAGGGACTTAAATAAAACATTGAGCGAAAAATAAATACTTAAGTTAAGTAAAGGTACATGAAAACTCTTACTACACAAGTTTATCATCCCTTAAGGTAACATATCCCCAGAAGCTAAGTTTTTCTACCTCTGTATTTCTAAAACCCTTCCTGTCCTTATAAGGTTTTGATGAAAACAGCTGTTACTCATTTGCCAACCCTAAATTGAAGATATTACTATACAGTGTTTACCTAGCATTCACGTGTTGCAAGAAAAAATTCTTGGAAAGAAAATGCTGCACAACTGTCTTTCTGCATCAACACAGTTTTTTCTGGTGTGTTAGAATGAGTAAGAGTAGAAAAACTGTTGAGTGCAGCAGTGCCGTGAGAAGGAAGACACACCTCCTAGTGCAGTACCCACTTTCAAGTTCCTGTGTCAACGAGCACCTACTCAGCTGAAGTGTCCTTAAAGAGGAAGCTGAAACCCTCAACACTGTTGTTCTGCAACACTTCACCACCTGAAATGAGAGAAACAACAAGAAGCAATTTATTGGTGAAGTCTGAAAATATTTTACAAAAAGGAATCAACCATTGAATTGCAGAAAACCTGTGAGCCTATCGCGAGCTTTGAAGACGGCCACGATAAAATGAGATGGCGACTTGCATGCAGGGTTGTTGAGATCAACATTAATCGAAGAGAAGGACTAGGTCAGAGGAAAGGAATAACATCACTCAGCGCCGTCTGTGGTGATCTTCAGCATGTGAACTTCACCACAGACGGATACTTCACACACATGGGTATCCTGAAAGTAACGAGAATTCACAAAATATCACTTCCCCTCCGCTAAAGTCCTCTCCTTCCTTTTACAAAACTACATACGCATGTAGTGTCACGCATGTAGTTTGTATTCTGTCTGACGTGACGTCAGAAAGCTTGAGAAATCCCTGCACTTGCCCTTTGCCTCATTGAGCCATTGCGCGTTTCAGTTCGGTTTCTACATTCAATAGTTTGACGACTGTGCATTCTTGAGAGCTAGATAGTTCTAAAACATTCAAAGCTGGGAACAAAAAGTATCAGGGAGGCTACTAAGATGTTATCCAGGGATCCCGATGGCAGCACCACATGCTGTCATCAATTCGGAGAATGATAACGAGAATTCACAAAATTCACAAAAAGTGCGCATGGGCAACATCAGCATCACAAAAATCTGCCCGCAAAGGTCAAGCAGCACCAGAGGCCTGTTGTCAAGATATCCTGTCGAATTAAACATGAAGTATGGCTGCTCATGTGACCCATCTTTAGTCAGCTGTTGTAGTTGGTGTAGACGATATCTGTCATTGTTTTTCCTATCGGCTCGTTATGAAATAACAATTCTGACTCTAAAGTGCCAACTTAAAGTATGCACAGCTTTTTTTTCTAAGATCTAAAAATGACACTATTGATGCGTAATTGCATTTGCAAAAATATCTTTAATGTAAAGTCCATATAAAGGAAGCTGTTTATTCTTTATATATGCAGATGTATATGTTTATGTATCTATTTTGAGGAAATATAGGGAAATTATACCTTTCATATTTTATTACTCAGTATTAAACCTTTGCCATTATTTCCTCGCTTAACTTGCTTGTTTTTAAAGTATCAACATATGTCTGAATCTGTACGGTGGCTCATTGTTCAAAAATTATGGTGAATTGATGAATTCAAGAGTTCGGTAAGTGTGAATGTGAGTGCAAATGGTAAATTGTCTCTCTGTGTTTGCCCTGTGATGACTAGCAGCTTGTGTAGGCTGTACCTCGCCTGTGACCCAATGTCAGCTGGAATAGGCTTGCAATGCTCACGAGCTGCATACCCATTAACTGTGTGTTGAAACATCTGTTCTGATCACAAACTTGCAGCCGGATCGTAAGACGATCACCTGTCATGACATACTCAAGTGGGAAATCAGAACGTGATTCATTAGAGCAAAACAATACCAGAGCCAGAGAGATAACTGCTGTAAACAGCCAACCTGCTTTCCATTGCGGCTGAACACAAGGGACTAGCTGGAAAGATCACAGATTGGATGTGGAGGTTGTTGAAATGCTAATTCCTGGACTATACACTCTACACTGGACTACAGACTACACTCTCCTCAAAGATATCAGTTACCATGTGAAGCTAAGGAAAGATGATGACGGAAATGCTATATGACTACAAGATTGTAGTCATGGCCGTGTGTCTGAGAAACAGAGATAATTGAAATAAGAGTGCAGGACGACAGTGAGGTGCTCAATTATTATTAGATTTGGAATCTCTGTTACTGACACTAAAAAAACTCTTTCTTCTATAGAAAAAAATTCAAATGAAAACCTCTCAGGGAACTCTGTGGGTTTTCTTTGCTAACTGGGATATTCATATTATGACACGTTTCCAATTACTTTGTTAAGGCTGCGATGGCAATAATCAAAATTCCACTACTTAAATGTATTGAAGAAGTGGCCGAAATCTCAGATGCAAAACGTCTTGAAACGTCAGCAGATAAGATGAGAGACTCGTTCCAAAAGTTGTAACAGCTGAGAATAACAAAGAAGTGAACAGCAACATTAACACGACCAATAGGCGCAGTGTGTTTAAGGTGCTGTGGTTGATTGAGGAGAGCCCTAAACTGGGAGTCAGCACAGCGCTGAGTGAGAGCATGAGTTTAGTAATCCTGCCCAGAAGCAACCTGAGAAAGACATCTTCACAGTCACAGAGAGAGCAGAGATGATGAGGTCTGACTAGGCGTGATAGTGGGCTTGTGGTTTAGCAGGCGTTCTTCATTCACTGTATGTGATAGTTCCAAACATCACAGCCAAACCTGGCAGCTCTCCTGACAGAAGGACAATATCAGCACTGTGGTGAGGCTCATGTCAGCTCTGCTTACCACCAGATTCAGCACAGCAGCTAATGAGGGGATAGACCAAGGCATGCGTCCAGCCTGCTGCTGGATGTTAACGGAAATTAACATTTAAGTCCGAGTGTAAAAATAACAAGTCCTTGCTTCCCGTGCTTATAAATAGTCAAGGATAGGTCACTATTGTACATGTTTCAGATAAACACTGAATATATAATATATATAATTACTCAGTATACAAGCTTCAAGACATTTTGCTGCTATTTACCCCTTATATGACATATCCCCTCCAGAGAGTACCCAAAAGTAGTTTTGCTTATCAGAATCCCTTTACTACATGATAACCCCAGCAGTACACATTGGAGAGGAACATAAGGATTCAAATTTTGATTTGACTGAGTAGTTCATTTCTCAGAAATCTGAGACATTTCTCTACCAAGTGTGAGAGACCAATTAGGGACAAGCGCTCTGAAAGGAGTTCTGCTGTGACTGCTGACACTGACTGTATAGGCTGACAGCCCCAGAGTGGACACGACTCCTACTGATGCTCTTTATCTTACCGGGGCTCCTGCTGCTGTACTGCAGTCCTGTTCCGAGGGGGCTTATCAAAATCCCCTAACATGCTCTTTTGAGGAAAAGCCTGTCTAAATCTTCATTGTGCAGTCTGGGTGTGTTCTTAGAGCTGAGAAAACACCACAAAGTTACACACTAGTATGTGTCTAATGTATTCGTTAATGAGCTCATTTGTTTTCAAGTTCTGTGGAGACAAATTACAACTTCACAAATCAGTGTCCTTCTAGTGATGGTCCAAAGCCCGTATAAATTGGAAGGGTTGCATCAGGAAGGGCATCTGGGATAAAATCTATGCCAAATTAATATGCAGAACACAAAAATTATTTCCAAACCAGATCGATTGAGCCCCGGGCTAAAAACGATTGCTACTGAAAACAGATACCAGCCTCTTATAGGAAACCCCCACTACAAAGACATTAAGGCATCATTATGCCATAAATGTTATTTCATAATGATAAACGATGTTAAGAACACAGAAAATACTGTCATTACTCTTTAAATCCTCAAGAGTTTAAGACATATTTGACCTAAACAGGTCGCCATTACTTTAAGGGCGCATTGCATAATGGGTAGATGACGTAGAATGGTTGTTGTCGACTGAGCCGCTGTAGTTTGAGGTTGTTTTCGTAGCATTGGTGAGAGAGAAATGGATATAATGCCGCATTGTGCTGCCTTTTGGATGTACTTTTCTAGTCGAAGGGCAATACGGGAAGCTTTCCCAGAGATAAGAGGAAAAAACAGTGGGAAGACGCCTGTGGACGAACACAGCCTCCAAAGGACCCACGTCTGTGTTCGCGTCACTTCTCTCCTGATGCATTTGAAGCATGTAGCCGACCACCTCTGCTAAAAGAGCTTATGGGTCAGGGTGGTTATAAACAAAGGCTAAACGAGATGCACTGCCTATAAATATTTCCAAACAAAGAGACTAAACGCCACCGAGAAGCGAGTGACCACCGATGTATGAAGCGGCAAAGACAGGAGACGCTGGACACTCCTGCTAAAATCTGAACCAGCTCACGGATGGAGAGAGTCTGGACTATCGGACACGACTATGACCAAGGAGGATATCATACAACGATGGTATGATTGAAGTGCTTACCTTGAACAGCTGCTGACAAAAAGCGGAGCTCTTTACAAGAAATACGCTCCTTCATTGTTGCCATAGTAACACAATTCCTGCACAGACACAAGCGATTGTGTCCCACTCTCGCTTCATCACGTCCTTCATCGTCTTCTGGTGTTGGCTCAGTTTGAGTAAAGTTTGCCAAGTTGTCCTTGTTTATGTCGTACTCCGGTTCACAATGAAAGGCTGGTCAGATTACATTTTTAACTGTTGAATTAGGATAAGCGGTTCAGAAGCCGGCCAGTGCAAACATTTGACGTCACTATCCAGAATGCATTGCAATGTAAACAGCAATGGCGACCTATGAGTTTTATTATTTTTTCAAAATTTGTATAAACTACGGGAGGTAGAGTAAATTTAATATCGCATTTAAACAGTTGATACTGTCAAATATGTTGACAGTCTTGACAGTCGGTGTACCCTTTAACTTCAATAAGGAGGTTTCTGTGGAGGGGGCTCAAACTCAAAGGAGGGGCTCAAGCTCAAAGGGGTCTACAGCTCAAGGTGAGCTTTCATACTTGAGATGTGCTATTCTCATCCGAGCCTTTTTATCTTCACTGTTTTATATTCATCACTATTTTTATAGTGAATAAGTCATTATACAGTCATTATACAGACACATATCATGCCTTTTGCCTGTCCACAGCAGTGAGTCCTGGACATTGCAAAGCTGAGTGAAAAGCAGTGAAAATATCAAGCTTTCCAACTGGAGAAGATACAAACTTACAAAGATGCATATGAAAATGAATGCAATTATTGTTCTAAATAATGTCATTCCGATGAAACAGCAGATCTGTGTTAAAAAATAAATAATCCGGTTTTTCGTTTCATCGATGAAAGATCTTAACATAATGCACACTGTTTTGAAAAATAAATGACCGTGAGAAAATGTTTTTCATTCAAACACTGAAAGCTGAACCTCAGTTTTTTAACACGACTGAAACAAAAAATGCAAATAATGTCAATAAAACCTATTGACATTACCTATTGGCTGGTAAACCACGGATGTTTACCAGCCAGGCCTTAATAACCATCTGTTTAGGCAATCAATTATCTGGTTGCATCTTACAGAAAAGTTCCAGTGCTATGAATAATCCTCCTTTAAGCTGAAAATCTGCCTGAGTTGTGCATCAAGCAAGACAGACCCACTCCTTGGAACTGGGTAATCAGGACAGTTTTAAAGTTGATCCCCCTCTATAAAATACGCTATTTGAGGAAAAGGGAAAGGAAGTACTCTGTTCCAAAATATAATAAATGACACAAGACCATGTGTAGTTTGATTTTATAACAACACAAAGTTAATTGAAAGCTGCAGAATGTGAATGTGGGCTGCTTAATAACATCAGACAGTGTAAACTGTCGCAAATTTTGGGTAGGTGCTTCACTAAGACAGTGGAGTGTTTTAACGCCAAGCAGCTTCTGCTCTACTGAGGATCCTATCTTGATGATCCTCTATCAGCAGTGAGCTCAGGGATAACTGAGGCATGCTAACTGTCATTCCTGTCAGTTTCTCTGGCAATCCTCAAAGACTGTGGTTACTAGGTAAGATCCATGGCCTGTCCCAAAAAGGTTGCCAAGAGGATGAAAAGACAAGCTATTACGGAATCCTACTCACTACAGTATGCTGTGAGCACACAAACGACTTCCCATCTGCACCCCTCCCAAGTTCTCAAATGTGCCTTAATTGATTTAATTTTCCCTCTCTATTTATTTAATTCATTTTTTTATTTACTTTATCCTCTTTTCCTTGATTATGCTATTTTTAAATTAATTTTAATTGTTTGCTTTGCTGGATGCTGTGATCTTTGTATTTATTCATACATTTATTTAGTATTTATTATTTATAGATATGAGTGCTACGAGTTAGCCTGTCATGTCGCTGTATATATCTGCTCATTGTATTCTACATTGGTTTGTTATTTGGTGGAGAGATGAATAAAACTTTTTTTTTTAAAGTTCTCCGATGTGAAAAATCTCTGAATGTCATCAATTGCACAAAATAGCTAAATTCAATCTTTATAGTAAACTGTAGAGACTGACCATGCAATTAGTTTCCAGGTGGGCACATTTCTGAGACTAATCTGCTTAGTCACTAAATCAATAGCAGCTACAGCAACAGCACCCTCACATCCTCTAGTATACAAAAATGTATTCCAGTTGATGCCATAGCCCCCTAACGTATGTTCACTTCTCCCCGAGGGAGAACAGAGCTCATGGGATGTCACGGCCACTGCTATAAAAAAAATATATGTAGATGACTACAATTCTTAAATGAATTTTGACTGATGACTGCCATTTGCTGCTGGAAGAACATTAATATATAGCGTGATGGAAAAACCTTTTACCACATAGTAAAATTACAATCAGGAGGAAAAGGAGCTGTATTATATTTTATTTGACTCTAAAATACCATTCATGGTATTGTTCAGCTCCGCTTGATCAATGAGGGGGGGTACCAGTAAAGATTTCATCGATACTGGTACCGATAACCTATACTGCTGGTCAACACAATATTTATCAACACTCTTTTTGATACTAAAAAAATATTAATTCATCCCTACATGGGGAAATTTATGCATTTGTCACTCAAACATTTGCAAAGTGACAGTAGCAACATTTTAGCAAGACATAATATTATAATGTAATATCAATATTTAATATTTTAGCTAAATAAGAAATAAAGGCAAGACTTTAAAATATGGGCTGAACTTCAAACATCCGTAAATGAGTCTGCCCAATTTCATTGCATTTTGGTTAAGGGGCTGCAGAGCACATCACCTGAGGAATTTGAGTAAATTTCCAAAATTAGGCCTGCCTATAATAATGTCTGTGACTTTGTTAACATTAGAAAAATAAACCCCCTTATGATAATAGACTGCTTGCAACTAATAGGGTGCCATGTATGAAAATGAAAGAAACCAGGTAGCGATGTAAAGAGGATGATGAAGGCTTTGAAGACGCCACCTGATAGTCAACATTTGCAACTCATGCAAGTTCGCTAATTGTTTAGAATATTCCAAACAAACTTGAATCCACTGAAATGAAGGGTTGTAAATCTTTAACATTGAAATTGGCAGCAGACGTGCGGCATTGTGCTTAGTCAATACACACCTCGTCTGGTATTGACCTTCATCTGCTGGAGGGCTGGGGCATAAACTAAGGGTAAGATGTGTAAGTTAAAATGGGCTACAACAGAGGGTTAACTGTGTCTTGAGTTATTCTACAGAGTAACGGACCATTATTGTTTGATGAGTCTGTGGCAACATGTGGACGGACATCTGTCTTGACCTTCAAGACAGATGTCCGTCCACATGTTGCTATAGGAGGCTGCATTGAGGAGTTTCGCTATAGGTTCAGCAGGCACTATGCTAAAGCAGTCCAACAAACATACTGCATGTTTTTCAGATTTATGTATCCATTTGTAAGTTTTTCATGCTGATGCTAGTGCTACCCCCTTGACATGCAACAACTTTTTTATGTTTATCACATTTGTATTCATTTTTGTTAAATTTTCTTAGAGTACACCTTACTTATATTGATAGCGGCATTGTTGATACTTCTGTAAGAGCTAGGACCCATAACTACTTCACAGGTTCTCGAATATTCAGTAAGGAAAATAGTTGCATAATAGCTCAACTCCAAATAAAACATTTAAAAAAAACTTTTAAAATAGTATTAAGGAACGTGCATGCATCGGACAAGGACCAACTGTCGTTTGTAATTAAATTAAACTGTAATCCAAATTCCATCAAGATATGTGCGTCTTCTAAATGGCTGCCCATTGTATTCTCACATTGTTAAAGAAATGACGCTTCCCTTACTTCCAGGTCAAAATTCACTCCTTCTCTAACGTGTTCCCCACTCTTACCCAAAAGTTCATGAAAATCCCTCTTACATCCAGTGAAAGAACAGAGATGGCAAAAAATCTTCAAACGCTCTAATTTAAAATAATAATAATAATCAAATAGTCAATCCAGATTCATTTCAAAAAGTAATAGTTCTTCCCTACCTGCCAAACCCTCCCAGCAAAGAAATCCTGAAAATCTGTCAAGGAGTTTCTGTGTTACCCTGCAAAATACAAACAAACAAACGAAAGGCCGTAACAACATAGCCTCCTTGGAGAAAATAAATGATCTGAGAGTTCCAGAAATTAGACTATACCCTAGAGTTGCAATAAATATAAATATTTTTGAAGCCGAAAAAGAGATAGAGGTGTTGTTGATCGGTTTGTTTCCGTTTTTCTCATCCTGATTTATTCCTGTGTTTTAAAAATAAAAAAAAAAGAGCAGCAGTGCTCTACCTGGTTCGAGACCAGTGCATCTTTACTGCCCGCTAAACATGATAATGTACTGAGCTGAGAGCCGGACACATCTCTCACACAGCAGCAGCATGCTACCTAATGGTTTGGAAAAATATGAAGCTTTACAAGCTATAGTACCAAATAAACACATTACATGTCGGCTCAAAACAACATTTCACTCAACACATTCAGACGAAATTCAGAAGAAAAGCAGATTTCAGTGCTTGTGAGCTCTGGTTCTAACTCAGTTAACCTGCGACGGTGGAGCAGGAGCAATTTCACGCTAAAAATACAAATATAACCAACCCTTATCTGACGTGACTGAGCTGCGGCGTCAATAAAAGGTACATAGAATAAATCAAACCCTAATATTTATTGTTGCTTCACCTACCTTCGTGGCGAGCCAGAGGGGGTTTCAGCGGATGGTTGGATGGAACACAGCGGACGATGGTGATCAGGAGGTTTCATCCAAATATGAACAATAGCAGGCTCTCTGCTGCGATCATTTTATCTACAGGTGAAACGGTAGTATCTTAATCTCCTTAGCTCCTCTAGGTGCAGCTGAATAATCTGAACACCGCGAATAAACCGCTGCGCACTTCTACCTTTCGGTAGAAGCGAGTGATGATGATGGCCTGAAGACTCAACAGTCTTCATCATCACCATCTAGGCAGCCGTTTCTCTCGCTCCAGACAGCTGTTCGGATCGGATCGTGGTTGTGCTGCAGGAGTGGGTCGACCTGCCATTTCTGTCTCCAGTCCTACGTGAAGGAGAGATTGTTAGACGCTGCGGAGAGGCAAAGCCACACCGGGCGCCCTGCGCTCCGCCCGGGCCGACAGCACTGCCTGCTGTCCTTAAAGAGACACAGCAGAGGATGCGCACCCACCATGGCACCCAGGATCTGCTCTCTGCTCTCAGGGAACCACAACACCCAGAGTCGGCTGTCAGGGACAAACAGGGCACTTTTGGTCCGGCGACACACTCCCTGCTGATAGGCCAGCAGGTGTTGGACTTCTTTCAGTGAGAATATGCTGTCGTCCCCGTTATCAAGGGTATATCCCCACAAATCCCAACCTTCCTGATTGAACACCCCAAATGAAATGTGAATACATATTATCTCCCTGTGAGTAGAATATAAAATTTTAAAGTAAAATATGATATGCAAGATAGACCTCCACGAGTCGATTCATAAGCACCAAAGTGGGACAAAAACATATCAACAATAGGAGTTTATAGCTGAAAAACAACTCTTATTCCTAAAGAAGCTCCACTTAGTGAGAAACTGTAAACTCTCAGACTAAAATACAATATATATACAAGATAGATCTTCCCAAATCCATTTATATGTTCGAAATTTGGACTAAGTGGGAACAATGGTTGACAAATTATGGGCCAAAAACTTCTGAAGTTAAAGCTCCCCCTAGTGTCAGAAATATAAAACTGACCTTTCCCAAAATCAATGCAGTTGATCCTGGCACTAAGTTCTATGTGTGTATAGAATTGGATAACAATCCAAGACATCGTTTCTGAGTTATTTTCGTAAGTAAACTCCCTCTAGTGAGTTAATATGATTTCTGCAAGATATATCTCCTTGTGTATGGATATGCACCAAATTTGGACTGAATCAAACAAATGGTTAGGAAATTTGGGAAAAACATTGTTTAGTAAAACACTCAAGTTATTATCTTGTAGGAATGACTTAATAAAGCATGGGAACTCGTTATTATCTTGTGAGAAAATGATATTGTAAGTAAGTGTAAATGTAAATAAGTGTTTTCGATTAGATTTGTCGATGCATGTAAACACCGGGTGGGAAAAGATCACAAGTCATTTAAACAGGCAACCAACATTGCAATTCGGAAAGGTTTAATTCGGACAGGAAAAAAGTGTCCAATGTTAACCCACCAAGTAGCAGTCACCCAGTAACAGCTTATCAGCGCATCGTTGGCATGGAGACGACAGCCCATTTACACGTGCTGACCATCCCAAAACACTTACTACAGTACTGACACAAAAAACAAAAAGCAACAGAGTGCTCACTCAGAGTAGCCTGGGTGTTGGGTAAGCAAAGATGCGTTTTCTCTCACAATAAGCAGCAATGTGTTTGACACAAAAAATTGTTTTTCATTGCATTTTTATTCCTGAGAGCTTGATATATTTGTTTACCAAAGCATTCTATGGCGGGTTTTGTTTTATTTGAGTATTTACTTGAATTTATGTCAAATTGAAATGGTATTTTATTTTATTTTAGTATGTATCTTCTTGTTATTTTGAATGAAAAGGACATTTTGCTTTGAATATAACAGTATTATGTCTTGTGACTTGACAGACTATATTAAATGGACCTTTGACTCGTTGAAAATTTCTTTTGTGGATCTTTAAGATTGGTATTTGAGTACCCCTTGTTTGGAGTGATCTTAGCTTTAACCTGATTTTCTTTCTGAAATCCCTTAAATTTGAAAAATAATGCTGGCTGCAATTTTGTCAGTAACTTCCCATATTTTCAAAAGATGTCAACTCTGTTTGATTCTGCCGTGTCTATTCTTTATGATGCATTGTCTTACAGCGGCTTGGTAACAATTTATTGCACCAGGATTGTTTTGCACTTTGCAGCACGTCATTTTGTGACCTTAATACAACAGAATTATATTCAAATTCATATCAAAGTTTTACAGCGTAAACCTGCTGAGATACTGTACCACTGACTCATATTTTGATTAAGGCTGAGTGGTGTGCCTGCTCTGCTGTCTAATTGTAATCCTGATTTCCATTTCTGCTTCCCGGCTGTCAGAATTAACCTCCAGTGTCCAGATGTTCAGCTGCTGTGTTTGTCCTTGTTTCACGCAGGATTTCCGTACTTTTTTCACGCATTTAGCGAAAGATCGGTGTGATCATCAATTCTGTTTGACTGCAAATCTCCTCGTGTGTGTACTTTTAGATTCAATCGGTTTTAAAATTCCTTCCATGACAAATAAATCCATGGCTTTCAACGAATGCAATGAGCAGATCTTTAAAGAATGTGTATTAAAGACATAGACATGCAAGCAGAATGCACATCGGAACAAAAACAAAAGTCTGTTATCCACTTGGCTGGTATGCTTTCAGAAATCTGGGAAATATTTAATAGTCAAATGAAGTTTTAATGAAAGATAATTTGGGGTTTGTCTCACCTTAATGCGATCGGCTGTTAGTCGAATCTGAAGTCTCAGTAAACTCCTCAGTTCATACAAGCTTAACATGTCTGCCCTTTTGGGATGTGCTGACACAACAGAGATGACACTGCATATTTCGACAGCATTAATTCATGTGTTTGTTGCTGTCAGTGCTGCAGTCCATAGCCCTGTCACCTGCAATTACTCTCCTCTACATGGTGAGTCGGCGAGAGACACTCTCGAAGTCCTGAGAGTGCTGAAGGGATATTATTCATGCTGAATCAGACACACCGGATGGGACAGTAACAGAATCGTAAACCTCTCTAAGGGATTTTACGTGGAATTTGTGAAAATGGACTGCAATGTGTTCCATACAAATGCAAGAATACACACATATGCATGCTTTGCTAGAAATCCTCAGATGGGGGTAAACCATGCAGTACAAGAGATAAAAGTCTGGGCCAGCCAACACAGCATCAAACTCATGAAAATCTGGGTGTCAAGCCAACAGTCACTTCCTTTTGTGTGTTGGCATTTGTGTAACCGTCTACCCATCAGATACAGACAATGGAAATAAATAGATTATAATGAGCTCATTGTGCATATCTGCCCTCTCATAGAGATCGTAGGCAGGCTTATGAAAGGGAACAGAGAGAATGTTCCTTCATTTTCAGATGGCCCTGTTCCATGTCAAAATCTAACAAAAGGTTATTGTTACCAGAAGCAGCAAACAAAAATGACCTATGTGAAATTTCTCCCTCTTTGAGTGGAATATGCGTACATGCAGGTCAACATATCTCGAGAATGATGCATGGGCCCAAAACCTCTCAGAGACAAATGGAGCCTGCCTTATTGTTATTGTCTCTTGCGTCCTACACGACAGGCACAATGGACTGTTGGCTCAGTAACTCCAGCTCATCATCCAGTAGAGCAATGTTGACAAAGCATCCTATTTGTTGAAGCAGGGACGGTTTTAGCTTGTGTGGAACACTGGGACACCATCCCTTTCAACAAACACATATTAATCATAATGATCTAGATTAATCATTTCCACTTATTTTATGGTAAGATAACCCCCAAAGTCTGTATAATACAAAACATGAGTACCAATTTACTTACTTATTTTTAGTGGTTTGCTGTCATATCTGCCTATGTATTAGCTTTAACTTTACAATATGTTTCTGCTACAATATGCTTAATTTAAAGAAAAATAGAACAGTAGTATTACAGATGGGTTGGAGGGGAAACGATAAACATGGCTGTATCATAAACTAATTTGATTGGTGTTTTGCGTGTCAGAATTTTGGCAGGGTCTCAACATGATCGGCTGACATCAGCACTTCCTTTTCTCACTGCGCCTGTGAGAAGTGGCGGAGCATCTGAGTTGCCTTAGCGACACGGCGCACTGTAATAATAAAAACAATAACTAGAAAAGGCCATTTCTGAAGAAATTGTAGGTGTGAATACTCGATGTTGAAGATCCGATTTAAATTTTTTATGAAAGATGACGAATACGGAGAGGTGTTAATGGGATGAAGAATTTGGAAGTTTCTGAAAAGTAAAAATTGGAAAAAAAAAAAAAGGTTTTGCTGAAAATGCTGTAAGAGTAAGAATCTGAAAAGGTCTGACGGGGATGAAGAAAAAGGCGAAGAAGGTTGAAGAGTCAAATGAGTATCAATAGCAGCAAACTGTTGAATAACATATAGGCATTTTAAATTGTTTTAATATTGTGACCAAAATGGATGTTTTGTAGTCAGTGGTCTTAATGATTTGGTAGGTAGGTATAGTTAGGTGTAGTTTGGTGTTTGAGTAGGTGTCGTTGGGTTCAGTTTTCTTTTTTTTGGTAAGTGTAGTTGGTTATAGTTTGGTGTGTAGGTGGTTGTAGTTGGGTGTGATGGTAGGTGTAGTTGAGTGTGAAGGTAAGTATAGTTGAGTGTGAAGGTAAGTATAGTTGCAAAGGGACATTCCCTGCCTTAATCCAGTGTCCGTCCAGAAACTAGAACCTCTTGTGGCAAGGAGATCAGTGCAGTAGATTTGAATCCAATTTGAGCTTGCTGGAGTGAAGTAAAGTACCAGCCTTTTAGGTCATGATTGAAATAGCTTGTAAAACGAGTCAGTTCAAATACGTTCTGACTGACGTCTGTTGTACTTGCTCAATATGTCACATGATGTGTAAACTAGGAATTTTGCCACACACCAAAGGTTATATAGGATATACAGGTTGTACACTATTAGAAATACTTAGCCATGATCTGGGCACAAATCCAAGTTTTTATTGAATTATTCGGTCGCTTATATGCATTTTATTGTTCTTAAAAACAGCGTCAGATATCTTACTTATTAGAAACTGGGTGTCGCCCTTTTAGCAAGCTGTTGTGTCCACATGCCAATGTTTGCTTTTGTCATTCCTATGCAAACTGTAGATCAGGACACATGTAAATCAAATATCGCATGACATTATCTGAGTTTTCATCACTGTCAGTAGAGGTCTCAAGAAGGAGGAGGACATGCTTCATTTGAAGTGAGTGGCTGGCGTCTCAAAAAGACAAAATGAGCCAAAGAAAATGCAGCAGCATCTGGATGCACTTTTCTGATGACAAAAACGGTAATACTTGCCAGAAAATATCTCATTCAAGTCCGGGTCAACAAATAACGCAACAACCTACAGTGAAAGTGGCGGAGGTGATAAAAGATCCAACTGATTCCGACGACAACAATGATAGTGACCATAAGGTCTCCATCACTGAATCTAGTCCACACATGCCAAATTAAATTAGAATCAACTTTTCAGATTAATTCAAGCTCAGATATCTATCTGACTTTGAATTAATCAGAGATCCCACCAATAGAATATATATTTTTGGGATGTCTAAATTTGAATGATTTTGATCCAAATCTTACCATATCATTCCTCCCAGTGATTATTTCCCGGATAAAATGAAGCTGGCTTCTTAAAAATGAATAAATATAAAAATGAGCCAGTCTTGAAAAATAATCTGCTGTTGCGACTCCTAAAGGGAATAGCCGTAAGAAGAAGAAGGCGAAGAAGAACATTTACATGAAGGTTTTCCCCTAATTGTTTGAAGAATCCTACTTAATCCTATAGTCAGGACTTGTTTGACAAGCCAGTTAGGCTTGTCAAACAAGTGTTAGGCAAGCCTAACTAACACAAGCCAGTTAGGCTTGTCAAACAAGTCAGTGGAAGCACAGTGTACCACACACAAATGAGTAGCATTGGAATGTATTGTAGCACTAATTACAGTTTCAAAGTAATAGGTAGAGCAAGGGATCACAATTAAGAAAAGAGTTATACTATTACAGTTACTATTCGGAGTAACAAAAAACACAAGTCGTAATTTATTGAAGCATCGGCACAACACAGCAGTATGAAACAGTGATGCTGACGGGGAGGCATCTGACAAGTTATGCATGCACTCCGGCCAAACAAGAGAAATTGGATTTTACAGCAAGACACAGTTGTGGAGCGAGTTTAAGTTAAGTAACTTCAGGGCATTAGGACCATGCTTAATATGTCCGGATAGAGTTAACAAAACAAGAACCTGGACATGATATCAGCCTAATTTTGGTGTTATAAACATGTTGTTGTTTGTTGTTGTTTTGTAAATCCATTAAGTTCTTCTTCTTGGTCTTCTGATAGTATATGCGGAAAAAGTAGAAAGAGACTTTTAAAAAGCCTTACTAAAAGAAATGTGATAATAGGGAAATACAACAGCTCACGCAAAATCAATAACCAGATTAATAGCATTGCGGTTATATCAATAAGTAAAGAAAACAAACTACAAATTCTATTACCTCTGTCTGTAAGGAGTCTGTCATGATAAAGAAACCTTGGTAAGCTAAATAAGGTGGGCTGGTGCACATAAAACAATTTAGAGTTTAAGCAGCTATTACTATCTAAAGTACACCTGCTCTGTTAAGCAAACTTCTGTGGGGTTTTTCCCGGACCCAAATGCAGACGCATGGAATGTATGGCTGGTATCAAATATATTTATTTCTCTCCAAGACACGAGGAAATTACAGAAACAGAAATAACTGGAGGTAACTTTACCGTACACTGGGAGGGGTTGGAACACGTGACGACACAAGGACATCATGCAACGAACTGGCACAGGAGGGAAGGGAATGACAGACTTTATACACAGGTAACGAAACAATGAGACACAGGTGGAGAGGAACACAGGTGAGCATGATCACCAATCACAGACAGACACAGAGGGAGAAGGAGACCGAGGGAGAAAGGAACACAGAGGCGTGACAGGCTCAATATGTCACATGATGTGTATGATGTGTAGCTTTAACTTTACAATATGTTTCTGCTACAATATGCTTAATTTAAAGAAAAATAGAACAGTAGTATTACAGATGGGTTGGAGGGGAAACGATAAACATGGCTGTATCATAAACTAATTTGATTGGTGTTTTGCGTGTCAGAATTTTGGCAGGGTCTCAACATGATCGGCTGACATCAGCACTTCCTTTTCTCACTGCGCCTGTGAGAAGTGGCGGAGCATCTGAGTTGCCTTAGCGACACGGCGCACTGTAATAATAAAAACAATAACTAGAAAAGGCCATTTCTGAAGAAATTGTAGGTGTGAATACTCGATGTTGAAGATCCGATTTAAATTTTTTATGAAAGATGACGAATACGGAGAGGTGTTAATGGGATGAAGAATTTGGAAGTTTCTGAAAAGTAAAAATTGGAAAAAAAAAAAAAGGTTTTGCTGAAAATGCTGTAAGAGTAAGAATCTGAAAAGGTCTGACGGGGATGAAGAAAAAGGCGAAGAAGGTTGAAGAGTCAAATGAGTATCAATAGCAGCAAACTGTTGAATAACATATAGGCATTTTAAATTGTTTTAATATTGTGACCAAAATGGATGTTTTGTAGTCAGTGGTCTTAATGATTTGGTAGGTAGGTATAGTTAGGTGTAGTTTGGTGTTTGAGTAGGTGTCGTTGGGTTCAGTTTTCTTTTTTTTGGTAAGTGTAGTTGGTTATAGTTTGGTGTGTAGGTGGTTGTAGTTGGGTGTGATGGTAGGTGTAGTTGAGTGTGAAGGTAAGTATAGTTGAGTGTGAAGGTAAGTATAGTTGCAAAGGGACATTCCCGTCCTTAATCCAGTGTCCGTCCAGAAACTAGAACCTCTTGTGGCAAGGAGATCAGTGCAGTAGATTTGAATCCAATTTGAGCTTGCTGGAGTGAAGTAAAGTACCAGCCTTTTAGGTCATGATTGAAATAGCTTGTAAAACGAGTCAGTTCAAATACGTTCTGACTGACGTCTGTTGTACTTGCTCAATATGTCACATGATGTGTAAACTAGGAATTTTGCCACACACCAAAGGTTATATAGGATATACAGGTTGTACACTATTAGAAATACTTAGCCATGATCTGGGCACAAATCCAAGTTTTTATTGAATTATTCGGTCGCTTATATGCATTTTATTGTTCTTAAAAACAGCGTCAGATATCTTACTTATTAGAAACTGGGTGTCGCCCTTTTAGCAAGCTGTTGTGTCCACATGCCAATGTTTGCTTTTGTCATTCCTATGCAAACTGTAGATCAGGACACATGTAAATCAAATATCGCATGACATTATCTGAGTTTTCATCACTGTCAGTAGAGGTCTCAAGAAGGAGGAGGACATGCTTCATTTGAAGTGAGTGGCTGGCGTCGCATAAAGACAAAATGAGCCAAAGAAAATGCAGCAGCATCTGGATGCACTTTTCTGATGACAAAAACGGTAATACTTGCCAGAAAATATCTCATTCAAGTCCGGGTCAACAAATAACGCAACAACCTACAGTGAAAGTGGCGGAGGTGATAAAAGATCCAACTGATTCCGACGACAACAATGATAGTGACCATAAGGTCTCCATCACTGAATCTAGTCCACACATGCCAAATTAAATTAGAATCAACTTTTCAGATTAATTCAAGCTCAGATATCTATCTGACTTTGAATTAATCAGAGATCCCACCAATAGAATATATATTTTTGGGATGTCTAAATTTGAATGATTTTGATCCAAATCTTACCATATCATTCCTCCCAGTGATTATTTCCCGGATAAAATGAAGCTGGCTTCTTAAAAATGAATAAATATAAAAATGAGCCAGTCTTGAAAAATAATCTGCTGTTGCGACCCCTAAAGGGAATAGCCGTAAGAAGAAGAAGGCGAAGAAGAACATTTACATGAAGGTTTTCCCCTAATTGTTTGAAGAATCCTACTTAATCCTATAGTCAGGACTTGTTTGACAAGCCAGTTAGGCTTGTCAAACAAGTCAGTGGAAGCACAGTGTACCACACACAAATGAGTAGCATTGGAATGTATTGTAGCACTAATTACAGTTTCAAAGTAATAGGTAGAGCAAGGGATCACAATTAAGAAAAGAGTTATACTATTACAGTTACTATTCGGAGTAACAAAAAACACAAGTCGTAATTTATTGAAGCATCGGCACAACACAGCAGTATGAAACAGTGATGCTGACGGGGAGGCCTCTGACAAGTTATGCATGCACTCCGGCCAAACAAGAGAAATTGGATTTTACAGCAAGACACAGTTGTGGAGCGAGTTTAAGTTAAGTAACTTCAGGGCATTAGGACCATGCTTAATATGTCCGGATAGAGTTAACAAAACAAGAACCTGGACATGATATCAGCCTAATTTTGGTGATATAAACATGTTGTTGTTTGTTGTTGTTTTGTAAATCCATTAAGTTCTTCTTCTTGGTCTTCTGATAGTATATGCGGAAAAAGTAGAAAGAGACTTTTAAAAAGCCTTACTAAAAGAAATGTGATAATAGGGAAATACAACAGCTCACGCAAAATCAATAACCAGATTAATAGCATTGCGGTTATATCAATAAGTAAAGAAAACAAACTACAAATTCTATTACCTCTGTCTGTAAGGAGTCTGTCATGATAAAGAAACCTTGGTAAGCTAAATAAGGTGGGCTGGTGCACATAAAACAATTTAGAGTTTAAGCAGCGATTACTATCTAAAGTACACATTCCCTGCCTTAATCCAGTGTCCGTCCAGAAACTAGAACCTCTTGTGGCAAGGAGATCAGTGCAGTAGATTTGAATCCAATTTGAGCTTGCTTGGAGTGAAGTAAAGTACCAGCCTTTTAGGTCATGATTGAAATAGCTTGTAAAACGAGTCAGTTCAAATACGTTCTGACTGACGTCTGTTGTACTTGCTCAATATGTCACATGATGTGTAAACTAGGAATTTTGCCACACACCAAAGGTTTTATAGGATATACAGGTTGTACACTATTAGAAATACTTAGCCATGATCTGGGCACAAATCCAAGTTTTTATTGAATTATTCGGTCGCTTATATGCATTTTATTGTTCTTAAAAACAGCGTCAGATATCTTACTTATTAGAAACTGGGTGTCGCCCTTTTAGAAAGCTGTTGTGTCCACATGCCAATGTTTGCTTTTGTCATTCCTATGAAAACTGTAAATCAGGACACATGTAAATCAAATATCACATGACATTATCTGAGTTTTCATCACTGTCAGTAGAGGTCTCAAGAAGGAGGAGGACACGCTTCATTTGAAGTGAGTGGCTGGCGTCGCATAAAGACAAA
This sequence comes from Lophius americanus, assembly GCA_037951165.1. Lineage (NCBI taxonomy): Eukaryota > Metazoa > Chordata > Actinopteri > Lophiiformes > Lophiidae > Lophius > Lophius americanus. The sequence goes on along the minus strand of JBBDHG010000024.1, from coordinate 1,450,918 downwards.
ATGAGCCAAAGAAAATGCAGCAGCATCTGGATGCACTTTTCTGATGACAAAAACGGTAATACTTGCCAGAAAATATCTCATTCAAGTCCGGGTCAACAAATAACGCAACAACCGACAGTGAAAGTGGCGGAGGTGATAAAAGATCCAACTGATTCCGACGACAACAATGATAGTGGCCATAAGGTCTCCATCACTGAATCTAGTCCACACATGTCAAATTAAATTAGAATCAACTTTTCAGATCAATTCAAACTCAGATATCTATCTGACTGATCAGAGTCTGAGGTTGTGAAGGGATCACTGCTGATGAGGGGTGCCTCAGCTTCTGACCCCGTAGCTTCTTCTTCTGAATCAGTGGTAGGAAAGGGGTCAGCAGGGCTGGGAGACGGTTGAGCGTTTTCAGCTTCCTTCACACCCTCTTTTTCACCGACATCGTCTTCCCCCTCCTTTTCACCTTCCTCCTGCACTGTTTCGCCCTCTCATCAGATGAAGCGAACAGAAAAAAAAACTTAACTAATTTTATCATTTTATTGACAGAAATATTATTTTCATATTTTAATTAAACATGAAGAAGCTAATGCAGTAACTTTGCTCACATTTTGTGGGGAATGCTTTTTTATTTTTTACTTTATTTTCAAATAACTGTATTTATTAATAAAAAGAAAAAACAGTCATGCAATGAAAGTGGATGGTTGGGGTGTTGGGGGTTTGGTAATGAATGCTTATTATATACCTGACCTGGCAGCTGCTGATTGGATGAGGGGGAGCGGCCTAAAAAATAATTTAGGCCACTTTGTCCATGCTTAAGCCTGTCAGGTTTTCACAGTTTCTCATATGAGATTGTGCTTCCTTTCCCACTGCAATGCATTCATATGGAAACTATATCTCAATAAGGGCCCAGTACTAAGCCCAGGGTGAAAGGATTGCTGCTGCTGGAAACTTGAATCTTTAATTGGTCTAATGTATATGTTCTTTATGAGGTCCAATATGCTGATTTCTGGATATTGGATGTTTTTGTCTTTATGTCATAAGTCGATCTACACCACAACATGCACAGATTTATGAAAATGGTGGGATGGGTGGAAGGATGGATGGATAGAAAATTCCCCAGTTATTGCCAAAAACAAAAAGAGCTGATCTATTGCTTTTATTTTTAAGCTGATAAACACATGTTTTCATTTTCGTCCAATCATATACACCATATCTAGAGTTATCATTTTGAAAAATATCTTTGTGTCCAGATTTTATGCAGTTCAATTTGCACATAGTTCTTTAGTTTTTAAATAGTTAAACAGTATTATTTCAGATGGTTTTCTGGTAAGTCTTTACCAGATCAAAAAGTGTTCAGCAATCTTGTCCACAAGCCTGATGACAGAATATAAGATATACCATATAATGCAGACAGTGCATTACAAAAATGTATCTAACATCACAGTTGATATCCTTTAAACTTCAATCAATCAATCAATCTTTATTTATATAGCGCCAATTCACAACAACAGTTGTCTCAAGGTGCTTTCCAGAAAGAGCAGGTCTAGACCAGACTCTTAAAATAATTATCTACAGGACCCAACAAATTCCTCTTTGAGCAAGCACTTGGCGACAATGGCGAGAAAAAACTGCCCTTTAACGGGCAGAAATCTCGAGCAGATCCAAGACTCAGGGTGGACGGCCTACTGCCATGTCCGGTCGGGTTTGAAAAAAAAAGAGAGTGAGAGCGAGAAAGAGAGAGACACAGGTGAGGAGAGATACAGATGGGGGAAAAGCAGCAAAGATATCAGCTATAATCCACTTTCTCCAACCGCTCCATGGTCGGGCCGCGGCAGCAGCAGGGATCCCAGGTTGATAATAACATTAATATTAATGTAACATATAGTGATAGCTTATGGGGAAATACTATACAATAATAATAATAATGATAACAACAATAATCATCATCACGAGAATGTTGTGATCAGTGGACATCGAGCAGGTCCACAGCAGCAGATGCAATCACCAACCATGTGACCTTACAGGGCGAGAAAACACAAAGACTCCAGGGAAGAAGTCAAGTAAGTAACATGCATTTAATCCAGTGACATGCATTAATCCATTTAACATGCATTAAACCAATTAACATGCATTAATCCATTTAACATGCATTAAAGTGAAAGGGATGTATAAAGAGGGACAGTGAGAGAGGAAGAGAGAAAATCTCAGTGCATCATGGGAGATCCCCTAGCAGTCTAAACCTATAGCAGCATAGCTAAGAGCTAGCTTATGCCAGCCTTAATTATAAACTTTATCATAAAGGAAAGTTTTAAGCCTACTTTTAAATGTAGAGAGGGTCTCTGCCCCCAGAACCAAGATTGGAAGATGGTTCCACAGAAGAGGAGCCTGATAGCTGAATGCTCTGGCTCCCATTCTACTTCTGGAGACTCTAGGGACTACAAGTAACTCTGCATGCTGGGAGCGCAGAGTTCTGATTGGACAATATGGAACTATGAGCTCCTTCAGAAACGTTGGTGCCTGACCGTTAAGGGCTTTGTAAGTGAGCAGAAGGATTTTGAATTTGATTCTAGATTTTACCGGCACCCAATGAAGGGAAGCTAATACAGGAGAGATATGTTCTCTTAACCTGGTTCTGGTCAGCACCCGTGCAGCAGCGTTCTGACAGCTGGAGGGGCTTCAGAGACTTATTGGGACTACCTGCTAGTAGGGCATTACAGTAATCCAGCCTGGAAGTAACAAATGCATGAACTAACTTTTCTGCATCTTTTTGTGACAGAATGTGTCGTATTTTAGAAATACTACGCAAATGAAAAAAGGCAGTCCTAGCAATCTGTTTTATGTGGGAGTCGAAGGTCATATCCTGATTAAAGATAACTCCCAGGTTCCTCACAGTGGTGCTGGAGGCCAAGGTCATACCATCCAGAGTAGATATATCATCAGATAAATTGTTTCTAAGGTGTTTGGGTCCCAACACAATGACTTCGGTTTTATCAGAATTTAATAATAAAAAGTTGCAGGTAATCCAAGTCTTAATGTCTTTGAGACACGCCTCTAAGTTGGATAAGTGATTAGATTCACCTGGTTTCATTGATAAGTACAATTGTGTGTAATCAGCATAACAGTGAAAGTTTATGGAGTGCTTCCTGATAATGTTGCCCAAAGGGAGCAAATATAGTGTGAATAATATTGCCCAAGCACAGATCTCTGGGGAACTCCGTGGGTAACTTTACTACGCATGGAGGATTCATTGTTAACAGATACATACTGAGATCTGCCACATAAATATGACTTAAACCAATGTAATGCAGTGTCTTTGATGCCAATTAGGTTTTCAAGTCTTTGTATTACAATTTGGTGGTCAATAGTATCACTTATGTTATGCATTACACCTCATCATTCTGGGTCAAGTTGCGTTTGAAGGCCAGTGAGATTCCCTTAAGTGAAACATGTCTTCAAGCTCATGATTTTTTCCCATGTCAGATCTGATCCTATACCGCACACTACCATAGGTGGTTAAAAATAAGAGATTATTATTATTATTATTAATAATAATAATAATAATAATATTATTATTATTATTGTTATTAATAATGAAGTATTGACGGCGATTATAGTTGCACATAAACTAAATAGGAAAACTAAAAGTGTTATTGAAGAAGAGCCACTACGGCAACTAAAACATGACAATTGTTGTTGATGGAACCATAACAAGAAGAATGCAGTGACGCAATATTGACAGTAGATGGCGCCAGCGTCTTACGTTGGTGCTTTGAACCAATCTCATTTCTATCCTGTATCCAGGTGCTGTAAATGAACCCTTCCGCTTTCCGTAAAGGAATTTTCTAGCCTGCATTACGTCAGTCGTCTTGGAAGCGACAAGAAAGCGGTGCTGTCCGAGTGGATACTTATTGTTTTGTCGGGGAACTGCTGAGGGACTGTATTTTCTGTCCCATCGTGTTAGAAGATTGTGGTCGTGGTTTTACGGGTACGGTTCAAAGGTTGAAGTGGGGCACCTCAGCTCCTTAGTTTCAGCATGGGACGTTTGTAGGCGAGTGAAGATCGACGACACCCTCAGAAGGTAGATGGAGGAGCCAGAAGGTGAGCAAATATTCAGGTTAAAGCTACATTCTGAGGAGACGTTGTTGTACATTTTGTTGTATATTGTTTCGCCGGCTTTTTTTAAGGCTTTCTTATTTGCAGTTTCAGCCTAACCTGCCCCCCCCCCCCCCCCCCCAGCTGCTCGGTTCCACTACTTCCACCTACAGTATTAATCTGGAGTTTGACAATCATCCGTCGATTTTTGCAGGTACAGATGGCTCTTACTGTGCGGGTTGTAGGGCAAAAATCCAAGACTCGTTCCACATGAAAGTCCTCCAGGATAACTGGCACAACGCCTGCTTTCAGTAAGTATTCCTCTTTATGGCTTACTTTACTTAAATCTGCGCTTATTGTGAGCACTCCAGGGATAAGTCTCTTTCCCTGATGAGTTAATGCCTAGTTTTCACAGAAGAAAGGAGGGTCACGGCGTGTAATGACATGGATACTGTTGTTTTGTTTTGTTGGGCAATACACTAGGTGCTTCTTCCTGGGGGTGCATTCACTGATCGCTTTGTCGATGAACCCAGAATCTACCCAATTGAAGCCCAGACCTGGGTCTCAACCCTTTTTCCACAATTCATTATGTTTTGTGGACAAAATGCACCATGTAGAATTCCTGCTGCTGTCATAGCTGCATACAGACTGATCAGTTCAGTAGTACCCAATTCCAGGAGGACTTTGGTAAGGCTCTTCTCATCTTAATGATTGGTTTTCACAGGTTACTTTCCCATAATGAGTAATATCTGTGTGGGAATGATAACTCACTAACCCGTGATTGGAAGGCCCACTTTACATACAAAACTTGACAAGACTTCTCCTTGTTGGAATAAGATGTTTTTAGTTTTGAATAGATGTCAGGATCAATGCTGTTTATCCATGTTATATATTATAACATCAGCTTTTTCTCAGTAGCCACATATAGGAAAATCTAAAAATATTGGTTTAAGTCTTACTCAGATACAAATCCTTAAAAGTAAAATGAATTTAAAGCTGTTTGTGTGTTTTGCTACTGACTACTCAAACAGTACTCTTGGTGTTTTGAACCAGTTTGTAGCTGTCCTTATATAACCTGGGGTTTGACTTTTCTCCAAACACAGACTCCCAACAACACATATGGTTACTTTTTATCCTCTCAGAGGAAGCACAACTGATATAGCTGAGCTATGAATGATCCTCTCCCCCTTAGTGCTTGACTCATGTTTTTGGCTTCTGCCATCTTCAGTTCAACTCCTAAAACAATTGAGCTATTAAATATTTTATATGTGTCTGGAAAGCTGGATTTACTCAGCAAAATGTACTGTAGTTTGTCCAAAGAGTTCTATTTTTCTTCCAAAGGATTGTGGTGTCCCCATCGGGGCTGGGTGAAGATGAAAATGTTATTGCAATAAAATTATTTCTGTCAACAAATATTAATTTAAAGTGCCTTAACAATGTTGAATTTTTTAAGGGTTGAATTTAAACTTCATTAAAACGCTGAAAATCAAAAATAGATTATCACATAAATAAATAAATTAAGGACCCAGCAATGATGTAGCATGCTGTAGTAATTTAACATTCTAATCAGATCTCATTTCTTTGCAATAAAGTTACATTGTCTAAAGAGTTTAATGTTGGAACTCACTGAGGATATGAGAAGCAAAACTAAAATGTTATTATTGTTACCCATTGTGGTGTCACTATGGTCTATTATCCTCATACTGCCTCTCTGCCCATAGTGTACCTCCACCTTGCTTAACATTCTTAAAGGCCGACGTCACTCTTGTTCCAGCAAACCTGGCAGTGTTGTTGAGGCCTATATGTAAAAACTTGTTCCTGTCTGATGTGCTCTGCATTCCTAGACGGCAATTCAGACAGTCTCAGATGTTGCCTGCAGAATACTTTTTTTTTTTTCAATCAATGGAGCTGCTTATTTCCAGGCTTGTACATGTCTCAATGTCTAGGGTGCTGAATATTTAATCACCTATTTTGCCACAAATGGATTTATATTTTATAAGTTTTATTTGTTTACAATAAAACATATAAACATTGGAGGGTGTAACTTTTGGGGGTTTCCTGTAGTAACATGTCAACATTTAGTTTTTTCTATGAGGACTTTGTGGAAAAATTGAGGAAAATCCCTAATTTTTTAGTGGTTTTATAATCTTCTCAGGTCCACCTCTCATGACCTTTGCATCCTAGATGGTGTGCAGTATAGAACTGCTTCGTTTTTGTTTGAAAAGTATTCTTATAATCAATTGATCTTTACAATTTCTAGGTTTTAGATGGCCATACATGCATATTTTGTGTTTTTTCAAAATTGTATAGGATGGGAAACTGAATGTTTGGCGTTTAGTTTTGTAGCTTGGATTAAACATGTGTTCTCAATACGCAACATTTAATCTTGGGCTCCTGAGGAAAAAGACTAATCAAATAATATTAGAAAAAATGTGCTGACCAAAAGATAATGAATATAATTGATAGTTGCTGTTTTAGTGCAACTGACTGTGATGTGATGACGGTCCTGTAATCTTAGTTCTAATTATACTGCAATCCTTAAGACGTGACTGGATAGGTAACTATCACCCTCAACTCCATGAGCTTGTTATGAAGAACATTTGGAACACAACAGTCACATGCAATCATAAGGTCCCATTTAAAAAGTGAAACAGTCCCTCCTTAGATCTTCAGGGCCACAACTGAAGGTCCTTATTTTATTCTCTCTCTATTCGAACAAAAGAATCCTCTCCAGTATGAATGTAGATTTAAGGAAATGAGGAAAGATTATGTTGTAGCGTTTGTGCAGACATGAACTTTGCTCTGTCATCGACAACTAAAGTGCAGCTCGCCAGAATACGTTTAATAAATTAATGTGTGAAGCTCCTTGTAATCACTTTATCATAATAGATCAAAGTTCAATAATGGTACTTATCTGCTGGTTGTGTCTTGGAATGTGTTTAGTTTAGTAAAAGGCAGACATGGTGGAAGTTTTTGTTTTTCTTGCCACACCTGGAAAGAGACCGAATGTCACACATACCACCTGAACACTAGACCTGACCGGATAGACTGCACTCACAAGTCGGCCTGTTCTCTTATGTAAAAATATACTTTTGATTGGATAAAACTGGTGCACTGGTATCACCTTGCAGTCTTGGTACTAGTTGTACCAGTACTGTTTGCATGCTTTTGCTTGACCAAAACTTATAATTCTGATGAAAGTTCTAAAGGCAAAAAGCAAAACAATAATCAGTTAGTTAATTAAGATTTTACTACGGAAATTTTAAACAATATATGCACTGAATGAGACCTTTTTACAGAAAAATAAATTATATCTGTACTCTCAGTTGGACAAACTTTGTAATGTCTGTTTTTCTACATATTGTATTTTTGAAATTCCTGTGTCAGCTAGTATATTTTTCATCTAGACGGCAGTCAAGTGAGCAACCCCCTGCCAGGGCAGCTCGTTGCTCCAATTTTATAATTGCAAATTATATCCAAAGGCCCAAGACATTGTGATCCTTATACTAACTAATTTCCAGAATAACTCATTTACTCAGTAAGTTTTGAATATTTGTCAAATTTGACACACAGCTAAATCCGCACAGATTCAGCTGGAATTTGTATTATTTGTGTAAAAGTAGTGAATTTTCCACTTGCCCTGTAAATTGACACATTCTGGATCACCAGTCTTCTTCTCGGACCCGAATCACACTTTGGTCTGTGCTAGAGCTAATGGAAAATGCATCATATATTTTTTGTCCAAAAATTGTAAAATGTATATGAAATTAGAAGCAGAAATCAGGAATCTAATGGATTGTTCCCCGGGCCATACCCCCGCCTTTCCAAAAAACTTCATTAAAATCCGTTCATACATTTTTGAGCAATTCTTATTGGAGTCAAACCAAACTAGCACCAACAACCTCTCTATCAGAGATAATACCATCTATGATCATGGTTTATCCAGAAGCAATTTCTTGTTTGGGCTGTGCAGTTGTGTACAATTGAAGACTAACCATTATAACACCTAATGGATTTTGTACAATTGGTTTTTGGCAAATTTGGCACAATGGCCTTCATTATCTTGATTTGAAGGCAAATGTAAGAATTGAAATGACACAGTGGAGTTGGGAATAAAATCCTGTCAAATATCACAGAGAACCAAACGACGACCATGAAAGCAAGGCATCCATCACTAGGTAATCAAAACCACGCTGGCAATTTGCTTATTATCAATATATCTGTTTTTCACCACCTAATGTTAAATCTGAAATATGGACTTTGCGATACAAGTATCTCTCCTACAATTTTAGCTTTTCTCCCACAAACACATGACCTTCCCCCAATAAGATGGCTCCCTCTTACCTAATAACAGAAAACCTGAAGTATGTGAAATCTTGGCCAAAGTGAATACACCTGGATCAACTGTACTAAAATAATGCATGAGACAAAGCAGAAGGCTGCTGCATAAAAACTCATTGTCAGGCAATGTCAAATCTCTCAATTCTTGTATTGAATAGATGAAAAAGTTTCTTAATATTTCATATGTATATATATATATATATATATATATACACAATGAGCAACTATTCAAAAAAATAAAGGGAACACTGAAATCACTGAACCGATCTGGATGAATGAAATATTCCAGTTGAAGATCTCTATTGATTACATAGTGTAATTTGTTGAGAACCAAATAACGTGTGAACGATCAATGGAAACCAAAATAATTATCCAATTGAGGAGAGGATTCAGAATGGAAGACTTTTATAGGGCTCTGGCAGCGCTCCTCCTGTTTTTTTTGCACAAAGGAGCAGATAGGATTCCTGCTGCTGGGTTGTTGCCCTCCTACGCCCCCCACCACCTCTCCTGGTGTAATGGCCTGTCTCCTGGTATCTCCTCCAAGCTCTTGACACTGTGCTGGGAGACACAGCAAACCTTTTGGCCACAGTGCGTGTGGATGTGTAGACCTAGAAAAGGTGCTCTACCTGAGCAAGTTCTGTGGGTTGCATATACAGCCTAATGTTACCATTAGTGGGGAGGGCACTGGAAAAATGGAAAACTAGCCAATAATCATCCTGAAAGGATGAGGAGAAGGAAATGGTCTGTGGCCGCCACCTGAAAAACTATTTTTAATGGGTGTTGTCTCGCTAATTACATCTCCTTTCCGCCTCTTGTCTGTCCTTCTTTGCTAACCTTTTCCTACTTATACTCTCCTGAACCTCCTCATTCCACCACCAAATCTCCTTATTTTATTTTCTCTGTCCAGATGAGACATGAAGCACCTTCCTACCTGACTCTTATCAAACTTGCTGTTGTTGCCCAGTCATCAGGCAGTTCTACACTACCACCCATAGTCTGTCTCCACCCCTCCCTGAAGTTCCTACGGCAGCTATCCTTGCTCAACTTCAACCATTTGGTGCCTTGTTGGCATTCCACCTGCTCTCTTGGTCACACAGTATATATACCTTCCTCCTCTCCATCATATCAGCTAGTTGTCTACCCTTTCCTGTTATTGTGCCAACATTTAAAGTTCCTTCTCTCACCCCTACACTGCTGCTTTTCCTCATGTTCCTGTTTCCTTGTACATATCCCCCTCTCTGTCTTCTCTTTCTTCGACCAACATTAGCATAGTTTCCGCTGGCACCATGCTGGTTAACAATGCCAGGGGCGGTCGTTGTTACCTTGGGCACTGACCGATCCGGTTTGAAAATCAGTTTCATGTTCCACATATTGGTCTGGCATAGGTTTTATATGGTCATACATATATACGTCGGATGCACTGACACAGCCCTCCCCATTTTTCCGAGCTTTGGACCGGCCCTAAGAGTACACTGACTTGTGACTGACTGACTTTTGACCCCTTAGTGGCTGTGTTTTTGAACAGCTACTAATGTAATAATAATAATAATAATAATAATACATTTAATTTATAACGCACTTTACATTTGGATCAAATCTCAAAGTGCTACAAAGTAAAAGCAGATAAAAGCATCAATAAAAAATGAAATAATAGCTATATAAAAACATTACAAAAAGCAGCAATATTAATTAAAGTTATAGGTTTTGCTAAAAAGGAAAGTTTTATGTTTTTTTAAATGTGTTAGTCGTCTGTGGAGCCCTCAGATGGTCAGGGAGGGCATTCCACAGACGAGGGGCAGCAGAACAGAAGGCTGATCAAAATAATATCGTACCTAATTTTTTCCTCATTATGTAACTGAACATGTGTATAAAATGGGGGCAAGCTTAGGATACAATGGGATGAAGGCACCAGACTGAATCCTGAGTGTCTGTTTTGTTCAGATTTGCACTTTTGACTGCATACCTATCAAGATGTTTTTATTATTATTTACATTGTCTTTGAGAGAAGAAAATGCAGATTAGAAGAAAATACAGAAACAGAAGGTGTGCTGACGAACTGTAAACTTCAAAACAAACAACCAGATGACCTGAGGATTTTGCTCAATAAAATTGTTTGGGTCAATACAGGTTTTTCAAAGTGGTTGTGTATTTAAGCCTCAAACAACTGGATCTTATTTAGGTGCTGTAAATTGGTAGTAAAGTCTTTCGCAGCCTTCGTCAGATAGTGTTCTGAGACTATCTGAACATTCCCTTCTCAGCAGTGGGAGAGTTCCTTGTGCTGTTTGTTTTGAAGAACGCACATTGTATAACAGCACATATGCAAGCCCCAGCAATTGTTATAAAGAGGTATTTATTAGCCTTACACCTTGTTAATAGAAAGTACGTTCTGTAATCCTCGGGAACATGCGTGCAGTGAGGGTTTTTGTCCCTTCCAACTCATGAGTAGAATGTTCTGTGTTCAGAAGAATGATTAACATGTTCAAAACCAACTCTCTTGTGTCATGTGACAACATTCATTTGTCAATGGGGCTGCAGAATATTGTAAAAGCTGACATCGCAATATCCTATTTTGCTACATAGACTGCAATATTCAAAAATACTGTGAATTTCCCCCAGATATATTAAATTTTTTAATGTGCAGATGAATCATGACTTTTATCATTTCGGGCTTTTTAAAGTAATTTATTTACTGACAAAAAGAGATAAAACAGAGTGCTAGGAAAACTAAGAAACTAGGTCAAAGTTTTCCTTTAGGAGCAAAAAGGTTTTAATATTGTTTTTTAGTAAAATTTTATTATTTATTGCATAGGGTTGATAGTTATTTGGAGTGTATGTTGATGTACGAGCACAAATTGAGCTTTTTGTAAACGATTACGCCAACATCTCTGGATTAGGGTTTGACGAAAATGGTAATTGAGCCGATGGAAGGTGTGATGCCTGAAAATACTTCAGTTTGAAAAAATGAGAACTTCCGTTTTGCCTGGGTTTAGTGGATAGAGTAGTTTGATATTCATTCCCTGATATCAGCCAGGTAGGAGTGAAAGTAATTAGTATTGTTTAGTTTAACAGAATGATGGAATTGATTGTCATTTGTATAGCTGTGGCACGCAGTTTAGCTAACAGATTACGAAGAATTGTCATGCATATAGACAATTTTATGTGTCCCAATGGTTACCTTATCCCCCTCCTGTCCGCTCACTGTACATTTGTGACCAATCCCACCCATGCTTCCATTCTATGTTTCCCATTCCTGCCCAATTCTATAATTTTGGTGTCCATTTCCGCACTCCTAAGGTGCAGAAAATCACATTTTTTAAGTTGCACCAGAGCAACTGCTCGTTTGACAGGATCATGGGTGCCTAAGGCTCATTTATGCACATTGGGAGTAAAGGCTAGGCTGGCTGGTCGATTCCACAGAAAAGCCACTGTAGAAAAAACTGCTGGAACTATATGTTCTGATAGAATGGTATCGAAACACGCAGTACATGGCTGTGATTAGCAGGTGGTTGTAAAGTTACACCTTTTTAGTGTGTATCTGACTTTAATTTGAAATCAATGAAATCCTTAAACTCCCTATGGAGAATCGGGAGAATGATATTTTTTATCTTTTGACAAACTATTCATTCCTTGTTATTGTCATAACCTTAAGCAATTCATAAGGCCAATAATATAAAACCGCTTTTGAAGGTCAGCCTTATTATGTTAAATGGGATTCCTTTATGAGTGTGGAATCAACCATTCCTCTCGTTTCTTTTCATTTCTCCTTTGCAAATGTGACCCAGACTGTTTTTGTCACCTCAGATGTTCCGTTTGTTCTGACCACCTGACCAACTGGTATTACGAGAAAGATGGAAAGCTGTACTGTCGCAAACACTACTGGGAGAAGTTTGGAGAGCTCTGTCATGGTTGCTCTCTCCTCATGACTGGACCTGCCATGGTAAGGATGGTGCACTTGTTAAATGATTTTCTGATTTCCTTTGTGATTATCTTAGACACTATTTCAGACATGGATCTGAGCCCAAATGTAGTCAAAGTTAATATAATATTAGAAGGCAACCACACTTATTTACCATATCAGTGTACCACCTGTCCAGTGAAATCTTGTCTTCCTAATAGCTTTTCTTGATTAACTTGTAACCCTTCATCTCTCTCAGAAAGTACCTTAGTGCTAACTTAAAACAATAGATTGTTCAGTGTCAGGTCCCTCCATGTATCATCTCTTCACCTACGTATGTAATGACCTTTACAACCTAGTAGAGATCTGAGGATGATATTAATTCCGACCGTCTCTTCTCTGAGCTCGTGGTTTGTGATCATTTGAGGCTTCAGTCTGATTAAGTCCAACACCATATCAGGACTATTGGGACATTGTGACTATAAGTGATTGGTAGGCATAACCTAAAATTTCCTTCTTGTGTATAATAAAATGTTTCCACCTCCTGCCTCAGATTAATACTAATATACATTAGAATGCTGGATGATTGTTTTAATGGCCATTATTCCAATTACAGATGAGGGATACTTTCACTTAGCTTCTGCTGAACATGGCAGATTGGGCACAAGACCTCACTTGTGAAACCCCCTTGAGGCCCCCTAATGTTCCCTCTCTGTACAAAAGTTCTCCACAGTTCATTTACCCGAGCAAAGACGAACATAACATGCGGTGGTTTTGGAACCTATCATGTTCAGCCCTCTGCATTGAGGTGGCTCTGTAGATGTAATGCACAGTCTAGGATCTTTTAAATGTTTTATTTCTAAGCATTACACCACTGCCCACTCAGTTCAATGCTGTCTGGGTTTTTGCTGCTATAGACTGTCTTATATGGACAGCAGCTTATTGACTGATGTTAACTTCAGCTTAAGCAAGACATACCTACATAAGTGAGTCAGTTCACTAAAAATAAGGAAATTAAAAACTTGTTTTTACTTTGGAATTTGACCTTAGATGATAAAAAGTTAAGATGATGGCAAAGTGCAATTGTATCCACCTCAATGGGAATAGAAGTTTAATGGCTCCTCTAGTCAGTCGTTCACATTGATTTACAGTGTTCAGAATTACACGCGCTATCGAATAGAATGCACTCTTAGAGTGGATACCTCTGCAAACGATCGCCAACTAAGAACATAAAGTTTTTAAGTTATTGGGGATTTCAGACCAAGTAACCCTTAAGGATCCAAACTTCCTAGCATTATGAACCATGTCATTCAGATCGGCCTCAAAATATGATGTACTTCTCCTTAGCTCCAGGTTTACACCTTTGCAAAATTTAGTCCAATTTCTTTACGGCTTTGAAGATATCTTGCAGACAAACAAAAACTAATAATCCTATTGCCTCCTCCGCATCTCGTTGGTAGTGGGTATAGGATTTCTCAAGTTATTTCATACAAACATATATTCAATCAAATACAGAGGGTTAATAACAAAAGAATTATGTCAACCTACAAGGAACAATGATTAAAAATCAAATCCTCTGGCGTCAGACAAAATCTGATACTTCTTAAATTGAGTTTTCACCTGGTGTCACCTGAATTTTCTAAAACTCAGGTGACACCAGCTCTTGCTGATCAAAGCCGGGGTCATTTGTTTGCCACCAAGTAGCACACACAATGGACTCTTCCATTTAGTATTGGCATCCATTTATCAGCCAGGGGAGCCAAGGGTTTCTGGCAGATTTGATTTGGCACTGCAGAGTCTCAGCCAGAAAGTGAATCATGATGGGCCAGCAATAGAGGAAGGTCATGGGTTTTTGGGCATTCAAGAGCAGAATGCTATTGTTATGGCCTCAGTATATTTATTAATATTTTTATTTTTAATTTATGTGAAATTCAATTAGAATTCCAAAATGAGGCATGTTTAGTTATTCTCCAAGTTACTATTGTTTTGCCATTTTTTGTCAACCACGTTGTCATGCTTTTGGGGCATGACGAAATTTGTGAGTGTGGGTAGTGTTGGCGGTTCTTTTACAGGCACACGTTTGGTGTCACAATTATTTCGCTGACTTCATTCTAATCTGTCTGTTGCTAAAGGAAATCCTTTTATCCCAGCACTGACTCAGAACCGTGATAAATGTGAGAAAATACACTGATTTCATTGTTCATCTATCCATTATAGATAACATTATCCCAATTTCCAAGGTTTTGAGTATAATGTTATATGCTGGAGAAGTGATGAAAAAGTTGGGACGATTTGAGAAACAAAAGTAAGAACAAAATTAAATCATTTCAAAACTGGGTTTACTTACAGCAAGAGCTGAACAAAAAATGTGAATAAGATTGGGATCTCATTTCTGAAGTAGAATTCTGCAGCTTTTTCATTTGAGCTGCATCATTAAAGGGGCTACTACTTTGTCCTTCAGCAAATGATGAGCATTCTTAGTCTATGTGATACATAGCAGCAAAAAAGAGAGTGACGGAGATTTATGAGAGAAAAATCTGTCTTCATCTGTGAGAGTATACAACAGATACATAAAGAAAAAATGAATCCAGAAAACCCACTGATGCAGGTGAAAATAAGATTAATTGAACTACTTTGAGTTTCTACAGGAAGAAAGTGTGCAAGATTTTTTTGCACCCAGAGCAGACACTGAAAGTACAATTGTATGAATTGCAAGCACCCTTTTTTGCCACTTTTGCAGCCCTGCATTATATAACAAAATGTTCTACCATCATCCTAAACATCCCCACAAAGAAAAGAAACCCCCTATTGTCAACATGTGGACGAAAGGGAGTCATGCTTTAAATCCCTGCACTCGGGTTACTTTATGCACAGTTTATGTGACACTCAATCTGCTACACAACCCAGTCAGAGTTATTGATTATTTATCTTTCTGAATCAATCCTGAAACTATAACCTGTCACCATTTCACCTGTTTACTTGTGGAAAATTTAAAACAGGCGTTACGTCTCTTTCCACAGTACTCCATGAATAAGGCTATTTTGAAATGCTCCGATGGCATTTGATAAAGCGCAGCTACCCATTATCTTCCCTAGAAGAGAAAGATTGCGCTATTACAGGAGTTCCACTCCCTTTTGCTTCATGCCTGCCAGAAAAAGGATCATAATATATTATTTTTCATGTTTTAAACGCTTTCATTATTCACAAAGAAAATTGGAGGATTTCTCATTATTTGAAACAAAATAATAATGAATGTGGAGGAAATTAATTGTAGAATGTTACAGAAATAAAAAACAAACTATCATTGTGGGGGTTTTTTTTAGAAATTGAGTAAACTATACACTATATCTACTAAATTAGCATTATATCAGTTTTTCATATAAAATTTAGACACCTCCTATGTGTCCAAGAAATTCCTAACTCCTAACTAATTATTGCACATTTTTCTACTTCATGTCATCTCTGAATCTGAAATCATTTTTTTTGTTCATATGTAGATTTCCATTTGCTGAAAGGCAACACATTATATTATGTTGCATGAGAGAGAGAGAGATAAAATCTCTCTCTCTCTCCAAATCAAATCAGTGTTTCCTAGATTTTAAAAAATGGATATGGGGAGAGAGAACGCCTGCAACTGACTCCAGACAGTTTCTGAGCTATCAAAGCGATAATGTCAACAAGATGAGTGGCCCAGACCTGTAAAAGAAGGTGACCTCATTGAAGATTCCAGACACTGTGAGAGTAAGACAGATGTTACAACTGTGTCACAGTGGGAGGAGATCAGATAGCAACATGCAAGTCAACGCACTTCTCTTTAACCAGCAACACGCCGAAGAGCAGGGAATCAACCTCAGCAGCACATCACCTTTCTCTGCTTCAAATCCAGGGAGCCCTCTGAAGACTGACCCATTTTGTTTTGTGGATTCAGGTGGCCGGTGAACACAAGTATCACCCAGAGTGTTTTGTGTGTCTGAGCTGCAAGGTGGTGATTGAAGACACGGATACCTACGCCTTAGTGGAGCGATCGAAACTGTACTGGTAAGATAGAGGTCTATTTAAAGCTATCTGTGATATAGACACTGTTGGGAAGTTAGAGTTTCACTTATGACACAAAGACTATTTTTTTATTTGAGAATTGCATAGTAGTTATTGTATTTTTTTTTTAAATGGTCACTGTTTTTATTCTTGTATCAAATGTGGGTTGTTTCAGTTACCATGAATAAATAGTCTCCAAGTTTTTTTGTCCTTATACCCTGTTTATATATGTGTGTGATCTGTATCTTAAACACGTGCATTGACTCAAGCCTTTTCTCTTTTGCACAGTGGAAAGTGTTACAAACAGATTGTCCTCACACCCATGTTGGAAAAGCGTTCGCACGATTCTGTTCTAGACTCTTTTCCCCACACAGTGACCCTCATCTCGATGCCCTCTGCAGCCAACGGCAAGAGGGGTCTCGCCGTCTCTGTGGTTAGGGGCGTAAACGGATCAGCAAGTGTTCAAGTTAAAGAGTAAGTGTTGCCATACTGTCGCACTCATCTGCAGTGAAATCATGAACAGCATGAGTAATTTTCGTGAGTGTGTGTGTAACGTAAACCCAGATAGTTCTTAATAGTTTGATATGATATACACTGATCAGCCATAGCATTAAAACTATCTCCGTAATATGTCGAAAGTCCACTTTGTACCATTGTAACGCCTCTGCACTCTGTGTTCCAACACCTTCCTCTCAGAACCGTCATCAACTTTTTCTGAAATTTATGCAATAGTAGCTTCTCCGGGATAAGACGACATGGGCTAGCCTTAGCTCCTAGCAGCTGCATTATTGTGCCTTGGGCCACTTAAACCATGTCGCTGGCTCACCTGTTGTACTTCCTTAGATCACTTTGCTAGGTTGTAACCACCTCAGACAAGGAATACCATTACCATTAGTTGACATTGTAATGAGATGATGAATGTTATTCTAACTTCACCTGGTGGTGGTCTTAAGTTATGGATGATCAGTTTTAGAGTAGTACCTGGTTCTTCTCTACCCTCTGTCCTAACATAATTAATTCCCTGCTAAAGTAGTAACACTAACATACATTTTTGTTCTCTGGTATTGCAGAGTCAGAGGTATGCTTATAAGTCCAGAGGTGCGAAATGCCATCCATGTTGGGGACAGAATTCTGGAGATCAATGGTCTTCCTGTCGGAACCTTGATGGAGGAAGAGGTGAGTCTCACCCACAGCTCTGAAGTTAATGGGGTGACATGTCATCCACCATTCAACAAACTCAGCTACTTAGTGTAACCATTAAGCGCAAGTCCATTTATTGAGTGTAATTTGCTTACCATGAAAGTTCTTATACACTAAGTGCATGTGATTTTAGGCTTTCCGCATATTCCTCCGTCATTTATATATTCTATAACGGGGGGAGGATTGTATGAGTAATGGCTGCATTTAAGAGCTCAATTTCACAGCCCCACCCTTGTACCATCCTCCCTTTATAATAACTTTCATTTCACTGTTTCTTTATCCAGTTCCAACCTATGTTTCCTTTATAACAAAGTTTTGTATTACATCCTATCTCAATGATTTCATCACATTGGCTGTAATTGAGTCATGCTTTTTAGATTTGACTCTGCATACAGAGATGTATGTTGTTTGACAGGTACTTACCACTGCAGATCAGGAACACCCAAGACCTGCAATTTTGGAGATAATGAAATTGCCATCTTGCATCATAATTTTGCCCTTGTCAGAGTCAGTTAGATCCTAACACCCATTTTTTTACACAATTTAGAGGAAAAGTGTTCACTTGCTGCCTAATATATCCCACCTACTGACAAGTGCCACCGTAGCAAAATTATCAGCCTTAATTTGACTTGATCTGTAAGTAATTATAATGTTACGACTGATTGGTTTGTATATCATGTGTATAAAACAAACTTGTTTCTTGTATCAAATCTCCATCAGTACTCAATTCAAGTTATTAGTTTGATTTATTTAAAACTAATCTGAATAATTAATCATTATATAATAAAAACCTATGATTCCCTCCAGCTCTGAAAATAGAAATAATGTTTTATTCACAGCCAAAAAACATAGGAAACCTGGGAAGGCGGTGACATATTCCCAGGAACTATTATTGTAAAGATCCTTGAAGCCTATCTTGTTGGTTTGTTTGTGTAGGTGGATGATCTTATTCACTGCACAAGTCACACTCTGCAGCTGCTGATTGAGTACGATCCAGTCAGGCAGCGTTTAGACCGCCTCAGGTTGGGATCTCCAACTGCCCATCTTGGAGTCCCAGCCACCTCCCGGATGTGTTTGTCCTCGCCTACTGTTGCGGCCCTGGAGAGAACTGAAGTGGTTGATGACGGCACACTGAAAAAGAGGTCACTGAGGTATGTTAGAAGAGCCCAATGTAATGGACAAGAGATGATTACACGCCTTGTGTGTTTTCTTCTTTTTATTAATCCATGACATTCCCTCTGCAGGCGCAGTAACAGTATTTGTAAGTCACCTGGACCAAATTCTCCTAAAGAGACCCCTTTCATCACACGAGACATCGGGCGCTCTGAATCATTGAGATCGTCAAGTAGCTGCTCTCATCGAATCTTCAGACCATGTGACCTCATCCATGGGGAAATCTTAGGAAAGGGCTTCTTCGGACAGGCAATCAAGGTCAGTCTCCAACTCCTAGTCGTGCTCGTGCTTTAACTCTTCATTCAAAACTGTTTTGGTTCAACCTATATTGGGCTTTATTTAATGCATGTCTTTCTTTTGTCTGGCTGAAAGGTGACTCATAAGGCAACTGGAGAGGTGATGGTAATGAAAGAGTTAATCCGGTGTGATGAGGAGACCCAGAAAACTTTCTTGAAGGAGGTAATCCTCACACACAGAGGCAGATCCCTGGCTCTGGATGGTGTGATTTATTACACACATGACTGAAAGTATGCAACGCAGAGACCTGTTGCTCCCATATTATTGTTAAGGTTTCCCTAGTCTGGTGGGAATTAATTGTTTCATTTCAGCTATTTGGAAAACTTCTGCCAGCTCCAATGTAATGATACAATTGTCTTTGACTCTCTCTGTTTCAGGTCAAAGTTATGCGGTGCTTAGACCATCCCCACGTCTTGCGGTTCATCGGTGTGCTCTACAAGGATAAGAGGCTTAATTTGATAACTGAGTTCATTGAGGGAGGGACCCTCAAGGATTTCATCAAAGATACTGTGAGTTGAACTCTTTGATTCTTCTAAATCCCCCTTCTCCACAGTAGAGCACAAAAACACTCAAGTGACCACAAAAGCAGCCGTTTGCAGTGTAGGAGGAGGCTGAGCCAAAGTAAACTCTGCACTGATAGGTGGGCGCTCTGCTCTATAGTGGTTTGGCTGGCATGTCAACTGAGGTGGACACTGAAAGAGGAAAGTTGTAGAACGAGTTGCCAGATGAAACTAAAAGAGCTGTGTTCCCAACCTTCTAGAGCAGACTGTTTTTTAAGAGCAGTTCAGCATAGTGAGGAATGGTTGTTTTTGTCTCCAGTTATCTTTAAGTATCTTATGGAGGCCAATTATTGAAGTGGATTTGTAAAACTTTTATGTTTGCTTACAGTTACTGTTGAGAACTGTTTTCCTGCCTCTGCCTTGGTCCAAATTCATTTTGCATTTATCCCTTTAATGCATTTTGGCATTTGGAGGACATTGTATTCATTACAGTCTTTTGTTTTTCTGTCTCTTCCCTTTGGACCAACAGGACCCGTTTCCATGGGAGCAAAGGGTGAGCTATGCAAAAAGCATCGCTTCTGGCATGGTAAGTTGCCCTCTTGCAAAGACATTACTATTGATGAAATCCTCAGCTGTTATTTCCAGCTGCCTGACTGTGTCTAAATGTACCATAGAGCATATGTCAACACAGGTCTCACTGTGATCACCACAGGCTGCCCTGGGACCAATCGAAGTAACAGCAGATTATTAGTGGGAGAGTTAAACGAAAGCATTTACTCTATTTTAGTGAGGTTTTACTTCTGAAGGATTAAAAATTACACCAATGATAGATGTGCCGAAGGATTTGTTTTTATAATATAAAAGTGTCTTTTCTTGAAAACGGGTGAGTTTTACCCTCCTTCTCTTCATTTCAGGCCTACCTTCACTCAATGAGCATCATTCACAGAGACCTCAACTCTCATAACTGCCTGGTTAAACTTGTAAGTGAAATTGCACCTTGCCAGCAGTTACACATCATAAAGTATGAACAAATGAGATTGAGTGGTGGAAACAGTTTGTAATGTAATGCATTCATTGGTTCTAGAACTCATTCTCAGCTCTGAAAATTTTGCCAAGAGGGCTTTGTATATTTCTTAACAAGAACTCAAGACAATGTTGCATTGTTACTTAATTACTTTGTTTACTTCAGATTCTAGCAGATGATCTCAGAACATTTGCTCTTGCTATGATGTATTAACGATTCCCATGAAATCTTCTTCTTCCATCAGTGTATGTGCTTTTCGTGCAACATATTGTATGAAAAGCATATGATTAAAAAATTCTGCGGCTGTTCGTGTTAAACATTCTTTTCAACAGGACAACACTGTGGTGGTTGCTGACTTTGGACTGTCCCGACTCGTCTTAGAGGACAAAGTTAAGCCTCCACCTGAAAAACCCTCCACCAAGAAGAGAATTTTCAGGCGCGTTGACCGTAAGAAAAGATACACTGTTGTGGGAAACCCTTACTGGATGGCTCCAGAGATGCTAAATGGTGAGCCGCTGATTTGATGGACAAAGGAGAATCTGTTACGTGAGTCATTCAGTGCTCTTGCTTCATCTTCTTAGTGAACTGTCCTGCTATTTCAGGTAAACGCTACGATGAGAAGGTGGACATTTTTTCATTTGGCATAGTACTGTGTGAGGTAAGAACATCTTTAATTATTTACTCTGAAAACATACACACATCAGCCATAACTTTATAACCTTTAATGGCTGAAGGCAGAATAACATTAATTATCTAATTACAATGGTGCATGTCAGTGGCTGGGATATGTTAGACAGCAAGTGAAAATTGTCCCAAGAGTTTAATGTGTTGCAAGAAGAAAGAATTGTCATTTCAAAAGAACTTTGCTAAGGGTCAAATTGTGATGGCGTGAGGACTGGGTCAGAGCATCTCCAGAACTGCCTTCTGCTTCTTGTTGGGTGTTCCCGGTCTGCAGTGGTTGGCACCAACCGAAGTGGTCTAAAGAAAGACAACTGATGAAGGGTCATAAGGTTCATGCGTGCTGATGATACATATGGGGAATGAGGGCTAGTCCATGCTTTTTAACCCCGCAGAAGAGCGATGGCAGCACAGACTTATGAACAAGTTACTTTTGACACTGAGCTGTTTTGGCTGCTAAAGAGGTACTTTCTTAATATAAGACAGGTGGGTAAAATGTTATAGCTGATCAGTGCAGCTCGTGGTTACAACTCTATATCCTGAATGTGGAAACAACAGCAAAGTCATTTCAAAACAACTTCTCTTCAAAGATTTATCATGAGATCATACCAACACATCATTGATAGAGTAGAGATTACCAAAGAAATCTAAAGACTTTAAATATATAAACAAGTTTTTATAAATTAGCCATTACTAAGATGTCATGAAATGTAAACAACATTGTAGTTAATGGGCTGAAAGTTATTATGAATTAAACTTGTTGAATTATAAATTAATTCATTAATCTTTGAAGATAAAACACTATATATTTAAAAAAAAATCTTTATTACTTAATTCTTACATATGGTAAATTGGTGTTATTAATGTGAGATATTAAAAACAAATTTCTCTTCAATTTAATTGTTTTTAAAATTAGTGGAAAACGGGTATTAATTTAAAAGTTCCATCAATGCAGGTTTCCAAGGTCAGCGAGTGCGCCGTTAAATAATAATGATCTCGTTGAGGATCAAGGTCATGAATGGGATTTTTGCCATCATCAAGCAGCACTATACTATGGTCTGTGCTGAATGTTTTCACTCTGATATTTCTTACGTCTTCTGACACAGATCATTGGGAGAGTCTATGCAGACCCTGAGTGCCTCCCCAGGACTATGGACTTTGGTCTGAATGTTGGAAAGTTTGTGGAGAAGTTCCTCCCTGATGACTGTCCACCAACTTTCTTTCCACTGGCTGTGGCCTGCTGTGACCTCACACCAGATAACCGGTGAGACGCTGTTGTTATCATAGAGCTATTACATTGTATAGAGTCAGCTTCTCAATCACCTAAACGGGGCTGGAGATTCAACAGCTGTGTGGCAACAATGTGAATAATCTTGTGGGAGTAGTAGTATTTATCACAGTGAGAGACAGCCAGTTAATCTGTAGAGGGGACTGGGGGAAGAAAAAGTACTTTCAATGCCATCTTGACCTGCCTCTAACAGGGCAACCCTCTGCCGCCAAATTGCTTCCTCATGTTTTCTCTCAACTATGTCAATCTAGTTTCAACCCCAATTCCCACTGTGCGCCCCCCTCCCTCTCTATCCTTCCACAGTCCACCCTTCCAGAAGTTGGAAGACTGGTTTGAAGCTCTGTCCCTGAACCAGGAGCTGGGGATCCCCTTGCCAACTGAACTAGATGAACTGCATTTAAGTCTGAGCCAGCTCCACTTTCCTAAAGATATATCCCCAACCCAGAGTACCGACCAGTCACCAGCCCCAACAGCAGCCTCCCCAGAGCAGCGAAGTATGACAGGCAATGGCACAGAGGACCTGTGAATCTCTTTGGTTCACCCTAAACTGATGTACTAATAATATGGATGAAATAAAGAGAAAAATAATACATGAGCCATATCTGAACTGGATGAATTGGAATAACTGGACCAAGCTCCCTGAAAGGGGAATGTCAGTCAATTGCATTATGAGTGAAAAGACACATTTCGAATAGGAAAATGTTAATTTCTTCTTTTTTTTTTTACCCTCCTCATCTCCCATTTCTCTCACAAGTCTGTACTAATGTTTGCTGTGTATAAAGGCACTCTGCTGTGCTGACAAACGCCCAGCATCTCTTATAAAGTGAGTAAGAGTGAAGAATCACGTGGAAGCAGATTTGTTTTTCTGGTTCTGAAGTTGTTTTTTAGGCATGGAGTACACAGATCAGTCCTTGTCCTGGAAAGGACTCATTTCAGTGCAACAGAAAAATCAACTAAGATATTTGCCAGTCCAGGTAAAAAAAAAAAGGTAGGGCTCGAGCACAGGTGCAACTAAATGCAGCAGATGGAGCGAAACCCACACTGACTTCAAAATAGCTTCATAACTCAGGAGTGACAAAAGATGACAAAGAAATGTTTAGGCCCCATCACTGTAGCCCTTCTGATCTAATCTTTGACAAGATGGTTACAAGTAGGATATGGTACTTTGTATTCTTATGAATTTTTTTTAAAAAAAAGGTGAAGGTTACTTACAATAATTTTGACAAAATAAAATAAGAGTAGATCATAAAAAATGTACTTTGTACAGACGAACTGGAATTTTGTTTTTGAACCATGTATATAAATATGTAAATATTTTGCCACTGAATGGATGTAATTTTCTAATGGAAACTGTAGACTTTTAGACATTTCGAAAACAATGGATGTTTTTACCTTTTTGCTGTCATCATGCAAGGTACTGACAACTGGTTGTAACCACTATTTATATCACTGGTTATGTTTTATAAATAAAAACTTTTGAAAGGTGACTTTTTTGTTGGTTTTCTGGATGCATGTCACTGAAACCAATGCTTGTTATAGTTCGGTATCAAGAGTTAATCATTTGTAATAGCAAACGTTTTCCTGACACATCAAGCCAAAGTTTGCAGGCAACTCAGTCTTTAGTTAGGAATCGGTCCCGGTCAAATGTTTTTACTCTGAACAACCAAGTGCTCTACTGGTGCTTTTCCTCTAGGCAGTAACATTGACAGTGAACCTTGGATGACAAACTTCTCATAGGATGTTGTCTTTCTGCTGAATATGGCTCTCCTACAATAAATCCTGTGTTAAGTTTAGATATACAGACATTAATATCAAATTGTCTGTATGTTTTATTCAGTCACATCATTGGAAATCAGTATTCGAACAAGTATGAAGTACTAAATTCTAATTCTTATATAAAGAAAATAATCATTCCAACAAGCATACAGACACTTACATAATGGACCATCAAATCCACTCGTGCAACAAAAATAAAACAATATGGAGTGATGACAAAAAGAAGATTAACACATTTGGAAGTACCAGTGCATCATGTGTAACATTATGTGTATGAAGGTTTCCACAGTTTCAAGCAGATATTCTCTTAATATCACTCAGTAGTTCAATTTGTAAGATGCAAAATTGCCCCTGAATATAAACTTACAGCTGGATACCATTGCCATGCACAAAGGAGTTAGATTTTTTTCTTCTAAACAAACACCAAACTTTGGACTGTTTTTATTCTGCTCCATTCCTTTTTTCTATTCTGAAGCATCAAGTGCATAACTCAAATGTTTCAATATAATCTAAGCACCATAAAGTCAATATTCTCAAGAGGCTACTCTGAATAGACTGCCTTCAGCTTTTTCTTTTTTTGGTGCCATCTGTTCGTTGTTGTGGTGATGCAGTTTTGTCCTATGGACTAAACTCTCTCATGCTTTATCAGAGGGCTCTGTATTTTTCCTGTTACTCCTTAACCTGTGGAAGAAAAGGACCAGTCCTTTGTGTCTGCAAATGACTACTATCATCCTGTGAAACCATATTGGTCCTGCCAGTTGGGTACATTCAAGAGCATCATGCTAAGGCACTTTCCCTTGTCTTTGGTGGACCTCATTTTCCTCACCTGACCTCAGAGCGGATCCATTCTTTCTTTGGACACTCACATACGAGTCACCAATTTGTCTCCAAGTTAAAGCTGTCTTTCACACCTCTTGTCCACATCAGCCTCGGCACAGCCAGCGGGTCAATGCAAAAATATTAGTCACATATTCATAATGTAACACCCTCTCTGGAGAGTTTACCTTCTCCCACATGGAAACACACCAAAAAGGTTAGAAACAGTTCCCCATACAAAATGCCATCTGATTTCATGACACGTCCAAAACATCAGCTATTCAATGTGCTGATGTTGACTAGAAATCCAAGGCCTTATTCTATTGAGTATCTATGTATAAAATAACAATATTCAGGACCACGCAGCCTTCATTGTCAATGGATTAGTCAAAATGGTTCGAAGTTGTCAAGACAGTGTTCGTTGTGTGTCAGCTTATTCCATCTGTGACTCAGATGTAGAAAAAAAACAGAAAAAAAGAGCTCAGTTCAAGTCTTTGGAGGAAACACTGCACACCCCAACTCATTTTAAATCAGAGCTTAATCAGGGTGGCAGGGGTGAAATTAACATGGGAGTACTTTGGTCCACAAATGGACATTAGAGTCTCGATTGGAAACTAAACGCCTCCTCATGCTCCAGGAGTACCAGCCTGCTGGCCCATGAGAGGGTCCCCGCCCTCCATACTCTCCTGGACAGTGGTTGTCTCGGGCTCTGCCATGATCACAATGGTGTTCTCATCTACCAGCTCGCATGTGGGGTTAGAGAATGCCGACAGCGGCAGGGTGATCCTCTGCATCTCGCGCTCGTACACTCGCTGCTCATGCTGCTTCTTTAAATCCCGACCCCTACACACACACACACAACAGATGTTCATTATGCAGTTACCAATGTCAGTACTCAAAGCTCTCAACCTGCAATTACAGTGGAGCTGTGAACACAATCCTTTAACCTTTATGGTTTATGTAGTGCAGTTTTGTTGGACATTGTTAAACAGCTGCTCAAAGACACAGCTTGAAGTTACAACAATGTTGTAGTTGCTTGAAGTTACAACAATGTTGTAACTTCACTACATGGGCTTCTCTTTATCCATGCATGTCCACATATTCTGTTTGAAGGCAATAAAATGGCTCAAGTGGAACAACAGAGGACATCTTTGGCGATTTAGAAAAACAGCTGACAGCCAATCCTTAAGAGTACATTTGCATTTATGCTCGTTGGAATACAGAGCCAAATAATTTCTAATCCTAATTGAGATACTAACCTCTTATAGAAGTAGCCAAGGGTGATGCCTACTCCTAGGATGATTATAATCGCCATCATGAGGATGCCAATAACATAGCCTAACAAACAAAGAGACATTCAATTTTAAAAATGTAACAAACAATTATTAAAAAAGATATAAAAGATACTTAAATCATGGAACAATTAATAACCTTTATCTTAGTTTAAGTCAAAGCTGCAGCTGAGCATGTTCCACTTATATCAAGTGTATATTTTCAGAGTAATAACTTCAACATACCAACAGTGCCAAGGTCCTTTTTCTTTTTGGGCAGTGTGCGCACCCGCTGGCTGATTCCCATTACTGGCTGCACTGCAGCAACTTTACTCTGAGCAGGATCAGACTTGGGTGATTTAAAGTTCTCAGTAGAGGGTGTGGTTTCTTTTGGTTTGAGGGATTCAGCCTCCGCTGCCAGGGTAGGGGCTTGATCTAAAGGCATAAAGAAAAAATGGCAGTGTAAAGAACATCAATTCCGACTTTGACAGGATTTTTTGCAGATTTCAGCAAGTTGAATATAAGACCTTTTATGAGCTTTTAACCGTTTAGAAATTAAATTTAAAACCTACTGGCAAAAAGTACGCCAGTAATGAAAGAATGTCGAAGTCACAGTTCTTTGCAAACTAAGTAGATTTTGAACTGTGTGTAAATAATAGCGTGCTTATGTGCTCTGAGAAGTATGACAGGAGCATTTAAACGTGAATGTAGCACTAAATAAACATTACATGTTCATTCAGTATCAATACTTCAATATAAAATATCGTTACAGCATTACAAATGGAGTATAACTTTTTTTCATTTTCGTGTGAATACTGAGTATTTCATCTGATTTGTCTTTATCTGCATACTTGTTTTATTCATTTTGATTGATATTCTTTGATATTTATGAATAACTTAAAATAGTCTTAAACTAGGTTTGAGCTAACTAGTACTGGACCATGGGGTTTTGTGGTTACTGCGGTCGCGACAACACTTCAGCGCAGCCCAGAAACTACTCTCACAAAGCTGTAAATCAGATAAAAGGCTGGCCGGAGCATTTTCATGTTTGTTTTTCATGAACCAGATATAAACTGGCTTTTTGTGCTTCTTATTAATTCAGTAAAAAAAAGAGGTTCAACATCTGTTCTTCAAATCTTTTTTCCAGCTCTACATAAAAGTTGTTGTTTGTGAACTGTACTGGAGTTAAAGGATATGAAGCCACAAAGTAAAGCAGCCAATCAGAAGCTGTATCCAAGGTAAAGCTTTCTCTCTGACAAATCAGGTCAGTTTGGGGTGTGGCCAACGGCTTTCTGGAAACTGAAACGCTTCACTGTGTGTGTAGGGTCCTGCTATTGTGTGGCTGGGGAGAAATTGCTAAGACCGGTCACCTCACGCCCTATTACAGAATCTAATTTGAGAAACTACAGACATTACCATTTTTCTTAGCGCGTGTCTGTTTGTTTGTTTTCTAACTGTTTTGCTGACCCAGAAAAGTTTTAAAATTTGGATGAAACCTCTCTCAGTATGCTTCAAATCATTTTTGACTTATTAAAATATTTCTTTAGTGAAAAACAAACAAACATCTCAACTCATTAGTTTCCTGTAGTTTAACCCACGGTATAAAATAATAAGTGCTCTAAATTAGGAGACATTGATTGGTAAAAGCATCAGGAGGAAAGTCTGAATTATTGCTCAGAGCTTGTAATAAAGATGTAATTTTTGTGTTTGTCAGTTATTTGGAATCTTTGCCAAATCCGCTGAGAGCTGTGGCCCTAGCCGTTCAGTAAACTGTCATAAACACATTGCAATGTCTGTGTGAGTATTCGAATGTGTGGTGTTTAGCTACCATTGCATATGTTAATTGTGCAAAATTGTCTCTGGATAGTCCCATCTGGGGCAGTAATGTAGCACCACGGCCTCTCAGAGGAGTCTGGATTTCGGCAGTGACTGTGATCTCCAACACCTACGGGAGAACATAAAAACATTGCATGTGTTATTGATTCCCTGCAGAAATACAGGACTGTCTCGTTCTTTCTGAGACAATCCTGCAGTGTGGCTTAACCACTGCATTCATCTTCTAGCACTTTGATCCAAATGTAAAGTGCGTTATAAATTAAATGTATTATTTATTATCATTAACTCATCACACCAAACTGAACTGAACAGGCTGCCATGAGAACAAAGGAAGGAAAGGTGTCAAAGAGGCATTTAACACCATAAAAAGTCAACTGTACAGTAGCGAACACATGATTTATAATCCCTGCAATCCTGTGGGAAGCTGTATTTTTGTAATGTATCAACGTTTCGGCAAAGATCTGAGAGGTGTTCACTACCTGTGCTGAATCTGTTTTTAATCCATTTACATTTGTGACACTTCAGAATCTCCAACAACTTCAACTTGTATTTAAAGAGACAGACTATCCTTTAATATTTAATATATTTAATCTAAGATTTTTACCTCTCTGTGAGTCAGGATTGATGCCAATATCATAGTCTCTAGTTGTTTTGTTCCAGTTTAGACAGGTCAGACCTGAGGAAGAGCTCCGCTGTGCGCCTCTGTACTCTTCACCATTGGACCTAAAGCACTCTTAAGAAAAACAACTGCATGTGAGCGCAACCAAAATAGGTGATTGTGCAATCAACACAACAGAAATATTGGTAGTATTCAAGCATTTGTTGGTAAATGTAATAACAATGAGTACAGTTTATACAAGTGTAAGACTAATACACGAAACACTAACCATAATGAACCATATTACCTTCTTGATTTCCAGTGGGTGAGCTGCTCTCGACAATCACCACAATCAGGAAAAAGACCTGCAGGGAGAAGAACATCTTGCAGAGTTGACGGCATGAATCCACCGATAACATGGTCGGCAAATGGGCTTATTTGCTTGAAAATGCAGTCATAAAAAGTAGAAAAAACCCATGCACAAAATGGAAGAAGGGCTGAACGTGCATCAACAACGTCGCTTCTTTAGCCAGAGTCCCAGCCCTTGTTTTTGTCGGAGGAGCAGAGCCTTCTTCGTAAACAGCCCAGAGAGGAGGAGGATGTGGGGGAGCGGTCCTACGACACCGACCTCAAGGTCCTAGAGCCTTACGTATGGTGAAACGGTGGTAGTGGAAAAATAGTCTGGCATTTTATCTCTTCACGCTGCCTTGAGAGGAAAACACATCGTCCTAACAGTCGTCACGCGAAGTCACTCCTGCACATTTTTCTTCAAGCAACAATATCCCTCTCCAAAGTAGCTGCGACATCTTCCACAGCAGTTTCCATGCATTGTCTCTGGTTGCCTATAAAAAGCTCCTCAGCTTTCCATTTTCATTTTAAATTACGTTGAGTCACTACTTTCCATCTATAATCCCCCGAGTCTTATCTGGCTCTCAGTACTGTGGGACCCACAGAACTAACCCACAGTGTGAGTTCACAGATAAATCTACTTGCAGTCCTTTTGAATACATGGGCGCATACCAAAGGCCACACAAACCCTCTTTAGTGGGGCCGAGGCAACCAAACTCATCTGTTGTAAAATAGTAAAATCTGAATTAAAATAAATTAATAAGAAAATTATTTTTTTCCAGAATAATGAGGCTTTAATCAAAAAGGCAAGTCCTGCATTCATTTAGTGTTTCATGGTGGTGTTCATTTTGCAGTCAAGGTCCAAAATTGTGGTGCACTTGCAAATTCTATATACAACAAGGTGCATGTCGAGCTTATGCACTTTGGCATAATTTCAGCAATCCATGTACTGGAATCAGATGGGGGTTTTGATTATGTGATGTACCTAATAAAGTCTGTTTAATACAGATGCGCTAGCTTTACTTGTTAAAAGTTACTTGAAAAAATATATAAAATAAACTAGCTGGTACAACAATTTGGAATGGCAAAATGTAAAAGCTCAATTTATTATATTTCCATTTTACACTAAGGGTTTTAAACTCCTAAACTGAGCCAGAATAAAGCTAAAATTACATTTGATTCGCTTACATTTGCTCTAGTCGAGGCCAAGCATGATCAAATACCAAAGTTACCCTACTGTCAACTAAGATTAACTTGGCTAAGTCTGAGTTTTATTAAATATAAAAGTAAGCCTAGTGTGAACTAATCTAAGCCCAAATTAGCTCTGGTCTAGGATATGCATTATCCCATGTACAAGTTATCCTACTTTCAACTAACAAAGCCTCAACCAGATGTGGTTGAGGCTAAAAAAAAAAAAAAAATCTAAATAAAAGTTACCCCACTATTAACTAATATTAACTAATATTAGCTAACTGGTTGAGGCTCATCAATTCCAAATATAAAAGTTTCCTTACCTTAGTCAACTAGCATTGGTTGACATTAGTTCTGGTTGAGCCTAAGTACTATTTAATGTTACCCTACTATAGACTAGCTTTAGCTAACATTAGCTCTAGTTGAGGCAAAGCATTATCAATGTAAATGTTATGCTCCCGCCAGCTAAAGGTTTTTTTTGTCCAACGCTAAGCTTTATCAAATATCAACATAACCCCAATGTCAAAAAGCATATAATAGGGTCCTGTTGTTCTCAAGGATCTTTGGTGTGCATGCAGAGAAAACTCTCACTCATGTTCCATCCAACAGAAGAATTTTCTGAAAAGCTCTTTCCAGTTCGGATGGAAAGGTGTCTGAATACACAGTGTATCGTAGAGCCGTTTTTGCAGTAAAATATGGAACTCTACAATATCCATCAGGAGGTTTGAATGTCAAGGTTGACTGGTGTATATACACTTCTCAAAAAAATAAAGGTAACACTTAATCATCGCAGTATGACACCAAGCCAGTTAAACTTCAGGGATATCAATCTGTCCCTTTAGGAAGCACAAGTGATTGTTAATCATTTTCACCTGTTTTGGTGCAAATGAAAGTGACAACAGGTGCAATGGAGGGGTGAAAGCATGACAACACCCAAAAGGGAATGGTTCTGCAGGTGGTGGCCAAGATCCATTTCTCTCTACTTATCTTTCCTGACTGACTCTTCTCCAGTTTTGTGTTCTGCTGGTGTCTTTGTCACTACTTTTGACATGAGGCAGAACCTGCAGCTCACTGACGCTGCACAGGTAGTCCAGCCCCTCCAGGATGGCTTATCCCCGCGTGCAGTTTGCTTTGTCTCCAAGCAAAGTCTCAGGGGAATGGAGGAAATGCTAGGAGACGTTACAAGAATAGAACTGGACAGGTTCGTAGAAGGACAATAACCAAGCAGCCAGACTGGTATCTTCTCCTCAGTGTAGGAGGAACACATATCCCTACAAAATGACCTCCTGGTGTGATGTTTCTGAAAAAACTCAGCAACAGACTTCATGAGGGTGGCTTGCAGGCCTGACGTCATCTACTGGGACCTATGCTCACAGGCCAGCACCACGGAGCTCAATTAGTTTTCACCAGAGAACAGCAGGATTGGAAGGTTCTCCATTAGTGCCACGTTCTCTTCACAGATGAGAGCAGGTTCAAACTGAGGTAATGTGACAGGAGTGACAGAGTCTGGAGACGCTTTGGAGAACGTAATGCTGCTGCATAATCATCCAGTAGGACCGGTTTGGTGGTGGGTCAGTGATGGTCTCATGGACCTCCACAGGCTACCCTGACTGCTGTGACGTACCGGAATGAAACTCAGAGCCACTATCACACCTTACACTGGTCAAGTGGACCCTGGGTTCCTCCTGGCCCAGGACAGTACCTAGCCTCATGTGGTCTGAGTGTGTAGGGAGTTCCCGGAGGATGAAGGTATTGATACCATTGACTAATCTTCATGTTCCCCAAACTTGAAACCACCTGAGAACACTTGAGACGTTATGTATCGCTGCATCAGACGCCACCACCACTGACCACAGACTGTCCAGGAGCCCCGATCCAGGTCTGGGAGGAGATCCCCCAGGACACCATCCTCCATCCCATCAGGAGCATGCCCAAACGTTTTCAGGAGGTCACATTGGCATGGGGGTCTCAAACACACAGGGAGCTGTACGCTGATAAAGCAGAGAGACGTTGTTGACAAGAGTGAATGCCTGTGTCAGTCAATGTTTACAAAGACACTTTCCATATCGATGCTAATAACATTTACAAGTACTCTATAGTAAAACATTTTACCTGTCTGGCACTCCTGGTGACACTCTGCTCATCCATGGCTTAAGATGTAAAAATCTTCTCCCCACTTACAGTTAATAAAAGCTGCATGCTGGATGAACACATTTAGGAGTGGCCCCATTTCAACCAAAAAATACAGAAAACATAGATGAAACAGGAATGCTTAAAATAAAGTTGTGCAATAGAGTCACGAGTTTGAACACAGCCAAAAGTATGATTACAAATTCACATTTATGACCAAATTCATATCATTGCAAATCCGGCATGATTTTTTTTCTGGGATGAAGCTGACCTCCATAACTTTACAAAATGAGTCATTGTCGATGGATTCACATTGGATCATTTACTTCAAGAATTTGTTTAATTTATCATGTAATTTACTTGTAAATCTGGCTATAAGTTAAGGTTTTGACTTGGTACATGATAGTTACATGTTTTTTAGGATTTTTGTTTCATTAGGATTACCTGAACAGAAATGGACCTGAGCTGAATTTGACTCGTTCAGAGAAGCCCAACGTCTGTTTGAGATTCTTTGTCATGAGTGTAATCAACGGATGAGGGTTGTTCTATTAATCAATGTCCTGAAATTCTTATTGTTTGATATATGACATAATGGACAAAAAGCAGAACCCTGGGTTTGGTCATGTAATTACAGGGTAGTTATTCAGTGTCCACTACATCGAGTTTGACATGCTCAGAAGGACAGTTGTACACTGGCCTTTGTTCGCCTTGTAATTATGGGTATTTCGAGATGAAAATAAATTAGACAATTTATATTTACATGCAAAAGCTTTATAGAATCCTGCCGGGTTCATCTTTAAAAAATAAAATGAAAATGACACTGTTTAAAAAACAATTTAATTAAAATTTGTTATTGTAATTCCATTTGTAGGATAGCAAACATTTTCAAGATTTTCTATTTTTGCTTGCAGTTCAGTGGACCAAACGTTTAGTCCTCTTGATGGTTTCTGTATGCAACTACATGAACACAGTAGCAGCGAATGTACCTGCTTGGCTCTTTTCCCAATCTCCACAGTAACTGATTTAATTAGCAGGCTGCAGGTGTCCTCAGTTACAATAGCTAAGACTTTCATTAAGGGAGGGCCATTTTCTAGTTTTATGCAGTCGAATCTTTATCACACTTATTCGTTTAAAAACAGACTATGTCTTGACCATAAATTAAGCCTTTTTGTTCAAGCTTGATTCATGATTCAAGGTTTATGAAAATGGTTGATATCAAAGTTTTGCCCTTTGACTTTCATCATCTTGGATTACAATGTTTTGTGTGTCATGTTGTACCTCACAATGCATCAAGAACATGACACGAACCACCTTTAGCCTCAATTGCGTGATATGTTAATCTCATAGGGCTGTGCCCTACAATCGTCTTGATCATGGCCTGAGCTACCTGCCTGTATAAGCCATATGTATGAGTCATTATTAGAGTTGATGTTGCAGCTGTTGCATAATAATGATGATCAGAAGCATAACAGTATAGGTAAACACCAAAGGAAGCTGATCATGAAGTACTTTCAGTACATATAGTGAGTGAAACAAAACAAAGACGTTTTTCGGTCATGGGTTGATAAATTGGCAATTCAGATCAACTCTGACAATGTCAAAAGGAAATAAAAGCTCTGAGGATACAACTATGAACCGTCCATGTAGATTTATTTAATGGTTTGACATGTCCAACCCCTGCATAGACAAACTCTTTCATGCAAGAGTTTGTCTTCTACTGAGAGCAGCCCATCTCAAACAAAAGCATTGGGCCATCTGATGAGATAAGACTGGTAATGTCTGGTCGGTTGCAGAGCAACACAAGGCTCTCCATCAAACCCACTCAAACCTCTTCAGCCCTCATGCGGGTGTAAATGGACACTTATCTAGGCAGAAGGCCTCTAATGGAGCATTAACACGCACACCATGGTCCCCACTGGGCGCCAAGCAACCAATTTCTCCTGATGCTGTTGCATTACATCACTGCGCCAGTACTGCTGCAGTTTCCCTGCTTTAGAACCGCTGTGGATAACAATATGAGCCTTTTTGGCCTGGGAGTGACCGGAATATTAAAAAAAAAATTCGGACTTATTTATTGTTGATGTTGTTGCTTAAAACCATTTACTTTAAAAATGTACATACCGTCATAAAATGTAGTTTTTATTTAAAACTATGCAAGTGAAATCAGGGTTAGGAGGATAAGCGTGTCTTTTCTGTTGGGATGATATAATTATGGATAAAACAGACTTATGCCATTGAGTTCTTACGTAACTTAGAAATGAAAAAGATTATGCATCGCTGCACCACGGTTGAAACATTCATTTAACATTGCACACTCAGAGGGCATGATCATTCCTTAGATATCATTTATGCTGGGTATCAACTGCCATCTGCATATAGATAAATAAACTCCATCATTAAGCTTCATCATACTGGAAGCTCTCCAACCAAAACAGCCGTTATAGCTGGGGGAAAGTGGACACCATTCTGACTGAGAAGACCACAAACATCTTGTAAACTCATTTGAAGGGATGAAGGATCACAAAGAGGTCGTATATCATCAGACGTTTTCAACAGCCGGAGAAGAAAGGCAGCTCTGGTGAAAAGGCCACACAGGGAGCTATGGAGACATGGGTTCTTGAGGAGAGACAGCCAGACCGGGCTCAGAATCTTTGCTACGGAGAACGAAAAAGAACACTGTAACATGAATATGAATTCATCATCACATAGTTATCTTCAGACTAGTGTGGTACCTGGCAGGAGCTCTTTGCACATTGCGAGTCCATCAGACACCAGTGCAGCATTCTCATCTGCCCATGCATTTAGGATCTGTGCCAAAGCAGAGGATTCAAAGTATTTGCCAACCATCTGCATCAGGTAAGGCAGCACATGTGCGGCCATCACGGAGGGCTCTGCAAACCTATTAGCCTCGTCCTGCGCATACAGACTGAAACACCTGAGAAAGAGATCCAGGAAAATAATCAAGCAACAGTTAATACATTTGGATCTTTCTATACAAGTTTTCATTCTGTGAGATAACCTACCCCATTTCTGAGGCCTCTCTTAGGACAGCTCTGAGGTCAGACTGTGGTACGTAACACAGCAGCACCTCCAGTGTATCAGGGGAATCCCAGCATTCTTCCAGCAGCATGTCCAGTAGGAACAGCACAGCCTGGCTGACCTGCATATGGTAGACGCTCCCATGGCTTTTTGAAGTTTGGACATGGTGCAGCATGGAGCTATAATAGGCTGCTTTCATCCTAACCTGTTGGCTTTGGTCCTGCAGCAAGCACAGGCCTGTGCTAATCAACCTAATCCAGGAATATTCAGCATATTTAATTTCTGCGCATCCAAGTATTTTATGTTGTCGAAAAGACGAGAAAATGTGGTTTCATTCACACCTGCTCATGATGGTAGTTCTGTGTTCTCCTATACTCATTAGTGGAACTCCAGCCACACAAAGAGCTTCAGCACATGCCATCCTGAGTACTTCAGGGGCTTCTGGGGAACGCTGGCACTCCAAGATGCTAAACCAGCGCTGTAACACTGATGTCTTTACACTTATTGGCACAAAGAGGAGAGGAAAGGGAGAGCAGCAAGAAAAAGTGTTCTAGTATGTGACTCTGTGTCCTGAAGTTAAAAAAGAAGAAGACAAAAACCATCTCAAACCTGGAGTTTGACCGTGGGGAAAGCAGCAGGCTAGCAGCATACAGAGCCTGGGACAGAAACTCCGGCCCACCTCGCTGATCCTCCAGGTGCCCCAGCAACACATTCAGACACTCAGGCAGAGGTTCCTGCAGTGGGGTCAACTGAGGAAGATACTGAGGTAAAATAGAATTACCTTCAATCATTACTGCAGACAGAGAAGTGAGGTAGGTCCTTCGGTACTCCATGTTGTGGCTCAACAACGCCTCCCTCAGGTTTGACTGGAGAAAGAGAGGGATATATTAAAGCCTTTAATAATGCTGTATGATTGTCAAATGACCAATGTGCTTTTAATGTTGAACTCGGTAAATCCTGCCTGAGTCTCACAAAATATAATATGGGAGAGGCATTGCAGTAAAAACATATCTGGACTAAAATTCAAGATTAGTTTGGTTTTCCTAGATCAATAATGATGTGCAGTATACAATGCGATTATGATAATGGAATCATTTCAGTTGTTTCCCTTAAATAAATACTTATAATTCCCCAAGCATCCTGTTTAATTTGTGCGTTCAGAAAAAGATATTGTTATAATGTTTAATCTATCATCCCAAAATCTGTTTTTTTGTATTATTGAAAACTTTAAACTCAGTGTTTTAAAATTGTATTATGTCTGAAGGTTATTGAACACCGCTGGTCTTGATGATATAATGCACTGCAACTGGAAAGTTAACCGAATGACCCACATAGCCAGCAAATAATAAAAGGACAAACATTGTCTTGGCAGTGCTTAAGTCTCCTGAGTTACATAATAGTTAGATACACACCCTTTATAATATCAGTGGGAATATAAATGTCAGGCCAGAATTCAGTTTGAAAGGAACGGACATTATATCGAAGCCCATTTCCATTTCCCCAGTTTCTTTTCATTGTTCTGATAGGATGTCGCCATGCCAAAAGCTATACAATCAGGTTTTTACAAGGTGCTTATCTATGTGCTTAAGTCTAGAGAACCGATCATGTCTCACCTGTAACACCCTTTGAATGACCTCTTTCAATGTGTTCTGCTGGGGACCCCTCCCATCCAACACCCATGTAACCAATGAGAGTTTCAGATCAGGGCTCAGTGCAGAGAAGTTATCCCAGATTTGAAATGCCCATGTTGGATCTGCACATAGAAAGTAGATGGCTTGTTTGTGGAAGGATGCCAAACCAATCTGTGAAAGTGACAGAAATAAAACGTTAGAAGCCAAACATTTAGCAATCGTGTTATCGTGAAACCGTTATCGTGTTTTGACCGCTCTGAGGTAGATGCACATTAAGGATGCCACAAGCTCTGCTAAGATTCTTTGCTAAGATTCTTGTTCATTTGAACTCAAGTTTATTCCTTTACTTTGGGCCAATGCAGCATCTCCTGTCAGGTTCTGCTATGCGCCATACTATGATGTAAAGCAGAATATTATAACATGTAGGCCTACACAGACAGTATGCACATATAAATGCCATTGACATGGAGTAGGTGGCCTCAAAATCAAAACAATAAGTAACCTGCTCACAGCATAAAGTATAAGAAACCTTGTTGCTTACCTTTCCTGGCATAAATGAATGAAAGGAGTAAGCCATTACTAGAAGATCAGTGATTGAGGTAAGCCTAATTTTTTATATATCGATTTTAACACAACTTGTGTCTCACGCACCTGAAGCCCCTGTTGAGGTGTACGGATGTCACACATGAGTATGTCTCGGAGCTTTGACAGGTAGATCTCAGGGCAAAATCTTCTCACTGAATCGGCCACTCTGAGGTAGGCCGCTCTCACTGGGGGGCAGCGTTGAACCTTAGTCATCAGCCACATTGAGGCTTGGATCCTGCGCAGCACCTCGCAAAGATCATCAGAGGCGGCACTGGGAATGAAACCACAGCAGGATTTAAAAGCCTTGCGCAATCTAATGAATAATGATGAGCTCTTTTAAGGTTCACCTCAGGCTGCATAGAGCTCTTTCAAGAAGAGCTCTGATCTGCAGTAGCCATCCATGTAGCTGGTTGTGACAGCAGTGATTCTCTGGATTTGGAAGCTGAGCTGTTAATTGGAGAAGGATGTTCAGGTACTCTGAGGAAGGAGTCATGGATACCAAAGCCTTTGAGACCATCACTCGCACACTGTAAATAGGACTGGCAGACAGCTGGAGTAAAGGAGGAAGGAAGTCTGAGAAAGATCTGTCAAAAAGAATAAAATTAAAATTGTAGGTCAAATAATGATCTGAGAGAAGATTCATAAACTTTCGACTCTTTATCATTCACCACTAGTCTATAAAAATATGGTTTGCCATGCTAACCTACCAAATGAGTAGTTAAATGTTTTACATTCAAGTTGAGTGTTACAGAAGAAAATTGATACCTCACTCATGACTGACTGTTAGCTTCACTTAGAATCCAAAATCTAAGTGTGGTATCAGAGAACGTCGCTCGGTCCAGACAAAATCAACCTGTCAGCAACTATAAAGCTCACTAATCTCTTATTTGTGGTTTGTTTGAGTCCACCATGTGCAGTCTGTGAAAGATGTGAAAATGACAATTTATACTATATTAGGTGTTATGGGGAAGATCATTTCCTGGAAACAACAGCAAAACAATTACAAATATTTGCTTTTTAGAACAAATAAGGTAGGTTTTAATGAGATGATTAATGACTCATAACTATATGAATTGTATAGATATGATCGTGGAATCACGATTCCTTTTATTCTTAATACGTATTTCAGCGGTTAGAATCTACCAAAGTGATTTAAGGAAGGACAACAGGTAACTGGCGACAGGATCATTTGTGCCAAAGGCTCTAAGCATCTGGGGTGGGAAGGCCCGCTCGTGTTGTCTGATCACACATAACAGCTACCGCAGCTGTTGCAGTTACTACTCAGGGCTGAAAGTTACCACCTGGGGGCAAAAAAGTAACCGTGGCTATTCTTTTAACCTGCTGCATAATACTTTGGACGTGGAAAGATGCTGCATCTCTGTCAGTCTCTCGTTGGATAAAGCATGTGCTGCTCCACTTCAGGCTTGAAGAAATTAGGTACACATTACAGGGCTCTCAGAAGAAATTTTTGAAGTGTGGAAATCCTTTCTGACATTTTTCGATAAATAATGGATTATTATGCTTAGGCACTTGGCATTCACCAGTATAAGTTTTTGCATTCTCTGGCATGAACATACTGCCTGTTCCTAACTTCTTATTCAGCAGTTTTTCCCTTTTCAATTTCATTCTAATGTTACTGAATGCCTTCCTTAACTATGGTCACTTGTTGTGTTCATCCTAATATATAGATATATAAATGTTGACTCTGTTGGAACACTTACAGTAAGTTTACTTAACCAAGCGACATCAGAGGGTACGGTAAGTTTGTTGTTGGGGGCAGGACGGATCTTCATTGTGTTTGTTTGTTTATTTATTACCATTTTGTAATATTGAATTCAATAAAAGAAGAAAGAATGAAAAACAAAGAAAATAAAAAGAAATAAATAAAAGCTACTCTAGCTCAAATTGCTGAAAAGTTAGTGCTGGTAGAAAGGTATCAAAACACACACAGCTGTTTTGTCAGCTAAAAGGGGACCATCACAATATGAAACAGGTGGTTTTGATCATTATGGCTGATCAGTTTTTACATCTAATGTGACCAACGTGTATAGGGATGTGCAAACAGGACTCACTCTGTTGAGTCTTGAACACCAGGCTGGAGTTGTGCTAACAGAGTGAGGATGGGAAAGAGCGAGGGTTGGAGGTGTAGTTTGGCCTCAGTGGATGGACTCTGGCAGTCTCGTGCTGCTCCTCTCAGCTCGCCCAGGAGGAAGGGCTGGAGTTCAGGGTAGTGGGTGAAGAAGGCAGGGGGGGACATGCCATGCTGGTTAGAGCCATCCTCCTCACTGCTGAGCAGCTGACCAAGCATTCGAGAGCAAAGAGAACCTGGAGGCACATTTTAATACTTATATTTTAGTAAGAGGTGCTTTACGTAGACCTGAACCAAATGATTGATTAATAAAAGAGAGAACATCAATATGATTTTCAGGGACTATTGAGGCAATTATTAACTTCATTCATCTTGAAAAACTGCTAAACATTTACTTGTTCTACCAACCAAATCTTTATGGGTATAAGGACATTTTCAAGTTTTTTTTGTGTACTTTATGGTAACTGGACTATAACAGTGAACTAGCTATCTAAATAAAGATTAACTCAATTTTTTTTTTCCAACAAGAGGGAAGGAAGTTTTATAGTGCGGGCCCCACTTTAGATAGATGCTATGCGTTTTATACACACTACATCTGTTGCATGTTTGTCCGCCATGAGAGGTCCTTTCTCTGTGGCTCCTCAATCTCTCCCTGGTTAAAAGGTTTTTTGGCTGAAGTTTTTCAGTACAGATTGCAAAGCGCACTGAGGAGTTATGATTTCTTATTTTTGGGCTCTTTGAATAAAATTGTTTATTGAAAAGAATTGTATAAGTTTCTCTGGCATTTTTGGTGGCACCCTTTAATTGTTTAATGCTATTTAATAGAGTACGCAATTAAACAACTGAGAAAACAAGCAGATGAACCATAACGACTTGTCTTAATGCATTCCGTCAAATTACAAAAGAAGACGAGAAATAAAGCTCTAATTTTGCCTACTGTAAAGCTGTAAAGCAGCGTTCCTCATGGCCCACGAGGGAGAACTGAGCAGAGTGAGAGACAAAATGGCTACAGCAGGAGCAAACTGAAGGATAGGTACTCCTAGACCTGATCCACGCACCAGGGCCTGCAGAGTGTGAACCGCACACACCTGTAAAGGAGAGGGCATTTATATGAGCACACGTGTTGTCATGGTTACAAGGATATCCTCTCTGTTGTTACAGCATCTACAAACCTGTGGCAGGTCCAGTGTTTGATCCCAGTTCTCGGGCAGAGGGGCTCTGACTGTCTCCAGTAATGTTTGAATACTGTGATTCAATAATGGTCTTTCTTTGCAGGCTTCTTCAGCTGACACAACACACAAGATGAGCATGGGCAACCCTGCAGCCCGTCGAGTCACAGATGTGGAACGAGGGGACTGCACAACCTGCAATCCCTTGAAAGAGATTGGGGATAAAAGGTTTCTACAAGTAAAGATTATTATTATTATTTTTCTCAGCATCTCTGTGGTGTGATGAGAAATACAGACATCAACTTTTTGCCACTCACTTCTTTCAGCATAGCAGATAGGATATCCCTAATCTCTGCATCACTGCTGCTCAATAGAGAAGCACAGAACTTGGTGAAGCCCATACAGCACCCCTCTACTGCCCCCTGGTGGACACAAATACGGCTTTCAGAGAAGAAAATGACATTTGAGGTGACTCAGATTTCATGGCTCAGGTAGTTTCATGCAAACGCACCCAATGTCGGCATTTTAGAAGAATATTCTTAAATATTGTTGATGCTCTTATTAGGTCATCTTTTGCCAGGATGGATGTGATGGGTTTGGATTCAAGGGATATTTTCTCCACCAGAGAACCTAAAAATATTCCTACTTCCTGATTTAAAAGAAGACCAAGGCAAAAAATTAGGACAAAAATAAAAACGTAGTAACAATGCACAGTTGCAATGTCTTGTAATCTTTGGAACATTGAGTTATGAGATGAGGTCTTTAAAAGTGCATCTGGTTAGGTTTTACCTTGAGGGAGACCCAGCAGCAGGTGAGAACGAGGCTGTGGTCTTCAGATAGCAGGACACACTCCTCCACATCTCTTTGGTCACTTCCACAGGCTTGGGCTATCAGAGAATTGATAGCATTTCCCATGTCACAAAAAGAAGGAGGGGCATCTAGGATGATGAAGAGATTTATTGAACCATGTCATAAACAATATCAAATGCACATGTTGCAAATGTACACATGTACCTTGCTACAGCAAGAGCAGAGTATCTTTGTAGGTAATCATTAATAAATAATGAATGAAGTGAATGTACATCACCATAAAAAAGAAGAAAAAGTAAAAGGATGTTTTAAGAAAGATTTTCCATTTTGGGATATAAGAATCATAATCGAAATCAGGCGGCCTTTTTCCTTTTCGAGATGAAAATAAAAATGAGATGGTTTGAGTTTCATCTTCTAATTTTATTATGAAAGAATAAAATCACAAGCAGACAGACTATGACGTTAAACTAGGGCTGGTTTCTTTCGTTTTCTGAGACCGGCCGTGAACACTGAGTCATTCCCTTGTAAACGACCACATTTAGTTTCAGGAAACGAAAAAAAAACAAGCCCTTCTTTGTTTGTATCCTAGTGATTGCATTTTTTCATAATCAAATTAGAAAATGAAAATCCTTTGTCAAATATTATCTTATCCCTATTTGATCTTGAAAAGGAAAACAGCTTGTTTTCCAATTTTAATTCTTTTATCTCAAAATGAAAAATGAAATTACTCGTTATTTGTTTTTATTTTTTCAATTTTCTTATCTGAAACGAAAAACGAAATTCCATATTATACACGGACCAATATCATAGTCATTCTTCATAGGGAAGTTCCTCGCCTATATTTTTTAAATTGCATTCTATGTTTCAATCGATCTTTATTTATCAATCTTTATTTATATGGCACCAATTCACAACAACAGTTGCCTCAAGGTACTTTCCAGAAAGACCACGTCTAGACCAAACTCTTTATATAATTATCCGTGTATTATTCCTCAGTGAGCAAGCACTGGAGGACATTGGCAAGAAAAACTGACTTTTAACAGGCAGAAAACTCGAGCAGATCCCAGACCCAGGGTGGACAGGCTACTGCCATAAGCGGTTGGGTTTTGTGACACAAACCCCAAGGAATTGTGTTTTTGTTCCTTTAATTTGGACTGAAATCAGTCTTAATGCTGGGAATTATGCTAAATAAATATAATCTCCGAAAGGACGGACCCTGTTCTGAAAATGTAACTAGTAGAAAGTTCAGATATGTGTGCTAAAATGTAGAGAGTAAAAGTAAACCGTTGTGAAAAAGTAGAAATGCCTGAAAACTCTGCTCAAGTACAACTAAGAATTTTTGCTTTGCCATTTCCCCCCTCTGCTCAAATGTGCAGTAAGAGTAAAACGTTTGGACACACTTTCCTGTTTCAGTGAAATGAAGGGTGTGTCTAAACTTTTGACTCTTACTGCAATTAATCCTCCAAAAAAATATTGTTTGTAATAATTCATCCTTTACCCTTTTCAGTGGCAGAAGCCTCAGGGTCTCCATACAGAACACCCAGCAGCAGCTGAGATATGTTCTCCAGCAGGTTTAGGATCTTAATGGTGAGACTGTGGTCAAGTGTGTCATAGATACTGCCGGGAGCCTCCAGCAAACACCTTTGAAGGGCACTTAGGACACCTGTAACATAATTCAAGACAGATATAAAGATTGAAACAACAATTTGTAGTGCTAATCACGATGCAGGACAGATAGTCAGTGTTATGATAATAAGTCTCACCATGGACTGACTTGGTCCTGGCAGCAAGCATCATGTCAGCCTTGGCTGTCAGATAGTGCTCCTCCAGCTCTTTGACCAGTAATCTGACCATTGAGGAGGACTTGGGAGTATTTCCACTGCTGACCATGATGTCACTGTTCAGCTTGGAGTTCTCAGGCAGCTCTTTTGATCTACAAGTTGAGAAACTGTAGATATTTCCAAATCCTTTAAATAAACACAGCTATGTAAGTGGTAATACTAACT
Organism: Lophius americanus; assembly: GCA_037951165.1. Taxonomy (NCBI): domain Eukaryota; kingdom Metazoa; phylum Chordata; class Actinopteri; order Lophiiformes; family Lophiidae; genus Lophius; species Lophius americanus. Next base: position 1,407,109 of record JBBDHG010000024.1, on the reverse strand, counting down.
TCTGAAGGAGAACCTTCATCATCAGGGCTCCCATCTGAGCCTCCTGCACACGAGGACTGCACAGAAGATTCTTGGTTCGTGTGAACAGAGCTGCAGCAACATCATCTGGAAGCCTTGATGGAAAATATCTTAACAATAAACCAGCTGAAAGCTCCCGAATCTGTGAACCAAAAAAAATGTACACCAATAACATTGTTTATCTTATACGATGTTGCCTGTCAGTGGGTGAGGCAGCAAGTGAAAATTTGGTCATTGAAGGTGACTAGCTTTAAAAAGTGAAATGGGAAAGCGTGTGCATGTGAGTTTCAAGTTTCAAAGCAACTCGACCACTGTTTTAAGATTTAAACCAGAAGTCCTGTTACTTTGGATTCAACCCTTAATGGTAACCATGGCCTGGATGAATGAGAATCTGTGCAAACAATCTGAGTGAATTTGACAGAGCATTGCTAAAACTGCACGTCCTGCTGTGTCAGTTAGTATCTACCAATGTGGTGTAATGAGTCGGTGAACGGAGAAAGGCTGGCTTGTATTGTCGGATTCTCAAGAAAAGCCGCTATAGAATAAATTAATGCTGGTTCTGATATAAATTTGTGTCAGAACACAGAGCATCGTAGCTTGCTGCATGGGGAGCTGCAAAGCCACAGATCAGTCACGGTACCCAAGTCCACTCATGACCATGGAGAACCTGTCTGATGGATCTCATTTTCTTTTGCATCAGGTGGACAGTCAGTGCATGTGCCACCTGGGAAAGCGATGACACCAGGATGCATTTTGGGAAGAGGGTAAGCAATTGAATACAGTGTAATGCTTTGGGAAATGTTCTCCTGAGAAACTTTGAGTTTACCATTCATGTGGATATTACTTTTACATGCACATCCTTATTTACACGTTGTTGAAGCACAAGTAGATCTTACAAGTACAGAAACTGTATTCGCTAAGGCAGTGGCCTCTTTCAGCAGGATAATGCTTCCTGCCGCAGATTTGAAGAACAACACGAGTTCAAGGTGTTTACTTGGCCTCCAAATTCTTAGGATCTCAACTCAATCGAGCATTTGTGGTATGTGCTAGACGAAGCCCCACCTCACAACTAACATCATCTTCAGCCCAGATTCCACAGTACACCTTCAGAGGTCTTGTGGAGTCAGCCCCCTGAATGGTCAGAACTACTTTGATGGCAAAGAGGGGGACCTACACAATATTAGCTTGTTGATGTTATGGCTGACGGTGTACATAAATTAAATAAGTGGCAAATTAATGCAGGTCTACCTCATTTGTAGAATCTTCTAAGCAGCTGAGTAGGACCAGCTGTTTGCTCCTGCAGGTGAAATTCCACTGTCCTTTTTGTTTGGCAAAGAGGATGAGAGACCCTATATTTGCTGCAAAAATAAATAAATAAATAAAAAAAGTTAATTAAAAACTCAATACACTCACTAGCACAAGATAGTGGCGATTAGAATAGTGGGTGTTATAGCCTATATTTTCTGTTTGAAAATTTCCAAACTAACCTGGAGGTTGTCCCTTCTTTTTGTCTTGACTCCAAGTATCTCTGCAGGTCTCCAGCAGTGCAGACAGCAATAGCAATGCAGTCTTCTTGCTCTGATAACTGTACCCCGGTGCCAGATAGCTGTATGGAAGTTGACCCAACCAATCCACAAACCCTACATTATTTTCATGAAGAGAAAACAAAAAAAAGATGGCAAAGATGGCAAAGATGGAGAGAGATTCATCCAAAAGCAGTCAAACAAAGGCATATAATATAAGGCTGTTAGTTTGATCACAATTATTGTTCTCCTTGATTAATAATTCACAATTTATCATAAATAAGGTGATTAAATCTCTCTGAAATTCTGTCAAATTAATTTTGCTTTAGAACTCATATGGACTAACATGATAAATGTTGAGCAGAAACTGAGCAATCATATGTTGTGAAAATTCGCCATTTTTTATCTCACCTATTCCCTGCTCCAGTATTTCCAGTGTCCTCTCTGAGTGGATGGCATCTTCTTTTTTTTTGTTCTTCTTTCTGACAATTGCTAAGCAGCCATCTCTGATACGAACCAGAAATCTCTTCACTTCAGTCTGAAGGTGTTGGCGAAAAGGTGAGGACTCACAGTTCATGTTCTGAGGGAGAAAGGTTTTCATTATTGACATCTCTTCTGCAGTTGGAGTGTCTTTTGTTTTAGGACTGCAGCAGATGAGGTTGAGCGCAGCAAGACGGACTTTGTCATCTGTAGATCCTAGTGCTAACTGGAGGGTTTCTTGGGCTGAGCTTCCCTGCCGCATACAGGAAGAACCGCCGGTTATAGCTCGATGGGTGCTCATTATGCAGGCCCAGGCGTGGAGGTGACCCGGGACTAAAAGGTCCAGAGAGCTCATCAAATAATCCACAGCAGAAGGGAAGACTCGAAAGGTTTGGGGTAATAAGAGCATGGAGCTGTTGTTCTTTAAAAGGGTCACATCAGATGTCAGCGTCTCATGTAGAAAGGGTCGCCATCGCCTTGCCCATTGATTGGCTAGATCAGACTCAGTGCAAGACAATGATGGAGGGCCTCCACAGAGCTCTCTTCTGTGGTGCTGGATCAGGCACTTGTACAGCTCTGATGCACATGGTGAAAGGTGATTGGTCGACAAGCACTTCAGGAGATGACTGGGTATTTCAGCATACTGATCAAGCACCTGAATGATTAAAAAGAACAAGAAAAGAAACCAACATAACCATCTCTGACTACAAAATGGAGTATTAACCTTGTAATAACCCATAATCCTCACCATTTCAGTATCCAGATATGGCAGCAGTGCACACAGCCGATGATATTTGGCTTTGGCATCCCATGGTAGTTTGATTATTTGCTCGAGTAAAGTATGATAAAGAGCCTTCTTTGTGTCACAAAACTGCTTACAATCCATCTCATACAGGTCCAGCAACACCCCAAAGGCTCCGCGCACAAATTCTGACACACCCTCTACCTGCCAATGAACATCAACATAGATGTCACCAAGCAATTCCAAATATATACCTCCGATATGTCTTTAACTGTATTTGTTACTGTGCAAGAAATAATTGTTGCTTTAGGTATTAAGACCAAAAGTATACATTTAAGTGTTAGAAAATTGCAACAGCATTATACAATTAAAATAATGTTCTTTGACCTGGTGTTCTGTCAGGTTTTTGAATTGCAATAAGAAAATGTTGCGAATTGGACTCACTGGGCTTTCTGCATTTGTCCAGATGATTTGGACGAGCTCTAGCAGCAGGCTGCTGTTGTCAGGCAGAAGGCGAACCCCTGTCATCTTCCAGATATCAGCCAGACATTCTTTAACTTTCTTCAGCCACATTTTTAAAACTGCAACAACATGCCAGATTTGAACAGTGGTGGAAGAAGTATTCACTCGCATAAGTAAAATTACACATAAAGCAGTGTGAAAATACTTAATTACAAGCAAAAGACAAAAACATTACATAAGAAAAAGTACCAAAGCATTACCATTAAAATGAAATCATTGGTTTGGTCTCACTGATGGACATACTTTTAATTATGACATAATCATATTATTATTACATTTTTTTTTAAAATTTGGATGAATTGTTGTCACTGCAGCTAGATTGAGCCACTTTAAAAGTTACGTATACTGAGACACCAGGAAAGTCTGAGGATTCATGAAAAAACCAAGGCTTTACACTCAAATACATATTCAGTTTTTGGGCATCCTCACGTATCTTTAATTTTTAGTGCGTAATATTGGATCAGTGGAAAATTAAATTAAACTATTCAAGCAGCTTAGAGGAAAAAACACTTGTGAAGCTGACATTAAACCATAAAATGACTCAGAATACAATGGTTTAACCAATAAAAATGTGTTGTTTTTGAGAAGTTTACCCACAATTACCCATTGTGCAAAAACCTGTAGCTCTAAACTCATAACTGTAGAGGTTGAGAAAGAACAAAATTTTCCTCTGAAATATAGCTGAGTGGAAATACAAAATAGCATAAAATGAACATTCAAGTATTCTGAACTTCAATGGAATAGCATTTATGATACAGTCATTTATGATACAGTCATTTATGATACAGTCATTTATGATACAGTCATGATTTGCATATTACTCACCTTCAAAGGCGAAATAAACACAAGATAGCTTCTGCTCACATAAAGCAGAAACCAGAGGAAACACACCATTCAAAAGCAAACACATCTGAAAAGAAAGAAAAATATGGAGTGGATTTGTTATTCACAGCAAGCAGAACAAAAGTAAAAAATCCTTTACAACTTCATCTTCATTTACTTCTGTGGTCTCTGTGTGTGAACTGAGTAAAATGTGAGGTTGACAACAGGTCAGGAGGCCCCTGATCACAGCCAGCCTTTCCACTCCGTCTCTTCCTGTTGGGTTGCACTGTACGTGAAGAACACCGACACTCAGCAGCCAGGGCTCTAAGGAATATAAACAACAAGCATGAACTAATAAGCAACCTAACTCCCACCCCAAAACCCACGGGTGCATTTCACTAAAGAAAGAAATATAACCGAAGATTTCAAAGATATGTGAAAAAAAGAAAAAGAAAAAAAGATAAAAGCTTCAAAATAGGAAAATGTACCACATCAGTTATTGGTTATAGTGTTGAATTTTTTGCATTTTTTTGAGTTATGTGCTGTTCACAAAAGGGCAGATTGAATCCATTCCCCAATCCGTGCCCCAAATTTTCAAACATGATTTACTTTGCTATTTCTTTGTAATGCCAATTATTAGCCACCTGAGTGAGAAACCTTTAGCAGATTCCAGGCAGCGGCTTCTGCATCTCTGCTCTCTAGTGCTGTGTTGATCAACATGGCAACAGCAGTGCCGGCCAGAAGACGGGTGTCCCTGTTGCTGCACTGTAAAATTGGACACAACGACAGATGAGAATAAAGATTTAAAACAGAACTTATCTCAGTCTTTGGTGTAAGTGACTCCGTGCTAATGTAGAACTATTTGATTTGAAACCTGTCCATGTATTATGTCCATAAGAGCCTGCAGGATTGTCTGCACTGTCGGACTCTCAGTCCTCTTATCCCACACTAGAGGAGCAACCTCACGGGACAACAGCTGAAAAATCTGCAAGCACATCTGCAAAGATCACAGCATTATGTCAGACACACAGAACACATACAGTAAGTCTGTGATGAAGGAAATTAACTGATTGATGGTGCACACTACTCTCCACCTACTTTGACAGCAATGTAACAAAGTGGTCCATCCCTCGAGGATTGTTGTTGCAGTAGAACCGGAAATAACTCTGACAGTTTATTCAGCAAGGACATGTATGAATCTCGGCACAACTCACGACCCAAAACACTGTCTTCCAGGAACATACAGACTGAAAACAAGTATAATTAATAAAATGCAAACTTCCATACAGTTTGGAGCAAAATGATGCAGCCGATATATCCATATATATGTAAAGTATATAAATTAAACACATATACTACTTATAAATACTTTTTGTCAGATTGTTATTAGAAATAACCACAGCTAATTAAAGCTTAGTGGTTAGCACCGTTGGCACACAGAAATGGAGTTTAAGTAAAAAGTCCCATGAGGACCTAGGGGACTTTCTGTGCTTGTGTGTTTTTCATATGTGTGTGCAGGTACCACTTTCGGTACTCTGGCTTTCTCCCCAAATAAACAATATGGGTGGATCAATGATTGAAAATTGGCCATGGGCGTGAATGTGAAAGTGTATAAATAATCAAAGACATTCTGAAAGGTTTTTTATAGCCATCACCAACCTCTCTGTAGATCCTCAAATGAAAAAATCTGAAATGAGGAAATAGTAAGTTATCAGAAGAACAAACATATGACAAAGACATGTGAATTGAGAACTGTGTACCTGGTCAGTCTGGACTATGGACTGCAAACAGGCATGGGTTTCTCTTAAGACCAATTGCTGGTCCACCTTTGCCAAATGCTGCAACATCTTTCAAACAAAAATGAAGTAGCAATGAGAACTCCATGTTGTTTAGAGGGCTGTTAAGATAGCAGACAGATGTGTTGTAGTGCTGACCTGATCCACTTTACGAAAAGCGGAGGAGATCTGGGCCATCTGCAGCTGCATGGAGAGGAGGAGACGGACGACAAGCTCTTTCTCTGCAGCCTGGAGCTCCCCCTCTGGGATTTTGCTCAGCAACTGGAAAGCCTCCACCAAGCAGCGCTCCTTGCATCTTTTCACGCTACTTCTGTCCCCGAATAATGCAAAAATAACTATGACCACAACTTATTTGCAATTTGACAAACAGACTCATTTTTAAACACGCTAATGTTCTTCACACAAACCTGAAGGATTCCTGTAGTTTATCGAGAAACAGTCTGAGTGTCGGTGTGATATTTTCCAATGTTTGCTTCTCGATGATCACACAATTTTGAAGACTTTTCACCAGCTCTTCAAACGACAACATTATGTTGGTAAGTTCACTAACCAACTTTGATTTTTGCCAGCCATACTAGCACGTCCTTATCACGTGACATGACTCTACTTGTTCGACTCGTAGAGATCTAGTCGTGATAGCATTGCAACGATTTGTTGCCATCTAGAGGCCGGTTTTGGAAAATAATATACAGAGCCCCTGAACTCCGGGTTGACCGATTGAAAGCAATGTAGGAACAAGCTTTTTAGCGTGTTAATACAGTTCAGTCATTTATTACATACGATGTTAAACTTAACATTCAGTTTTGAGTACAGAATAAAAAAAGCACAAATACAGAAAAGAAAAATGGACTATTATATCTTTACGTAATACATACAAACATTAAAACATTCATCTTAAGAATTCACTTAAAGTTTTGACAAAAACACATAATAAATAAAATAAAATTAATTCATTGATAAATAGCTAGGGTACGGAGCCCCAAAAGTCCCTACCAGTCGTGGATGTCCATGCTTGACTGGCAAATGCGTAGTAGTGTGGTAGTTACTACTCCAAACCGCTAGATGGTCTCTGCTGTGTTTCTGGGTGAGATTGAGTCTATTTATTTTACCAGAAGAAAACTCCCCCGCGTTACCCTGGTTACAAATGTACGCTTTCATCTGAGGCCAATGGCTACCGTTAATTTATTATTTTCATTGTCCATTTCACGGAGAGTCACATGTTTTTTACTGTTCATTTCAATGGCACACGCGAAAAACACTGTTGGTAAGAACTTAATTAATATTCCGGCCACTTTTACAATTACATAGCTGAGCTAATGCTGTTTAAGCTAACTGAGCTAATGCTAAAATAAAAGTTGGTAGAGATCTAGTCAGAGGGCGAAACTGCAGATTCTAACGTTAATTTAATTTTACGTTGTCACTTTATTTTTAATGCTAGTGAGTAAACAATGAAAGAAATGTGTTGCTCAGTATTCCAGCCTTCATACCTGACCGCAGTGGGACCAACGGTCAGAGTACTGTTGTTGGGAAACACCTCGAATATCTCTCTGAATGTGAGAACAGTCTCTGCATCCAGTCAAACAGGTAAAAACCTTAATGTTGATGCTCTGCCATAAGCAATAAAAAACCCCAAACCGCCAATCAACAGTAGGCTTAGATTATATATAGAAGCAAACAACAGTTAAACGGGTCAGCAGAACTATATGCTGAAGCATTTTGGTCACCATAATGTTTCAACATGTATTATTGTTATTATGCTAAACTTTGGATGGATGACATTTGTATGGCTGAACATCATGAATAGCAAGTAAATTGTTGAAGCTACGTATGACACCTATCATGTTAGGCTCCTTTTGCTACCTGTCTTCGCTCAGGGTGCAGTAGCAAAGCACAATGACAATTAACGATGGTTATCAATAAGTACTTGATCATTTTGAGCCTACAAATGTCAGTAAAGCAGCATTTTTGTATTATTTTGAACACAATCTTGATAAATCTATTAAATTGGGTTATTTGATTTGGTTCTCGAAAACAGCTAATTAATACTATGTTTGGCCAATAATAGACACCCGACCACCTTGAATAACATGTTGGCAAAAAGTACTGAATTGTGTCAAAAAGCATTTTTGAACACAGAGTAAAACATGTAAGCATCCTGATCAATTTGAACTTTACAGTATCACATACTATCACGGAAACTAAACTGTGTATAATCACATTGAAATCTGGTTTGAGATACGGATAGTTCTGATAACTAATGGGTAACTTGAGATGGAATTTACATGTTTCAGTTGAAGACGAAACCCAATTTGTTGACAGCGAAGTCACTCCCTAACAGAAGATCCCAATACAGAAATGATACTTTTACCTAAAAAATGAATAACTTGGTCCCACAAGATAACAATTTTGTGCATGCAAAATCATTTACTTGTTGATGATGGTTTTTCTGCTTACAGGAAGTATTGGTCCTTCATCATGTGTCTCTGAGGTAACACAGTGGGTACTAACAAGAGAGCAAATGGGACAGGTAAAAAGCCACCCTTAAAGTGAACAGTTATTTTGATCATACACTTGAGATATTAAAAATCCTAAATTTCTAATTTGGGCTGAATTGAGAGACATTTTTTTTCTCTCTTAAACTTTACATGGAAGATCATGCGATAACTGACTCAACTGTTTTTTAGGAGTAATTTTTGTGACAAGAGTCTAGAGACTAAAAATACTTTTTATAGGGAAACACCCTCAATGCTTTCAGCTAACTAATCCCAAAGATAGTCAATAAAATAACCCTTTAAAAAGGCATGCAGATTGGGGATGTGCGCTTGGGCGCTTGGGATGCCATTGTCAGGATTGTTGGGGTACCCCGTCTCTGGAGGAGAAATTACCTCAGAGTTCAGAACACATCTAAATGCCATTGTCCTCAGAATCAAAACTCATCATTGAGAAACAGCATTTATTACTCAGTTCTTTTATTCTATTTAATTCTTAATTCCTATATAAAAGTTTTTTTTATATGAACTCATAATTCCTATTATATGCAATGTAAAGCCCTTTGATATGCCTTTTTGTTGAAATGTGCTTCAAAAATAAGCTTGCCTTTTTCATTTAACTAAGAAATGCTGATGGGTAATAGACTACTAACTGATTTTGTAAAATTTCATATACCATACTTGTGTCACCTGAATGATTTTAGTACCCAGATTTATGTTTTTGTTTTTTGCGACATTTCTTTATTTTTTTTTAGTGATTAAACTATAATTTGAAGTTAATGATCAAAATACTTTTATGACACAAACAAGCCAAACACACATGCATATATACAAAGTGTGTTTACAGAAAATATTGAAATGCAAGTAAACACGGTTTATTGTAAAAAAGACCCCCCACAATTAATTTGATAGAGTTATTATACAGTATATCGAACATCACTCAATGTGCATCATGTTTGTTTTTGGTGCCCCAGACAGCAGTTCGAGTTCAGCTCAGATTGAATAAAACTCTACGTTTGTGTGGTGACAATGAAGCCGACTGCTATCCAAAGCCGCTAGTGCTAGAGACACTAGAAGTGTCGGCCTGTGTGAACGGATCACCGCAGACATCACTGCTTATTCAGGCAAAGATACATGTCCAGCTTTTTCCTGCAAATGCATCTGGTAATATAAATAAACTTTATTACATCATATTGGATGAAAATGATAAGGATGTACTGCATTACAAATGAGTATAAATCTATCCATTTCAGATAATAGCACGGCCATTCCAAACCTCTTGAGCCAAACACTTGGTTCTTGTCCCTGTGACCACACATTTGGTGCATGTGATGTACGATGCTGCTGTGACAAGGTATCTACGTCGATGACATTATAAAATTATTTAAAAAAGGGTATTCTCAGCAAATGTTTTCCATTGCTTATTAACAATGAATCATTTCACAATCTGTCACTCTTAACAGGACTGTTCCAATGAAGAGTTGAAGCTGTTTGAGTCCCACTGTCTCTTAGGGCCTTTTGGTGGACACATCCAATATGCTCCAGATTATCAGTGCTCTGTGGAGTCCTCTGAAAACTCCCCAGATTGGTTTCCTTTCTTATGTGTCACTTCTCCACCTGAAAACAACCCTTACCTTGGATCCTTTTACCAAGGAGCCGTAATGTGAGAGATGATTATTTATACTTTTTTTTTTTGTATTCTCATCACATCTATTAATTAATATATTGAATGTTTTCATCATTTCTGCTTTGACTTAGTACACCTAAGCCTGGTCCATCCTTTAAAAGTGATGTTTTGTCAGCTCCAGTACCAGCTAACCTTTATATTCAAGGAAGTCCCATTTTCACATTAAATGACCAGTATTTCAAGATACCACAGGTTCGTTTTGTGTCTATATCCTTTTAGTACAGCTTTTGTGAGATTATATTAAAAACTGTATGGGTTGCCAAAGTTGTAATAACTAATGCTGTGAATCTATCTGTTCCACAGAGGGTTCTTGGTGAATGTGTAAATGGTGCTCCTGTAGCATTTCTGAAAAATTTTGATGTGCGCTGTGCAACTCTGCTCCACTCCTGTCCAACTGAACCTCCCCTGAAAACAACACCTGCAGATTTGAAAATGAAAGTGAAGAATGGATTAGGAGGTATTTTTAACTACTATGGAAATATTTATATGCAGTCTGGTGGTCTTTGAGTCAATATACCTTTGATGACTTGTTTGTTATTTAGGTTTTTCTCCAGGTGAGACAGTGGTGGATGTAATTGATGAAGTGGCTGTTGACCTGAGTCCCTTTATTACACGCAAAGACGCTGGTAACTATTCAGTTACAGCCATTACAACATATCTGTTATCTGTTACCGACAAATAACATTAATGTGAATATGTGTTGATATTTCTCTGAAGGCAGAAGGCTTGTATGTGAGAATGTGACCTTAGCCCTGGATTATACTTTTCACTGGAAAGGAAATGGCATCACAAATATCACTCTTAAACGTTATGTTGGAACCATCGCTTTTAATGATAATGGTAAGTGCTAATGTGGCTTCCTCATGATTAGAGTCATCCCTAGCCATACTCAATGGATATTGTTGAGGCTACTTTGTGATATTCTGTCTCCTGAACAGTGGAATTAACTACAAGGTATTCTGCCATGTTTCTAAATGGAGAATTCACGGCTGAGCCCAACACAGGAAACCCAGGTGAGAGGAAGATTTCATAAATTTGGTGGTGTTTTGTAGATTGCAGTTCTCAATAATTTTTTACACTGGTTTACACAAATATTTAAAATAACAGGTTATCAGGTGGGAAGGCCTGTTATTGGTGGAATTTTAGATACATCGGACAGTAATACAAGTTCAATACAGAGGATGCCAATCAGTTTTTGGAAACCAGGTAAAACCAATTAAGCCTCATAATTGTTTCATCTGTGGCATAGTAGTGACTTTTGTATGTGGCAATCTTAACTAAATTATTCTTAAAATGGCAAACAGTGAATGATGGATTGTGTTCAACTTCTGAGAAGAAAACAATTCTATTTGGAGAGAATTCAACTTCAGGATGTTTGCTACCTGTCGGCCAACAGAACTTGACTCAGTGTAATCTCCTGAGGTCAGTAGCTCATAATGAAATGTTTGGTCTATCTATACTCATTTTTGCTGACAATTTAATGTTTTCTTTTTTAGAGAGACAGTTTTTTCTCTGCAGGAAGCATTGATTGCAGCCAAATATATAGCGAGACATGGAAACCCAGATCCTCTGACTATGACGGACTGGGTGAACATAACCTGTAAGTAAATGGTACACAGAAACAAACAACAGGGTATCTTTGTTTTGTCACCATGCATGTTTGTGATGAGATCAAGCATTTGTTTACAATATTACTTTTTAATACTTTTTATTTCAAATTGTTAAGTTCACCCATTGATTCTTCTTTCATCGTTTCATTCTAACTAAATGCCACACAACATAAAATTTCCAGTTGTGACACCGAACTTAAGTGCAGCGATGGAAAACGACACAAGTTCCTGCTATGGAATTCCATCCCACCAGCACATCCATGTTTGGAGTCTTTTCACTGGCATTGTGGATGGCATACCCCACAGGGATATCCAATCTTTGCAAGTCAGGTGTGTTTATTGAATACTCAATTCAAGGGGGGATTTTTAATTACCATATGCCATATTTCCCATCAGTATTATTCATTGCGAATTACAGTACGTTTCTTATCTTTAGCTATAGCCCGTCTTCCTGGGCACTGAATTGTGGAGGAGGTGATGTCACTCCATGTCTGGACTCAATGGAGACTCGGCTGTTCCCCATCACCTCCTCGGTCACCTTTATGGATATTCCTACCAATACAGCACCGCCAAAAAGCAGGTACCTCCTCTTAACAGCAAGACTTCGCCAACATAGGAAGATGGAAACTCAAATGTTGTTATTTCTATGAGCTGCTTGACTTATTCTTGAATTTGATTTTTCTGTTTGACTGTTGTTCCCCCAGGTTTCAGATCAACTTCACTGAATACGACTGTAACAGGAATGATGTGTGCTGGCCTGAATTGCTTTTCCCCATCACCCGATATTACACAGGTGGGAGTCTGCAAAAACATGTCTAGTATTTTATTATCCTTTAGTTGATCATTTAGTAGGTTTGGATTTTTATATACTTTAATTGAATCACTTTGAAATTAATAATTTTCCCATTATGAAGATAAACATTGTAGAATAATTTTATTATCGGAGGTGAGGGCCTTAGTGAGAACGGTACAGTATCATTGCTAAATTATATCAAGATCTCTGTGATTGCTATCAGCTATGGCTCATCGAGGAAGAGGAAGAGGGAACAACAGAGTTCTGTGTTGTAAAATCTTTTTCATAAACTTTCATGTAAATCTCACTCACAAGCAGAGAAACGCACCGAAGTGAAAATATAACCTATTCTTTTGCCAAAGGTAATTACAGTAACAGGAATCTAGCTCTTATAGGAATATATTCATTAACACATCTTTGCAAAAGTCTTCTTCATCAACAACAAGAAAAAAAAGTAATAGTTTTTAAACAACTAATTGCAATCAAACATCAGATGTGCTTATGACAAACATGTACATGAGGTTTAAGGGTGGAAAACATTTTGTCAGCTGTTCAAATAGATTGTGAGCTGCTGGAGAGCTGCCTTGTTGTCAGTATGTGCCTTTAAATGCAATAGTGGTTGAAATCAATGATTGTTTGTAACTGGACCCTTAAATAAAAAAAATAGCCATTCCCCATACCCCACAGTTGTGATGCAATTGTGAAAGAAACAAAGTTAGTTTGAAAAAAATGTTTCTTACAGAATGATCGCTGACTTCTTTTACATCTTTCCCTGTCAGGTGAGCCATATGCTCACTCACTTGCTAAGGGCCTTATCTTGGTTTTCATCGGTATCACTGCCTCCATTCTCGGGAATCCCTGGAGACAATTTCAACAGGCATGGATCTTTGCTGCTCTCTAAAACTCTGAAAATGCTGAAATCAAGAGGCTCACAAACACATACTGGAGGCATAAGTGGCTGAACAAAATTATGTATTTAAATATCACTGAAATATAATTCTACCTTTTGTCAATCAGTCAATGTTTCTGTTCATGGTTTGTTTATATTTATGTAATTGTTGGAATGTAAATAGTTGTATACATGCCTTATTTACTAATAAATTGATATTTATAATAATTTTTCCATTTTAAAATGTACTTGCTTTATATTGCTACCATATTACATCATTACATGTGCCACAGACATTGTTTTTATTTTTGTTCCTAACTTTGGTCTCAACAAAATAATTGTTTACTTATGGGGCGGGGTGGTGTAGAGATTAATTTATTAGTCCTTCAGATGTGCTCACAAGATGTCAATATTAACTAGGATAAATCTCATTTATCTATCTTCTTAGTTTTTTGTGTTTCCTATTCAAATTTTTTCAATACCAAGGCCTTTAATTTTTTTCCCTGGGTGCCTCCAACAGGTTAGTCCAGTAATAATGATATTTGGCTGAATCCTTATTGCAATATTAATATTTACATAATAAAAATTACGGAGTTTAACACCCTAGAAAAGAAAATTTAACTAATTTCAAATGTACCAGATCTTCAAAGTGTTTTACATTATGTAATTCATTTTAGAGTTATGGTCAGAAGTTATTGGCACATGAACAATTTTGTAATCAAACAGGTTGTATGCACTCGTTGGCCATCAGCTCTTCTATCTTAAACTTAACCCAGGTATAGGGATTTGTATAGCAAATTGAATCAAAGTCTTAAGTCTTTCATTGATAGAAAAATTTAAAAATGTCAGGACGAAAGAAAAGTCGAGTGCAACCATGAAAAACTAAATATTTTAAAAAACACATAAAACATGGTTGTTCAACAGAGAGGGCGCTCCAATCGGATCCGGATATGCAACTACAGCTAGGTGGTTTTAATACCATGGCCAATCGATATATTTTTCAACCTCTATCATTGTGAAACAGTACAAGAAAACAATATAACAAGAATTTGAATGAATTCTTGTTATACATCTTTTTTTAAATATATATGTTTCAAAAATGATGATAAAATTGCCTCCTTAAAGGATCAACGTTTCTGAGATGTTCAATTCGTGCAAATGCCTAATGTTTCCTGTCGTGTTCCAAAGCAAATGAAAGTCACATTCATGCCCCTGAGATTATCCTAAAGGTCTGAGTAAAAACTGAACGGGCGGAAGCTGAAAGGACATTTAGTATAAAAAGAAAAAAAAGGTAAAGTTCAAATAAAAAAACAAACAGATCATATCACATAAGACTTTAAAAGAGAAGGAGAACGATGGAAGAAAACTAAAATGTTGTGCGCATGCTCCAGAAGGAGGCGGCGGCCATCAGTCAAAGGTACGCACACTGCCGTAAAAGTTGTGAACCCGAATGACGTGTAGCACAGACTACATGGTAAATTAGCATATACCTAAACTTCAGAAACTTGGAGTAGGATTGCGATCGCCTCGTTGGATACAACACGCTGGCGCTCTTAACGGTGCTTGGTTTTTAGTTTTAGGTCCTTTAATCAAACAAGTGGAGCCAAGAAGGAGCTCTTCGGCGCTGACCGGCTAACTGTTTAGCTAACACGAATCGTCTCTGTTGATACAGCAGCTGTCTCAAGTGCCTGTTAAACCAAGACAAGTCAAGAATTGTTATATGATCAGAGCCAAAACATGATAAGCACATTGTAGTTATTTAACTTGACGGCACTGGGGTGCTACCATTGATAGAAATCGCAGTAGTTGTATAATAGCACGTCGTAGGAGCAAACGTCCGATCCTTCTGACATAATGATCTCTCTGCTACGAGGAGAGGAGATGTGTCTGGCCCAACTGTTCCTACAGACCGGATCGGCCTTCGACTGCATCAGCGAACTGGGAGAACTGGGGCTTGTGGAGTTCAGAGACGTAAGTTCCGGAATCAGCCATCTCCTGAAATACAGCAATGTGTCACTTGAAAGTCTGTACCTTGTTACTATTGAAATAAATTAGAAAATACTCCTTGGTGGGTTATCAGAAAGAATGTGTCTCTTTACCGCAAGATGTGTCAGTTTTCTACTAATTTGCAGTTCCTCAATATTCCATTTATCACAGTTTTTATTGTAACAGTGTGCAGCACCCTAGTACATACTGTGATGTTTGTGATGGCTGGCCCTGAAAATAGTGTAATAGTGTCTTAGTAATGTATGATGATGAAGGTTGTTAATCATTTACTGTTGTTGTCCTTTCAGCTCAATCCCAGTGTTAATGCTTTCCAGCGAAAATACGTCAATGAGATTAAAAAATGCGAAGAGATGGAAAGGATCCTTGGTATGCATATATTGCTTCTTTTTTTATATATACTATTTATATACTTTCCTGCGAGGTTCTCTATCAATCGATTGAGTCATAGCTGTAGTTAAGCCCTTAAGCAGGAAGTATTACCCAGACAGAGGCCTCCCAATTGGAATTAAATTAAGAGGCATAGATGGTCATGAAATAATATCAACTGGTTGTTGGTTAGGTTATATGAATTGCCTTCTTGATCAACAAAAAAGTGTGTCAATACATTTAGGAAAGAGTATTAAGCACCCTCAGACTTTAGTTTAAAGGTTGCTTGTGGTATTTCTAATTTTAAAAGAAAAATAATGTTTATTTCTTACAGGATATCTTCTGAAGGAAGTCAAGAAAGCAGACATATCACTACCAGAAGGAGATGTGAACCCAGTGGCTCCTTTACCCAAGCACGTCATGTCTATAATGGTTAGTTACTTTATTACTTACTTTTTCATACACTGATCAGCCATAAAACTAAAACCACCTCACTAACAATGTGTAAGTCGCCCTTTGCCACCAAAACAATACTGTGATGCATCTTTTGTTCTGACACCTTTCCATCAGAACCACCATTAACCTCTTTAGCAGTTTATGGTATAGTAGACTGTCTGTGTGACCAGACAACATAGACAAGCCTTTAGTCGCCATGTCCATCAATGAACCTTAGATGACCATGTCCTTGTATCCGGTTCTCCAGTTGTCCTTCCTTTGACTAGTTTTAGGTACAAATCACTGTAGGGTGGGAACACCAAACCAGAACAGCAATTTTGGACATGCTCTGATTGGTCATCTAGCATCTGGTCCCTGTGAAAGCCAATCATATTTTTATGCTTTCTCGTTGTTCACGGTTGAAAAAAAAGATAATTTTAACAAGATAATCAATGTTAACCGACTTTCTCTCTCAGTGGTTTTAATTTTATGGATGATCGATAAATGGTGATAGTAAGTGTCACAGCAAACAATATTTAAGAATATTTCCATAACTTCGAATGCTGAATCATTGTTTTGCTTAAGTCTATGTAAAGATTACATTAGATAAAATCCATTGTTTTTCCATCTTCCTCAATGATTTTATTGCATTGTTATCTCTGGGTCTTTGTGTGTGCTCACAGGAACAGCTGCAGAGACTAGAAGTGGAGTTAGGTGAAGTCACCAGGAATAAAGAGAAGCTGCAGAGGAATCTACTGGAGCTGACGGAGTACACACACATGCTGCGTATCAGTCGCAACTTTGTGCAAAGAACTACTGAGGTGTGTCATCCTGTAATTCAACTGGATTCTATACTCTCACAGTTTCACCTGGTTAGTACAGAAAATGAGCTTTCTTGTCTTGATCTTAGCGAGAGCCCCTACAACTACAATATGAGGAGTTCCCCTTCCAAGAAAAAGACAAAATGATGGACTACAGCAGCATGCAGAGGCTAGGAGCCAAATTGGGGTGAAGGATTAATTTGTGTTGTTGTTTATAGTCAAAGTTTGATTTACAGCGTACTGAGTATCACAGCAGACAGCTCAACTAAACACAGTCAGATATACATGATGTATGATTGTTCAGGTAATAGTAGGCACAGTCATAATTTCATTGGGATTTTTGTCTTCACATCGGTATTGTGATATTCTTATGTCACAAGTTAGATTATAATGTCGCCTTATGAGAGTTCACCTCCTATTGCAGTTTTGTTTCTGGCCTTATTCAGAGGGTGAAGATTGAGGCCTTTGAGCGGATGCTTTGGAGAGTTTGTAAAGGATACACCATCCTCAGCTACGCAGAGGTCGAGGAATATCTGGAGAATCCCGATACAGTAAGTTTTTAAAAGTTAGCATTCCCGGGATCTTTAATGAGATGTGATTACTTATGTTTCATCTATCAGGCATCTTTGAGACAAAACTAGAAATATGAATTCATTTGCATGAATTAAATGTTTGTTTGTTTTTATCGTTCCTCCAAGTTGTCTGTAGATTCTCATTCATCCAAGTCATGATTATCTTTCTAAATCGAATCCGAAGCCACTGGATCTCTGTTTAGAATTGAAGATGTTTCTCCTTTCATCCAAGGGCTCCCTCAGTTCTGAGGAAAAAGCTGAGTGTTGTTGATACAGAGTATAGCACGATACAAAGGCCGAGAATTGCAGAGCATTTCAAATGTCAGCAGGATCTGAAAATTTCAAGGCGCGGATCAAATGTATATTAGATGATTTGAAATGAAACTGATGTAAAGTCAGTTCTAGCTCCTCTTGTTCCCATAACATGAGGACAGTGATCTTGTCAAGTGACGGTATTAATCCATCAATCCATTACCTCCGCTTGACTAGAAAGCATGCATGCAAGGCTGTGACAGATCAGTAACAGAATTCCAGGACAGATTTTCACTCACAGAAATCAGGAGAATTTACGATCAATGTTGACTTTCATGTTTTTTTCTAAAGCAGAATTAAGAAAGTTGTGGTTTTCGTTTGCATTTCATCTTCAGTTTCCAGTATCAGATACATTTCAGTTGAGTCTTTTGAAAGAAGAAGTTTAAATTACATAAAATATTTAAATGCATATTTTTGTCTCATTCTTGTCAACCGTAATTGTACTCATCATTTGAAAGTACACTCTGCAACATTAGGCTTTATTGGATCACAAAACTCAGTCCATACCAAATTGAAGTTTAAGAGTCAAGGACCAGGTAACTTTTTGGATCGGCTAAAAACTCTGTTGCTGTGGAGGTCCACCAGTCGGTAGGGAGGGCAACACAAGATGGCTTGGATAAGTAATTGGCAGTTTTTAATCTTATCTGTTCAGTGGACAAGGGGGTTTTGTACCGTGGCTCAGGCATTCTCACTATAACTTTAAACCTTTACAAAACAAGTATGGCCTTACTGGTTCAGCAATTTACGTCCCAATAGATTTGTTAACATCTTTGGCTTCTCTGATTCTGCTTCACTGCTGCAGTGAGTAATTGCTGTGGATGCGTTTCTGCTTAGGTTCCTAACCCACCAGTTCTTCAACAGGAGGCCATGCTTGATGTATTGCCGTTGTCATACAGCTTTCTCTTAATAAAGTGCCTACATATTGTACGGGGTTTATTTACCACCCTTCTACTAATATCAGTGTATTTGACAGGGAAGCCAAAATGAAATTACATGGGGTTTAATCTTATTCCTCTCCTCTAGTACCAGCAAAAAAATTTTTTTACTGTGACTGCACCAGTATTTAGCAAATTCTTAATGTTGAAAGTAAAAGTAGCAGTGAAGCTGTATTTCACACTATAGTGGTTAAACTTGGCAATTGAGCCACAATCCACCTCCGTCATCGTATTTATGGAAAGTCTCTTCTCATTTAAGATTAAAACCTCTTGTGAATGTTCCACTGCAGGGTGATCCTACCAAAAGTGTGGTGTTCTTGATCTCCTACTGGGGAGAGCAAATCGGCCAGAAGGTGAAGAAAATATGTGACTGGTAAATATTGCACAACATTCTATATAACAACTTCAAATTTATTTTATTTTTAAATCTGTTAGCTTGTCTTAGAATTGGTTAGCTGTGGATAATATATGTTTTTCCTCCATAGCTACCATTGTCACTTGTATCCATATCCCAGTAGCAATGAGGAAAGGAATGATGTTGTGGAAGGACTAAGAATTCGCATTCAGGACCTACACACAGTATGTTGTATATTTTTAAAAAGAATCATATTATGCGGTGACAGAAATAATAACTCAGTAAAAGTTTATATGAGATTTATCTTTTATCTCCATGAAGAATTACAGTAAAAAAAGAATTATAGTTTTTATGACCTTTCCTGATATCTTCTCTCACCCTGCTTTCGGTGTATAGGAGTAAAACATTGTTCAAAACATGGTTAGGAAAATGTTATGTTCAGGGACTTGTATCACTCTAGTATGGATTTATCTTTTGAAACTATGTATTAACTGAAAAGTTAAATATTAAGGAATAACAACGTCAAATTCATGATAGGTTTCCATTCAGATTAACCCAGCCCGTACACTCAGTCGGCCAAGTTTCTGTCAGGGACAGTTCCCTGTGAATCATTCAGTAGCTTAAGCCAACTGTGAGAGATAAGTCAACGTAACCCCTGTAGCAAATCATAAGCATGAGATTTTACTTGAAAGTTAAACTCTTTGATGCTTTTTTTTTCTTCATGCCTTCTGCTTTCTTGACTATTTGCCTTGTAACCATGTCTCTTTCATAGTTAGAATCCTTCTTTTGAAAATGTTAATTATTATTTATCCGTCAATGTTTGACACATTCTTGCAAATATTAAAGAAAATGTCAGGTTTTTCAAACTTAACCTTCTGTTCTTGATTATCCACTAATATTATTTAACACTTGATAATTCAGGGTTCTTGCTCTGTGTCTATTGTGTCAGGTGCTTCATCGGACAGAGGACTACCTGAAACAGGTTCTTATTAAGGCTTCAGAATCCGTCTACACATGGGTCATCCAAGTCAAGAAGATGAAGGCCATCTATTATATTTTGAACCTGTGTAGTTTTGATGTTACTAACAAGTGTTTAATCGCTGAGGTGTGGTGTCCTGTCAATGACATTCCTACCCTGAGGAGGGCCCTGGAAGAAGGATCGGTGAGTAAGCTCAAAATTATGTTGCTCTATTTGGCACTGGCCTCACTGAACTTTACTTAACTCAGATAGCTAGTTCCTGGATTGGGGTATTCATAGGATAAATGCTACTTCTGCATAAAAATAATAATTCTGTATTTCTCTCTTTACTTTATGTACGTTGCATCCGGAAAGTATTCACAGCTCTTCACTTTTACCACATTTTGTTACAGCCTTCTTCCAAAATTGATATCATTTTATTTCCTCCAAATACTAAACACAATTCCCAAAAATGACAAGCGAAAAAAGTTTATTTTTAATAAATTTGCAAAAATTTCAAACAAAGAATGCTTGGCACACCTATTTTTGGGCATTTTCTCCCATTCTTCTTTGCAGGACAACTCAAGCTCCATCAGGTTGGTTGGGGAGCGTCACTGCACAGCCATTTTCAGATCTCTCAAGAGATGTTCAATCGGGTTCAAGTCTGGGCTTTGGCTAGGCCAATAAAAGACATACACAGATTTGTCCCGTAGCCACTCCTTTGGTTTCTTGGCTGTGTGCTTAGGGTCGCTGTCCTGTTGGAAGATGAACCTTCGCCCCAGTCTGAGGTCCAAAGCGCTATGGAGCAGGTTTTCATCAAGGATGTCTCTGTAGATTACTGCATTCATCTTTCCCTCGATCCCAGTTCCTGCCACCTGAAAAACATCACAGCATGATGCTGCCACAACCATGATTTACTGTAGGGATGGTATTGGCCAGGTGATGAGCTGTGCCTGGTTTCCTCCAGATGTGATGCTTGGCATTCAGGCCAAAGAGCATAATCTTTGTTTCATCGGACCAGAGAAATTAGTTTCTCATGGTCTGAGAGTCCTTCAGGTGCCTTTTGGCTAACTCCAGGCGAGCTGTCATATGCATTTTACTGAGAAGTGGCTTCTGTCTGGTAACTTTACCGTACAAGCCTGATTGGTGGAGTGGTCTAGAGATGGTTGTCCTTCTGGAAGGTTCTCCTCTCTCCACCGAGAAACGCTGGAGCTCTGTCAGAGTGACCATCGGGTTCTTGGTCACTTGCCTGACTACGGTCCTTCTCCCCCGATCGCTCAGTTTGGCCGGGCAGCCAGCTCTAGGAAAAGTCTTGTTGGTTCCAAACTTCTTCCATTTACGGATGATGGAGGCCACTGTGCTCATTGGGACCTTCAATGCCGCAGAAATATTTCTGTACCCTTCCCCAGATCTGTGCCTCGATACGATCCTGTCTCGGAGGTGTACAGACAATTCCTTGGACTTCCTGGCTTGGTTTGTGCTGACATGCACTGTCAACTGTGGGAACTTATAT
The DNA here is from genome assembly GCA_037951165.1 of Lophius americanus. Taxonomy (NCBI): domain Eukaryota; kingdom Metazoa; phylum Chordata; class Actinopteri; order Lophiiformes; family Lophiidae; genus Lophius; species Lophius americanus. The sequence continues at coordinate 1,385,464 of JBBDHG010000024.1, read as the reverse complement.
ACACTGATGTGTGCCTTTCCAAATCCTGTCCAATCAACTGAATTTACCACAGATGGACTCCAATCAAGGTGTAGAAACATCTCAAGGATGGTCAGTGGAAACAGGATGCACCTGAGCTCAATTGTGAGTGTCATGGCAAAGGCTGTGAATACTTATGTACATGTTATATTTTCGTGCTTTATTTTTAATACATTTGCAAACATTTCAAACAGACCTTTTTCGCTTTGTCACTATGGAGTATTGTATGTAGAATTTTGAGCAAATTCTACATACAATACTTTTAATCAATTTTGGAATAATGCTGTAACACAACAAAATGTGGAAAAAGTGAAGCGCCGTGAATACTTTCCGGATGCACTGAAAATGGAATTTTTGCATCCATTCCAATATACCGTATTCCCATGCAAACCTTTTAATTCCACCTTAATATTTCAGAGAAAAAGCGGAGCAACAGTTCCTTCCTTTGTCAATCGTATCCCCACCACGGATACTCCCCCAACCTTGATAAGGACAAACAAATTTACCTCTGGCTTCCAGAACATTGTGGATGCCTATGGAGTGGGCACTTACAGGGAGGTTAACCCTGGTGTGTGAGATTCTTGTCTTTCTCTTTCAATTTCTTTCTGTTTGATACTTATTTTCGCACATGCATGAGATGAGCTCCAAAAATAAAATCTGCATGGGTCAAACTAAAATTTAGCACCATAGCGGTTTGGAAGGACGAATTCTCATTTTTTTCAAGAGTGTAATATTCCCTCCCATGATATCACATGCATTACATTACCAAAATATCTTACAGCAATAAAATGATATGTGGAGTATACCACAATTATAGTTGTTTCGACCTTGCCATTGCTTAATTATCAGAAAAATTTTTTTATTCAGATTTCAGACACCATATTTTTCCCATTCAACTTTTGCTTATCGGTAACTATTATTTTGTTTGTTGGTGCTGTTTTCCTCATTTGTAGAAGTGCTAGAGGATATAATCATTTTTGACAATCAATATTCTGAACATTTTTTGTTCTCCTTACTTTTAGCTCCTTTCACAATCATCACATTTCCATTCCTGTTCGCTGTCATGTTTGGAGACCTAGGTCATGGAGTTATCATGGCTTTGTTTGCGTTCTGGATGGTACTGTATGAGAACAATCGCAAACTTAAAAATACAAGGAATGAGGTGAGCGTGTTGCCCAAGGTTGTTAATACCTAAGAATTGTTTGAAAGGCCTCTTCAAATTACTCTGTGGATTTGCAACCAGCTTGTATATATTACTAACGTGTGTAGTGTATGTGAGTGATTGCTGTTATATTCCCTCCATACACCCACAGCTTGTATTTGTTGTAAAGTGTTTCTTCATTCACCAGACTCTTGATGGTATTTGTGCTGTTTTTGCAACTAAAGATTGTTTTTCTGTTATATTTAAATGCCTACTTCTACCAATAGCATGATCAAGGTTAAGAAAATATCTCTAACTGCATGGTCTAGTCCATCTTTTCGTAAACAATAAACATTGTTTGATGCTTGACAATGGATGGGCTTGAAACAGGCACTTGTTCGACTCTCAGTATGTCAGCAGTCAGCCTCTAACTTGTTTAGCGGTCCTTCACGCTTTTGTTGTTGTAGGTTTTCCCACCGGCTTTCCTCCACAGCGATTTTTTTCTCTGATAATATAGTTCCAATTAAAAACAAAAAACATATTTTTGCCTTTGCATCTTTCAATCAATGAAATGCGGATGTCAGTGCGTGTTTCATTGATGGATTTTAATGTGCCTGTGCAGATCTGGAACACTTTCTTTGAGGGTCGTTACATCATCCTCATGATGGGCCTGTTCTCCATCTATACCGGCCTGATATACAACGATTGTTTCTCAAAGTCCCTGAACATCTTTGGTTCTGGATGGAGTGTTAAGGCCATGTTTGACGCGAATGTGTGGAAGTGAGTAGTTCATGACCAGAAATGTAACTTTAACAGTAAAAAATGCTAAGTCAACATAGTGTATTGTTTGTTTAGAAATTTAGTGACAATCCTTTGTACATGTTTGGAGACATGGAAATTTGATGAAATACGTTGATTTGTTTCATACTGAGATACATTTAATAAGCACTGCATTTTTTTGTACTTAACAGGTTAAATGATGTCCATGGGAATCGTTTTCTTACCCTCGATCCAAATGTTACGGGTGTTTTTAAAGGACCATACCCTCTGGGAATCGACCCAGTGAGTACACTGTGTGGTAGAAATGGACTTCGATTAATTGGGAGTTAGATATTCATATTAATTGATCCCCTCCAGGAACAGTAATGTCCTCCTTATATGGCTGAGGCAATTAATGAAATGCAGCCAGCTATTCCTAAAAATGGCCTTTATGTAATGTTTTATGTCTCTGCTGTATAGATTTGGAACTTGGCATCCAACCGCCTTACATTTCTAAACTCGTATAAGATGAAGATGTCTGTGATACTGGGCATCATACATATGAGCTTTGGAGTGATCCTCAGCACTTATAATCACCTGTAAGTATCTTTTTTTTGTAACCTTCTAAAACCATTAATCCTAACTTACAGTTTTCACAGCTGTCCTTATCTTGCTCAACCAAAACAGGCAATTTAAGAAGAAGTACAAACTGTACCTGGTATTTCTCCCCGAGATCCTGTTTCTGCTGTGTCTGTTTGGCTACCTTGTGGTCATGATATCATATAAGTGGCTAGTCTTCTCTGCTAAGGACTCGAGAGACGCCCCCAGCATCCTCGTCCACTTTATAAACATGTTCCTCATGCAGGGTAATACGATCAATCCCCTGTACACTGGACAGGTGAGAAACTGATACAATGTTTTCCTATGACATTATCCCTTATGCTCTTGGTCTTACTGAACAATGTCAGGAAATAAAGATGAAAAGCTACTTTTGATTTGCTCAATCCAGGTTGGTGTGCAGATATTTCTGGTGCTGATTGCTGTTCTCTCAGTGCCAGTCTTACTCCTGGGGAAACCAGTCTATCTTTATTGGCTTCACAATGGAAACCACCGTCTGAGAATGTACAGGGTGAGGTTTTGATTTGCATATGTGTCTTTATAAGATGTATGTCAATGTGAAAACATGTCCAAATATTTGTTCTCTAACTGTAACTTTGCAAATTTGATTTTCATTTGTTGTTTTCAGGGATATGAACGTGTGCATAGTGAAGAAGAAGTCTGCCTGATGAGGGCCCATGATATGGAGGAGGACAGAGGTGATCTCTCCACTGGCGGCGAGTGTCAGACAAAGGAGGTATATGGCTACCCATTCATCTCAAACGTCCTTCCGTCCATTGTTATTTCATTCAGCTTTCAGTCAGTAATGCTGAGTTTTGTTTTGTTGTACTAGTTTGACTTCGCGGATGAGCTCCTGCATCAGGCCATCCACACCATAGAGTTTTGCCTTGGTTGCGTCTCCAACACAGCCTCCTACCTCAGACTCTGGGCTCTGAGTCTGGCACATGCCCGTGAGTACAATAGTTTGCACTCCAACACTTGAGTAAATACACAGATAACAATATTTGTTTGGGTTCTTGTACTTGAACTCTTAACATTACTCTGATTCCACTTTATTGCAACGACACCAAATTTACCACAACATACTTTTAGTTTCTGTTAATTTAGCAGGTGGGTGGAGGAGGGGCAATGCCACCTTTTGTGTTGGCAATGAAAAAGAAAAAGCAAAGTGAAGTACCCGCTTTAGGTATAAGCAATTTGACTGACCACCAGAGGAAGCGGCAAAGTGCCGAGTGCAAGGAGTTTTTCTAATGGCAGCACGTACACCCGCCTTACAGAAAACTCTGGCAACACGTCAGAAAATATCCAGACCATACACTGTGTGGAAGAAATAGCTGAAGTGCTTACTCAGTATATTACTCTTGATAATCAGCCATAATCAGTTGTAAACACTGTATAATATTTTTTGAAAGTAAACTTATGTTGTCATTAAGTACTTACATTATATTGGTATCGGTCAGTACTCTAATTCAACTACTAAGCCTCAGTCTGACAGAGTAGTATCGATACATCCCTAAGTATAAGCTTTAATCTTAGGGTTTCTTTTAATTTCTTCATTTAGCTAACCTGCATGGTTAAACATACTCTGAAAGCACAACAAGTTATTGTGTAAATCGGGTCATGCGCAAATCATTGGTTCTGCTTTCTATAATAAACAGCGACTTAATGGCTTTTATTTATGATATACTACTTTCAACCATGCATTTAGAGAATATAACTGATAAAAAATTAAAGAAAAGAATTCTTGTTAAGTCATTAATTCTTGTCTTGGTCTTGTGTAGTTAGGTTGTCAGTCTATTTTATTCAGAGAAACTACTGGCTGTCTCTCATACAACATAATTGGATCATTAATTTCAAAATGAAGTGGTAACCTGAATGGGCTTGAAGAGTTTGTTCCACCAAACAAATTTACTCTTCAAGTCATTTAGCAATGCTGCCTTACCAAACCAGTTTAGAACCCTTGTACGAGTTAAAAAATAGTCTTTATCAAAAATGACATGTAGAAAATTGTAATGGTATATACCCTTTTTTCTGTGTAAATTGTAGTTCTCTGAATCCCTGGTGTTCACACTTCTTTCTGTGTTTGAACAGAGCTATCAGAGGTTCTGTGGGCAATGGTGATGCGCCTCGGACTACGAATGGACACCAGTCTTGGGGCTTTGTTCCTTTTCCCCGTATTTGGCCTTTTTGCTATTCTGACATTGTCCATTCTCCTGATAATGGAGGGTTTGTCAGCATTCCTTCATGCCCTTCGGCTGCACTGGTAAGATAACAGCCTAACACAATAACACAAACTTGTGTCTTTGTCTGGTCCAAAAGTGCTTTGAATTATCTTGGCGTTCTATATTTATAGCGGCTGTTTTTTTTTCCTGCAGGGTGGAGTTTCAGAATAAATTCTACAGTGGGAACGGCATCAAGTTTTGCCCATTTTATTTCTCTCCCCTGCCCTCCAGCTTTGAGCATGATGATCTATAGTGAAAGGATTAACTGATAATACAATCAGCAAAGTTCCCTGCTCACAAACACATTGCAATGATTTCAAGATTCCTTTTAATCAACTATTTTATCAAGATAAAGAATTGCCTACCAACAATTTTAAGATCACAAATGGCACAGATAATTCCCTGAGAAATATAAATCGGTTCCAAAGAATATTTTACACCAGAATCGGTATATTTAACTTTGAACCATTTTCTGATTAAAAGGTGTAATTTTATTATAAGATAGCTGCAATGGATTAATGCTTCCAATTTCCGCCCAGGTTTGATCTTTTCCTGGGTTTTATGGCTTCCGTAAGACAAAAGATAAGAATATAAGAAGAATATTGTCAGAGCTGTTTGCATACAATTTGTAATCATTATGTTGCTATTTATGAGATTTATTTTGGTAGAGCTGTAGAATATCCATAATGCCATTATTTTGACTTTTCTATTTCTCTGTCAGTTTTGAAGCTGCATTTCTTGTTCAACTTTTGTTGCATTGCCTGCCTTAGAGAAGTCATCCAAATGGCAGCAGACTGCACAATTCCTGAGTTTCCCTGGTATTAACATTGTGAATGATAATTGACTTTTTGCCATGGAAAGTGCTCGAGGAAAGATGTACATATTATAGAATTATTTTTAAGTTAATATATTTCAACTTGTTATAGCATAATTAAGATGAATGGCTATGGGATATGGTTTTTACTTTTATGTATTCACAGTGTTGCCTATGCATCTGACTTGGCCTGCAAAGTTTAACATTCCATGCTTGATAAAACTTTGAAGTATTCATCATCTGACTTAGCTCTGCTGGTCGGTTGTAAATTGCATTGAAAGATGCTGTGTGTATGTTCAACACAGTACATTGATTACATTGAATATTAAAAGCAGGATTGCGTAAAAAGATCAGGCATTAGTACTGTTTGCTAACTGTCAATGTGTCCTTGTGGATTTGTTTTGATTTTCTTTAAGGGAAGGACTTTTTGTTGTCACTGACATGAGTAAGATGCTACACATTTTCACTGCCAATGCAATCGGCAGTAGTAAACCACACATTTAGAAAAAGTGGAGCCATACAGAGTCAAATATTACTGTAAGTGGCAGACACTGTTTCATTTGGGCAAGTGATACTGGATTACATTTTTATTTGCCACTAGATAGGATTTCTTATGTATGTTGGTTGAAGGGGTGTTGTTATTTCCTCTAATGCCGGCATGATCTTCCCATTGATTTTAAGAAAAGTCGTTTTTCATTGACAAAAAATCATGTCCTATGTCTTCTGAGAAAACACTCCTCATGTCAATAAATCTTATTTGTTTGATACGTTCATTTTCTGAAAAGATATGGCTACATTATGTCACTTGTAACACTACATTATGTCACATTAAGTTTAACTAGTATAACTATTAACTGGTTGTCTGCAGAGCTTACTCATTTACTTACATTTACTTAAATTTATTTGCTGATTTAAAAAAAAAAAATATATATATTTTTTGCTGTTGACGTGTTTAATGGAAATAGATTATTGTTGCACAGAATACAAATGAGCTGCAAAAATTCAATGTGTTTCATATTTACTTGTCACATTCATATCAGGGTTTATAGATGTGAATCAAAGCTCTTTTGGGTAGTACATGAGAACTTAAAAAATATCTATAGATAAAAGCGATTAAAAACTCTTATATAAATAAGTAATTGAACTTCAAAACAATTTCAAATAATTAAATGGAAGGCCTGGAGAAGAGATTTGTTAAAGGGCATCCATGTGCAATTTAATAGACTGATTTCAGAGGGAATTAATGACTTTTAACAGCAGTTCAGTTTTCATTGCGGTAAAACTAACTTAAAATAACTATTTCCTTTAACACTACTACAGTAAAGGGAACAATGCTACTCTGACTCTGAGGCTTAAACTTGTCTTGGTGAGTTTGATGGGTTGGGATAAAACGGAAATCACGGACAGAGTAAGGTCCGTTTAGCACTTTGAGATTTGATCCAAATGTAAAGTGCATTATAAATGAAATGTATTTTTATTATTAAGGCGGCCCAATTCGTCTCAAGAAAGCCACGGGTGAGTTGTTTGGTAGTTGTCATAACAACGTCAAACAGACACCTTTAGCAGACGTCACATTTCCCATGATTCCCAGTTCCAGGCAGCCATTGCCGGGGTCAATACGACAGAATTATAAATACAATCAAATATCATGATGTAATTATTCGACGGTCTCAACGTGGGAAGTTTCAATTAAGAAACATAAAACAAAGGTGTGTTTATATATATATATATATATATATATATATATATATATATATATATATATATATATATATATAAACATAAACTTTTACCTTTGACTTTGTGCCTGTCAAAGTGAAACGCCTATTAAAAAACTTTAGGAACCTGGATTGTTTCTGTGTGAATAACTTTACTTTTTGTAAATGTATAAACCTGGGCTGTTTTAATTGTACGAATCTAGACTGCTTTAATTGTAGGAACAAGGACTGTTTCACAATATAAATCTTTTTTAACCATAAGAATCTGGATCATTTCACTGTGTGGACCTGGGCCGTTTTCAGCTATATTTCTGCTGCTTTTGATCAGTTTTCTTTCGGCATTCAGCGATGTACTCCCTCAAATCCCTTCACAGTGACTATACAGCTACAAGCTGCTGTCAGACTACTTAACCAGCCCGTATTCAAAGGGACAGCAACATTCATCCAGTGGAAAAAAGTCTTAAAACGAGGGATAAACACAAACCACATACACACACTGAAACCAATAATCATGTGGCATTTTTACACAAAAAGACATGACGCTGCATCATTAATAGATGTCACATAGCTCACGTAACACTCATAACTAACTAATAAACTCTCAATAACCAATCACATTTACTCATAAAGCCACAAAGAAAGAAAAAAATGACATAAAATACAATAGGATTCATCCAGCCAAGCTGCTGGCATAAACATACACGAATGAATCTGGACACACTATAAATCAAACTGTAATTGCTCAATTCACCTGTCCCTTATTGAACAAACACAGAAGGCCATGGCCTTTATTTCCCGGTGACGAAGTCTTAGATAATTAAAGAGCCAACTCTAACCTTTCCTCTGTCTAGAAAGAACAATCCCAAAATGTGATTGATAACTCTATGTTGGGGTTTTCAGGACAGTAACCCTTTTTTTTCTTGAACAATTATAAAATTGTTAATAATAATTATTAAATGAAAAAAAAAAAAAATTGCATTTGAAATGCAGATATGTTTGGCCTGACGGCTCAGAAGGCATTAAGGTTCCCCCTCAGTGATAGTACTTTGCAATTAACACAGATAGCAACTGCGTTTACAATAGAAATACTTATTATAACAATTTGTGATGTTGACTCATATTGCATTTATTACATATGCGTTATATTTGACTTATTTCAGCGGAGTCATTTTAAACAATTGGAAACGACTGCTGGATCAACACCAGTTCTTTTATTGTTTATTCCAACCCTGATCACAGGGTGGAGTTTTATAAAGTGCGTAGCTGGTGGTGATGGGAGTCGGGTGCGTTGGGACGGAAAAGAAAGCTGCGGGGGACACTTTAGCCACTAATATGGCGGCGGCTGCATCATCCTCTTTTCTGTCACATACGTGTCGTCACGGCAAAAGCGTTCCATCGACATGTTCGAATCCCATCGCGGGGTGATGCCTTCTTTAGAGCGTTCTCTATCCTAACTCTGACTTTGAGAGCCATTAACACCGATAAAGATTTTTTAATTTCCGCTATAGTAAAGTAGTGATGGTTTGAAATATGGTCCACGACGATTTACGAGTGGAGTGGATCCGACAGCGAGTCAAAGCCGGTTTCAACCTGCAGGACAGCAGCAGCTTTGACGAACTTCTCAGTCGAGCTGATGGAGAGGAAGAAGAGAAAATTATCCGTTATTTAAACATCGTTTCTAAGGAGGACTCTCCATCCTGCCTGCTGTTTTTCGAACATATTAGAGAGGAAGAAATTGAAGTTAAAATCCCAGTCGGTAAGTTGTCAGAGATGGAGCCCCAATTGTTTCTGCTTCCCATACAGTACCAGTCAAAAGTTTGGATCATTTTTTTGTTTTTTTATAACTAACTTCATTATAAGAACAGCAACCTATTACGTCAAAACCATAAAATAGCAAAACAAACAATCATAACGCCCTTGTTGTGGTCACTGCACAGTGCGAGGAATGAGTGTCTGCAAATCTATTACATTTGATAATGAACTAAAAGACCAAAGACCTTCTCTGAGTTTAATCTGAAAAATCCATGTAGGCTCTAGTCTCATGCTGGTTAACATATTAGAATGCAAAGCTGTCATCAAGGTCAATGGTGGCCACTGTGAAGAATCTAAATTATAACCCGTTCTTTTTGTTTTGAAGACTTTTGTTTCTAAACCACACAATCCCATGTGTTATATCATACTTTCAAAGTCTTTGTTGTCCTGCAAAGTAAATAATACAAGAAAGGAATAAGCATTAATAAGAGGATGTGTCCAAACTTTGACTGGTACTGTAAATGTAACATGCATAGCATATAAACTGTCAACTGACAGTAGCAAGTTGTGTGATTTAACCGTCTCAATATGCTTTAATACACCGGATGATGCAGAATGTGAACCAGGTTTCTTATGTTCATTTCACTCTGGGTTTATGAACTCAGAACGGAAGGATGACAGAGACTCTGCAGGTCTATACACTACAGATCAACACACCGCGGATCCAGATTCTGCAGATCAAGAAACTGCAGGTCAAGACAATGAAGAATCAGATTCTGCAAATCAAGAATATACAGGTCAAGACACTGCAGATCAAGAGCCTGCCAAAAAAGGGGATGTAGGTAAAGACATTGCAGGTCAAGAGTCTGCCAAACAAAACCCCACTGGTCAAGAGTCTGCAAATCAAGACATTGCCGGTCAGCACTCTGCTGATCAACACATCACTGGTCAAGAATCTTTTGGACAAGACTCAGAGGAGATTAACTCGGGCTCAGAGGAAAAAACTGAACACAGTCCTGACTATGTAAGATCAAACTTTAATACAAAGCTCTAGCAATCAAATTTTAGTTTTTTAGTTGACTGAAATCATTAATTGTGTATAACTGATAAACTTGATTTTGATTTTTCGATTTGTTTGGCTGACTTTTGTGGTTTCAGCGGATTGAGGTTCAGCTTGTCTATCATGTTGAGCTTCATGTAACAGTAAATAAGTATCCAGAGAGATTCATGCATTCCTCCATCGTCTATTTCATCAGGAACACAAAGGGTGAGATAGCAGTTTAGTATAAAGTCTCTTTTACACATCATATAATATTAATATAATATTAACCAAGAGAATATGTGTTTTTATAGAGACCCTTGTTTATCCGCTGGACATGAATGAGGCCAACATCCTGATGCCACGGCTATTTGACTTTGGTCTGGCTTATGGACATCCCCTTCTCGTGCAGCGGGACAAACTTGCCCATGTCAGTAAAATGCTCAAGAATTCGCAGACGGCCACCATTCAGCCACCATTACATTCAAACAAGACTCTGAAAATAAAGCATATGTATAAATGTTTACAATTACATAATAAATAATAGAGTGACTCTCTTGACAGGTGGATATACCCTTGCTCACTGCACACCAGATGAAACCTCCGGATGCTGCTCCACAAAGTGAGGCAGCTTCCCATCTGGAAGAGACCAGCGGAGAAGATGCTAAGCAGAGTCCCATGAAGTCAAGTGGACAGCTTATGGTTCGTGATGAGTTGCTCAATAGGATGTATAAGTTTTTGGGTGTGCTCAACACGACTCTCCAACACCTGCAGATTCAAGGTTTGTCTCTTCAAATTTACCAAAGTAATTTGTCTGTGAATCAAAATATAAACACATTGAAAGGCGCAGAATAATGAGCAACTTCTTCCTTCTTTCTACCCTTACCTTTTAAGAATTTCCACAGTAAAATGTTTCAAAACCTCGTTATTTTTTATATTATTTAATAAGAGAAAGTTTAACAAAAGTACATATTGTCAGGTTCATACAATATCTCTGAACAATAGTTCAGAGTTTCCAGCCTTCTTAGAGTCTCTGAGTTGGGTCCTTGATAGGTTTCCAACCGGAGACTCAATAGTTCTCTAGGGTGACTTCAACACCCATGTTTCCAATGACAAGGGAAACCTGGAGGCCAAGATTGTAAATAACGGTCTGCCCGATCTAACCCTGAGTAGTGCTTTGTCTTTGGACTTCTGTGCCAGTCATGGACTGTCCATAACAAACATCATGTTTGAGCATGAAGTGGCTCATAAGAGAACGTGGTACTAGGCCACCATAGGCCAAAGACCTGTGACTGAGTTTGCGGTCGTATTATCAGATCTATGGCTGTATGTCTTGGACACTTGGAACGTCCGTTGGATCTCCAGAGGAATTTCAGACATATGGAATCCGGTATCAATCCGGGGCATGTTCCAGTCCTCCATTCTGGAGGCGCCTGCTAGCAGCTGTTTTCGTACAACAGTACGTGTGGAGGGGCAGACCAGTGCGGATTCTGTCCTAGTCCTGGGAAGGTGGACCAACGTTTTACTCTTGCAGGCTTGCTCTTGTGATAATGAGAATATGGCCATCCAGTCTACATGTGTTTTGGATTTGGCGGAAGCCTTTGACCTTGTCCCACAAGACAGTCCTGTGGTGAGTACTGCTGGAGTACAGCTACGAGACATCCGGTCCCTGTACATACAATGTGGGAGTTGTGACCATATGCTCAGCATAAAGGCAAAACCCATTTCCACTGAATGTTGGACCCTTTCCAGGATTTCCCTTGTCTTTCGATTCTGTTCTTTATATTCATGGATAGGATTTCAAGGAGCAGTCAAGGTGAAGAGAGTGTCCAGTTTTGGGAGCCTCCAATTCTCCAATCTCTGCTATTAACAGATGATGTGGTTCTGTTGGCCTCATCAGTATGCGATCTCCTGCGCGCACTCTTTCAGGAATTAAGACTGTTAAAAAAATGAGTTCCTTTCATATAAATATTGCAGTTATACAGTTCTCTGATAATATTTTAAAGGTTTGGTTTTGTTTTCCTGAGTTTATTTACTACAATGCCCAATCACTCAATCACTCAATCACTTGCAGATGAGATAACACTGCAAATCCCGGAGCTAGATGAGGAGGCCGAGACGAATGAACTGTGTTCTGATCCAGAGATGGTAGAGACGTTGGAGCAGTGTGTGATGAACTGGCAGACCCAGATCACAATTATTATTGAAGAGGAGCAACTCAAAAAGCCACAGGTTTGTTGTTGTTCTTATATATATACTATAATTGGTAAAGAGCTTTAAATTTACCTTAATGACTCAGTCAAGCCTAACATGCAAATGTTTACTGTAACTGCTCTCAAAATGTCTTAAATATTTATACAATATTCTACTGAATGGAAGAAAAGCGTAAATAAGATAAAGTCATTTAGTCGAAGGCCGATGTGAAACATTTATCTCTCTGTTTTCCCACCAGGCACCTGGCCCTTTAGCTGAGATAGTTTTTTGGCAGGGGCGTGCTTCCATCTTAAGCGCTCTTAGTGAGCAACTTGAACAACCTGTGGTGAGGAAGATCTTGGATGTCATGAACAAAGCAAATTCAGGCAGTGTTCAGACCCTGGAGGGAGCTGTTTCTCAACTTACCAAATGCCGCGTGGAGTCAGATGACAATCTACGCTTCCTCAAAACACTGGAAAGACATTTTACGGTGAATGTCTTAGACATGTATTCTTGCTGAATTAACATAACTCTTTTCTCTGTTAGCAATGAAAAACATAACTGGCAAAGAGCTGGTAGTTACAAAATGGGACCCAAAATATCGGATCAAATTATTGACTACAAAATTGCTCATCCATCCAAATAACTGTTTTCTGCTGCAGAATCTGGCAGCCGGAGCAAATTTCGCTGTGATCCTGGAGACCATTCCTCCTCTGATGGAGAGCTTGCAAATAGTGTGGATGTTATCTCGCCACTATAACACAAATGAATGTATGGTTCCTCTAATGGAGCGTATTGCCTGGCAGCTCTGTGAACGCGTGGATCAAGTAATTGATGTCCACATGATATTCAAGTAAGTGTGGGTCCGTCCTCTATCAGATGTTTAGCGTTCACATAGAGCTCAGTCAGACCTAACTATGTGCCATGTTTGGACAGAGAGGAGAGAGAAGTGGCCAAATCCATACTACATGATGCAAAACAGGTTCTTGATCTATGGAAGTCCTCCTACTTTGATATGCGTGCTGAAATTGAACAATCAGGCAGATATTCACGCTGGGAATTTGACCGCAAGAGACTGTTTGAGAGGACAGACTACATGTCTTCGGTCTGCCAGGAGCTCTACAACGTTTTGCAGGTCAATATGCATGCACTTCATGAATCCTTGGTCAATAACAACATGTGGATCCAAAAAACCCATGTCCATATTTTGTATGATTTGAATTGTGCAGATTTTTGAGGAGTTCCATAACATTTTTGGTCCCATTCTAAGAAATGTCACCTGTGACTCAAAATGCATAGAGGAAGTGTTGCACAAAGTGGATTGTCTGCTTTTGACCGTTGAGGATGTCAGTTTTAACCCTTTCAACATCTCTAAGATGAGCAGCTGGAAAATGATCATGCAGGACTTTGACGCTGCAGTGCAGGTGGGTATAGGACTTTTATAAGAAGCAATTTAAATAACCATGTTGATTTCAATCTACTTGTCAGCTTAAACCAATAGTTTTCTGACATTCATTTTCATTTGCTTGGCAGTAATTTTCCTCTTACATTTGTCTACACAGGCCATTGAGGCAGAGGCCATCAACTTTATCGATAAATCTTTTAAGACACTGCGCTCTTCAAATAGTGCCTTTGACATGCTCCTGAACTTCAAACACATACGCTGCAGAGAGGCCATCAACAACCATTTAATGCGAAAGTTTGATGACGTCCTGGCTCAGTTCTGCAAAGAGGTAACACGCTGTGAAATGAAGAAAGAGATTTGGTTCATATTTGACTCTGCAGTTAAATCTAAATGACCACCAGAGTATGAGATAATATCTGATCCACACAAAGCTTCATTTGAAGAACAGTGAGTTGATCAATCTGTTTATTTAAGCATGTAACTCAATGTAATTGAATCGCAATAATGCTCTGCACAGCTTCACAAACACAGAGACAACAAAGATGTATACAGTATTCAGAAAAATTAAACTGCCATACAATATTTCCTGTTTTACTACAATGCTAAGTTATAGCTAGGATTGAAGGGAAAAGGATCAGTCTGTCACAAGCTATTCTGTATAACGGCCATTTGTTGTTATTGCAGGTGGACAACGTCAACCAAATATTTGAGGAAAAGAAGAACAAACCACCACTAATTGAGAATGAGCCTCCTGTGGCAGGAGTCATCAGATGGGTCCAGTTTCTTTTGAAATGTATCAAACAGACAATCCTTCCCTTCCTAGAAGTACCAGAAATGCTGGAGAGTGAAAAGAGTAAAGCCGTGAGTTATTTCACTTGATCAGACGGTTTGTATTTGTTGAACTGAAAATCAATTAAAAGTTAAAAAAAAACAACCCAAAATAGACAAATAAGTAATATAGAATAGATGTCCAATAAAGATTTGAGACCAAACTTGTCTTCAATAAGTAAGAAGTGGAGCTGAAAAGGTGGAGAAGTCAGCATGTACTGGAGCACTGGAGCCATGTTCCACTAATGCTTGTGTAATCCAAACCAAATTTGTGGGTTAACCTTTCATGTGTTATTTTTGCATTCTGCTCAGGCCAAGGAGAAGTACATGGAAATTGCACTTAAGATGAGAAACTACGAGATGAAGAAGTATGAGTGCTGGTTGGCCGAGACAGAGCGCAGCTTGCCATTGCTGATGAAAAAACCTGTGCTGGTCATGATTACCACTGGAAGACAAATTCCAGCTGAAACAGTTAACATTGCTTCTGTTTACTTACTTCTAATTTTTAGTCAGTATTATCTAAAATACAGATACAATATTTGTATTCACTGACATTCCATGTATTTTTTTTTCTTTTTCTCTAATTTTAAGGATGTTCTACGGACTGAAAATAAAGCACAGAAGCTTGTACGATATGTTGTCAATTTTCCTCCAGAAATAAAGGAAATCATTTCTGAGACAATCAACCTTGTATCACTGGGCTACTCTGTGCCTAGTTTGGCTGAACATCTCGCTTTACAAGAGCGCAAACTCATCAAGTAAGTTCACCCACCATTACAGTCAGGATGAAAGAATAGGTACACGCTCATAGGGTGGATTCTTTTTCGCCATCTGTTTTTTCTTAATCCATGAAGTGTCTATTTTAAGATTCTGCCAGGTAACAGAGTGAAATAATGTCCCGTTGGGTTTATTTTTAACCCTTTATTACAACTGTCTATATTTTCCTTATTTATTAATAACCTCTAAGGACCACTGTTCTTCCTCTTCATCAACACGCTCTCCATCCTCATCATCAACATTATTGTCTGCATAATGTTGCTCTTTCTCAAGAGCCTATTGCTCTTCTGACTCTGCTATCTTGGCTAGTACCTCCACGAAGAAGAAGGGAGAATTGGTCCAGCCATCTAGACAGACTCCAACCACCACCCATTTATCGTCTTCTCACAGCCCGTACTCTGATCATAGGGTTTGGGACGCCCAAATATTGGTTGGATTGCTCTCTTTTAGCAAGTGGCTCCAAAGTTGGCCCACTTTACGAGGGGGATGAGACAGACCTGGGGGAAGGAAGGCATTTGTGATCTAATTCGGAGTATGAGTCTAGGACTTTTTTCGCACCTACAATTTTTTACAGCATCTTGGGCCGCACAACATCAACTGACTTCATCCGAGCATGGCCACACATAACGCATGTGAGGGACACCATCTCCTTTTGGTGCTCATATGTAAACCGCCACATTTTGCCAGACAAAATGGTGCTTGGCAATCTTATGGTCCAAGCGCTGCCTGCAGACATCACCTCAGGTTAGTGGGAGGTTGGTCATCCTTTGGAAGAGGGCTTTGCCATCCTGTACGAAATGCATGAGTTCTTTGAGGTTCATGGGCATATCCAGCATCCGATTCATACAACATAAAATTTATACTTAATTATCTGTTATTGAGTATTTGGAGAATGAGTGCATAGATTATCACTGGCACTGACACTGCTGTAGTGATGAGAGCTCAAAGTTATTGGTTTTCATGGTAAAATCCATCCTGAAGCATTTGGTGGATCCAGCCTTGCAAGATCCACCACAGGAAGCCAGAACATGCTTGTGTTGCCCAGTTGGCCTTTCTGTTGGAAGTCAATATTTTTGATAAATCACCTTGACTAGTGCAGAGTCCTTCTCACCATTATCTGTGTTCTCGCAAATGCAGCAGTGGATATGATCGATGAGGGTCTTGTGGTAGCTGTAATTTTCCTCATTCAGGAGAACATTGATCCGCAACTGTTCAATAGCCTCTTTGAACACTTTCGGTTTGAAGAGAGCCTTGGCATATGATTTGTCAATCAGAATACTTTTCAGGCAACCCATGGTTGCAAGGCCTGCTTCAATGAGGATTTGAGGAGTATCCAGCACGACACTTGAACCCAGTGAATTCATTGTCGTATAGACCTTGCCAGACTGTGACTTTTTTGAAAAATAAATATGCCGACATTGTTCCCCTCATCACAAAGACAGAACATTTGATCATACAGACCAGCACAGGCAAAGCCAAATGCATGGCAGATTATTACATGTACTGGGAACGCAGAGTGCTCGACTCCCTTATAAATATGTTGCTGAGGTAAGTACATGATGCAAATGTTTCTGAAGTCATCTACTGTGTCAGCAGGAGTGAGAGCTGCTCCTTTGCCATTCAGAACAACATTTTTCTCCAACACCCTTCTTATTGACTTCCTACTTAGGAACATCCAAGCATTCAACCTGGTGCTACCAGACCTTGCCAGGGATGATGACGTGCTTCTTGAATTCCTCCTCATACTTCCATGCTAAAGGACAGGCCTTCATTCAGGCCTTCAGCCATCTTATTTGCACTTGGCATGTTGTATGTCCTACAGTATTACCATGTTGCAATGTTAACCTTTAGAGTCTGAGGTGTTGGGATATGTATTTTTGTCTAAATTCAGCCATGAATAGGAACTAATACAATTCAAAACAGATATTGCAATTCTACAACAGTGGAGGAAAATTTAGATTTGAAATAAACACTTTCTGATTTTTGTTTTCTTTTTTTGTCCCGAAACAGAATCAAGATGTCTTTGAATCTTCAAACTATCTATTTAACTGAATTCCCTTGGTCGGAATTGTATAGAAAAATGTGTTCATTTATCTCTGTATGTTGTTAACTTCAATAATTGAAAGTTAAACATTAACCCCACGGGACATTATTTCACTCTGTTACCTACCAGAATCTTAAAATAGACACTTCAAGGATAAAGAAAAAACAGATGGTGAAAAAAAATCCAACCAATGCATGTGAACCTATTCTTCCCTCTAGACTACTATAGTAATCACAAAATGTATGACAAACAAGTAAGCCCTTGGCAGATTTGACCCTTTTCACCTTTTTTTTAAATTTAGGGATGTTGATGATGTTCATCAACTAGTCAACCGCTACCACTCTATAATAGACAGCCTGAGTGAGACAAAGTCTTTCATGCTTACTCAGCACATCCAAGTGGTTAGAAATGAAATGAAGCTTGGATGCAAAAGTTTAAACTGGAACTCTTTGGGTAAGATTCTTCGCAGCGACTCTGTGTGATTTGATTTGTGCACACTAGGTCTGTTGAAACTAATATTGTCGGGATAACAGAAATGACATATCATGTCAACATGTGTTTCAGGTATCACCACCTTCATCAGCCGAGGCACTCAGGTAGTCTCTATGTTTGAGTCAGTTGTAAATCAGATTCAGAAGAATGAGAGAGATATTGAGTCCAAGTTGCAATCCATGGTGATGGCAAACTTATTGAAATATCCAATACCAGTTTCAGATACACAAAATGACTTACCAGGTATTAGGTCAAATATAATAGAAGATTTCTATTATAAAAGAAGTTTCTTTATATTATAATTGTTTAAAAAAATTCAACTCACTGTCATTCTCTTGGTTGTGTGTGTTTTTTTAAGGTGTAAAGGATTTCTGTGTGCATATAGAACGAGAGCGGGTCAAGACTGTGACTTTTTTGAAAAATAAATATGCCGACATTGTTCCCCTCATCACAAAGACAGAACATTTGATCATACAGACCAGCACAGGCAAAGCCAAATGCATGGCAGATTATTACATGTACTGGGAACGCAGAGTGCTCGACTCCCTTATAAATATGTTGCTGAGGTAAGTACATGATGCAAATGTTTCTGAAGTCATCTACTGTGTCAGCAGGAGTGAGAGCTGCTCCTTTGCCATTCAGAACAACATTTTTCTCCAACACCCTTCTTATTGACTTCCTACTTAGGAACATCCAAGCATTCAACCTGGTGCTGATGGGAAATACTCCTCTTTTCAAAGTTGATGTCACCCTGTCTGCCACCAAGATTGTTTTGCAGCCACAAAGTAATGAGATCTACTGCCTGGTCATGCGGTGCATCAAAAAGTGTGTAGAGAGCACCAAGGTGGGATCAATACCATTCTCTTAAATGTAGCTGTGGTGTAGAATATATTTATTCTTACGTAACATGAATGGTACAAGTTGATCCGTAAATATTTCTGGGTTTCAGCAATTGCTGCGTTGGATGCGTGGGACGTGCATCGAGTGCCCACCACAACCAGTTGCTGGGGAAGAGGAGTTTATCACCTTTAACTTCTACAGCGAAATATGGAAGCATCATCACATAAATGAGAGCGCCATGACAGTGTCCCAGAATATCCAGCAACTGCTCCGCTCTGCTTCTCAGTACCTTGGTCACTGGAAATGCTATCGGCACCTTTGGGAAAAGAACAAAGCGGTCATCAATGAAAAGTTCGCTGCAAGAAATCCGTCCTGTGTCATGTATGATGAGAAGCTACAGGCCTTTTCTCATATAAACCAGGAAGTGATGCGGGAGCCCCTGTTTAAGAATGAGAACATCATCCAACTAAACATGGAGCCTCTGGTGCAAACTGTGCAGGAAAACGCTGATTCCTGGATCAGCTCACTAGGTGCCCTGCTTAACAAGCCTGCCAAAGAGGATCTCTTTAACATGAGAGATGAACTCATGGTACTGATTCCTGCTGAGCTGCTCCAGTTGTATGTTTTCATAGTGAATATTATTTGAATTTCATATCTCATTCACTTTTTTCAACTATTTTTACAACAGCACCATTCACAGATGCTGAAAAAGAGCCCTGACACTTTCGAAGACCTGAAGTCTGTCCTCAGCACCATCTCACTAATCAGGGACATGTCTCTAGATGTGGAGATAAGATTCACTGATATCCAGGAAAAATACAGAACACTGGCAATGTACAAATTTGAGGTACTGGGTGTTTCATTTTAATTTGTTGTGCTTGAAAGCACAAGTTTCACCAATGTCTATTTTGTCTAGATAGCTGAGGAGGAACTGGAGCTGGTGAGAAAAATCAACCAGATTTGGAGTGATCTGTTTATAGAAGCTAGACAAATAGATCAAAGTCTGACGGATGTCAAGAAATCATTCACTGCAGTAAGATTCAATACACCACAAAAATAAAATTAAAAAGAGCTCCATTTACAATTATCTTTCTTTTCTCTCTCTATTGCACTCAAAGATTACAAAGGAGAAGACGGACGAGTTTAAGCAGGAGTTGAGTATTTTTGCTGAAAGCTTCAACATGCATGGGCCTGGAGCTGTCGGAGAGGATTTAGAAAAAGGTACTTATTAATATTATAATGCTGGTGAATTGTTGGTTTTTGTATTATTATTTTTTAATTCTTCAAAGTTACAGTTTTAAAGGCCCTACATGACCTTGCAACAGACTAGATCTTATTTTTCTTCTTATGCTCCTTCTTCTCTTTGCAGGACTGTTAATTTTGGAAAAATATGAAGCAGACCTTGCCGACATAGTGGCAGCACGGCAGGATTTAGTTAACGCCGAAAAGCTACTTGACTTACCAGTCTCTGTTTACCCAGACGTTGTCAGCATTCAGACAGAAATGGAGGGCTTGACACAGATATATGATATCTATAAAACTCAGAAGGTCAGTCATTGTGACTGTCAGTTAATTAAAAGTGAAAATTCAGTCAGCCTTTTTTATATTTCATGCTTTGTCCTCTTTATCTGTCAGGATGCAAAGACGGAATGGTCTCAGACCTTGTGGGTGAATCTAGACATCAATCTGCTAACGAAGGGCATTGAGGGGTTTATCAAGAGTATAAGAAAGCTGCCAAAAGATGTGCGGGCGTTACCCGGAGCCTTCCATCTTGAAGCACGCATGAAGGAGTTCAGAGACTCTCTGCCTCTTTTACTCGACCTGAAGTGTGACGCCTTAAGAGATAGGTCAGTCTGCAAATTAACCCCAAGAAGAATAAATCTCCACTGAAAACCATTGCCAAAGGCTGAAGAATAACACAATGGAGTAATACCTACATGCGGAATCATGACATGAATATGATTACAATATGAGCCTTTGGCAATATCAATTTTGTTTGTTTTTATCTTTTCTTTCACAGACATTGGAAGGACTTGATGGACAGGACCGGCACTAGCTTTGAGATGAGCACCGACTTCACTCTGGAGAACATGTTTGCTATGGAGCTAAACAAATATGCAGATGTAATTGGCGACATTGTCACCTGTGCCGTAAAAGAGCTCAGCATAGAGAAGGCAAGCTTCTATCTTTGTTACTTTTTGCAGACCAGAGTTCTGTTGCATCTGTTAAATGATCAATAATTGTGTGCTTGTGTGTGGTTCCAGGGAGTGAAGGAAGTTGTGGCAACCTGGGAAAACATGGTGTTCAGTGTCCTGCCCTATATTAAAGGTACTCAGGAATGTGGTTCTGTTCTGGGTGCAGTTGATGAGATCCTGCTAAATGTGGACAACGATACCATGAACCTACAGAGCATGGCAGGCAGCCGTTTTGGTGGACCTTTTCTTTCAACCATACAACAATGGGAAAAAGACCTGTCCCTTATCAGTGAGACCATTGAGGTCAGTTAATGGGAAAATCTCTCATTAAACACTGATCCCTGAATACTTGAATGAAAGAAATCTTTTTTCTTTACTTAGGTATGGCTGCTGGTACAACGCAAATGGATCTACCTTGAAAGCATATTCACTGGTGGAGACATTCGCTCTCAGTTGCCCAATGAAGCCAAGAAATTTGATCAAATTGACCAAAAGTTTAAAGATGTGAGTGTATAACTAATATTCTACGTAATATTTTCTAAATTTTAGCAAAGCACTATGTTACTGAACATCTCAAAAATAACATTGCCTCCTTAATTCCTTTAGATAATGAGTGACGCAGTGAGGGGTCCAAATATTAAGCGGTGTTGCCTGGTTCCCAACCGCCACTTAGACCTACAGGCCCTGAGTGATGGTCTGGAGAACTGCCAGAAGAGTTTAAATGACTACCTCGACTCCAAACGCAATGCGTATCCTCGCTTCTTTTTCATCTCTGATGATGAACTGCTCAGCATTTTGGGGAGTAGTCAATGCACCTGTGTCCAGGAGCACATGATCAAGGTATCAGGGATGAGGAGGATCACTGCTTACCATATGTGTTCAGCGTTTCACTAGATATTTGTCTTATCTGTGTTTTTCAAGATGTATGACAACATAGCTTCTCTGAGGTTTGACGTGGAAAGCAATGAGGAGACAGTAGCTGCGGCCATGGTGTCTGCTGAGGGTGAGGTGATGGAGCTGAAGATGTCCATCCCAGTTGAAGGCAGGGTGGAGGAGTGGATGACGAATATATTGTTGGAGATGCGGAAGACAAATAAACTTATCACCAAGGAAGCAATCTTCCACTACTGTGAAGATAGGAGCAGGTGAGGTTATATAGATACGTCAGATGTGTCAGCAGTTTATTTTTGTGTTAAATTAAGTGTGTCGTTCCCACATCTCTCAGGGTGGAATGGATGTTGTTGTACCAGGGTATGGTGGTGCTTGCTGCAAATCAAGTGTGGTGGACTTGGGAGGTAGAGGATGTCTTCAAAAATCTGAAGAAAGGACAGAAGAACGCACTGAAGGATTATGCTGCGAAAATGCACCGCCAGATTGATGACCTGGTAACCCGTATCACACAACCTATGAAGAGTAATGACAGACGAAAGTTTAACACTGCGCTTATCATCGATGTCCACACAAGGGACATTGTAGACAACTTACTGCTAAACAGGTAAAGTAAGCCTTTGTCAGCTTCAACTCTGTTTCCCACACATTAAAGTGTAACTCATGTTTTGGAAAGTTAATTTCAGTAAAATAAAAATATGATTCTCCTTCCAGTATAATGGATGCACGAGAATTTGAGTGGGAAAGCCAACTGAGGTTCTACTGGGTTCAAGAAGATGACGATCTGTCTGTTCGTCAGTGCAGTGCTGCATTTTCCTACGGTTATGAATACATGGGGTTGAATGGTCGATTGGTTATAACCCCACTGACAGACCGCATCTACCTCACCATCACGCAGGTTCGAAAAGTGTACAAATCTGCATCAACTGCACAAATGATTAATTACCCTAATATACTTGTGATGGTATTTCTGTCAGCTTGTTCTGACTCCAGGTTGTGGGTGTATATTTGTTGTGTAGGCTCTCTCCATGTTCCTGGGGGGAGCTCCCGCTGGACCGGCTGGTACCGGAAAGACTGAATCCACCAAAGATTTAGCTAAGGCTTTAGGCTTGCTTTGTGTGGTAACAAACTGCGGTGAGGGCATGGACTACATGGTAAGAAACCTAAAGTTGAAGAGTCTATAGATATTTCCTGAAAAAGGGCGCAAGATCGTTTAAATTACTATCCAAATTTAGGACATTGTGATGTGTTGTTTCGCACAGATGATAATTAAGTTACTAATTTTATTAAGGGTATAATGGGTTAGCCT
This sequence comes from Lophius americanus, assembly GCA_037951165.1. Taxonomy (NCBI): domain Eukaryota; kingdom Metazoa; phylum Chordata; class Actinopteri; order Lophiiformes; family Lophiidae; genus Lophius; species Lophius americanus. The sequence goes on along the minus strand of JBBDHG010000024.1, from coordinate 1,362,412 downwards.
TGGTAACAGTATGACCATACGTGCCAAACATCCTGTCAATAATGGGGTACGGTCAGTCCACACTTCCTCAAAAAAGCTGGAAAAACGTCAATGAAGTTTCACACATGCTTGTTATGCGATGGAGGCCCTCTGATGACATGAGATACGAAAAACACAATCTCGTTCCCACGCCTTATTAAGATTTGGCCACCAGATAATCATTTTTTTCAATATCAACAGAGGGGCAACCCATAGTACCCGTAGTATGGTCTTTAAAGGGGAGCATGTTCTTTCTGTTTTTTTGAATTTCCATTTTGTTTTTTGTTTTTTACAACATTACCACATTTTGATGATTTGATCAGTTTGCTCACATTCACCTATGGTCGAGGTTATGGTCTATCCACATGAGTTTTTACAGTTGCGAGGGCATCTGTGTTCTTCAACAGAAAGTTTTTGTTTAGAATTGCACTTGTTTGGATTCTTAGGGAAATCATCGGATGCAAAAAAAAAAAAAAAAAAAGTCCAAATACCAACCTTGAATTATAAAAGCTGTTTCTCATCAGGAATACGTTCTTATGGTGTGTCCTTTCACTCAAGGTATGTTCTTGCATTTTCATGTGCTGTAAAAATACAATCTTTACACTTCCCCTTGGTTTCCTTTCCTCTCTGCGTGCAGGCTGTGGGTAAGATTCTCTCAGGCCTGTCCCAGTGTGGAGCTTGGGGCTGCTTTGATGAGTTCAATCGAATCGATGCTTCTGTGTTGTCCGTCATCTCCTCCCAAATCCAGACAATTCGCAATGCTCTCATTATGCACCTTACAATGTTTCAGGTAAGTCTGTAGTAATGGTGTTATCAGGTTCAAGTAAGAAAGAAAAATCTTATATGAATAATAATTGTAACTGTTAAATTGCCAATCGACCACAAAAATGACCCTATTCTCACTATGCACACCAGTTTGAAGGAAAAATGATCACCCTGGATGACCGAATTGGTATTTTCATCACCATGAACCCGGGTTATGCAGGACGTACAGAGCTGCCAGAATCCGTCAAAGCCCTCTTCAGACCTGTGGTGGTCATTGTGCCTGACCTGCAGCAGATTTGTGAGATCATGCTCTTCTCTGAGGGATTCCTAATGGCCAAGGTGGTGTATTGCACACCTAACACAAAATACATTTAGTTGAAGTTCTCATCCTCGGGGAGTGCAGAATGAACATCCGTGTTAGTATGTAATTAAAAGTACAAAAAGTAAAAAACACTTCCAAGAGGTATCACACTTTATAATATTTTGTGCAAGAGTGAAAAACCCGTTAGTCTACACTGCACATTAATTACATACACATCATTAATTCCCATTCAGAATCGTTTTTTCTTTCCATTTGCAAAATTCAGGTGCTGGCAAAGAAGATGACAGTTCTGTATAAGCTGGCTCGTGAGCAGCTGTCCAAGCAGTCTCATTATGACTTTGGCCTGCGAGCTCTGAAGTCTGTCCTCGTGATGGCAGGAGAGCTGAAGAGAGACTCACCAGATCTCGATGAGGTAGAGGCCAAAGAACACTTTCATGTCTCATTATCATACTGTGAGCTTCTATTAAATATGATTATGAAAGTTCTTATTTGTGATCATTCAGATGTCGACTGATACTCGATTGCTCGAGTGTTTTATTTAAGTTTTGTTGAATTTTTTGTTCCTATTTTAGATGGCAAAATCCAAGATTTTGTAGACTTTAAGAGTATACACAGGCTGCGTCCAGCTCACGTCTTGCAACAAAAAGTGTTGCAAATGCCACAGAGAATATGAGGAAGAAACACCCTGATACGGTGTTAGAGTGTCAGCATTACATTTCAGTTTAAAAGTGTCTTTTTATAAAGTGACCCTCATTCAGCCCCATACTAAAGTGCATTACTTATTTGTAAATATTCCTAAAAATTAAAGGGGTGTTCCCCCAAAAAGCCTTTTTAAGAGATATTAAAAGAGAAATATTTGCTCAAGGCCACAGAAGTCCAATTTAACTTCGTGATTTTTATTAAAAACATTTGTGTTTTTTTTTATATCATGAAAATATTTTATACTTTATTACCTGTGATGGTTAAAATTCTCTTCTTGAAGATTGTGTTATGCATAATCACTAAAATACTTCTATTTGGGTGTTCTTATTCACAGGATGTGGTTCTGATGCGTGCTCTCAGGGACATGAACCTACCGAAGTTTGTGTTTGAGGATGTGCCTCTGTTCCTCGGGCTAATCGCAGACCTTTTCCCTGGGCTGGACTGCCCTCGTGTTTGTCATCCCGACTTCTTTGAGGCGGTGAAACAGATCCTCGAAGAGCATAAATACATCATAATAGATAACCAGGTGTCTCATTTGGGATTTTGATTTGATTGCAAAAAAGCCAAGCTTTCCTGAACAACTTAGGGATGTTGAGAATCAGTGGCAAATATTTAGTTTCACCATCTTCGTTTGTTTCAAGGTGGATAAAGTGGTGCAGATGTTTGAGACAATGATGACCAGGCACACCACTATGATTGTGGGCCCAACAGGTGGAGGGAAATCGGTTGTGATCAGCACATTGTGTCAAGCTCAGACAAAGTAAGTGCCAATTTAGGCCACCTAGGTTTATATCTGCTTCCTGATCATATGTTTGCAAAATAGTAACTTTTATTTCATCTCATTGTCAGATTGGGTTGGCATACCAAGATGTATCCCTTGAATTCTAAAGCAATGAGTGTCATTGAACTTTACGGTGTTCTTGATCCTGACACTCGAGACTGGACAGATGGGATCTTATCAAAAATCTTCCGTGACATCAACCGGCCAACTGACAAAAATGAGCGAAGGTTGAATAAATACATTTATATATACATATATAAATTAATGGATACATCTGCATCAGTTTTTCATGATATTCATGATGAAAAAGAAAGACTGTTGTAATACAGACGGGACATTTGACTCACAGGTACATCCTGTTTGATGGGGATGTGGATGCTCTGTGGGTGGAGAATATGAACTCAGTGATGGATGACAACAAGATCCTCACCCTCGCCAATGGAGAACGAATCCGTTTACAGGGTCACTGCGCTCTGCTTTTTGAGGTTTGTCTTCAGCTCAGGTTTGCTGTCAGCAGAATATCTTTCCCTACATTTCCCTGCATATCAACTTTCAGAACATAAAATAATGAATTTTTGCCGTCACAGGTTGGTGATTTGCAGTATGCTTCACCTGCTACTGTTTCCCGCTGTGGGATGGTTTTCGTTGACCCAAAGAACCTGCGATATGCTCCATACTGGCAGAGATGGGTTACAAACAGAGTGGAGAAAGTATGGAACAATACTTACGATTTGTAATAGGGTTGCACAACATGGATTTGTTTTAGCCAATGCCAGTCATCAATAGTTACCTGCATCTCATGGCTGACAACCAAAAAGAAAAAGAATTTCCAGTTCAAAAAAAAGTTTATGACCTGTTGCTGAGGCACAACTGGAGCGTGAGGAGGTGTATATGCAAGATATGCAAGATTTAATATTCCATAGTGGTAATAAGATTCGTATTTAAAACTCGTAGAATTTATCCATCACCCTCAAAACCCTTACTGAACATGCATTCAATATTTCAATTGTGTTGTGCTCATGTGACGATATATTAACCTCTCTACACGACTACTGCCGTTTGTGACTATCAGCTGATCAGAAACCAGCTTTAAAGCTGCTCACCACCAGCTACTCAACTGAGTGACTAGATGATGCACATGTTGAATCAATTTATTTATCATTTATAATTTCATGGGCGATGGATAATCTAACCAATAATTTGTCCTTCTTATTTATGCATTTGATTTAACATCGTCTTTCTATTTTCCAGGAACAAGAAGTGCTCAACCAACTGTTTGAGAAATATGTGATCAGCTCTATTGAGATGATTGTGGAGGGTATTGTTGATGGCAAACAGGATCAGAAACTGAGGACTATTGTTCCACAAACAGACCTGAACATGGTAGGACAATTTCACCTCTGGAAGATGTGCTCCATTGAAAGGACTGCTGTACTGATGCATAGATGTGTGCACAGGTAACTCAGCTGTGTGTGACACTGGATGCGCTACTCGAGGCTGAGCTCAGCAGTGCGGAAGTACTGGAGTGTTATTTCCTGGAAGCTCTGTACTGCTCACTTGGAGCCACATTACTAGAAGAAGGCAGGATCAAGTTTGATGCGTTCATAAAAGGACTTTCTTGCTTAACCATGGTTCAAGATGAGAACACTCTGGCTGGACCTGGTCAGATACCAGGTAAAAATGGTATCAAGGTATCAATGGTACCAAGAATTATGCTGGAATTATATGGAATTACTTTGTGTAATCAGTCATTTTAGTTGCACTCTTCAGGCACTGTTTGATTGTGGATATCATTTAATATTCATTTAAATATAATTTTTATATACAGAATAACATCCAACTTTGCAAACAAAATGATTGACAGGATTTAGTTTGAATAAGTGAATATGATTAAAACAAAGCTAGTCAACTTTCAAACTATTTTGTTTTCCACATGAAAATTTGCATGTGACTTTCATTATGCCACTTTTCTATTTTATTATTGATGTGATGTTTTGAGCTGTTTGCATCCACACAGGTTACCTCCCGACTCTGTACGATTTCCATTTTGATGTAATACAGTTGAAGTGGGTTCCCTGGAGTTCTCTGGTGGTCAAATACGTTCACGACCCTGAAGGGAGGTTTACCGATATTCTAGGTAAAGATCTATTCTTTGAGCTGAGAGGCGAGGAGAAATTCCAGCATATATACATACACACACACACACCCAGTACTTTTTGAAAGCTTCTAGGTCCTCCCAAGCTCCTTCATCTTACATCTTCTCTTTAGTACCTACTATTGACACCACAAGAGCCAACTGGATCCTGGAACACATGGTGAAGGTAAACAGACCAGTGCTTCTGGTTGGAGAGTCTGGCACTTCCAAGACAGCCACCATTCATACGTTCCTGAAGAACCTCGATGTAGATACATGGGTGAGTTTTCAATCTGTGCATATTCACATTTGTTGAATATCCTGAGTTTTAAATTCTTCCATTCCTTTTCCAGATAACGCTGCTGATCAACTTCTCTTCAAGAACGACCTCAATGGACCTGCAGCGGAACCTGGAGGCCAACGTGGAGAAAAGGACGAAGGACATCTATGGACCTACTATGGGGAAGAGACTGCTGGTCTTTATGGACGACATGAATATGCCAAAGGTTCTTTCCACAAGCTTACACCCAAGTCTTTCACCTCATTTCCTGTGTTGAGTGACAGCACCCATGTGACTTATTCTATTGAATGCCAATCTAGGTGGACGATTACGGCACACAACAGCCAATTGCGCTTCTGAAGTTGTTACTTGACCGAGGAGGTATATATGACAGAGGAAAGGAGCTTAACTACAAAATCCTTAAAGACCTTAGCTTCATTGCTTCCATGGGAAAGGCAGGAGGTGGGAGGAATGAGGTGGATACCCGCTTTGTGTCGCTCTTCAGTGTCTTCAACATCCCCTTCCCTGCCGTTGAGTCTCTCCATCTCATCTATGCTACCATTCTCAAAGGCCACACCAAAGTGAGTATCTCCACATAAATCAATAGTCCACGATCTCATTCATCGATATTATTTAGATTTAACAACATGGATTTAATTTTTCAGCCGTTTGAGATAGCCATACACAAGGTTTGTGATAAAGTTACAGTTTGCACACTGGAACTGTACAACAATATCATCAAAGATATGCCACCAACTCCCTCCAAGTTTCACTACATCTTCAACCTGAGGGACCTGTCAAGAGTCTACAATGGATTGGTGCTCACAGAACCAAGCAGGTATGATCACTCTGCTAACAAACTCCCTTTAAAGCAAGAGGTCAATTTTTCAGTTTGACTCTTTATTCTCTCTACCTGATTTCTCTCAGATTTAAAACTGTGGGCAGCTTTGTGCGTGTCTGGAGAAATGAGTGTCTGAGGATCTTCCATGACAGACTTATTGATCAAACTGACAAAAACTTGGTAATCATTTTGAAACGACTGATAATTTAGTAGATCCATAAGTCCAATTGTCTCTCTAATTACAATAATAAACATGTGCTCAAATGTTCCCCAATGTGACTTTGCCATCAGGTCCAAGGCCACATAAAGAACCTAGTTGAGGAGCATTTCAGATCCGACTTGGAGGAAGTCATGAGGGACCCAATTATTTTCGGAGATTACAAGACCATCAGCAATGAGAATGAGCCAAGGGTCTACGATGACATTTACGACTATGATCTCTCAAAAGCTCTGTTTGTGGTATTGTTAAGCTATGTTGTTGTTGTTATAGGTGGCCTTAACCAAAGGTTGTCTTTTAGAATGTTATAGTACAATAATGTAGACGTAGTTTAAGAGTTTTGCTAGAATTATTCAATCTCACATACTGTAATTATACAGTAAGACCACTACATTTGCTGTGCAGGAAATCCTCACTGAATACAATGAGAACAGGTCGACGATGGAACTAGTGCTGTTCGATGATGCTCTGGAACATCTGACGCGGGTTCATCGTATCATCCGCATTGATCGTGGTCATGCGCTTCTTGTTGGTGTTGCGGGTTCTGGAAAGCAGTCTCTCACCAAGCTCGCGGCCTTCACTGCTGGCTGTGAGGTAGAAAAAAAACAAAAACATGGAAACGGCGGCAATATTGCTGTACTTACATCGCTATCGGCACAGCAATTTGATTTTTATATCCACATGTTCACCAGTGGACACCAAAAGTGTTGAGCTAAGACTTATTTCATGTGGCATCCTACATTTCCATATTATTAATGATTTCATTTGAATCTTAACAACTGTACAAACCGTCAGTGAAGCAATGCCACAGAAAGATTTGGAAAAGCAGCATCAAACCAAACCTTTATTTCAAACAGTTGTTAAAAGTGTTTTCATTTCTGATTGAAGTGTTTTTAAAAAATTACACGTTGAAAGATAGTTGCAATGAAGCGTTAAGCATTTATTAATGGAGCCTACTTTTCATAGGTGTTTGAGATAACGCTCAGCAGAGGATATAACGAGTCAAATCTTCGTGATGACCTGAAAGCACTGTACATGAAACTCGGCATTGAAAATAAGAAGACGGTGTTCCTCTTCACCGATGCCCATGTTGCTGAGGAAGGCTTTTTGGAACTCATTAACAACATGCTCACATCAGGTTGGAGATCGCTGTTAACTCCCAGATCACACAACATTTATCGGGTTTGAAAGCTGGAGCTGTAGTGCACTGATCACACTTTGTCCTTGTAGGCATTGTTCCAGCATTGTTTCCTGATGATGAGAGGGAGTCACTTATCAACCAGGTTCGGGACGAGGCTCTTAACAATGGATCGGGGCCCTCTAAAGAAAGTGTGTGGCAGTACTTTGTCAACAAGAGTGCCAACAATCTACACATAGTTTTAGGCATGTCTCCTGTGGGAGACACTCTAAGGACACGCTGCAGGAACTTTCCAGGTGAGATATAGAGTCAAACTACTAGACTCAAATATATCTGCTGATTCTACTTTACTAAATGTGCCCTTTCTTAGGACTGATGAACAACACTGTAATAGACTGGTTCCTGCCGTGGCCCCCACAGGCCTTACTAGCAGTGGCTCAATCTTGCCTCGGTCTGTAATTGCAAACATTTATACATCTTTGAATTCATGTATTAGAGTAATTTGTATTTAGCCTGCGATTTAAGCCTTTATCTTTCTTGATTTACCTGTCGTGAGTCCTAATGAACGTTGTCCCAAGAACTAGGAAAAGTTCACACTTTTGTTTTTATTTCAGGTGACAGTCCCATGATTCCTGAGATGCACTCTGAAGCTGTCATCGCTCATGCGTGCATGGTCCATAGCTCTGCGGGGGATTACAGCGCCCTGTTCCTGCAGAAACTCAGACGGTGTAACTATGTAACTCCAAAAAACTATTTGGATTTCATAAACACCTATTCCAACCTCTTGAATGAAAAGGATCAATCAATTCTGGGTGAGGAGATGAAACATTTCACACGTTATATTCATAAATGTGGTGCCTCTCTGGTAAGCGTTTAATATGTACCACATGGGTTTCCGTGAATATGTTTGTAATGTTTGATAGACTTTCTTTTGATAATGTTTTTCTTCTTGTTACAGCTCAGTGCAAGCATCTAGAGGGAGGTTTAGATAAACTGAAGGAGGCCAGTGAGCAGCTTGACGAGTTGAATGTCAAGCTAGCAGAGCAGAAGGTGGTCCTTGCTGAAAAGTCCACAGCCTGTGAGGCCCTGCTAGATGTGATCACCACTAATAAGGCTGTAGGTCAGTGAGTACATGAATCCTTCAAGTTAACAGTTAACATAGTTAACACACTTAATGATAAAAATGATTATGAAGTCACAAAATCAGCAGTCGCAAACCTCTTTTCGAAACAATTTCGATGTAGCTGAAGAGAAAAAGACTTTGGCAGAAGACAAAGCCGATGAGATTGCAGAACAGACAAAAGTCATTGCTGTTGAGAAGAAAGAAGCTGAAAGTTCGTTGGCCGAAGCTCTCCCACAATTGGAGGCCGCCCGTATTGCCTTGCAAGACCTTGAAAAATCTGATGTCACAGAGATCCGGTAAAGAATCATTTTATTCTGTTGATAAAAGCTTGCAAGTAAAGAAACAGGTGTAAGATTACAATGATTTTTTTGTATTTTTTTACATTGGAAACCAATCAAACATACAAAACCACTTGACACAGCTGAAAAAAAAATCTAAATTCTGCCCTTTGCTATGTGTCTTCCTATGTCTGCCTTTTCCTCGTACATCGTGCAGATCCTTTTTCAAGCCCCCCAAACAGGTGCAGGTGGTTTGTGAGTGCATCCTGGTGTTGCGGGGCCACAAGGAGGTCAGTTGGGCAGCTGCCAAGGGGATGATGTCAGAAACTAACTTCTTGCGATCCCTGATGGAGATGGACTGTGATCTTATAAGTAACAATCAGGTTAGGACGGTAAAAGGTCAGTTGGAATAATGGTCAATGGAGACCAACTATTAGAATTACAAATAGTATCAATGTGCAGTAAATGATAGTGTTATTTGTGTTTGCTACTGTCCATTTATCTGTGATTTCCCCTGGATAGGCTTCCTAAAGAACCTCAAGACAAGTTTAGAGGAGATGCAAGCCATCAGTAAGGCTGGCGCCGGAATGTTCAAGTTTGTCGAAGCTATCATGGGTTACTGTGAAGTCGCACGTGAGATAAAACCCAAGCGAGAGAAGGTAATGTATTGATTGTAAGAGATGTAACATCATTTATGTAAGAATAATCACTGATTAAACTGTTGTACTGTCTATATTCCTTAGGTGGCAGATCTGGAGAGGAACTTCTCACAGAGCCGGGAAGAGCTGAAACGCATTCAGAGCGAGCTTAGCAATATTGAGAAAGAGTTGCAGGCGCTTCGAGAGACATACCAATCTGCTATGGAGGAAAAACTGCAGCTCCAGGAGGAGGCTGAGGTCATGGAGAGAAGGTTGATTGCAGCTGACAAACTCATCTCTGGTCTGAGCTCTGAGAATGAACGGTGAGGCCGTTAGAATGCAGTACATGAACTACTGTGCTTTAGCAGGCCTGCAGAGATTTTCTAATTTGTAAGCTTTTTAATGTCCTTTTTCTGTGACTTCTGTGTCTACACATGATTCTCTGTTTTCCTCTGTTCTTTCCACTGTCTCAACTTAGGTGGACACAAGAGTTGGAGGAGTTGAAAGAGAGGCGCGTATTTCTCCTGGGAGACTGTCTGATCGCCGCGGCTTTCCTGAGCTATGACGGGGCCTTCAACTGGGAATTTAGGAATGAAATGGTACACGAAATTTGGGTTAAGGATGTACTGGAGAGAAACATCCCTTTGAGCCAGCCTTTCAAACTGGAAAGCCTTCTGACTGATGAGGTAGAAATCAGCAGGTGAGAAGTGACAACATAATGTGATATGAATTGTGTGCTGTGAGTGCAGGACATGCGCTTGTTGCAAGTATGTGGATTTGTCTTCTCTGACTTGGAAATTAACAATGTGACAAACTAAACCCGTGTGACAGATGGGGCTCAGAGGGTTTGCCTCCAGATGAGCTGTCAGTGCAGAATGGAATCCTCACCACCAGAGGAAGCCGATTTCCCTTGTGCATTGACCCTCAACAGCAAGCCCTCAACTGGGTCAAGAAAAAAGAAGAAAAGAATAATCTCAAGGTAAAAACAGTCACATGCTACAAGGAATTTGTTTATAATATGAGTCCTTGAATGGCAGCCTTAAATAGCTTCCCACTGCTGACAGACCCGAAATCAGCACTTTGGTAAGAATTACAGTGTTTAGACATTCACAGTGTGACCGTCCTTTTCCTCCTAAGGTGTCATCTTTCAATGATCCTGATTTCATGAGACAGCTGGAGATGGCCATAAAGTATGGCTTCCCATTCCTTTTCCAAGATGTGGATGAGTACATCGACCCTGTGATTGACAATGTTCTGGAGAAGAATATAAAAGGAGTAGAGGGTAGACAGGTCATCAGGCTGGGTGACAAGGAGGTCGATTATGATCCCAGCTTTAAACTGTACCTCAACACCAAACTGGCTAACCCCAAATATTCGCCAGCAGTGTTTGGTAAAGCCATGGTGATAAACTATACTGGTAAGGTCTTTGGCATGGTAACCATAGATTTTTATCTGTGACCTTTGAATAGCACTTGCTATATGTCAGTGTCTGTCTATTCACTGTACCCATGCCACTTGTAGTGACCCTTAAGGGTCTGGAGGACCAGCTGCTAAGTGTCATCATGGGTTTTGAGAAGAAAGAGCTGGAAGAGCAGCGTGAGGGTCTGATCCAAGAGACAAGCGACAATAAGAAGCTGCTGAAGAACCTTGGGGATTCCCTTCTGAAAGAATTGGCTACATTTACAGGCAACATGTTAGATAACACCGAGCTGGTTCACACATTGGAGGTGACAAAGACAAAAGCCTGTGAGGTAAGTGACTTTGACTACCGTAAACCCATGAAAGAAATGTAAATCTTGCTGTCATTGTCTTTGATCCTAAATTTTCCATCATTTGTTACTGTGATAATCAGGTATTCGAAAAACTGAAGTTATCTGAGAAGATGTCCACAGACATTGATAAACTGAGAAATGGCTACCGACCTGCTGCAAAGCGTGGTGCCATTCTGTTCTTCGTACTGACGGAAATGGCTCTAGTGAACAGCATGTACCAGTTCTCTCTAGCCACCTACCTGGAAGTGTTTGACTTTTCCCTGCGGAAGTCTAGGCCTGACTCTGTCCTGGCCCGAAGATTGAAGAACATCATGAATACGCTGACATACAATGTTTATAATTATGGCTGCACAGGTAGATTAAAATAAACCAAATAATAGAATGGATTAGCTAAGACAAGGCCCAACATTTTCTACATGACAAGATTTCATAACCAGAGACTGTCTATCCCTTAGGTCTGTTTGAGAGACACAAGCTGCTCTTTTCCTTCAACATGACCATTAAGATTGAGCAAGCAGAAGGAAGGTCACCTCAGGAAGAGTTAGAGTTCTTTATCAAGGGTAAGGTATCCAGAAATGTTCAATAAGTTTTAGGTTAGATTTGAGTGATCATAAGCACAAATAAAACATGTATACATACAATATCTAAATCTATTAATTTTTTCCATCCCATGTTACAAGGTAATCTATCCCTGGAAAAGAGCAAACGTAGAAAACCTTGTGACTGGCTTCCAGACCAGGGCTGGGAAGACATAATGAAATTGGCTGAGGCTTTTCCTGACAATTTTGACTCTCTGCCTGATGATGTAGAGAGAAATTCCACCGAGTGGAAGTCTGTAAGTGACCACAGCGTCAAGGGTCATCAAAGCCATTTTAAGGACTATAACTGGTTGAGTTTAACCCTCATTCCTTTTGCCTGAAGTGGTATGACTTAGATGCACCAGAGGAGGCGCCATTCCCAATGAAATACGAGGAGAGTCTATCGGCCTTTCAGAAACAGTTGCTGCTGCGCTGCTTCCGTATTGATCGAGTCTTCAGAGCTGTGACCGACTACATCACTGTCACCATGGGGGAGAAGTCAGCCTTTTCACATATATACATATACATTTTTGATGAAAAAGTAATTGTGTTAAAAGGCAAAAACCTAGCCTCGAATTTCACGGTATATTCTTGTCTTCCTGCTCAGATATGTTCAGCCCCCTGTGATCAACTTTGATTCAATTTATGAGCAGAGCACACCTGCCTCCCCTATTGTCTTCATTCTGAGCCCAGGATCTGATCCAGCCAGTGACCTCATGAAACTAGCAGAGAGGTCTGGCTTTGGAGGGAATAAATTCAAGTTCCTTGCTATGGGTCAAGGCCAAGAGAAGGTACTGAGGTTTTTCCATTGTCATGGGTCTTAGGCTTAGAATGTAGTTGCGTACAGGATCAATAAGTAGATACTAACAACAAGAACTTGAGGGAAGTTGTTTTCTGCACATACAATATAGGTGGCACTGCAGTTGCTGGATAGGGCAGCAACAGTTGGTCAATGGTTGATGCTACAGAATTGTCACCTACTGGTAAAGTGGCTGAAGGATCTGGAGAAGTCATTGGAGAACATCACAAAGCCCAACCCCAACTTCCGCCTGTGGATCACCACCAACCCCATTGAGGATTTCCCCATTGGGATACTGCAGAAGTCTCTCAAGGTAAAGTTGACTTCTTCATATAACTAGCCAAAGAGGTTTTGATCCATAGCCGTTGGCTGGTTGGATTTTCCACGGGATTTTTCTAAATCAATTTAATATATTTCCACAAAACATTATAAGAAAAAAAGAAGCTGTTCGGCGTGGGGAAACGTTGCGGGGTAGCCACGATTGGAGGGTTGTCGTTGTTATCTCATCACCCGTTAAGTAGCAAGACGGGCCCTTTATCATACAGCAGAACATATTAGAGGCAGTACTGGTTCACATTTATGCTTGTTAGGTAACCAACATCCAAGATGCACACCCTCTCTCTTACTCTCTGTCTTACCACACACACTCACACCCTTTCCACCATAACATCTTATACATGCATGTATTATGTTATTGATTTATGCAACTCTCCAACCTAGATGCATCGTGCAATCGTCCTCTTTATGTATTATAGGCTATGTACTGTATATTCTGTGTTCTTTCATTCATTCATAAACTCAACTAGGAAACTTTTTAAGATTTACATTCACAAAGTATCAGTAAGTGTCAGTAGGCTAAGTGTATCAAACACATGACTTAGAAACTCTGCTGTATATTTGCTTTAAAAATACCTTCTATACTTCTTTTTGGGTTCAAAGTAGACTAAATATTCAAGCAATGCTGATTTTCTATATGTAACTATCCATTTTGTTTATTTATGTGTATGGAAAACCATGTTATAACAAATAGGCTACTTAAATGCACCAACACATGCAGCTACACCTAGCAAAGCGCAAACTATCCTACTCGATACAAACTGCGCATATACAAGGAGTTCAGTCAGTCGAAAATCTACAGAGATACAAGAGTTGCTCATTACTCATTCTATATGAACCACTTTCTCCTGCCAATTTCAATGTTGAAGCAGACAGTAACCATGTCGACCAGCAAATTCTTCTGAAGTTTAGCGCTACCAACCAGCCACTCTATGCTCATATAGAAGAAATTTTCCTATTTAAAACTATTAAATCGAGTTTGTCTCTGCATTTTTGTAGTGAAGTTCAAATCTCCTCCATAACCTTATTTGGTAACATTTGTCCATAAAAAAAAGCGAACAAACAGGATGTACCGTTTGAATGCAGAGAATGAAATGGTCTTATAATATTTATATAACTTAAATATAAAATTCCTAATTATATTTTCATTAGTGTATGACCACCTGTAACCGAGAATTAACTTAAAGTGAAATTTTTTTGCCTACAGCGGTAGTGGGTCCTCTTCTAAAGACGACCATGTTTGTAGTTGGCAACATGAGGGAGGATAAGATTAACTGTATTCAGTTGGAGGCCTCTAAATCCTACACACAGGGCCTAAAACCATCAGTGTCTTTACATGTGCTTATTGTGTATAGATAGTGACGGAGCCTCCCTGCGGTCTGAAGCTGAACATGAGAGCCACGTACTCTAAAATTTCCCAAGAGACCTTGACTGCTTGCCCACACCCTGCCTTCCGCAGCCTGGTGTTTGTGCTGGCCTTCTTCCATGCTGTGGTGCAGGAGAGACGCAAGTACGGGAAGATTGGTTGGAATGTCAGCTATGACTTTAACGAGTCAGACTTTTTCGTAAGTGGCAGGGGAGTCTATTTCTCCATGCTGGAAATGTTTGATTTTATTTGAAAATATCAGTTATATTTACTTAAGTGGTCTGAAATATTTAACTGTGCTCCCCAGGTGTGTATGGAGATCCTTGACACCTACCTGACACGAGCTCACAACCAAGGAGACAGCGTTATTCCTTGGGAAAGTCTGAAATACCTTATTGGGGAGGTGAGGTGAAATTTCTTATGCTTGTTTCAACTCTATATTATCTTCCTACCTGCTGCTGTACTTTTTTTTTTCATTTGAATAATTGCCTGCAGGTGATGTATGGTGGGCGAGCCATAGATAGCTTTGACCGCAGGCTCCTGACTGTCTACATGGATGAGTTCCTTGGAGATTTCCTCTTCTACACCTTTCGGCAATTCCACTTCTTCATGAACAAAGATGTAGATTATAAGATCCCTTCATATGGGCCAAAGCAAGTCTATGCTGGTCAGTTGTTATTTTCATAACATTGCGTTTCATCACTTGAAAAAAAGGGGGAGTATTAATCCCCTTTTTTGTCACCATTAACAGTTTTTTGTCTGTTATCTGTTGCAGATGAGATAGAGAGTTTGCCACTGGCAAACACACCGGAGGTTATCGGTCTTCATACCAACGCAGAAATCGGATATTACACGCAGGCAGCAAAAGATATGTGGACTCACCTAATAGACCTACAGCCTCAAACAGGTGATTTGGCATCTTTCATCTCACTTGCTTCCTAATGTATTTCAAAAGAAGGCCCTTTTCAACTGCTGGTCAGTCTCGGCATTGAGTTCTGAGTTCCACTGACCATCCCTGAAAGTAATACCACCATGCCACCGTATGCTTCTTCACATTTTGCCTATACACACATTGTTACTCCTCAGATGAATCGGGTGGAGGCATCAGTAGGGATGAATACATCAGCCAGGTGGCTCAGGACATTCAGAACAAACTGCCTGTCTTATTTGACTTGGATGTGATCCGCAAGAACTTTGGCATGGAAATTTCCCCAACATCAGTGGTGCTGCTTCAAGAACTGGAGCGCTTCAACAAACTAATAGTCCGCATGAAGATTTCTCTGAATGAGCTCCAGAAGGTGAGAAGGAGGGGCAGAGGGCTAATTATAAACTACTGAAAAGGCCGACAGGTATTGCATTTGCTTTGAGCTTCAAACTGTGTCCTATTAGTTCTCTCTCTTTCTCTCTCTCCGCCCTAGGCTTTGGCGGGTGAGGTGGGTATGAGCAGTGATTTGGAAGAGGTCGCTTGGGCCCTCTTTAATGGCCACATCCCCTCAAGTTGGAAGAGGTTGGCACCTGACACTCTGAAGTCTCTCGGTAACTGGATGAGTCATTTCAAGAGGCGTTTTGAACAGTATGATCACTGGGTGAGGATGCACATGCACTATCACGGATGACTTCTAATAGGTGCCCTGCTGTACTGTTCTGGAATTGCGGAATAGTTGATGAGTTGGGAATATATTTTTGAGTAACATGTGTCCTCCAGGTGGATGAAGGTGAGCCAAAAGTTATGTGGCTATCCGGACTCCATATCCCAGAGTCCTACCTGACTGCTCTCATCCAAGCTGCTTGCAGGAAAAATGGTTGGCCTCTGGATCTTTCTACACTGTACACAGAGGTGACCCAATATCGTAGTGAGGATGAAATCAGTGACAGACCTTCACAGGGTAATGGTACTCACCATCGGCAGCATTATTCGAAATAAGATTTTAAGAACTGACAATATTTTTGCTGCAGGCTGCTTTGTGTCTGGCCTGTATCTGGAGGGCGCTGACTGGGACAGGGAGAAAGGCTGTCTTGTGAAGAGTCAACCAAAAGTTCTAGTTGTTGAACTTCCAATTCTCAAGGTCATCCCCATAGAGGCATGTCGTCTCAGGTTACAGGTGTGAACAAAAAGTCCTCAGATGCAATACTTTCAGCTCCCTGTCCCATGTTTATTTCCCAACTTTCATGTGTATTTTTGTGTGTCTTCTACTGCAGAATACGATGCGAACACCGGTGTACACGACATCCTTGCGGAGAAATGCAATGGGAGTGGGTTTGGTGTTTGAGGCGGACCTGTTCACCACCATGCATATCTCACTCTGGGTTCTACAGGGAGTCTGTTTATGTCTCAACCCGGAATAAGTACAAGCCTTAGCCTCACTCAGCTGGCCAACTTTCACAAAGTGTGTTCCAGCTTATGAATTAATGATGACAGATGTTTTATTTAGTCAGAATAAATATATGTTCGATACCTCAGACAGACCGGGAAACAAATAAGTAATTTTTTTTTTTAAGTTGACAACGAGTTTTGTGTTTCAAGTGGTTACAACTATGCTTCTTTTTTTTACTTTTAATTTTTGTACCTTCAATTGCTTTGTCACTAGATGGCAGCATTGAGCTCCTCACTGGGCAGTAGCTCCAAGGATCCCTTCCTATTTGTGTTGCAGAGTGACTCTGGGCCTCAGTGAGTCAAGATCTTTCAAGCCTAAAAGTCTATTACTTTATATTACTGAATAATGTAATCAGTTAAGTCATTATTCATTTTCCACTGTATTGAACTAAAAACATTGTGTAACATTTACATTCTTTAACAAGGGTATTACATGCAGAAGATTCCGGCTGATGTTATCGGGGGCGGTAATGAAAGAGAATGGGAACATATGATGGAAAGTGGATCACTGACCAAACACTTTGGAAATGTTCTTCGTATTAAAGTTTGCCTTTATTTGACAGTTGAGAAACAGTCGTGTGCAGCCGTCTGCAATAGAGACTGCTTTGGTCAGCAGGCTAGAGCAGGTGACGTCTTAAAACCTGACAAATCCAGAGTTTCCAGCAGGTGGTGCGGCGGTGAGATCATAGAAATACAGAAAGTCCAACTGCAACCGTTTGAGCCAGAGCTTTAGTGATGTGCCTCATGCAGCATGCGTTGTGACAATAAAAATGTAATCAAGAATGTGAGACTATACTGTGGGAAATAATCATCAGATAAAAAGCCTGAAATATGAAACATGTTTCCTTGAAGCCACAAATATCATCAGATAAACAGCCAGTAATATGAAACATGTTTCCTTGAAGCCACAAATAAGATCACTGTCCTGGTTCTCATTTCTGTATTGTGCAGTTTATAATTTGGAATGACAGAGGTTAAAAGTTATGGGTCCATTCTTAGTTTTATGGGTACTACAGTCGTTAAGAGTGCCGATCAACACATGTACACAAGCAGACGTAGAAGGGGAGAAAAGAGAAGGGACCAAATAGCTATAAAAGCATGTGGTTAAATGGGCCGGCCCTTCCAATGAATGAGGAGACAATAGGTAATGCAGCTCATTCTAACTGCACACTAGAGCAGAACAAAATCATGACGCAGGAGGATAACTGCTCAAGAGATAAGATAAGAAATATCCTCAATAGAACAGACCCTGTTTCCCTCCACAGAGGTCAATGTTATTTTCAGCTGCTTGTGACTGGAGGGATTTGCATTAATGCTAAACAGCTCCAGTTGCTGCTTGGCACCATTTCCTGTACTGAGCAACCTCATAAAATGCCAAGGCTGCCTCTGAAACAAAAAACTCTGACACATCACTTTCAAGACCTTTCCAAACCCCCAATCCCACAGTTTCTGATTGAGAGCAGGTGTGCATACTCAACCCCATTCATGTGCAGGCCCTGTTTGCAACTTTCTCCCTCTAGCATGGGGTTTTATTAGTACCAGTCCAAATTCCCTATTGTTTGTGTCAAAGTGTTAACGCCATTAGCTTAGGACGGGACCTGTGCTCCAATATACAAATTAGTACCACAAATGCTGTCCTCAACATTAGTGATACATGCAGTGTAACACACGGGGTCCTGAAAGGTGTAGTCACCGCCTGACCACAAATAAAAATCTTGGGACTTTGGTTGCAGGGCAATGTGTTTAGGTTGGAGCAGGACCATAGCCTGAAGTTTGCCACTTAATTGTACTGGAAACATACATGTCCCATAGGCATGAGTTAAGATAGGTTACAGTAACCTCAAGTATTCTGCCGCTGTCTGCCTGGGCACTGATGGCTTTGACAGAGGTTATAGACCCCAGCTATTAAAAGCAGCAGCATACTACAGTCAATTTTTGTACCTCTGGATTATTTATGCTGCTTTTATGTGCGACCTCCATCTCCTCATCTTCACCAACTACGTTATTTCATCAGCCCTACCGGTCTATCCACTGTGACCAATGGATTGCATATTGGATTTATCTTGCTGTTACTAAAAACAGTTACCCTTCCATCAGTATTTCAATGAAGAGTCTAAGCACTAAATACTGTCTCATTTTCCTGATTGAAATGTTTTACCTCTTTCTGTGGTGAATTCTCTCCAGGTGCTCAGTCCGAAAACATGCAATGCCGGTCAGTGGGTGACTCTAAATCGGTGCATCCACACGCCCTGAAGTATTATGGTGTACTACATGTGGCTACATGACATCTTTTTAATAGATCTTTTGAAAAATAAAAGTAATTCATAATACT
This sequence comes from Lophius americanus, assembly GCA_037951165.1. NCBI lineage: Eukaryota > Metazoa > Chordata > Actinopteri > Lophiiformes > Lophiidae > Lophius > Lophius americanus. The sequence goes on along the minus strand of JBBDHG010000024.1, from coordinate 1,343,618 downwards.
CACAGTAATTTGACTAAGATAAGTCAAATGAACAATTAAATGTAAGTCCAATAATGAACCAAATTTTTTGCCTCAAGTTTCCTACTTTAAAAAGCTCTGTTTTCCTGATAAAACAGCGCTGCCTCTTTCAAAGTTTTTTTTAAGACAAAAAATGTTTTCTCTTCATTCTCCACAGAGTATAATTAAATGATTCAAATGGGTACATTATAGATTAAAGTTTGAGAACCTCTGGTGTTGAGTGTTGAGTGTGCCCTATATCAGATAAACCAAAAAAAGTGAGTCTTTGGAGTATTTTCAACTGATAAATTACTTAATATACTTTGGTTAAATCAATATAATTTATTAGGGATGCTTCAAATAAGCTGTTTGGAATACTTCCAATTATATGTATTGGGGTTGGTCCAACTATTTTAGCAAATAAATATTACCTCACTAAATTGAGTTTGTCTGACCCAAATAATTTAATTTAACCCAATAGAAATAATTTCCATGATTAAATTAAATCAATAAAAAGAAAAACCGTTGAGAGAAAACTATATGTGAACAGTACCATAAATTGAAGTCTCCATACAGCTTCATCAAATACATCAAATAAATGAACTCGATTCTATCATTTCATGTATTGCGAAAGTTGAATTTTTGAATTGAACGTAAGTACGTCATGATGTAATCACGTTTATTTTATAAACTTGGGATTATTTAGTAAAAAAAAATACCTGTCACATTTAAGTAAATGTAAGGCTCAATTCCCCATGTCCTTGATTGTTGGATAGGCTAAATGAATTGATGAATTCTGTAAATGCAGAGACCATTGAATCAAACTGTGTCAGGGTTCAATCTTGGTTTTCTATTCCTTCATAATTTATTTGGAGCAGAAACTAGGTGCCCTGATGGGGGCTTCTTTGCCTGTGAAATTCTGGATCGGGGATGGTGGAGGATCCCAGCAGGCTGTGCTTTAGAAAGCTCAGAGGAGAGACTATAAAAGAGGTTTAATGCCCGCTCAATAAATGAGGAGGTCGGTGTGAGCGCAGACAGTCGGTGGCAGCAGAGCAGAAAGACGCTCGCACTTCAGTTGGTTCAGCTCTAAATGTCGGCTCTCTCTCACAGGTTCAACTAACGAGCGACCCGTGTCGCGGCTTTTTCTTTAGCCCACCTATGATTTTAAGACAAATGAACCAGTGTCAGCATTCTTTCTGCAGGCTCCGAGCGACCGCTTACAACTTTAGTGATTAGGATGCGCATCTCCTCCAGCAGTGCCGGTGCTGTCTGACGTTTGTCGCCCTCGAACCGGTCTGCTTTCTAGCCGGGACAACTTCCAACTTCACTGCACCTACTTTTCATGCCGCGGAAATGAGGTCGCGCCAACGGGAGAGAGTGTCCGTGCTTTGCAGAAGAAGTTTGCTGTGGACAGCGCTGATGCTCTGGCTCAGCACGTTTGTAGACGGGACCTGGAAGACGGGACTTTACAAAACCTATTCAGCCGGGACAGCAGCTTCTCACGGCTCAGTCTACCAGAAGAGGTGAGGAAAGCATCTCCTTAATGTTTTCACTAAAATCTTGTGCCTCGTTATACCTTCACCCATGGTGCAATAATAATGGCATCTGCAGTTTATTTTTGAACCTCCAGCCTGTGCATCTTCTACTCATTGTATTGTCTTCGCAGCTACTCCCATGTCCGTCCATCTAACAGGTCCTATTGTCTTCCTGACAGTTAGCTTCCTTTTTCCTGTGCTGGAAGCCCACATTGCTCTCTTGGCATGCCTAACCTCAATTTTGGCCTAGTTCATCCACCATCTCTCCTGTGCAGCCCCAGAGAGACCCTCCACTGAGGCGTGTTGGGTGCCCCTGTGTTCCTGCTGCAGGAAACATAAGAGCAGCGACATCTGCTCAGGCTCAGCTGTCAGGCACCAACTTCAGTCCTCAGACCTGATCCCATCCTGCTTCCATGTGGAGCCATTATAAAGAGTGAAAAAAGGTTGATGCTTTCAGAAAAGGTGACTGGATGGAAACGGAGATATGATGATGTCTGGGCTGTTGACCACACAGGCAAGATCGCTCACCGGCTCAGCTCCTAGACTGTTTCAATTCAGAAGTGAGCCAATGTTTAATGATGAGTTGATCTCCCCCATCTTGCAAATGTTTACACTTTCAGTTTGAGAGTGTGGTGGTGTGTGAGAGAGCTGAATGTGGCCGGAGGCTAGGACCTCTTATGTCTGATGAGGCTTTTGCTTCTAGGTATGTCCAGGTGGCTTCCAGAGCTCTTAGCCTCGCTCCAATGGCTCCCCTCTCCACTCAGCTCCCCTAAAACAGAGGTTTGAGGACATGTTTAGTAAACATACGCAGCTGTGACTGTGACTGAGTTTACAGTCGGAGAGCTGCTGTTTGTCGGTGACAGCAGAGGAATGCCGAGATGGACAGAGGAGGAAGGTGTTGTTGTGAGTCAGCTTTCAATGGAGAGGTCAGCGGGTTTGAGGTGACATGAGAGGAGCTGAAAGTCTCAATCCACCTACTGTCTTTCCTAATCTGTGAAAGGAGCAGTTTATGGTGTTTATACACAACCAAGCGGTGGTCGTTAGATTTCAGACAGCAGGAGGCTCTTTCTCTCAAGGACATTAATGACAGGAGAAGCTGTCATTGGAATTCAGGAAGTAAACATTCATTTTGGGCTGGGTAAGGTTTCTATCGCAGGAAAAGCTCCATAAAGAGTGTCTCTCCATTCCAGCCATGTCTTCTCACAGTGATTACCCAAATCAAAGGGGATTTTAAACTCCTGAGTAAATTCCTGACTGCTGCGGCTGGTGTGTGGAGGAGCTGATAAAGAGTTTGCTCACCCTTGTCGATCTTAACGACTATATGAGCGCCGGACTCTGAGAGGTTACTGCTTCTCTATTTCCCGTATTGACTACTTCTTTATCCTCCCTCAGAGGAATTGTCATGGTCTGACAGGCAGTCTAGACCCTATGACCACTTTCCTTCACCCATCTTAACCATATCCGCATTTTCTTTAAGCATGATAATGAAGTTGACAGGAAACCCACACAGGATGATGAGCCCTGTGGCCTCGAGCAGAATGGCTTTATACCAACAATCAAAGAACTTTGAATAAGGTTTGTGCTCACAGGAAGAGTTCTACGGGTATCAGGAGGCAGTCACCATTAATAATCGTGGTTGGCTGATATATACACAAGATCGATAGCATTTTAAGTCATTTTTAAAGCAAATATGTCAAAGTTTTAGGGTTCCCAGCATCTTAAAACTAAATATTAGCAGCAAATCATTTTCTTCTTTTTTTTTACGAGAAAATTAAATGGAAATTTGACTAAATGAAATTTGAAGATTTCACTTTGGGTTCAATGACGTTATGTTGATGATGCGCCACATTGTCTTTAAACACTATCATCAAACTATACAATTAATCAATTCATTGTATAATCAAAGGGCGGATTCTTCGATAAAGAAAATAATGATAAAGGGCAGCCCGGCTCCAATTGTGACAAAGTTCCTCTTCACTGCTAGATTCTCATTTATTTAGGTATTTATTGCTTTGATGTAGGGGTTCTGTTCAGTTTGTGGAGAGCTCAGGAACTTCTCATACATAATGACAGCAGCGAACCGTCTGATCAGAATTCATGTAGCATTTCTCCCTCTGACCACATTCACCTCAAACTTTGTCAGCAGTAGTGGGCAAAGACAAGTATGGGGATCACAGCAAATGCAACTGGACAAATTTAATAAATACATGATAAATTGCTTCCATCAAATTATGTCTTTGCTCTATTGCCCCCAGCCTATAAAGATGGCAGACTGGCACATCACTATTGTCACTATAGCACATCAATGTAAGAAATTAATGCCGGCGTCTCCATTTTTTTGTAATAAACTGGCAAAACAATGATATTTTCTGCTGTTTTTTTATCCGCCTTGTTGTAATGATTTGTGGTCACAGTACAAATCTGATCACGCTGGGGTGGCTGTGATTGGGAGGTAAAGCGAACGTTCACTCACAGCGTTCTCCAGTATTACTTGCACCGTTTTGCACCGAACAAAATGAGATGCAAAAAATGTCTTTACTGTCTATACCCATTACCTTTAATTAAAATTATTCACCAAAATCTAACTGTTAACCCAAGTAACATAATTAAAAAGACATTATATTCTAAATATACAACAACAAAAAAATTTTTGTATTTGAGGTTGTTGGCATCCGTACATTAAGGATGTGTTTAAATCTCAATAACGGCCCTGAATGTCTTCTGTGATGTTGTGATGAAGATTCAGAACACATGGAGAAGATCTGAGACCATTCCTCCATACAGAAACTCTCCAACTCCTTCATGTTCTGAAGTGAAAGCTTGTGGACTATCCTCTGCAGTACAACCCACAGATGTTCTGTGAGATGCACAGCATCAGAGATCCCCCACCAGACATCACACTGTGTATGAGGTGCTTTGCTATATGGCTTTCTGTCTTGCTGGGCCACACTTGTCTTTGATGTTTGTTGCCAAAATGTCTACTTTGCTCTCATCTGACCTATTATTGTGTTCCATTGAAAGTCCAAGTGGTGGTTGGCAAACTGTAGGTGCTTTACTTTATATGTTGACAGGAGAAGAGGCTTTTTTCTTGCTACTAAAACACGTCCTCTTTCAGGCTGTTTTTTTACAGCCCCAACCCCATTAAAGTTCTAACTATTCATCTAACGGTTGAAATTGACATTTTTCCATGTTGATAGATTTTCTTGTATCCATTGCCATATTTGTGCAGCTCTACAACTTTTCTTTGCACATCATTGCTGTGTTCTCTGGTCTTTCCTATTGTTAAGAACTCAAAAGTAATTAGGATTGTGTCAACTCATATTTATACCTCAGTAAAACAGGAAGTCATTGTTCACCACTTCAGAGTTTAGATTTTTGTGAATAATTAGAAATTAAAAACATGGCTATAGACAGTTAAGACATTGTTTTGAATCACATTTTACCCATTATTTTATAGGGTGCCAATAATTCTGTATTTGGGGGTCGCTGGTTCGATTCCTGGCTCCTGCAGTTAACATGTTGAAATGTGCTTGAGCAACATACTCGACCCCTAAGATGCTCCTGATGGCTATTCTATCGGCGCATGAATGATGGAATGAGTGGTTATCGCTCCTGATGAGCAGGTGACACCTTACATGGCAGCCTCCGCCACCTCTGTATGAATGGGTGAATGCTGGTTCATTCCTTAAAGCGCTTGGAATGGTCAAGTAGACGAGTAAGGCCCCATATAATTACAGTTACAATTTTACCATATACTTTACGGGTCTCGTACAAAGATGAATTGAACAGTCAAAACAAAAGGTCAGATGTGATTTGAGATAAGTCAGAATTGTGTCACTTTCTACTGCATTGGGAAAATAACCAAAGACAGCTTCAGCTTTATATGATGAATCATTCTTATCGTACAATCAGGCTGCACTTTAAGAGAATTATTCAATTAAGTGCGACCTTCAATATCTTAAAGATGCACTCATCTACACACACATGGAACCGCAAAGCTTCAGACCTGAAAGCTAGAAAACAGACAAAGACAAAGACAAATGAGTTGCCTTGCTCCTCTGAGACTGCTGCGAGGAGTCTCTCAACTCTAACCTTTGAGTCCTCCCTGTGGTGCTCTGGTGACCTTCACTGTCCTCTTCACATGGAAAACACAACGCAGCTTTGAACCTGCTCATATCCTTTACTTTATAAATTAATGATTCGTAAAATGGAGCCTGAGCATAAATCATTTTATTTTCAATTTTCTAATAGATTTTACACATATGACGCCAGGAATGTCACATAACCCTCTCTACATTCATTTTACTGTGCTCTTTTATATCTTCGACATGTGATATTGCACCACATTTATCTTATTCCCTTTTTTGCCCCGTGGGACAAGTTCTGCTCCATAATTGACTTTCTTTCATCCCATTTATTCCCATCGGAAGCTCCCTTGTGTGACCCTTACCATAAAACCTCCTCTCCTTTCCTCCTCCATGTATTTTCCTCACAGACAGATATATAGAGACATCGCTTCAGATGTGTGTCCACACTTTGTCTCCGACATGTCATTGAGTGTTTGGCCTTTATCCTCTCTCTGAACATGAATGAATGAGTGAGTAGACAGGGAGTGACAAAGTCCTTGGTCACCAGAGTCTCCATGGCATTTTGCCAGCCCCTTCCTCCACACACACTCTTTTGCTGAAATTTCACAAACTCAGTGGCGTGATCCTGAAATATGGGTGAAATGAGGGCACACAAAGCAACTAGAAAATAGTGTAGGAGAAGTTCATGACCTCCCTGTCAGCATTTGCATACATTTTTCAGCACTTTTTCCTTTCACTTGGATGTTTTCATGTCTTGGCATCGTGAACATTGAAGAAATGGGCCAAAAATGTGATTCCATTGTCATTTGAAAATCATGGATTTCCTTTTTTCCACCTATTGACTGTGTTTGACTGAGAGGTGGTTGATGATTTATTTTGCTTGGGCCCAACATTCAGAGTGTGCCATGTGTGCATAGAGACCTGATACTCGCTGAGGGCCCTCTTGGTCCTTTGGCCAGTGAAACATCATGGAGCTGGTTGGTTTCACACTTCATAACACCGGTGCACCCCCAGTAAGAGCATAGGGTTGACTACAGCGGGATTTACATGGACACTTTTCTTTCCACTTGAAATCATTTCGAAAGAATATTTCTGGTTAACTGTTTACATGAGCAGTGATCTATTCGGAAATGTTATTTACATTTGCTGACAAATAAATCGGATGAGCTGTGAACAGTGGTGTAATGGGCGCAAATAGTTGAGGAGTTTTATCAGAAGGTGGCCATCTATCGTGATCAGGGAAGTTTTCCTTCCGTTACTGTGATGCTTTTAACGAAGAAACGGCTTGATAATAACTCATCTTCACTCCTGAAGCCTACTAGAGACACGATGAAAAGAGTGACAGAGGGAAAAAGGCGTTTACAATAAAGTCTTGTCGGTACCTCAGAGTGGTTTTACTCGGACTATCGTCACATCATTACGATGTTAGCTAACATACATTCCGTAAAGACTAATATTTCCCCTCTGCAACGGAATGAAATCTCATTTTCTCGGAATGAAGAGCATTTTCTTTATTAGGCTTATTTTCCATTTTCATATGGTATAAACAGGCCCATGTAAACCAACCTTACGAAACATTTCAGAATGAAACACAAGTTGCACTACCTGTTTTGCCTATGAATAAATCCAGACAAATTTTGATGAAACAGAGTAAAGAACTGTTATAGGTCTGTTTGTCATCAGCAGTTATTTAAAAAAAAACCCACAATACTTGTGATAAATATTTATGATCTCAATGTCTTGGCTAAAATTATGCGGCCCTAAGTACATCCTTATATTTTCAAGTTATGTACCCAAGGTAATACAGGTTTTGGCTTCCAGACATTTGGGTGATTGTAAAATTTTTTGAAACTGGTTTTATAATTCAATTTTCATTTCCTCTTTGGTAATTGCCTTTTTGCAATACAACAAGACTAAGGTAGTCCATCAAACCCCCACCTCTCTTCTTATACCCCCTGGTGACAATCAAAGCTGTTCCCAGTTGAAACACCCTCTCAGCCTGGGGAAATTTAGATCTTTATCTGCTGGGTCTGGGGGGATAAATGGTGGGGAGGATTTAGGATCCGTACCTCCACTAGCCAGCCCCCACTCCAAACCTCACCTAACCACAGCTCCTTCAGTGTCTGAAATTTTCCAACTATGATAAGAGCATTTTTTTCTGGACAAAGAAAAGCAATCATGGGGTGATCATATGGACCTGTGTTCATTTTTGTAGCTTGATGGATGATGGATAGACTAAGGGACATGTAGGGTGAGACTCTATTTGAATAACATATGTGAGTGACATATCCCTGCTCACTTTATTTTAGGTGTTTAGGATAAGTTCAATGTCTCACTTTTGCACAGTCCCTAGAATATGTTGTACCAGACTGAAAAAATTTTACATCTTTGATTGATGTATTTTCCAGAAAAGATTTTTAAAAATGCCATTATTCTGTTGGCTTCTATCAGTAGGATTCATATGAAAAGGAACTAGATCTAAGAGCTGCAGAAGTGTACAGGCATTCTGCTGAGTTGCCCCTCCTGACTGGCTCAGGTCTGCCTGTGCAGCCACCACAACATGTGGATATTGTTAATAGGCGCTGGTTCAGGGCTGCTTTGCATCCTTCGCCTTTGGCAGTTTCCTCTAGTATAAACTGTGTCTCACACAAACAAACATATATTTTCACATATTGACAAACAGACTTTGGTGGGAACAGCCTCAGTCCTCCTTCCCTACCCTCTTGCAAACACATTGGCAGCAGAACATGCAAAGTCTTGTCTATGCTACGAGCTAATCCGACTCCTTTGTGGTTTCCACATAGAACTCCCTTCATGAGTAACCACTGAATGTCCTAACACAGGATATAGTAATAAATGTCCTTGTTTCTCCTATAACTGAAGCTATGGGAAGGTGATCCATTGTTAATAAAATAATATTAACATATGGTCGCTCAACAGCCTAGTATTGAGTATTTCTCTACACATCAAAGCTGAGGAACCACCCATCAATGTTTTGCTGATTTTCTTTGTAGGGGTACAAGATGAAGGCTCCAAACTAACTTTCTCTGATCCCGGCGGATTCACTGACCAGCCATAACATTATAATCACTGACAGGTGAAGTTGGAATAACAGGGATGATTCCATGACAACGACATCTGTCAGTGGGTGGGATATGTGTGAGGGTAAACATTTCGTGCTTGAAGTTGATATGCTGGGACCAGAGCTGCTGTAGCACATATTGCTGTTTTTGACAGTTAATCCTTGTTATAGAAATAGAAAGGTATCAGAACATATCGTTCATCATCATTTTAATGTTATGTCAGATGGGTGTATTTATATCTGTTAGACTGGTGACTCCTGATGAAGATTGCACTAGACCAAATGGCTCTCTGTTCAATCATCCTTTGATTTGGTTTGTTCTTCTGGTCTGATGGTGGCATTTAAAGCTCAAAGCAGATCCTCTTATGGAAAAAATGGAATATTGCTCCGGGGACTTATAAAAAATGACTTGGAGGAGAATGTAAGCTGGTGATTTTATCTTTGTTACCAGATCTTTACCTTTGACGTTTTACAAATTGTTTTCCCCCAATCAGGTTGGTTTCTTAACAGGCTCTGTGAATCCAGACTGTGTCTTATGAAGTCTCTTTGGAAAGGGAATGTACCTGTACTTATAGGACATCATCTTCCTAATTATTCCCTCCTAAGGGACTTGATCTCCTCTGAGAGTTGAATGCAGATGTATGTGTACGGATAGAGGAGACGACAGTGTAAATACAACCCACAGTGAACTCCTGTGAATCCTGTGGTTGATTAAAACCCTGTAAACACCCTAAGGGAATTTAAAAACAAAAGCCTTGGGGAAGGGAGGGAAAATTTTAAAACCTTCAGGAAGACCACCACACATCAAATCTGACTTAATGACTAATTTTCCTTTGGGAACATGCCAAAGTATTAATACCCTTGTTTGAAGGTGTTTTCCAAATATGCTTTGCTCAGCCTTTAATTATCTACCTTGAAAATGTCATTATCTTCTCTTCCTGACTCTGACTTGCTCTCTTACTTCCTTTAGGAACTGGTGTCCTCATACGGTCACTAAAACAGTGACATGCCAGGTGCAGAATGGGACAGTCCTCCAGCGGGTCTACCAGACATGTCGGTGGCCACAGGGATGTACAGGAGGCAGGTGAGGAGACAAATTAACCTTTCACTACTGCTTAGGAGTGAACCTTTAAAAGAGTCTCAGCTTAAAATATTAAAGAGAAATGTGGAATTACCTTTTGGCATTCTGTACTATTATTTGTAGACCATGACTATAGTGAATTTTAATGGTAGAAAACAGTTAGGGTTCTCAAATCTTATTTTATTCTTGTTATTTGATTTTAGCTTGGTCATCTGTCAACGCTGGTTATGTTTAAATCATATTATTTAAGACCAGAGGTTCTCAAACTTTTCATGACAGAATGAGCATTTGATATGGAACAAGCATTTGATTGAAGGCCCAGAATGATTGTAAAATTGATGATGTTGTTTTATCTTAAACTTGCACAGAAAGAGCCTGTTTGCAGACCAGGCAGAACACTTTACATGTCCCCTAAATTTCAATGAATTAAGAGTTGATCTTAACGTTTCTTCAAACCTATTTTGTCCTCAACCATTTGGTGATTTATTCCATGATGGCCTTTCCACTGAAATTGCTCACCTTAGCAAACAGCATCAGCATTGATAACGGCTTCAGGTCATATCTCTCATCCCTCTAGTTGGCATGTAAACAGTACTGCTCTACAGGCTGTTATTCCAGACCTTACAGAAGCCTGTTTAGTTGGCCACAATTTGATGTAGTAGCCGAGCAGTATATTAGACCTGGTCTATTGAGAGAGAAAGTATTGAGATTGGCCAGAGATTAATAAAATATAGTGCATGCATTTCATGTGACTTTAAGGGGGTGCACAAAAGTCTTCTGGGTGCTGCCGTTTGCATGTGGGGCTCTAAATCAGTGATAAATTCAGATCAATGAAAGAGAGCAAAACTGTTTTGTTTGGCCTTTCCCATAAAACTTTTAATGAATGGCTGTAAGGATTTTGAAATGCAGAAAACGTGTAAAATTTATGAAGTTGATATATGCCATCTTTAAGCAAGGTGAAATGTGAGCATCACGCCAGTGTGGGGCAACCACGCTTGAAAACATTTTAACTTCCCATTCTGCCTCCAGGGAGGAAATGCAGTTTAGGACAGAGGAGAGGTCTTCTGGAAAGCAAAGAAAATAAAAAGTGAAAAGAGGAGGGCTCAGCAGATGTAAATGTTTGTGTGTCTCTCAGCTACAGGACTGTGGTCAGACCTTCCTATAAACTGGTGTACCGGACTGTCACCTCTCTGGAGTGGAAGTGCTGTCCAGGGTTTAGCGGTGCTACCTGTGAAGAAGGTGAGTCAACACAGAAAGCTAAACCCACGACCAAACTAAGCAGCAGCTTAGAACCCTGGTGGCCATCATAGGATCCCTGGGGATATTTTTACTGATATATGTAATTATTTGTATATATATATATATATATATATATATATATATATATATATATATATATATAACGACAGACTGACGTTGGTTTGATATAAGCGACACAGATACTACTAATATTATGGTTAATGGTTGTGTTTACAGTATCAAGCATTGACAATTGGGAATAGTATAATTGGTGAGGGGTCTCCAAATGAAATTCTCCTTTATGTTTTTTTGAATGCTTGGGCCAGTCACTTTTCTTTATCTTTGCCTCTTGCCTTTCTTTTCAGCATTTTTTTTCTTGTTTGGTAGCCTTTGATTTCACATGTATGAGCGTAAACAGGGCTAATTTCCATTAGGCTACTTCTGTCCTCTAAATGAGGCTCAGAAATCATATCCCTAGTAAAGATACCACCATTATTGATCAGTTGAATATGATCACTCTAAGAGTCGTTACCTTACGTCAGCGTTATTTATTTTTGGGTCATTTTTAGTTTTTTGGTCCAGCCGGAACTAAGTCTTCATCCTTTAAAATTGCCATGCTAGCGATGCTGTTTTCATTTTTCAACTGCAGTAGTCGACCACCACACACACACACACACACACACACACACACACACACACACACACACACACACACACACACACACACACACACACACGCAGTATCTTGCTCCCTCTCTCTCTCACTGAGTGTATAATTACTTCCCTTGGCTCTGGCCCCCAATGTGTTTCTGCGGTCTGGCACAAAGGGGTAAAGGGTGGAGCGCTGTTTATGCCGGGTCCCAGGATTTGACTGGGTGTAACATAAATTGTCAGGCAGTGTGGCACCGGACATAATAAATATTTACCGTGGTTATAGTGGTGACTTTTTTGTTGGGCTAAAACACAAGATGTTGGTGAACTCCAACCGTGGCAGTGGCCTGTAGTCCGCTGCAGGGACACGCCAACAACACTCTCAAAGTCAAAAACCACACTCATATTGAAACAACCTAGACTTTACTTCTTAAGAGCAGAGTACCACTCAAAACAGGGGGGAAATTATCCAATTCTGTTGTTGCTGGAGGAGACTCTCCTCCAGCCGTCGTAGCGGCAGGGGGCTGTTGAGCCAACGGGGATGTTGGGATTATGCCACTTATCCGAGCGTTGTTTTCTGGTGGCTCAGATCACAGGCGGCGTTGAGTTGAAGTGACAGGTCCCATTCACAGGGCCTTTACTCTCCAGCACCATGGATGCTATCCAGGGCCACCAGCACTTTGTTCTGCTACTGCCACGTGAGCCGAACCTCTTGCCAGTGCAGAACCTGATACCCTGCTGCTGTCTGCCCCATTCAACGCTTTAAGGAGAAATAAAAGCTTGCCTAATGGGCAGAGCCTGAGGCCCAATTGTGTTTAAATCTGTTGCCATAGTGCTGCAAACTGAAAGTTAAAGCTGAGCTTATAATTCTGAGGGTACAAGTTTCAAATCCAGACTCTTAATACCTGTGTGCAGCTCCACCTGCAAATCTCCACAAATGTATTCTTGGATTTCCAGATGATTCTGAGTACTTTGACCTTGATTTAAGTTTAAGTAAACAAAGAGCTTCCTTTAAATAAAAGGAAAACAACTATCAACTACAGGATGAAACAACTATCATCCTCCTGCACTGAAAGTACAAACATAAAATATTGATTTAGTCCCATAATGCCATCAACAGAAAACACTTTAGGCCTCTCTCAAATATACCTTTGCTGCAGTCAACTCTTTTCCTCTGCTGGTCTGCTCTTCATAGACAGTGGAAATTGTGTATGAGCCACTCATTAACTACCCTGCTTTTAACTCCGCTGTGCTTTCACCAGGCTACCCAAAAAACCCTCGCCACATCTGAAACCCAATGCAGGTCTGCATTACTGCAGATCTCAAAAATGCCCATTCCAGCAGGACTTTAGGGCTACAGCTGCCTTAAAGTTCAGGAGAAGAGAGGATGTACGTAAACGGCTGAGAGCACAGCCCATGATGTTATTATATTTCAAATGGAGATGGGATGGTTGCTTTCTTTTCGTTCGCACCTCTGTGTCAACATAAGCGGAGTTCACGTCCCTGCTGCCACCTAGTCATTCAGAGGCCTTTGAGCATATCACATTTACACTGAAGGCTCCTAAAGCAGAATATCCTGGCACAATCACATCCAGGCTGATCAACAAACTTACTCCATCAGCGTTTAGGCAGAGTGAGATAACACCGCATCAGACAGACACCTTTCTCATTTACCATTATTTTTTATTTCTTTACCCCAGCCTCAGGACTTGGCTGGAATTCCAGGACTGGGGTGTAATTACTGGGTCCTAATTGTTTTCTATGAGGTTTGGGAGATATTGACTTACTTCTTGACTCGGAACACAATGCTCTTTATCTCTGATTGAGCCTCAGAAAAAAAAAGTAAGTATTTGCAGATGGGGGTACTTTCATAGCCTGCCAGAAACAGGGATTTAATGTATGCATGGTTGGCTTTGGCATTCCATGTAACTAAATGCTTGTTTTCAGACATCCCAATATGCTACATTCGATGCGATATAAAAACACATCTCTTGGATTATCGAATATAACCTATCAACGCTACATTAACAAAGCAAGACTACCTCATACTGTTTGCATCAATGTCAAAAAAAATATTACACCAGTTAAGGATTTTTGAAAATTATGAAGTTATAGAAAGATGGTGAATTTTGTTGTTTTTCACATCATTTTTTTACTGAACCTCAAAAGTAGAGTAAAGACGAGACTATTAGACAGCAGTCGGCATCTTTGTCCTAATTTAATATATAAAGGAAAGCACTATAAAGCAATATGGCTGCAGCTTATCATAGGGCGGGGGGGCTGCCATGCAGTAAAACATATGGGGAACTAGATTTGAATTAGCATGGCTGTCAAAGCTGTGCCATGGGGCCTCCATCATACCATACTTTGCAGCCAAGTAGAGGCTTTGGTTTGATTCGCAATTACGGTGAACCTGGAAGGCAGAGGCGCGCTGTCTGTAATAAGCCCCAGAAATGTAATCTGTGTTTTCACAGCTCAGCATGGCTTATCACAGTCCTCCACACTAAACCCCGCGCTTTAAGATCAGACGGCTGCAGCTTGCTTTATAAGCAAAGAAACAGTGGGAGTGCATGAACGCCGCTTTATGTGTCCGTCTGACAGCCGGAGTAAATGTGTGGGTGAGAGAATGAGATGTCGAGGATTTGTACAGTGAGGGATGCAGCTGTTCAGCATGATTAGCTTCTTCAATGGCAGCGGGCTTTATGAGCTATGAGTGGGGCGACCCCAGCCCGAAGTCAGAGGAGAGCGAGCTGAACAAGAGCAGAGGACCTCCACTCACACTCCTTTATCAATGTCTGACAAAACATTAATTTGCCTTTTCATTCAGACCTCCTTTTTCTATCAATCACATTTCTCAAGTCCTCTATGTTGCATGAGCTGGTTTTCAATACATATTCTTGCGTTCTCCGTTCACTGACAAAAGACCATGACAGAAAAAAATTGGATATCCGATCAATTACCCCCATCCTGAGCATTTATATAAAGAAATCTGCAAAGACAAAAAAAAAATCACAGATGTACAGGGAGGCAGGCTGCAACGTTTGTGCACAGCAGATCATATTCATTGATCCCAAACATTGGGGGAATGTTGTGGTCCAGCCTGGACATTGACAAGCGTATGCTCGGTGTGTTTAGAGAAGAAGAAATCCTTTATTGATCAAAAACAGTCATACACGGTACGACATAGTGAAATTATTTCTCCGATTTGATCCATCCCTGGGGGGGGGAATTAATTTTTTGGATTGGAAATGACTCTTCTGCTTACTGATTTATTACTTCTTCTGTTTTCGAAAACAGTTTTTCCTGCAGTCGGAAAGAAATGAAGTTTGCCGAGTCGGCAGTGCAGTAAAAAACAAATAGGGATGAAAATAGACACGCGCTGTAGCAGCTGGACTATGTTTCTGTCCCCCATCAAGCAGAGCCATGTCCTTGTCTCACTAAGTTTAAATGGACTGGTGTCTGTGTTGCCCACACAGACAGGCTTGAAAGATCTGCCAATCAGCAGCTGAGAAAAGTTATACTTTATTGCCCACAATAAAATATCATGTACGGAGATAAAGAAAAGTAATACTTGAAAACTCTTTTGCCTTAATTCCTATTCCCTCGAGAAAGCGAGAGCGCGGCCTCCTTTCTTTCCTCACTGATCCACTCATCGCTGGGTGTCATTAAAGCTACGCTAACCCTCTCTGCTCTTTGCCCTTCAGCATATCGTTGTCTGTCAACTGTTGACTGTGTCTGAGAAGGTAATGAAGAATATTTGCCATTTTGACGTCAGCACTCAGACAATGGCGGCATTGATGGAGCTCGGTGTTCTGTTGGTTCCATACAGCTGTGATGAGTTCAGTGGACCGTGCTGCTGCTTACAGCCTGCTTTGGAAGGCTTGTAATGCCTTCCATGAGCCTGGGCTTATTGTAAATCACCATCTCGAGCCTAATTTGTCAGCATTCTTATGAAGGGGACATATAGGGTTTCCCCTGTCCATTCATACAGTCATACATAACAAGGTACGGGCTATCCGCATCTCTGCAGAAATCACTGGACAGAATTACGTTTTTCCAAATGCTTTGGAGGAGCCATATAGTTGTGCATGTCATTATTTGTTTCTTGAATTTGCTTTTTTCAAGCAGCTTTAGGCTTTTCTGAACATTCGTGATACGTTTGTAATTTTTTTATTTAGCCTCAGAAAACTTCAGCTATAGATTTCCAAAAGTATGAACCTATTGATTATTATCTTGATATATAGTTGAATTGTCATAACCAATCATAACACTGAGATAAATTTGCAGAGGACAATTGGTTATAGAAAATGGATGGATAGAATGGATGGATGGATAATAGCTCCATTTATATAGCTCTTTTAAAACCCTTGGTTGTTGATACACTCAAAACCCAAACATATTCAGGAAATCACGGCATAATATTGTAGCAAATCTTCATGGTTGAGAAGCAAATCAATTTTCGGTCTCACATCTACCCCACCCTGTATTATATCCAGACATCACAATCATGACAATACAACAGTTGCTTTTAGATGAGATGCCGCTCTCTGACGCAGCATCAGTCTGTGTCGTTCCTACACGCCCAGTAGTCCTGTTATACATGATGCTCATTTGCCACTGTTATTAGGAGTTCATAAACATATACAATGCCACATAAGAGTTCTGGCTCACTCGGTGGGACTCCATGACCCTTTAAACCTCCTTCACTCCTATTTTTACCAAGCCACAAATAGGGCCACCATGTTACAGAGATAGTGTGCTATCTGGTGACATCATTTATTGCTTCTTGTATCACAGACCTCCCAAACACATCCCCAACCACCAGCTTCAGTTTCAGTGTACCAGCCACTAAACCGTCGCTCTTAGATGAACGTAGAGAATTTAAGAGTCACTGACCCTGTCTGACTCCTGAACTCTGTTTTGAGCTGGTCTTTGCATATATTTCTTTTTGCTCATATTGTTTGTCCAGTGCTCAGCACAATGAGGAAAGTGCTGCTGATGGTTGTGATTAGTTCTGGACTGAAGATGAGAGTGGAGAGGAGTTTTGGATAAACGCCATCAGCAGTTTTGCCTAATTGGAGACATTCCTGGTTGGCTTTAAGAGCTCAAACATGACAGAGGAGCTAGGTATCCCCTCCAGGACCCAATCGTCTTGACCAGAGAGAAGTGACCTAACTTGATTGGCTAGAGGAGGAAAGAGTGGAGTGTAATGGAATTTGTATAAGGATTGAATGTATACGCTATACATGGTTGTAAGAGTGAGATTTTACAGCTCTGATAGGTAGAGCTCTGAGAAACATTGATACTATCATAGACATGTCTTTGCAAGTCAAAATTGATATAAGAATAAGATTGCAATGGGACCCACAACTGAGTTATCACATTATCAACTGCAGACGTATTTCAACCCATTCAACCATCTCAAAAGATCTGAGTGCAAATATCATGAGTTAATTCATTTGAATTTCATTTTGTGGTCAGTTTTATGGATACTGTCATCAGATAATCAGTTTTATACGATTTCCCTGTTTCTGAAGAAAAACAACATCAAGAACTCTTTGAATGTCAAAATGATCACACACGTATAAGCTTTTGGAATTGTTTATTGTGCAGCATATAGCCATTACAATTTGTCACAATGAATGGTAATTCACCAAGGAAACAGCTTATGTTAACAAGCAGAGCAAGTGCAGGATTTGTAGTAACTATATTATATATAGTTCTATAACTGCGTTACAAAAATCTCATTCATTGTAATTTTTTTTAATCAATCTACCACCACACATTATTAAGTCTACTGAAATTTTCGATAGCTTTATCATTTGCTGTATTTAACAGTTTTTGAGTAAATACGTCACAACGGCTAGAAGTGTGACACATGGTGTTATAATATTATGTGCAGAATTAGAACACACAGCGGCAGGGTAAAAATTAACAAAAACTGTAGAGGCAGGAAGTCACAAAAAGTGCAGAAGCATGGCAGGAAAAAAAAAGACAGGTGTGATACCAGAGCACAGGAACAGACAACAGACACAAGGGATAAGGAACCAAATAGACACAAGAGGGAGAAGGAGAGGGAGGAGTACTGCCGAATCATAAAACATGGATGAATCCACTCTCATATCCTTAATCAGATTTGTGTGTGTGTGTGTGACGAGTCCAAATGCCGCTTCCTGTGGTTCAATGTCTTGTGGCATCTCACTTTTTTTAATCGGTTTGGTAAAACATTTTGAATTGTTAAAAATTGTGTTATTTAAACCGAACTTGCTTTCCTCTTGGATCTTTCTTCGGCACTGCAGGGTTTCACAGAAAATATGTGTTTCAAATTTGCATAGTGGTGTTCACCCTGCACTAATAGAGCGTGTAAGACATGCATATTTTAGGGAAGCATTTGGCCTCTCAAGAGGTCACTCTTGATATGCATGTACTGTACATATGGGCCTACACACACATTCAGGCTTGTTCCGTCTTCTTGATTGTACAGACCTTTAAGCTTGGCAGGTACACATAGTGTTTGTATTGAGACCCTCTCAGGGCCACATTAGTGTGGTCCAGGGTCCAGTCTTGAGGAAGTGGTTGTGGCAGTGCTGTTGTGGCTGGTGGGGCAACATCGGAGCCAGAGGGGCCCAGCGGGTTGATCTCATTAACAACAGGACGTACCCCTGAACCTCTAAACCCAGGCTGCATTCCGTCCGCTCTGCTGTCCTCTGGGATTCATCCAGGGGGGCTTTAACAGCCCTGATGTTTTGGTTGGACCTGCGCCACATTCAGAGCTGAGCTGTGCATGACGACTCCCTATCCCCGCCTGAATCGGGGCCATAAATACAGTCTGGAGAGGGTGTCCGTGTGATCCTGCTTGCTCAGGTGTTTATAGCTCTCTCACTCATTCATGCTGCGCTCACAGTCAGGGCTGGGCAGAAAACAAACACTCACACACATACACATGTTCCCGGCACCAAAAACACCTGCTCTCATACGGCTGGACCAATATATCAAGTAACTATTTACATACGGGCTTGTGACTAAAAACAAAATTGAATACAAAACTTGACACAACAAATGAATAGAGGTCACACAAACGTAAAAAAAAAAAGCAGTGAGGTGACCTTGCTAAGTCGAAGTATTTATGGGGCGCAGACTCACACTTATTACGTCTCTGTTTCTGAGTGCATGGAAGCTGCATTTCAGTTACATTTCAGTTGCTTGTGTGCCTCATGACAGACTGACAAGGCAGTAAATCAAAAATGGATGCTGTGCCAGATAGCGCTATAGCTGTCGGCTGCTGTCATTGAGTGTGTGTTGATGGACAGACTATGTTTTAATGCCCCCCTTGTTTCTGTTGGCCAATCTCCCTCTTTTCTCCTTAAAGGATCCTGTGTCACCAAGTGTGGACCACAGGCTGTCCCAAGAGATGAAAGATTATTTGAAGCTCAAAGTTTACAGGAGGAATGGCAAGGGCTGTCACAATTATTACATGACCGCTTGACTGCGATTATTTGAGTAGACCACAATTGTTTTGCACGATCGTCAGAATTGTTTCCATTTGTCCTCATAAAAGCAGTTACTTGAAAAAGAAAAGTTTCCACATAGTTTTCCAATGTTTGATGCCTGGCACTCGCTAAGGTCAAACTTTTGAAACAAGGTTCCAGAGTGATCTTTGAAAATGCCACCATTACTGTTGACATCAAAACTGGCACAGCACCACTTTGCACATGGTTTACATTTGTGTGTTCTTAATAATCACACATGGAGAGAGCAACAACAAAGGAAAGGTGCATGTTGTTACTCTGTGGTGTAGGAGGATCGCTTTCATAATGTTGCCATACTAACCTTCCTTTTGAAAATGCAAAGGAAAAACTAGGGCAAAACTGTTTTAAAGATTTAAAGGGTGACTAAGATAAGCATCCATGACATGAAAAACATTATGGATCAACAGCTGGGTGTAGCAGACAATTTTCTGATTGAAATAATTTCCGAAGTAATAGTCTGGTTTAACAGTTTACATTTTACATGAGCAGTGATCTGATTGGATAGAGTGTTTACATGTGCCGACGCATTGAATCAAAACAGCTGTGAACAGCTGCGTAAAAGCGACCATTATATGATGCGTCTCATCAGAAGATGATAACAATTCATATAGATCCAAATCATTTTGTTCATAACTATTGACACTGTTGCTAAACTACTGATGATAAACACATGATTCCAAATTCAAACAGCGTTTCGTTAATTTGGCATGAGGCAGAGCCAAGTAAAGTTACGCCATTACGGCGACATCACTAGACATAGTTGTGCAATCCCCTGAGTGAAATGATACATTTCATCATTAAGGATGAACAATGGATGTTACTGATGAATTGTAGGTGTAGGTTTGCGCTCTCCGAGAACTTTCTTATTGTTTATTGTTTAGTTCTATAGGAGATGACATGTATACAGGCTCTGCTGCTTCTCTGTAACCCTTTAATACTGAACAATAAATCAGATTTTGGAGGTTAAAGCTCATTGGCGCAACTAATTCTTAAAACATGTGCATTGCTGAGACTGTACGTTTGTTGGGATAAAAGCATCCACCAAGTGACATATGCTTCTCATTTTACACATTAGAGAACCAAAGAGAATAAGGAATTTCTTGTTTAGCTGTAAACAGTCTGGATGCTCTTGATGGTTACATATTTGTATATTTGTGTGTTCTGGCTGAATCTTTAAATGGGTTTCTTTCTGAGATGAGGTAAATACTGCCACTGTAATGTCAGGAACATCTGTACAGATCAGGGCTTCTAGTCCTGAGTCTCTGCCTGCACAAGAATTGGCCTCTCTGAGCCTTTTTAAAATGGTTATCCTCTTTGGACATCCCCCATTACTACATCCTATTTACAAAAGACCAAAAGGGTTTCTCTCAGTTAATGCATTTTTTATGAACTTTTCACTTTGCCTGTGTAAACCAAGCCACTCAAGTAAACAGAGTTCTATTGAAGCAAAGTCACTTAATCTGTGGCCAGATGGGTTCTCGTCCCTGAGAAAAAGTGGAGAATTACAGTTTGTTCTGGGAGTCAGAACTCGGCTCCTGCCCCCTCTGTTTTCCCTTTAGCCTTGCTCACAGGGGGGGGGGCATAATCTATTCCCTGTCTGCTTGAGGCTGGAGGAGATGCGTATTTGTAAAATGAGAGTGGATTTAGTGGTGAAAGAGTGGCACAGCTCCAGCAGGACACGTTTCTCCAAGTGCTGTGAGCAAGAAAAGGCATTGAGAGTGAATACAGGAGAAAATGTGTCGTTCCTCCTCTTCTCTTGCTGCCAGTTGACCCTGGCAGAGAAGAGGGAATGGCATTGTTTCTTTGAGCTACATGACGCCAGAGTTTTCTTAACTGGAAAAGCCTGTTCCATGCTCCTGCTAAAAAGACAAAGAGCAGGCTGAAGCACGATGAGCATCAGTCATACTTTGTCTCTGATAAATAACCAAACTGTTCCCACTGAAATTATTAATCTCATAATGCTGCTTAATTTAAGAAGTAAAGTTAGATTCAAGGCTCCATTGTCTTTGCCTACAGTCCATGCACTGCACCCTCTGGGTGTGGGTCGCTTGTTGGGTAGCCATAGGGACGCCAGTAGCGTGAAAGGGGAAAAAAATTCAGGGGTGCACTGTTTGGGTTTTCATGCAGCATAATGGCAAGTATTGTTCCTCTAGTGGTGCTTTATCAAGACAATCACAGGAAATGTATTGACATTCTAACTCTTTTTCAGTCTTAAATTTTTGAGACACATCATGGTTGCATGTTTGGAGCTGGTCAAGCTAGACAGAGTATAATGTTTCCCTCTAGAACCTGAGGATCGGCAAAAGTAAAGAATGACTATAGTCAATGAGAGTGCAGTACAGATGATTGATGGCATATCCATGGTGAATGGAATGCACGTTTCTTTACATTACATATTGTGGTATTACTTTGTTTGCTCCCTTTTTTATCTTTGATTCACAATCATGCGACATGAAAGAGAACTATTAGAACATAATTCATGTGTTTGCAGATATGCATGTGTTGACCACTGTCGTCATCAGCCAGTGCCGGCAAAACATGAAAGAGGAGAGATGGTCATGAACCGATGGAAAAGTTTCTTCTCCTCTAGATCTCCATGTTATGCCGTAAAGGAACTACTAGCGTCAATTTTGCTTGAAATACCATGATATCCAACAAATTTGACGTTTTTCTTGTTGGTGATACAGAAAAGTAATGGAAAAATGTATCAATGTGGGCATTTCGTTTCATTGCACAAAGTGGCTTCCAATGAGAACATTACTCTTTGACTGTGGATGTATATTGTAATTGAGTTATAAAACCCACACTGAAACGGAAGACGGCCTGCTGATGAATTGCTAACACTGCTAAGGACCATTCATCCATTGAGCTGCTCTTGTCACAAAACAAGAATTAAATGCATCTGTACAGTTTGGGTGAGCCAACCAGAGACCTTCTTCAAAAGAAAGATAAAGGCCGTAGGTCGAATATAGATACTTGTGTTCACTTAAGCATGACAAGGGCTTCCTTTTTGAATTATGACTCGTATGAATCGTGAGAAAAATGGAAATAGCGTTGTTGAGTCAAAATGACTTTTAGGCTTGGGCATCAAAGCATGTAACTGGATAACATTAAACAATGGTGCATTTGGTTTCCATCTTGTTTCCTGCATCAGCCAACCTTCAACCATGAAGGATCTCTAGACACAGTGATAACAGATATGAAAATGCCCACATGTATCTGTGCAGCAACAACTAACAACATATTTTAGCTATCAGTTTAGAGGACTTATATTATATATATATATATATATATATATATATATATATATATATATATATATAAAAAGGTCTGTCCGAATGCTGTCTATCCAATTCTTCAAACTTTACTGCAATCATCGAACATGTTAATAAGGTCACAAAGCTCTGGGAGTTGAAAGTGTGTCCTCTCCATGACTCATGGAGACATAATTAATGAACTTTGTCTCGATGAAGTCAGCCCTGAGGCTCAACTGCTGTATCTCATCTTTGGATTATGATAACTGTCTGTGCTCTTTTGAGTTTTCACACTGAGTATTTCAGTGCTAAAAAGTATGAATTACTTTTATTTTCCACTTGGCTTGAGTATTAATATCTCAGTGCCAAGTGATGTCACGTGTAATTTTAACCCTTTCATGAAGCTTTGAATCAGAATTCAATTTTATAGTGCTTTGATGTGTAGATTTCTGTAGATTGTTGGATAAATGGTTGGTTAAATAGATTATGTCACATGTAATATTACAGCTTATATAAGTAATTTAACACTGGTAAAACAGTAATAGACATCTTGAATCACCACAATTCTCCTTCTAATTTCCTGTGTATGGAATAATCAGTTAAAACACAATTAGAACCAGAAAATAGTGGCTGAGTAAGAGGATTAAGAGCCCATTAGAGATGCCATTAATGGTTTTTGTGTTGTCTTGATGTTAATAAGCAGCCATTGTGTACTTTAAGGTGTCGCTGTTTGGCTATGCTGAACCTAGGAGATGAAAAGAGAGGTCCTGGCTTTACAAACACTCACTCCATATCCTGATGTGCCACAGCTTCATATACGTCTATCATTATAGGGCTGAAAAGCCTGGAGAGATCAGGTCCTTCTCAGACCTCCAGGGTTCAGCTCATACTGCCAGATAAGTGATAAAGGGGAGGTGGGGGGGGGGGAACCCACACACAGATACACATACACATACCTCAGATAGACAGACACTACATACATTCCATACAAACACAAAGAGGCATATTTAGTTGACACAGGCCAGATGTTTTATCTCAACATGTCGGTGTCAGGAGTTTTCTGCTCCCTATGATGGGGGAGTGTAAATCTCTGGAGCCGGACACTAGTTACCATGGCTGCTGTGACTGGAATGTGGGTTGTTAATATTTAAACATATTTTCAGTCTTGCCCAAGCATTTTTAAAGTATATTTATCAGTATGTGAGAATGTAATTTCACACATTCCCTCAAAACCCCACCAACTACATTGTATTAGTCAGCCTCTGTAATCTATATTTACTTATATAACTCCTTTTTCTAATGTTATAATTAAACGCGTCTTTTAGCATGCATTGTGATGCAATATTTCGAACATACACAACGGTAAAGCACTTAAGTGTAGCCTTTTGCCATTTAAGGATTTTTTTTCAATTGTAGTCTTTCCAATTCCATGGTTACAGTTTGAGTTTAGGATCATTCTGTACGTGTGCTCCGTCTCAAATGAGGGTTTTGGGTTTCATGACACGTTATATATACATCTGCCAGTGTACTGGAGAAAAGCCTTTATATATTACTATTTTAAGTTATGTATTTACTTAGTTTGTTTCCTCGTTAATTGAACTTTGTCCCTTCATTAATCACTTTCTATAACTGCTTATCCTGATAAAGGTTGCGGTCGGCTGCAGCCTTCAGTTAGTTCTCTGCATTGGCCCCATCCCTGAGGAGCAGTTGACGCTCCAGGAAAAGGGTCATAAACATGATGACAATGTCATATCCTACCTCACAGTCTATACGCTGTTTGCATAATGGTCAAAAATGTATGTGAAAATTTGACAGTGTCCAGATCTCTTTTGATTTGTAAGAAAGAAATTCCATATTCAATTGTGTTTTTAGTCTGTAACACTAGAGAAAGTTTCGAGTCAGATAAAATTGTAATGTGTGGCCAGGAAAATTATGATTAATATTTTTTCAGCTTTGCATTTATAAAATCATACAATGAATCAATGATGAAACATAATTGTTATTTTCCAGCCTATGGACGAGTATCTCCTTTGGAGATGGTCCTGAAGTTTTCTTATTTTCCCTGGATCAGCACTTTCTTTCAATGTTGGTGTGAGGGAGTACAGGGAGGGCTGTTGTTGAAAAGCTCTGTGAATGCCAGCAAGGATGAATTTGACGGAGAGTGGGTTTCTTTGCAGTGTAGTGCTGAGATAAGGGCAACATCCAACACAGCAGCCGCAGCCCGAACCCTGCAGGGCCTGTGGACCCCTGTTGACCTGTAACTGTGATCACACAGTCTTTTATTGGCTGACAGGAGAAATGTTGATTGATGGCTCTGCATTGTTCTCTGACCAGTTGTTTGTCTGTTCCGTGAAGGCAGTGATGGTGCAATAAGGTTTGATCTCTGAGAGAGGTAACTCTCCCCTGATCCTGTAATCTGCTCCCATTCCCCCCTCCCCCCCCCCCCATGGTTGCCTGTCCTCCTTTTGTGTATGCTTTCATCCTTATGTGAGCGTCATCACACATTCAGCTCTGACTGTGGGCATGTTGTACTTTTCAGAGATAAGACCCTCGTTCTGGTGCTTTTATGGAGGAAAGGCAGAGAATAAAGGGAGTGAAGAAACTATGAGTTAAAGCATCCTATCTTTCACCTCTGTCTACATTTTATTTATTACTTTAACTGCCTTCCTTTTTTTATTTATACATATATTTATATCAACAGTTTTCCCATTTCTCTTACTGACCGATTTTTTAGCAGAGGCAGTAAATTAGAGTGCAGTTGTGAACTTTCTGTGTCAGCCTTTATCCAAACAACAAGGGAGTATGTATTTCAGTTTAACAATGGAGCGCGCCAGCATCTGGTAGCACCTCTGACGCGGAAAATCATGGCAGAGAGAGAGAAGGTTGGACACAGACTGAATCATCTGAGTCTGAAACAAAAGATGAATAAAAGTAAATATCATCCATTTTGTGCAGAAGCATTAAGCATTCAGTTGAGAAAAAAAATGGTGCTGCCTTTCAGAACTAATCGGACATCTGTAGTCAAGACTGTCTTTGCTCTTGAACCATGATATACTCAGTCAGAAATATCTGATTGTATTTCTGTCGCATCCTCTTATATCCATGAAGCAATCCAACTGATCCTGAAGAAATACTGCAACGTCTTGCAGAGAGCAATGTGCTTTCCATCTGATAAACCACATGTTCTTTGGATGCCGGTGCATAGTCGATAAACTAATAACAATACCATCTTAATTATCTAAAAATATGAGAATGTCACATGCCAAAACCAATTGAAATAAACGGCAGATACATATTTGCTTCCAAGATATCTAGCACTCACGAAAATGAGACCGTGTTGTGGTATTTTGATATAAATATTGGTTTCATATTGATTTCTAAAAAAAAGAAAGCGATGAAATAAAAAAAAGAAGATGAAATGAAAAAACTGGTGAAATTTACATTTTCCTTAAAATGGCATTATTATCTCAGAGCTCTGGGATAAGTAGGCCATTAGTTTACAAAAAAAGATAAATAAATTTGATAATTACGTTGTTAAATCAGGAAAAAGGGGGGAAAAACATTTCTCAAGTCAATCCATTGCTATTCCTTAGTCTTAGCAGTAGTGCTTGCCTTTTAAAAATAGTTCTGAATGTCATGTAGAGCTACCATTGCTTATATTTTAAGATGAAAAGATAAGCTACATAAATTGAAGTATAAAATTTTAACTAACAATGTCTACAAAGAATGTGCTGTTTTAAATGTATTTATACATCTTTTTTGGGTGAAGATATTAGCAGCTTGGAATCATTGGCATAGACACACAGGTATGAATTCAACACCATCAGTAGACAGACCTCCTACCTCTCTCCCTGTTGGAAATATAATTGGCCTAAACTTAATGTGTTATACTCATTGTGAGGAAACCAAATATGCTTTCATTTTTGGAACACTTTTCAATTATTTCTTTTATCACAATTAAATTTTCCAAATATGTTGTATGATTACTCCAGTGAAGACACGTCTTAGCATGTTGCCATGTCTAATTAGTTGCTCTTAAATGCTTAAAGTGCTGCTGGAGTTCTTCAGACTATTTCCTGTCTGCATAAACTCTGGAAGCAGATGAAACTTTTCCCAAACCTCCCTCTCAAAAGCATTCATACACACAGGTGGGAGATCAAACAGCCCCCAGCTCTCCTTTTCCTCCTTTCTTGTCTTGTTCTCTCCTGCTGAAACACTGGAGTCAGATAAGAGTCTGATGAGCAGTGAAACACCCACCATCCCTCGTGTTTGCAGTTTTCTATTCTGTAGCTCTGCACTGAATGCAGCTCTTTAGTTTATCATTCCTTTGAAGAACACAGAACGCGCACACACTTATCTCCAATGATGCAAAACAAAAACAAACTGAAGCCCCACATGCTTGATGGTCCACTCTATTTCTATCTGTCACAGGAAGCAGACATGAGACAGACCCACATGAAATGTCTGAAAAACACCTCCCAGAACTGAGATGCCATCTCTGGGCTTTGTTGGGGTGATTTGGGGTTACTCAAAACAGAGTAGAGATATAACATGCACACGCAAAAAGACGCCAATGCAGTGGGAACATGAGGTGGGAAGCAGGCCTTCAGGACTCACAATCTTGTATCTGTGCTGAGCAGGACTTCAACACTGCAGTTTAGTGGTGTACTTCACACGATCGACATTTTTTATTTTCCAGACCGTGTCTTTCAAGATAATACTTATCATCGGGGTGTTGAAATCCTCATCCTTTGGGTAATTTTGTTTATTTAGTTCCGAAACATGCTGTGAGATCTTGTCCTCAGGATTGGAGCCATCGAGTAATTACCTTCATCCACTCCCTTAATGTTGCAAAAACACGCTAATGCTCCTTAATATATGAGTATATTTGGGGATAAATTGAGTTTATTTTCAGTGCATCCAGAGGGTATCTGAATGTAATCCCACCTTTTGTTCCTGATAGGAGGCCAGAGCTCAGAGCTTCTTGTCGTCCCGTATATTTTTCTTGCTCTGGGCTATTTCGGTTAGCCACATACTAATCACATTGTAGTATCACGATAATGACTTCCTCTACTTCATCTGGGTTGGCTTATGCAGATAAAAAAAAACACCATGTTTTTTCTGCCTGGGTAAAGGTCCCAACTTGTATGGATTGGTACTCTGGACACTGTGGATCACTCATCATGTTTGTTTTATCGCTCCCCTGTTTTTGCTGGATGTAAGTTTAGCCGGTGTAAATCTTGCAGTTTGTTGGGAACGATAAGGTCCAGATTGTTGCATAGTCGTTCATTCATGTCTTCATCACCAAAGGCTCCTTATTCCATGGAAACTGTACTCATGATAGAATAGAGCCATGTTTGAAATCTCCCTGCTTTGTTTTTGTTTAACCTTAGCGAGCAGAAGTCCAGCATGCCTGCATTTATGTTGGAGTAACATCTTTAACCTCCTGCAGGCGAGCCATCAATCAAGACAGAACCGGTTAGCGCCGTGTGACCTGTCTCTGTCTTGGTTCTCAGCTGCGGTGTCGTATTCTCCGGTGCCATCTTGCAGGTCTACCTGAGTAGAGGCTCACTGTTCCACACACCACCACCCTGAACCCTAAAAAGCCCAATCCGCTTTGATCCCACCCTGCGGCCCCTGGAAGTAAGTGGCGTCTAATCCCCCAAAAGCCTTAAAAAGACACAGAGGAATGCCTGGCACACAGCACGCCATTCAGCCGGGGATTAGACTGAGAGGAGTTCAGCTTCACACAGTCACTCACTCCACCCTCTCAATATGAGTATATGTATGTGTGCATATATACTTATATGAAAGTTCTGCACCAATGCATGAACACATTCAGGAGTTGGAGCCAGTTAAATTAAAACCTCCCGGGGAATACGCTAACATTGTCAGAAAGCCAGGTCATGTTCAGATTAATACTAATTAGCAGTGTTTGTTAGTAGTTAAAGAGTTTTTCAAGCTGCTCCAAAGTGTTCAAATTAAATACCCAGATGGTCCACAGGTCCAGACGATAGACAAATACAACATTAAACAAACACACGTTTTTGTTTTGCGTTACTTGCTACTTATCCAGTACTTAGCTATTTTTCACCCGTCTCTATCTCACGTTATGTTCAAAGTGCAATCACGCCAGACAAAATACAAGTATACAGTTTCTCATTGATTAATTTATGAAAGATTTTTTTTTTTTGGACATGAAATTGTGTAAAATGATCCATCACGCTCCACCAAAAGTTGATAAATCATGTTGCTGAATTATAGCCTGGCTCTTTTGCAGATGCTGACAGTATAAGGCAAATATTTGTAACGAGGAAAAAGGCCATTCCGTATGTCTGTGGTTAATCCCTGTTTCCTCGGTAATGAAATAACTCTCTGTTCATTTGTCAGTCTGGAACCTGAAGTAGTTTTATGAACATCTGTAACCCTGAAAATCAACTTCAGCTGATCACCATCTGATGTTGTCACACCAGTGCTCCTCCGAACACATTTTTTTGATGATATTGATTCTCAAAGGATGAAACTAAGAGGTAAAAATGTGAACTTGCTGCCCTTAAGGCTGTTTTCCCCAGCAGCTGGATTAGGTGCGTCCACAACAAATTCTGAATATGAAGGTTCCGTCTGTCTGTTCACGGAGAGAAGGGATGCAGTAGTGTCAGGTTGATGATGAGTGTTATCCATACCCATGACACAGATGCAGCGTACCAGGGTCAGTCCGAGTCCTGTGTGTGTGTTTTAACAGGTGCACAGAAATGTATAGTGATATAAAGAGTGAGGCTCAGAGGGAGTTAGTTGATGGTGAGCAAAATGAGGCAGTAGTGCATAGCAGACACATCAATCTCATGCTGAAGCTGGAGTGTTGAGGGAGTGATGTTGATCCTGGCACTCTGCCACTGCTCTGAGAGTTTACCCATGTGACTTTGTGTAACCGAGTGACTGAGCATCAGTGGATGGATTTCATATGCTATGATGAAAGAGTTCTTTCCTTTTGTTTTCATTTTAATAAACTCCTACATTATTTTTTTCCAAAGAGTTTATTGTGATGCATTATGGTCACACAAACACTGCTAGCATTCAACAAACAACACAGTCATGATATTCAACACAGCATCTTCGGCATCTAGTGTGACATTTTTACTTACGCCTCAAGCATACATAAAATGTATCTTATTTTCTATATAACAAAAGAACATGGCAACATTTATCTTTCTTATTGTATGCAACATTAAAACAGAAAAATACTGTATTATTAACTTTTCAATGTCCTGCTCATGTGTTCGGTTTATTACATTTTGAGTGATTATTTCTTATTGAAAAGTGTGTGGAACTTGACTGAACAAGTTTATAATATAACCCAGTGGCAGCATGTACATGCTAAAGAGTAAGGCCTCACGTTTATACAGATGTTAGTTTCACCTCTATTACTACCTCAGCCGCTGCTATCACACTAGGTGGGTTTACATGGGACACTTTTTCTCCTTTCCGAATTAAACCTTTCCGAATTGCAATATTGGTCGCCTGTTTACATTACATGTGATCTTTTCTGACCCGGTGTTTACATGCATCAACTCACCTAATCGTAAACGCTTTCACACATGCACAGACGATCCACATTCCTGTTCATCCAAAAAGGTTTAAATATTTCAAAGTTGCAATGAATAAATCACTCTCCAATGCAGACCGGTACTGTTTTGAAGACGCCGTATTTAAGCTGGGTCGCTGAAAAAAAATTAGCAGATGATTAAGTCACGATGCTGGGCATTTGCAGCTACAACTCAAACAGAAAGATTTCCGATACAGCGTTTACATGCAGCGACTGGCTATCGGAAAGGCTTTCTGAAAGGATTTTGACTACCTCCTTGCAAAGGAATGAAATCTAATTCGGAAAGGTTGTTTCCATTCAGAGAGGGGTGTTTACATGCAACATTTTCTTTCTGTTTGCTGTCAATTCAAAGGCAGAGCAGCACAGATCCCCTCTTTATGTTTTTATAAAATATGTACAGAACAACGAGGTGTGATAAAGGTCAGTCATGGTTTTTTTTTAACGATTCTTTTTTGCTAAAAATTGTAAAATGGCATGTCTCAAAGCGACAATGTAGAGATAAAGGACGTTTCCTAAGTATTTGATTACAATTTATTCATAATCTAATTAAAATATTAATAATAATAATGACTTAATGTCTGAGGAGACGATGCTGCAAACTCTACTCCCTCGTCTCATTTCAAACTACTTGATGAAACAGTGGTCTTCAGCTTTTTCAGTGCGTTACATCCAATGTTTTTTCAACCTGACATTCCTCTTTGCAGGGGCAAATCCTCAGTGGAATGATCCAAATGTATGAAAGCAAAATGGAGATTAGGGTGTTACGTGAGCTGTCCCAAAAGATCATGAAATTTAAATAATTTGTTTTGGTGGGTGAAAAGGACAACACTCTCTGAACAGGCTCAAACATGAAGAACTTAAACAATAGAGAAGAAAGACTTGGCCCACTTCTTACCATACATGTCTTCTGGTGAGGTAAGCTTACATTTTGCTATTTAAGCAGAATGTTGTACTAAGGGGAGATTGAATGGCTACGGTCTGGCAGTCTGTCCTGGCTCTGGATAGTCATGTGCAGTCACTATTACACAGTCACTGTGTTCAGCTGGAGCCTTAGTGTTTGGTTGCCATGGATCCTCCTGGCTCGTCAGCAGTGACTCCATTGGTTTTATTGTGTAAATGAATGGTTGAGAAAACCTACAAGTTATCGAACCCTGTTTCTTCATGAGACTTGGTTTTAAATGGACTCGCACATAAATCATACCACAAGAGGGAAATTACATTTGGCTGGTGTGGCAACAGGCCTCTAAGTCGTAATAAAGTCAGCATTAAGGCCAACCTTGACAAATAAACTTTGTGTTATACTGGATCTGTTCTTCATAGACTCAGGGCTAAGGATTTACTCACCCATTGCAGAGTGTATATAGCAGAGGACGTGGTGCAGGATGTTTAGCAAAAACGGTTTGTGGATTGGCCTCTGCTCTGCTTTTGCTGCAGCTGTGGGCAGAGCACTGGAGCGCTTGTCAACCTCTGTATGGTAATGAACCGGGTCAGCATGAAGGTTCTGCTGGCCAGGAATTCTGCAGCATATTTTTGCAGAGACCAGCAGTGTTTAAACTCTGCTGCTCCGCTGCCGTTTACTTTCCAGTAAGTCAATAAAAAAATTTTTTATTGGTAAACTTTTTACAAACGTGTGGATTGTTCCTTAAAAAAATTTCCTTGCTGTAACATTTCCTCTCTATTCAGCAACGAACGTACATATTGAAAGTCAGCAATTATATTACTTTAACTATACTACTAATTCTCCATTAGTTCATACTTTTTAGTAGTCTGAGGACAAATAGTCCGTTCTGTAAATCAAACATTTTCTTTTTTACATGTTGTGTTTTAGCTTCTAGCCATTAAATGTTGAGCTTATCTTAAGGCCTCTTCAAGTGTGTATAGTAGTGGATTGAGCCTCACTGTGAGCCTCTACCAGTCACCAGGGTTAGACTAGCTGCTTATTAAACCATAATCTCGTGTTTTGTGTTTCTACAAATGCATGGAAACCTTAAGGTTGTTCAAACACACCTTTGCCCTTTTAATTATTAACAAGACGGCACCCAGAGAGAGTAAACCTCCTTCAAAGAACCTCAGTTTCCCATTATGT
Source organism: Lophius americanus (assembly GCA_037951165.1). Classification (NCBI taxonomy): domain Eukaryota; kingdom Metazoa; phylum Chordata; class Actinopteri; order Lophiiformes; family Lophiidae; genus Lophius; species Lophius americanus. The sequence continues at coordinate 1,311,473 of JBBDHG010000024.1, read as the reverse complement.
CACTGCGCTTAAAAACAATAGTGTCATGAGAGATTGATCCTCATCATACGACTCCTTGACGCTGAAAACCTACCCCTAGAATTTGCAATCAGATATGATAATTATTCAAGAAAAACATTTCACAAATGGTGGTTCTAGTTCAGTGACTGGAATCATGCATCGTATTAGTAAGCAGAGCTCTTGAGTATTCGTCTCTATCCTGCTATGGTAAATAACATTTATTCCAAATTTTCTATCCAGCTGGTGGCCGGGATCACCACTAAAGTCTAACTGATAGTTTCTTTGGCCTCGACAATACTGCTCCAAAATGTTTTCCTTCATCATGTCTTCATAACTATTTGAGTAATTTTGCAAACTATCAACAAGAGTTTACAAACAATACCGAAAAAAAGATAAGCTCCCTGGTTATGTATTGAATAACGGGTAATTAACATGAACACTGATCGTATTTGTGTCTATTCCCCCAATCATGCCTCTTGAAATAAAGATGCACTGTGTAGAAAATTCATTAAACTGCTAAATAACCGTGCAATAAAATGTGCACCTAAGTGGAAGATCCGTTTATGTGCAATCTTATCCCGAATGAGTGCGACGTTGTCTGATGATTATGTACTTACTCTCCTTTTATAATTACTCATTGGTCTTTCTACTTACTTATGTAATCATTGATTTGCCAGCTTATCTGTGAAGTTGCTGTATGTGTGACTGAAGACACCTCGTGTCATTATTCAGCTGTGCAATGATAGCCAAGATGTCTGACCTGGTCTGGATCAGTGAGGGGAAGCGAGACTGTGCAAGAAAAAGTCAGCTGATTATATGATACACATTTCAAACAAACGTAGAGTAAACTCTAACTTATTTGGAAGAGAAAACTTGAGACAAACAGGGAAATTATTATCTAGGTCTGACCCCACACACTCCCCACAGCTATTCATGTCCTCTGTAGAGATTATTGTTGATAGACTGGGTTCACTCTTTCAGCTTTATACAATAGGTAACTTGACTTATTGTTGTATGTGTGCTTCGTGCCATCAGACTTGATTATTGCGACTTTGCTTCACTCTCAGATCTCAGTAGTTGTGTTGTTGAGTAAGCTTACAGTAAGCCTCAAATAATGATATAGCAGAATTATATTTTAAAGAATAGCTAACCCTAATAGTTTTTTCTTATTTATAGTCCCAAAGCTTTATAAAGCTGAGCTCAGCTCAGCGTGCGTGATGTGTAAACAGTGATAACAATGTTTTTATGGCACATGTGCGTGTGTTTGTGGTTGTGTAATTCTGGTCCTTTGGCTGAAAAGAGACATTTAATTATTGTGGTGTACTTGGAGAGTTTTATATCAAGAAGTCACAGACAAATAAGCCCCTCCCCGCCACACCAAAGCAGCAGCAAACGAGTTTGTGGTCTCTCCCAGTCATGTCCTGGTCTGCAGCGCCGGAATCCTGTGATCACTGGTTTCTCATGTGACCACAGGAGAAGACACAAATGGAGAAAAAGAGTGCAGAACAGCACGTCACTGGATAAGATGCCAGCCAAGATCGTCGAAAGGGAGAGTGACGCCAAGGAAAAGTTACAAAGCAGCTTTATTTGGGTGAACCAGGGTCATGAAGGAGGAGCCATTGGTTTCTGCCTTATTGTGTCTCTCTTAATAAAAGTGAAGGGTGTTAGCTGAATTGTCAGCCTCTGCCGCAGACTTTTATTAGACATCTGCTGCTTTCAAGTGGAGGAAATGTTTAAAGACTGGCGCGAGGATTTACAGCCAGCATACTATCTCAGATCTGCACAATCCAATCCAACAGATGTAACCTGCACTAATTTTAGCCTTTTTATACAAACCACAGCATTTCTTTGCTTTTATGGAATAGAAAAAAATCTTTTCATTTTACCATAGACTTTTTTTGTTTTGGGATAATGGTAAATTAGAATAATCTCATATTTAAATTCACTTAAATATCTTGGGAGTCTTTTTCTTTCAAGTTTTAGATTCTTCTCTATTTGAACAAAGATGCCTCTGCACTGCGATACCCTACACCAAATGGCTTTCAAACAGGGAAGGCAGGTCTGCTCTTCTCAGTCATTAGAGCCAGCGGTGCTGAGTGATTATGGAACAAAGCTCAATTTCCCTGTAATTAGTATCAACGGGTGCCTTGGAGGTATTCTCAACAGTCTGCACCAACGCTCTGTGGGGAAGTTGTGGGTTTCAAATGATGAAACCTTCTGGAAAATACAGGAAGCATGACAAAAGGGAAGGGGGTGATGGTAGGGGAGGTTATGGAAGGTGAGTGCTGCATCCTGTTCAGAGAGGTCCACCCCACGGCTGTGTGCAACCAGTAAGGCCAGTGTCCTCCCCTGGATTGCCTGTGGGAGTACATGCCTTTTGATCAATAGTAGCTGCAGTTCCTTGTTAGGATTTCAGGAGGTCCCCAACCATAATCAAACAATCTATGACAATTTTGGTCATGGTTTTCAAACTCAATTTAGGGATTCTTGGTCTGTAAAAAAATCCTAACCACAGCTTTCAGCCAACACAAACATCTCTGTCAGCAGACCCACCAGTCAGACCCTATCACTGTCATCAGTAATACCATAAACATGCACAGAGAAAACAGAGAGAGTGAGAAAAGTAGGGAGAGTGAGTGAGAGGGAAGGTGAGGTAAAGACACCTCTGTTTGGGACTGAAAGGTGGGTGGGAGGTTTTCGACCCTCCCTCTTCCTGTGAAAGATTAGAGGCTGTGTGTGCGAGCACATCTGGATGGGCTGGACAAAGCTGAGAGAACTGACTTGAGAATTGGAGCTAGGGAAGATCTGAAATAATATTGCTAAAGATTATATTATATGCTCAGTTGTAAACTGCTGCTAAGATCAAATGTGTCGGCTTATTCACATTTTATACAGAATGAATACAAATCTTTGCAAACCGTTTTTCAAAGCTGGTACATTTTCCTTTTTAGTTATTTTGTCTGCTGCAAGTCCGTAAGGACAGACGACTACCTTAGAATTTCCAAATCTAGTGTAACTCATCTACTTTAAATAAGAGAATAAAGCTTTACATTCACTAATAAATCCAGTTTGTTTGAAGATGTTTTCATGCTATTTAAGATACTGAATCAAGTCCACAACTAGTATTGTGTTAATGACGTAAATCACATCAAAACTTGAAGTAAAATGTTTGCTTTAAAACTACTCCAAAAAATACACAAATAATATGCTCGGTAACCAGAAAAAATGTGATTGATTATTGTTGACCTTTTGTAGTGACCAAGGTCTAGCTCTGTGGAGGGTGTAGTCATGGTTGCGTTGCCAGTTTGCTCTGCCCCTCACTGCCATGGCTGAAGTGTCTGTACTGATTGACGAGGTGAGATGTGTGTGCATTAGGTGAGAACCTCTCTGACCCTTCACGCTCTCACCTCAGGGTCTTGGAGGCTGCAGCATGGTTTCATTCGCAGCAGGTCCTTGCAACACCTCACCTCCAATTGTAAACCAGAGCAGATGTAGACTGGCGGCTTCACTGCACTTGTTTTCAACTCGGACACAGTGAGGAGGTGAAGACCCAGTCTAACTCAGCTTACCTTTTCCTCCCTCTGGGATCGATTGCAGCTGAACCTGTTGACTGTGTGGGCTGCACCCCGCTCGAGGTATAGAGAGGCAGAATGGAAATTCCAAAGGACGGAAATTATTAAACTTGTCCCACCCAGTCAATCACCTAATAAAAGGGACCTGTGACCCTGGGAAAGTGTAGTAACACTGGAGTTCAGATGCAGGTTTGCACCAGACAGGAACACCAGACTGAGAATCATCAGCTGTATGGGAGGTGAACACTGCTGACCAGTCTGCTTGATGATTTGATATAACACTGAAATATATATATGGAGTGATATAATCACTCCAACAATCTGTTCAGGAGAGATGTGTCACAGCAAGGCTCAAGGCTGGACAAAAGAGGGGAGACCACTCATGAGATGTCACTAAAATGTAGTTGATCTCACATATCTAGAAAGAATTTAAGTTTATGACAAATTAAATTAAACTAAAACCCAACTGTGTTGATTCCTGGGGAAGGAGGAAGAGAGACAGACTGGCTACCATGAGTTAATTCAGAGCTGGCAAAAGACCAGGTGAGTTGAAGCACCCAGATTCACCAATTCATAACAGAAGGCAATGCACGTCCGTTTTATTCTCTACCAGAAACAAAGTCCATGGATATACATAAGAAGTGATACGATACCAGCGCTCAAATTTAAATCTGTATACCTCCTGGAAAGCACTTCCAACAATAATTCCTCCACTAAGTGATGCTGTTGGGATCATGAAACCAATGTAACTGATATTGAAAATACTAAACTGGACAATGACATAGATAAAGAAACTGTGTTTTATGCTGATCCATCACATCCTGGCCGATACATGCTTAATCTGGTCTGCTCAAATCCTTAGCAGAAAGGTAGAAATAGAGAACTCGGGATAAGGGTTGGATGTGTGCGTAATGCACTGAACACGATGAAAAAAATCTTGTAGTCCCCTGATCAGACAGCCAGTTTATCAAATAGCTGAATCGTGGCTGCCTCATTAGAGCTTACATGAAGAAGTGTATTATCTGATAATAACATGCCATGTTTACTATCTTTCTTTACTATTCCTAAAATTTACTAGATCCCAACACATAAGAATTATTATCAATAAGAAATAAAATGGCATAGTTTTTTTCTAAGTGATTTATTCCCCTTTCCCTGTGTAAAGATGAACTGTTGAAAGGAAACACTTTGCTTTATGTTCATTTGTACTTGACATAATGTTACAGGTCTGTTGGAAAAATGAATGTATTCTCAGTTGTGATATACAAAAATGGACAGAAGTAATCTTCTAAATGAATAAAAATAAAATTCTGAGCAGTTGATGTTCAGAGTGTTAGACAAGGACAGACACAGTTAGAGGGGAGAAAAAACAGCAGGAAATAAAACTGGGATCGTCTGGATTAGTCTCTGTAGGATTTAAATATAGAAACAGCTCACCCTGCAATGCACATACTTCCCCAGCATTTCCTTTTTCAGGAGTGCATTGTCCCTGTGTGTGGGTGTGTGAGTGTGTGCATGGTGTGTGTGCTCTGATGCTAACTTTTGGAGACAAATTTGTTTGTAAATACCAATTAATTAACCGCATACTGATCCAAATGTGTATCCCCAATTAGTAAAAAGCAGTCTTTGTTCGGTGTTCAAGTGGTATAAGTATTTAGTAAGATCATTTATAGTATGGCTATGTATAAATCTTTTTTTAACTGTATCCGTACTTTTGAAAATTGTGTCCGTCAACATCTTCATACCTAACATGCATCGGTGAAGAGTCAAACATTTCCAAAAACAAAGGAAATGACGATGATAGGGGCGGTTGTGACGATGCATCTAGCAAATAAAAAGTGGCAAAGGCGGAGAAAATGATGTGCTCAGCGATTTAAATATACATTGTCACACATGGATTCATTTTTTTTCACTTTAGTTTTTTCTTCTTTGTGTGTTTATAGACATTTTTCGTATTTTGCTTTAATAACGGCTAGACGGCCAATGATTTCTGTGGGCGTGGTTTTTTCACATCCCTTAGCTCTTCGAACACAAATATGTACAAAATGAGGGCACATGGAAGTTCCATCCATATATGCACACATTTTTAAAACTGAAAAACATGACAGTCTCATGGCAATTAAAATAGTTTGATATGATGTTCTCAAAAGGGCTCTAAATATAGTGTGTGTGCCTGTATGTGGGTGTTTGTGTGTAAGTGTGATTGCGAGTCTCAAGGCAATAGCACCTCTCATCAGTCTGTCCTGGGTCGTACAGAGACATGGACAAACACCCCCCTGGTTCGCTGTCAGCATCTAGTCACTAATGATGCTGCTGCGCTGAGCTCAGCTGAATGAGCGAACAGAGATGAATCACTGGTGATCACTGGACTGTGGCTGTGTGTTTGATTTTTGTGTTAATAGCTGTTGCCAGGCTCTGTATTGCATCACCTCTCAGTAACTGCTTTGAAAAAACATGTTGAGGCTCCAGATCGCAGCAAAGTCAACCATGTGTGCATTGTTCAAAACACTGTGAGCTCAAAGCCCTGTCGTCATATTCATCGAACATCTGCTATAGAGACCATACAGTATAAGCGGATTGCATTAGTATCACTCCTACATTCCTTATGCTCCTGAAGGCTTGTCTGTCTGCAAACTGCTGAATCTTTCTGCAGAAGCAGAACATATTAACGTCAGGTGACGAGCTTGGACTATCAGGCAGTCAGTGTCGCAGTGTGTGAGCTATTCTGGTTGGCAGAGCTACCTGGACTCTTAGCTTGAGGGTTCGTATTATATTCACCCTCTTATAGAGTCGCTTATATTTTCACTGGAAGAGTATCACCAAAAGAGGAACCTCGGTCAATTAATCATAGAGCCTATGTGTTTGTCTGTGTTTGTTGCACGTGCGCTCTGCAACACACTCGCACAGACCGCACAAGAGCATAATACACCTTAGTTTGCAGGTGCAGTCCTGTTCATGTCTGTGGCTCTCTGGCCGCAACAGAGCTCCAGGAGGGTTTTTAAGGCCAATAATAATAGCTTTGGATTATGCCTCCCACAATAATAATATAATTATGCAATGGTAACACAGTTCTTGTGCATTGGTGGAATCCAAGTGTGTTATGCATCCAGGTTTTTCCCCTCACAACTGACATGAATGAGTCTGCGGTGTTGGCTCATGATCTTAGTCTGTCATCAAGGCAAGCTACCATTTACTCTATTTTAGTCCACATTGTCCCGCTTACACTGTTGTTGTTTTTTATGTTTTATTCACATTGTAAAAATGTAATTTCAGTGGTCAAACATGTAATTTTCCCCTGTTAGCAAGTGTAATTTCCGAATAAACAATCCAGTATGAGCAAAAAAGTGAAATATAGTCACAAATAATATTACTACCGCAGTTTTTCTTGGCGATACCGGTTTACTTTTTGGATACAAGATATATCCTCGACGCCGCCAGCGATGATGTATATGATGTGAATGGAATTTAAAGAATTCAATATTCATTATATTATACTTGTACTACGCTGACATGACAATATTTTCTTTTAATTTGAAAGGCTTATGCTCGTTTTGCTCACCTTCATTATTTTTTCTTTTATTCAAGCAGTGACTGATGTTCAGCCGAGGAAACAAAAGTCCTGTCATGGACCCACAAGGCTGCATGTGTGGCTTGGCAGACATTTTGCTCCGATTTCAGCAAATAAAATTTACTCGTTCCGTCTAAACTTAGCCCCCAGCTAGAGGCTCAGAAATAATGTATACCGTAAAAGCTCTTTTTTTTTTTATACCTGCAGTGCTAGAATGGGTGCAAAATCTGATATGCTTTCTCATCATTCGGTCCCAATGCTTTTTCTTGCCCTTATAACATATATTTGTATATGTATTCAGTGCATATTGTAATTGACTTTCACTGATCAGCCTTACGATTAAAATCACTTGCCTAATATTGTCCACCTTTTGCCGTCAAAGCGGCTCTCCATCACAACATTAACTTTTTTAGCAATTGGTAGCTGTTGTGTTGGATCATGCAATGCCAGCTAACCTTTGATCCCAACTTGCATGAATGAGCCTCTGTCACCCATGACCCTGTCCCCAGTTCACTGGTTGTCTGACTTTCTACCCCTTTATTTGTTACTAACCACTGCTGATGTGACACACCAAAATAATCCTGTGGTTTATGAGATGTTCCGACCCAGTTGTTAAGCCATCACAACTTGGCCCTTGTCAAAGTCACTCAGATACTTCCGCTTGCCCCTCCCACTGACAAGTTACAATGTAGCAAGATAATGTTATTCTGACTTCACCTGCAAGTGTTCGTACTGTAAGAATCCCACAGGCTTTCATTCATAAATGCTTGAATTATTAAATTCAATATGATGTAAGGAATGATATCCTTCTGAAAGTACACTTAACTCAAATTGTCCTCCTTCTGAAATGAGATGATCGTTCAAGAGGTCAAACATTATTTAACTGTTTGTAAGCAAAACAATTTATGAAAAAAAAGAATGGAAAAGTATGACGATAGACAGAGCTTATGTCATACTGGCCTCTGGCCTGCTCAACTCCTTGGGGTCATTCTTCCAAAGAAAGGTTCTAACTCACTCACTGATTAGGGCTCAGTGCAGCACTGGGCCAAAAGGTCAAAGATATTCACACATTCATTTGGCACCCCCCACAACAAACTCCCACTGGGGAAATTAGTCCACTGAGAACAAAGTGTAGATCCAATGAGCCATGTCCATCAGAGGCAATGTATTAACTGTGATGTTGTTATTGTTGGCCAAGAGAGCAATGGATCACGCTTGAGACTTCCCCGTCGTCATCACATGTACACACACCACAGGCTTCATGGGTAACACACTCTGTCACTGGAGATGCAGAAGAAAAGATTGTTCCTGGAGGATTTTTTTTTTTTGAAGACAGAGAGAGAAAGAAAGTGAGTCAGAGGAGTGTGTGGGGGGAGACAATTGTCCTTTTGCCAAAGCAGGCTTAATGTTTCATACAATAGCTTGGGTTTGGTTGAGGGGATCTTGGAACTTTAATGTTTTCCAGAGGGAGAAGAGGTGCTGTTAGGGACGAGGACCAGATTTCATATCCTGAGCCCCACATAAAGAAAAACATCCCCACTTTAAGCGTCAGTACCTCCAAACAAACAGCTCCATTGATGCTGCATATCCTTGCTGTATTGTCATCATTAAATGTGGATGCCTTTCCTGAAATCCAATCGCTTTTCAGTTTCAGGCTTTACATGCTTTAAATCTATCTACACTTGTAATCTTGGGAGAAATGCCCTGAATCCAAAACAGTGAAATCATGAGCAAAGAGGTTGAGGAGAGGGAATTATTGGAGCAATCTCATTTTTCCCTAAACCATGTGTTCGATTTACTTTCCATACTCTTCCATTGCGCTCCCTCTCCCTCCTCTCTTTGGGTAATCATTAAATCCATTATGCTCCCCTGTCTTATGTTCCACAATGTTTATTTTTCTTTTTGACAATAATCTCTCCATCTTGCTTTCTGGGTCTACTGTAGATTGAGACATGTGATGTAACAGTAAGTGAGGCTGTTAAAGAAGAATGCCATTCCTCTATTCCTCCAGCTTGGTACTGCAATGTGCTATTTTATGGCCTCTTTTAGTTGAGCAGCTTGGTGTTGATTGTGGCTTCTGGCCACTGAACAAAGCTTCCTGGTGGCTAATGAGGTGCTGAACCTTGCCTCTTGTTTGCATCAAGAGCACCTGGGCACCAAAGCTAGATCAGGCCAAACAAAGGAGTCAGTCTTGCATTTCCACAAAGCATTGCACATTCAAAACATCCAGAACTTAGGGACACAAACTCCCACATGTCATAAAATGTAGGCAAGACAGAACGTGAGCCGTCACTACCCATTCTGTAGTGGGGTACAGAATGCACAAGAAAACTATTGTTAGTCTTGCACAAAGCTTAGATTTGTATATGTATATTTCATAAGGACACAAAACAAAAGTAACTTCAATGTAACAAAGACTGAGTATAAAACTGGCCCTGGAGATTTTTATATCTACATATAGTGCTTTATTCATCATTCATATTCATAGACTAATAAGAACACTTGCATGGGTGACCCCTGGTTGCCTATGACCTTGTTGCCAGCTTACCAGTTGTCTTCTTAAACCACTTTGGTAGGTATAAACCACTGCAGACCAGGAACACACATAACTATTTTGCTCTTGTCAAAGTCGCTCAGATCCTTACACTTGGCCATTTTTGCTGCTTCCAGCAGATCAACTTCAAATGTTCACTCGCTGCCAGATATGTACAACCCTCGGAAAGGGTTCCATTGTAACGAGATAATCAATTTTATTCTGACTTCCCCTGTAAGTGGTAATAATGTTATGGCTGATCGCTGTATATACATTGTGAATTGTAAGATGTGTTTTTGAGTTTATTCTGAGTTTTGTACGGTGTTCTTGAGTGAACTGAAAAGTTTCCTTAAATGAAATTTATTATTATTACATAGGGATTTTTCCTGGAAACGTGGGCATCTGTGTACTTGGACACAGATTGTTTTAGTCTGCGGACCAAAGGAAACATCATGACAATACCACACAACCATGTAAACTGTTGATGCAACTCACCACTCCCAGACAAAACATTAACATTCAACAAAACCTCATAATTCTGAATTTCTTTCATGCAAATTGTTTATTCTGCATGGCATTCTCAGGTTTTGGAGCGGTTATGTCCAGCACAAAGTATGGGAAACTAATATACATAGTTTAGGCGAGACAAAGACTGTGTTTATTGTTTTACTCAAAGAACCTTTTTGTAGTTATGCAGACATTTGATGTCCATCAAATAGGTCTCATATCTTGGACTATGTTGTCTATGAAATGTCAGAATAATAAGTTAAGATATCCGGTTTTGTCAAACCAACATTTTTTCAAATGTAAAATATAGAAAAGCAATAAACCTTCACAACAGATAATTCCTAGTTTTTTTGTTTAGATAATTATTCACTCATCTGAAAAAAAAATTCTCTCAAATCTCTTGATTAATTTTATATTAAATTTGATTGACAGATTGCTCTTCAGTTCTTTTACTATTTGGTTCCAAGGTTTTCTCTGGATGCAAATAGAGACTTTTAGTCAGTCACTGAAACAACCTTCCCCATTTCTTTATCTTTTGTTACAGATCCAGGGAATCAGCTTGCAGCTCAAGAGGCAATAAGGAAACCATCCACAGTACGCCGCCCACCCGCACACAAAGGAGAGCCAGTATCGAGTAAGCACTGCTGACAACACAATACAATAATGGTAGTTCTAAATGACGCCATGCATAAACACATTTGCTTCTGTTGTTTCTAAGATTGTCTCAACTGCAGTCACATCACAGCTCTGAGCGATAGGCTTAACTCACTGGAGACGAAGGTAAGGACTGTACTCAGCCACAGGTTCACTGGGAAACAGCATATGATTGATTCATTGGTCACACTTGTTTTATGTCTTCCTGCGAAAGATCCAGTTACTCACTACTACAGCCTCCGTATTAGTTCCACACAACCAGGATAAAGGGGGGACCAAACCAGAGGCTGCCCTTCTGATTGGGGCTGTGCCCTCTGAGGGAACTCCTGGTGAGCAGGGACCTGCAGGTAAATCATCTGTCATGTGTGAATAATATTAAGTCGGAGAGTCTGCATGTCTTCATTAAGAAGAGTGGAGGTCTTTGTGTTTTGATAACTGAGTCTGAATTCACTCCTGCAGCTTTTAACCTAACTCTTTTTTTCTGCCCTCTACCTTCTCAACCTCTCCTCGTATCCTATTTCCTCGACTTAATGTACATTCCCTTCCTTTATCAAAACTAGGAGCCCGGCTGTCTAAGCTGCTTACTTTTAGCGATCTGTGTGGGAATCGAACACTTTGTGCAAGAAATCCCTCTTATCATGTGGAACTGCACCAAACACTCCTGCAGCTAAAAGCTCACCGAGCCTTCACTGTCATAAGGAGTTGGGGAAATGTTTCAGTTATATTAAAAGGACAATCCTAATGATCATAGGTGCTGTCTATTGTTGTATGTGAAATCTTCCCTCATTCATTCACTATTTAGCCGCATTGGACTGGTACAATTTTGCACTAGTGAACACTTAATTGAGACTTTCGACACTTTTGGAATCTTTCTTCTTTCTCATTTTTCTCAACATAAGTGGCCGGTAACAAGTCAGACAAAACTCATGCTATTTTTTTAATCGACAGAAATATCTATTATCTTGGACATGAAATTTAAATCTTTCGGTCCTATGACTTTGACATTTCCAGGTATTTCCACAAAGCTACAGCTCTCAATTAAACCACCTCTCTGTTTTTATTACAGGTCCTCAGGGTGAGAAGGGGAAAGATGGGCTTCCTGGCCGAGACGGTACCTTCGACCCATTGTTACTTTTCAGTTTATGTAAAGCCAAGACATAAACTATTTAAGGTTGCATGATCACTCATGACTGTTTCCTCCTCTTAGGAAAGCCAGGGTCTCGAGGACTGCCAGGTCCAACTGGGCCTCGGGGGGATGCTGGGACAAGAGGCCCATCTGGAACCCCTGGATTGAAGGGATTCCCAGGACCTGCAGGTATGAGAGGACTAAAAGTTGAGAAAGCTCACTATTAGTGTGTTTTTCTGAGCCGAGAGAAACAAATTCACCTTGTGTTAGTAGATGTTGACACAGTTTGTCAATCATGTTGTAAAGATTTAAGGTGGTGCAGTTGCGCACTCATCTTGTCTACTCAACCTATTGTCTGGCGAACACAACATTTGAAAGGCTCACTGTTGACCAAAGACCTGCAGAAACAATAGTGGAAAAAACAGAGAAAATTCTGACAAACAGAGTATTTGTCTTTCTCTTAAACCCCTCAGTTAATCCACAAAACCTCAAGTGGTAAACATAAGAGCATTCCTGAGGCCTCTCTAGAATTTGGGCATTTTGTTGGTTGGTTTTAAAAACATATGTTTCCAAAAGTACCGTGTCAGTGGGTATTTGTTTTCCTGTAGCATGTGTTGTTGCCACTGCTCACAAAACCACCATGAAACATCAGTCGATTCTTATGTCTTCAATGGTTGGGTACAAATATTAAATTACTTGTTGGCTATTTCTCTGTTTTGGGTCGTCCGCGACTTTCATTTCAGCCTCACTCATGACCCCTTCTCTGTATCGCTGCTGGGTAGGGAGAAAAGTTAAACTACAAACCTACTTTCCACAAAACGCCATGTGACTTCCATCCTAAATGAACATGAGCTATATATATATGGCAAATCTGTGCTCCTTATGATTTCCATATGTCTGTGGTGTTATGACGTTTTCTCCATCTTCATTATTTAACAAGTATCAGAAAAAACAGCGCTGTCTTGCATCTGAAGTTTTTTCCTCATTGGCTGGGTTTTTTTTCTGTGAGAGATAATGACAGGAATAAAATTTATCCTCCTTTAGAATGTTTGGACAAATGTGTTTTTGATGTTATGGTAAAGATCTGGTAGATCCTGCCACCAGATTGTAGCTTGCAGCGCAACAGGTGCAGCCAACGCACAGCTGTAGATACTGTCATGTTTACCAGAGCCATGTGAAAATGGCCCACAGAGGTGTCAAATCAGAGCTGTAAAAACATTACCTTGCTATGTAGTAATTAGTGGCCTGTCATTTTCATTTGCATCAGCACATAAACAGCGAGGGTTTGAGCTTGGGTCTGTCTGTGGGCTACAGGTGTTTAGAGGCAGCTTCACCTCAATAAAGTCAAAATAGTGGGCTAAAGAGAGTAGTTGATCGCTGCTTCCCCCCAAATAGCTGTGAGCTATTACTAGCACACATTTATTAATGTTAATAGTGAGTATTCAGGGAAATTTTTATTTTACAATAACCCAGTGCCAGTAACACTTTGCATAGGTGCTTTGTGTTTATTTGAGTCCTTCCATGCTCCTGAGTCCAAGCATAGACCGCTGAATGCCCTCCTCCTGATGATTACTTTGAAACCAAGTCATGGTTAAAATCATTAATTCCTCCGCCTGTGCCAGGTTGATTACACTCCACTTGAACACACTGATCAGCCAGAACATAATAAACACTGGCAGGCCAGACTAAAAACATGGTCTCGGGAAGGACAACCTTTGGACTGGCAAGGGGTCATGGGTGCTTTGGCAATCCCACCAAAGAGGTTAGAAATTCCTCAAACAGTTCATGCTAGGTCTGATAGAAGCGTGAAGGAGCACAGTGCATCACAGATCTGTGCTGGTGGCAGGAGGGGGACCCACACAATATATGTCAATGTTACGGTACATTGGTGAGCATACAGATGCAGACACTCTCACACTCCTGCCAGACCATATTCATTTTGTACTGAATCAACACCTTATCTAATTAATTTCCTCTCTGGTCTTTGTTATTGTTTATAACTACATCCTCCTCAGCCATTCAGCGTCATGCCGCTACAGAAAATCCCAACATGATGTTTTTGTCTTCCCATGCAGGCCCCCGTGGTCCATCAGGCCTCCCAGGAGAGAGGGGTCTACCAGGCCCACCAGGTCCTCCTGCACCAGCCAGTGCCCACATCCCTGAACCAGACCATAGTAAGACCTCATACACTTATAACATATTACAGTCCGTGCGAAACAAATTCCTCACCAGATAGATGTACTAATTTTATGAGGCTACAACTGAGCATTGACTACCTTAACTTGTCTTGGGGAACAGTGAAATCCTCGGCCCATCATTGTTACTTTTCCACACATTTTCTCATTTTTCGAAAAACAAAAACTAACCAGTTCAGCCAAAGTTGTTTATACTGTATATTATGCTCATGGTGGGAAACGTTTCAAGCTGCTAGCCTCAAGTGGAAATGAGGAGTGGGCTAAAGAGATTTGGTTCACACTTTTTTTTCTAACATCACAATCCTGTCGTCTTCAGACCTATCAATGCTGACTCAAATAACGTCAGTTGAGGCAATTCATCAGATCCGTCTGGAGCTACTTCATACAAATTTTTACTTACACAGCATTGTACTCTCCAATATCTGAGTACAGATTTCTGTGTGAAAATGAAGAAGTTTCTCCCATTTCACTTTACCTATTTCAGACATATTGATCCCTACTATCAAAAACTATTCAAATGTAATGTACATGTTTTTGATGGGATAGTTTCACAGCTGACGTTTCAGTAGATATTTATAGTTCAACAGAGGATGTAGGGAACGACTGAAGAGTCAAGAACAACAAGCTGAATGAAGTACCAAAGGAAAGAGAAGAGTTGGGACAGAAGTGAAGAGAAAGTGAGAGGAGGAAGGCCGAGGCATCCTTTTCAATGTTTAATGTGAATCAACATTATTTTTTAATTGAATTGAACAATGTTTTTTAATTCTTTCATATTTCATCAGTTGAAATTAATATTTATGAATACAGAAGGTATGTGATGATTATTCCACAAGAAAGTCTTTAGCGCTTAGACTTTTCAGTGAGATTGTGAGCAAAGGAAATATACTCTGAAAAGTAGTCAGATGAATTCCTCCTCAGAGCCCTGACACTGGTGGTGGTGGCTAATGACTCTCGTGAAACTGATGAATGATGAAGATGGGGAATCTATGATGACTGGGCAGTGAAAAGGGGCCGAGTATGCAGGTATAAAAGAAGTAGATGAACAAAGAGAATCAAATATGAAAAGGCAGCAGTAAGGTGATAGGCTAACGATGAAGGTGAATAACTGTCATGTGATCGATGATGAGAACGGCTGGTAACTTATTGACTTCCCCAGACTGTTGCAACCTTTGTTAGAGCTTCACTCTTTTAATTACATAATTTTTAGAAGAAGAAGCCTTTATTTGTCGCATAAAATCATACAAGTTGTACAACCCAGCAAAATTGGTTCTTTGCATTCAACCAATCCCGAGGAGCAGTGGGCAGCTATCTTCAGCACCTGTGGGGCAGATTGGGGTTCAGGGTCTTGCTCAAGGATCCATCGACATGTAGACTTCTGGGGCTGGAACTGCCGACCTGCCGATCTTCTGATTGGGAGACAGCTATACCCACTGAGCTCTAGTCTCCCCGATTGTCCATGCAAGGATCATTTTTGAGAAGAAAATATTGCTTTGTTAAATGACAATGAAAGCATGAAAGGGTTAAAGCAACCGAATCATGTTTCTATGAACAAAGCACAATTACCTATATACAATAAAACGAGACTAAAGGCGTTGTTCTCAGGCAGGGTGATGTATTACAAACCCTATAGTATACTCCACAAACTGCTAATGTTCATGTGTATCAGGAGCCTCGCGGAGATCTTCTCTCCAGCTGCATCACAGGTTTGAGAACTAATGATGAAGAAAAAGAAACAAAGTGAATGAGAAACAGACAGCACAGTGGTAATCCTTTAACTGCTACTTGCACTTTATTGTCTGTTCGCCAGATAGAAACAGAATCAAAGATTATTAAATGAAGGCAGACACAGTCTGAGGCTGTACAGACTTCACATGCAGGGATGAGAGGTTGTCCATCACTGATGTCACTCAACAGCTTCCAGATGTAGTCTACTGGTCATCAGCTGAAGGGAGGTGCGAGAGACAGATGGAGGCCTACACCAGCTATTTCAAGGCCAAAATATCAGGTTTTATGTGTGCAAGCAGAGGTGATACAAAGAATTCAGCACACAGATTTATAAGCTATGGGTTACTGGTGTTGAAAGCTGCGGGTACATTTATGTTGACATGATGATTTCTCGGACTTCGAGCCATTTCTTTCACATCAAAGCAACAGTAGGAGGCGAAGGCGAGGCGGCGGTTTCTGTGCTCAGCTTCCTTTTGAAAACACTGGCGTATTTGGCTCTTATGTCTGCAGCAGTATGTTGAAATTTCCCTCTTCAGAACATGAAAAGGTTCCTAAACTAGGAGCAAGAAGTGAGGAGGAAGATTGTTAGGATTCATTAAGCCAAATTGACTTCAGTGTGTTTCTTAGTAGGAAATGAAGAGCACGTAGAGATAGATGGAGAGAAAGAGCGGCCCTGTTTTGGATGTCCTCTCTGTTGCAGCTTGCAACACTCTGGCAGCAAGAAGGTGTCTCTGGCTTTTAGCCATCCTTCATCTCCTCCTCATCTCTGTATCATTTTAAGTTTGACGTTGTGATTTGATTTGTGAATCCTATCAGTATAAAATGATCCACTGGCCACACACTTCCTTTGTCACTCACAAATTCCCCACCCTCTTCCTCTTGTTCTTCCTTCACGGACTCATTATTAGTAGGAGTGCACAGTGTGGACATGAAAATTTTTCACACAACTTTTATGTTATCAACTCCAATCTGACATTGTGACACATTTTAGAGCATTTCACCACCAGGTTGAATTAATGAAGTATTAGTGTTGGTTGTAATACACTGCCCTCTGGAAGTCACTCGTGTAATTACAGGGGATTCACTTCCCTGAATGTGTTTCTTCTCAAAAAAGTCAACACTTATATGAATATTTTGACATTTTTATTTATTTATAGCATTAGTGCACTCATACCTTGCCCAGTAAAATTGACCCACTGTACTCCTGTGGGAGGTTTGGACCCAAAACCAAATGCCACTATATATAAATTAAACTAAAATAGAGCCTAATGAGTGATGTGGCTTGTTGTGGGGAAGCCTCAAATGTAGTGCTGGAGTGTATTAGCAAAGATAGCAACATAACTTTTTCATGTTATGGTTTGCTATATGATGGTATGACAGATTATTATTTCAGATATATTTTGTATATGTACCTCACATTGATCACACACTTTCTATTTTTTCCAACTCCAGATGGTAGGAAAGATCCATTTTTCACGAACACTTTCCTTGATTCACGAGGGTTGCCTGTTCCTGGACCTCAAGGTCCCCCTGGGCCTGTCGGTGAGTGTTTATCACAGTGCATGTTGTGTTTATTCCTTTACTGTGTTTGTGAGACTGTGTCCCCACACTGAAAGATTAAAATAATTCAGATACTGATGATATAAAATAATAATTCCGTATATAGTCTGACAATGTGGTATATCTACTATATATTCTGTTTCTGACACACACTTGTAGATAATAACAAATTCATTCAATCAAATGAATAAGACAAAATTTGCCTCTGTCAAACTTCGATTTTATATTCAGACATATTTGTGACAAAACAAACACATCTAAGAGTCCACACACTAAAAGGCACACGTAATCACCAACTGGTGATTACTGGTTCCATGGGTGAAAGGCTAATATGAATTTTTGTATCTATCATACAGGCCCAACAGGTCCCAGGGGCCCAGTTGGACCTCCTGGCCCCCCAGGACAGAATGTAAGCTCACTTTCAGCATAGTGCTTCACTGCAGTCAGGTATTCAGTTGATGATTTCTTGTCATAGAAATATGTCATTGTCTATTTCTTTTCTGATTCAACAAAGGGTAAACATGGAGTCCCGGGGGCACAGGGCCCTGTGGGGCCAAAGGGAGAACGTGGGGAGAGAGTGAGTCCAGTCAGAGCTTGGTATTGATATTCTCTTCTTTAACCGCATTCCTTCGTCCTAAAACAAAACTTTCTGTGACAGGGTTCTTTAGGTTACCCTGGAGAAAGGGGCTTCAGAGGCGAGCCGGTAAGCCTTCTCCACTCTGCAGCTCTCTGGAGATTATGGAGTTAATGAGTGTTTGGGGTGAACAACAACACATGTCATAATTGGTTATGTTACAGTAAACTACGCTAACCATCAGCATCACATATGACACTGAGCGGTGTCAACACAATCTCAGAGAGAATGAGGTCTTTTGTTGAAGTCACCACTGTTCTTCTTTCAATGCTGTTTGGAATTTAGACTGTCGGATGTCAATATTTATTTCAGGGAACACCGGGTACTAAGGGAGAGCCAGGAGAGAAGGGCCTGCCGGTAAGAAAGTAGTTTTTGCTTGTTCATAGAGTTCACAAGGTGACACACAGGAAGCAGAATTCTAATTAAGAGTCCTTTGTTAAGCATTAAATATTTCACTGTGTTTGTCTAACCTTTGTTTCTCTTGTACTTCTTCCTCATTTTACAAGAGCAATCTAAATGTAAGATATTTTTATTTAAGTCATCACATGTTTGCAATGCAATTAGTCTATTTAGTGACATGAAATAAAGTCTAACCATGACCTACATCTCAAGTTATGGTTATGACCTTTTTGTAATCAACATTCTTACAACTGTGTACCACAACCAAGTGGCATTCAGCTGCACCTTTCCCCTCAAGTCCACACTTCCATTGCTGTTAAAATGGATTGTTAACATTGTTATATTTGTTTGAGTATGTATAATTTTAGCTGTTGGTTTGTCTGATTTTCTTGTGCAAAACCGTTTTGTTTTATTGTGTTTGTGTTGGTCCTTGGGGTGTGCTCCGGACTGCTGTCCCATGTGACGACACTGTCCTTTGATCCCAAAGCTGCCTGACTCCCGCTACAAGCTACTGTCCCCATGGCTACCTTTCAGAGTCACTTTTTCAGCATATGATTTTGGCATATACATGTAAGAATGCAATCAAAAACCCCATGCACCAGCTCTGAGTGAATGAATGGAAAATATCTCAGAATCATTCAGAAAGCATTCCAAATCATGTTTTCTCAATTCAATTGATTTCATAGAAAAGTTACAATGAAAATGCATTTAATGTGTATGCCAAATGACTCCATATATATAAGTGGTGGTCCTTGTTTGGCTTCGGGGTGTTTAATTCTGATGTGAGTGGAGTGGATACAGCTCATCAACCTACACTGCATGATTTCATTTCTGCACCACAAATACAGTCTTCCAGGTGCAAATATCAACTACAGAATGTGTCTAATAAGTGAATTAACACTGCCATTAAAATAGAAATAAGGCAAAGTAGCAATAACTATCCTAAAGTTTATTTCCTGAAGTCTACAGCCATGCCAGTGGCTCTGTGGGCAGAGTCTTGACTCTAATGTCAGAATCCCAACACGTTCTCAATGTAAATTTGCTAATGTTTAATAGTCATGTACACTATCTTAGCTTAGCATTGTAGCATGTTAACATTAGCACCAAACACAGCTGAAGCTGATGGGAGTGCTTTTTATTATTACGGGCATATAAACCACATTAATTAATGGTTGCGGTTTCAGCATCACGTGACATACAAAACTTGCATTATCAAAAGGATATGAGATAAGATTTTCCCATTTTTGAAGTGCCCTTCAGATTTATTTCAGTCGGTGAAAATGTTAAACAAAAATGATTGAATAACCAGATTTGAATCATTTGTTCTGCATAAAAAGCAATCAGTCATTGTATAAATAAGTTAAGCTTTGCCTTTTTTCTTCAAACGTTATGGATGTCCTTTCTTTGTCTTACTAATAGTAATGAGAATCGCTCAACTGTAACCCAAAAGCATCAGCTATTCTCTGCATGCCTTCTTTTGTGATTGTCTCTCTCTGCCTTTTTCTTCTTGGTCAACGGTTTTCTTCTACTTTGAAGGATATGAATGATGAAGCCATCGTCTTACCCTTTAACAAAATCAATTAGATTTCAATGTAAATCTAAAATGGCTTCATTCTGTCAGGTAAAAGTGGATGGCCTCTGTGACCATAGGTTTAGGAATGAAAACTGTCGTGCTGTTACCAAAAAGTGAATGCATATGGCATGTTCAAATCTCAAATCTGGAAGTGTAGTCCAGTTGTGGTATGTCTCCAACATGCGGCTGGTCTGTAATGTGCATGCTGACGTTGCCCAGCCCAGCATGGCAGAGCCGGACTTCATGCAGCAGCATGGCGAGAGGATAGGGGAGATGCAGAGACATACAGTGACCAGATATGTTTGAGAGTGCCAGGAAGATATGTGGACTGTTTTAACATTCTAACTGCTCAACTTTATCTTGAAAAAAAAAATGACTTGCATCTTGGCGAGCAGTTCTTTGGCTTGTGCTCTTTACCTTGACGGCTGTATCTATCTTCACAGGGGGACGGAATACATCAGATCAGAGAGGCGCTGAAGATCTTAGCCGAGAGGGTTTTAATCCTTGAGACTATGATCGGTATTCATGGTGAGTAGGAGGCCTGAGGCAGGGTCAGCTTTAGGCAGGGGTCAAAAGTGGGGAGCTCAAACTCCCACTGTCTCTTCACTGCTGGGACAGGGAGTGGGAACAGTCGCGAGCAGCCCCAGGAATCAGGCTGGTGTTTCCACCCCCTCACATAGTCCCCCCTGTCACTGCTCTCACTGATAGGACATTAGCTTGCAGATGTTCCTCGACTTGCAGGCAGACCTTGAGCTTCTGGCTCGCAGGGTGACATTGCTGGAGGCTATCATCTGGCCAGGTAACACAGAGACATCCTCACCCACTGCTCTGCCAGCACTTACTGACCTTTTCTGACAACATCTATAAAGTCTTAATTCAGAAGCATAAGATTTTGCTTACTGCTAAAATGCTGACTGTTGATCTAGTTACTGATTAGTAGATGTATTTAGAAATGTATTATTGTTTAAGTTGTATTGGTATTGATGATCAATTGATGGAAGCATAAACATTACTTCAAAGGCCCCGAGGACATATTTACTCAATTAACTTCTTACTGTGAAGCTTCTTAGGTCCTACAAGAACACACATATATTCTGCCAATGCATTTTTGATTACATCAAATGTCTGTATTTATGAATTTGTGGTGCCGATGTGTATGTTTAAAGTGGGTGGGTGACCCTTTACGTGTTTGGTTACTGCTGTGAGCAGCTCATCGCTCAAATTTGCTATCCATACCCACACAGTCCTGAAGGAGCAAATTAGCACAGCTTTGAGTGTCAAACTCAGCTAAATAATAACCGAAGGATTCTTTTTATAGCTATAAGTGTGGTTGATGCTATGTTATTAAGACAAACTGAGATTTTAAAGCAAGTTTTAAGGAGGATTAATCCTGTACAATGTTTAAATCAATGTTTACCATTTGTTATCTTGTAGGTTAAGACTTATCAGTAGAGCTGAAATATTAGTGAACAGGATGATTAGTGAAATCAGAGATAAAATATACAATTTTGATAAAAGATCAATTTTTAGAATGATTTACACAGTAAAATGACCAAACAGTCACTGCAAATGGCTTTTCAAAAATAAGGAAATCATTGAGTTTTTAAGTTTCCAACATTTTATAGATGAAACAATGGATATACTGTTAAAAAATAGTTTCATTGTAATTAATGTAATTGTTGTAACACTGATCCTGAGGCGTTCCTCCTTAACAGCAAAAATAAGCAGGGGATTTGTGAAATATTTTTGCATTCTGTCCAGTTAGTTGGTGAAATTTTTAATCTAAATAAAATGGGTGTCAAATCAAACAGAGAACCCTTTCTTTCACTGCAACATCTAAAGCTACATCGGAGTAGTTTTGGATTAGAACAACAGAGTAAATATATCCACGCAATGATGGACAGGGAGGCCCCATTCCAACTGCTGTCTTTCTTCAACAGAGCCTGATCTAGGGTCTGGGGATGGACCGTTTGGCACAGTCTCCCCTAGTTTCTACAGAGATAAGCGAGCAGATGCACTGCCATATCGACTTGCTTCTCCTCTGTCCTCCAACACCAAGGTTCGAGGGAAGTAGGTCCCCCCAGATCACCCTGAGGATCGCAGTCTGGGTTGACTCCCCCTGCTATAGGTCTCAACGGCAATCAACATATCTAGACCTTATGTGATACCCTCTCTGGGCCTTTCTGTTAGGTTTAGGATGGGGGACACCTCAGGGAAACTCCCCTGACACTCCCCATCTCACTACACAACCCAAGAATAAAAATATTCATGTTTGAGGAAAAAAGAAAATTCTTAATCTTGTGTGCTGCTCCTTCAAGCTACAAACAGTTCTTGGACAAAAGGGTCATTTATATTAATTAATGAATAAGTTAAAAGAGGAATCAGTTGTGAGAAAATAGACTGGATGTGAGGTGTTTTTTTTTTACTGCTTTCACAATGTAACTGCAATCTGAAAAAATTCCATTATTCAAATATGTTGCGCATGCACACTTCGCAGCACACATGTACAGGAGCAAACCTCTTCTTCTAGTATAAATATTGTTATACATTTATCAGAATGTCTAACTCCATGTTATGTAGTGCACTAAAAAGATGAAGTCAGTCATCTCCATCCTAACTGAGATAAATGTTGCCAAGATCAATTTCTAGTTTTCTGGTATGAGTCCCCCACAATTTTTGCATATCTAGCGAACCTGTCAAGTTATACAAGGCATAAATGAAATGAATATGAAAACGTTTTAAATGAATATGAAACAAATAAAAAAAGGAAATAGCAGAACTTTTGATGGAACTTGAACATGTTTTTTGTTGGTAAATTGCTTAAACTGTCCTGATGAAAAGACTTGATTTTTCATCTCATATCAAACTTATTGTGAAACTATTTAAAATAATCAAGTGAAGTTCATTTTGTATACTGGTGTGTAACCATTTCATATTTGAATTTTTTTTTCTTGCCAGTGTTATTGTGTCAAGATCCTGTCGAGATGATGGTGTAATAAAATGATGGGATTTCTTTTTTTTACACGTCAGCTCCCATTATTTGTGTCCGAATCATTCAACATGATTATAGCATTAGTAGATGACACCCACTCTCTTAAATGTACAAATTATGATGCAAGACCATGTTCAAAAGAGTCACTTTTACATAAACACTCTTGGGAGTCTTGGGAAAATCAGCAGTGCTGTTTTTCCTAGAACATTAAATAATTCTACAGTTAGCCCACAGGGTAAATTCTAAATTGAAACTCAGCAAAACCTAAGCATATAATATGTCTCGTTTATTGCACAGGAGAAAATTCTGTTTTATTGTAGTGTGTTGTTGTCTAGGTGTTAGGGGGTGGCAATTGGCTCTTTCCTTTGGATACCACCACAGCCTGTTCCCCAACGCTGTCATTAATCAACAAAGAAATGGCGCCATCTAGCTGTTTTGTTGCTGCTAATGCCACTACTGCTTTCTCTGTTGGGAAGCCCATCTTCTCAAGCTGCTGGAGTCTGAGGGGGAAACATTGGCCATATGTGAATGAAAACTTTAAAATGCATAAATCAACAATATGAGGAAAGAATGTGGCATCTTAAGCCACATTCACAAAAATGAAAATTATATATATTAAATTATTACTAACCGAAGAGAGGAAACCGATGATTTTTGCACCTCAATTTTGGCATCAGGATTATCAGGGGCATCCTGTAATGAGGCCAGTAGTCCAGCCCTCAGCATCTGTTCCTCCAACATCTCAGCCTCAGACTGTGCAGCAGTCTCATCTATTATCCATGCAGGTGCTGGACCCAACCGTGGTTGGTGGTTTAAAACAGACGGATCCCTCATGTGGACAACAGCTGCCTGATCCAGAAGCGTCCTCTGATGAAGTGACCTGGAACTGTGACAACAGATGAGGTTATAAATGAATACATGTTTTACTGTCATGCATGAAGGTGGTTAATGGGAATATTCACTATATGGGAATGAGATCACACCTAGATGAGGTAGTGTAGTTGGGCAATCTGAACCCGGTTGAAACAGGGATATACACCCATTTGGGAATTGTCTTCAAAAGCGTTGACTCCTCCAGCTCCTGGAACATCCTAATGAAGGACTGGCAATCTTAGATATTAAGTATAGTAAATATAATTTTTAAAAAACACGCCCAAACCAGAAAGTGTAGGTGTGCAATCTGAAGTGAGAACACAAACCCACTTTATGATGAAAATCAAAACCATTGTCCAATAGCTCCTTTAAAATCAGGATGAAGGACTGGTGATCCTAGATGTGCAGTACATTAAGTACAATGTAATAAGACAAGAGACCAATTCGTTATTCGTTACATTGAAATTCACTTCATTATAGATTTGGAGGGGGAGCGCACTTATTAGCTCAAACCCTACGTAGCACATCACAGGCCGACAAAATGAGAAATCGAGACAACTAAATTTTAAAAGACTTAAAGTCATTAGTAGGCCTAAAAATAATTATACATGAAAAGTGTCAAAGGGGGAGTAAAAACAGTGACACTGAAAACAACTTTTGAGACGACCATCTATAAAGTACCATAAAAAAGTCCTCAATAGAGGTCAAATGAGAAATATGTTAAAACCCTGGGGGATGTTTCCATTAGGGAACAGGGGTATTAAGGCATTCAGCAAAATAAAATGTTGGAAAGATAATTACATTGATTTTGGGAAGGGTGATGTTGGAGAATATACAATCAAGAGATTCAAAAACACCCTATTCTTTCCCTTTTAAATGGTAGTACATCTATATGTAGGGTAGATTTGTTATAATTTTCAAAACACAAGCTTTGGCCTTGCTTGCCTGGTTTCTAGGATCAGTCAGTCTAAATACTCAATTTTTAGACTAATACCCATAACAAGCCTTAGGGTCATGACTGCTCATAATTCAACTAAATCCATCTGCACCAGCTTGCCTTTTATGTATCCAAAGAAATAGCTGGCCGTGGATGGTGACCCATAATTAAGACCAAAATTATCGATCGAATACACCTCAGTAACACATTACCATTGGCCACTGCTAAAGCATCAGAGATGTATTTTAACTATAGTGGACCTGTACATACAAGAGAACTCAACTGAGGAAAGATGTAAAAAAAACAACCTTACTCTGCTGATGAAATATTGACGTTTCAGAAGTGGATTGATGTCACAATTATGGGGCTGACCAGCAATAATAATAATAAAACCTGAATGAAAACCTGTAGGGTGGAAACATGGAGATCCCGCACAGACTTAGCATCAACTCTGGCCAGCTATGACCGAGGAATTGGCCCACGCTGCGTCATCCACAGCTTACTGTCCATAAGAAGGAAGCTAAATGCAAAAATGACTATGTAAACAGGAAAGGATACAGTTGTGTCCAATGCATATTGAGCAGAAGTGAAGCAGGGCAGGTGTCCCAGGCAGCAGCAACAGACCAATCAACAGAAGAAGCCAGGGAAGAAGACACACAGGCACACATCTCAGCACCCTCCTCTGTGTCAACTGACTACATTGAGCAGTAAACAAGGCCAACTGGATGGCAGAGTAACCACTGATTCGACTGGCCTCACCCCCGACGACAGACAGTACCAGGGTGTAAAGCAGAGGTAATACGTTCATTGTAAGGGTGGAGAGGGAGAGGAAGGCGATCGTTCCCCATCGACGTTCCTGACATCGTCCAACCAGAAGCAGGAGACCAACACTGATCAGCAGAGTGGATAGCTCATCGTGGCTGAAAGGATACAGCAACACATCTGTGGAAGATAAAATTAGAGAGGAGAGATGCAGTAAATGCTTTAATTTCACCAATATGGTAACATTATACGAACGAAAAATACGGATGATATTAAGGTACAGTTACCTCCGAACCCTGGAAATTCTCCACCCGGACCTAAGCTCAGAGATGCCGGGATACCCACAACATATACGAACAGTATAACTATAATCAATACGGATGTTCCTAGATAGAAGCCAGGGCGATCTGAATGAAAACAAACCCACAAGGACAAAACTCGGCCAAGCATTATTTGTGATTGATTGCAGTCTCTCCCCTCACTTGTCCTTCTGAGGCATTATTCTTGTAAAGTAGTAAATGTATGGGGCCATGACAAAAATTAAATAACCATAACTATACAGCCACGTTCCTTAATCCCCTGTGTATTAAATGGACATGGTCTATATCTACATCTTTTCCGGAAAATCCCTTTAAAATAGATCTTGTCATAGAAGAAAAATCCAGTAATGTGTCCACTTCCGTATGACGTCGCGTTTTTTCTTCTTCTTCGTCTTCTTCTTCTTCTTCTTCTTCTTCTTCTTCTTCTTCTTCTTCTTCTTCAACTTTTTCTACTTCTGTTCATTGTTAGTTGGAAAACAACGAAACCGCCGCCAGCTAGAATGGAGTTTGGAGTACTTCGCAAAAGGTGTGGAGGAGTACTACCGCCACTTACTGGACCTCCGCTGCACCCCTGTTATTCTAGTTTGGCAGATTCAAATGAATAATCTATGAAGATGCATACCACGAGACCATGTAAAGGATTAAGCTGGGATGGTCTTCGTTTTTACACAACATAAAGCAAAAAAAAAAATCGGTCACGTTTTTAGCACAATGGAAAACATGGTGGCACAAGTATCAGAAACTACATGTTTTTAAAAGTTCTTTACGCAGATTTCTCCAAATTTCTGACTCATAAAATATTAGTTTCCAGGTTTCCTTTATTTTTAAATGTAAATTCCAATCTTTTTTGCAATCTAAATACATTAATATTATGATCTATATTACATTAAGATAGTTTTTATAAAATGATTAGAACGCTTTGATAAAAAACTACTTCGTTTTATTTCGGTTGTTTGATTTTCCTAATCAGCAGAGTTACAATTTTGATATATGTTGTGGGATTGAAAATGGAATGTATGTTATGTTATAAAGTTTTTAAAAAAAAGATTGAAAATCTTATTTATTTATTTATTTTCAAAATAAGAAGGAAAATGTTACATCTCTTAGTGCATCTTTTAATTGCACTAAAGGATGTAATATTAAAAATATCTAACAAGGGGAAGCATTTCAAAAATAAATTCAGAAATTTGTTCTTTGTGGTCTATTTCATATCCCATATAATGAGGAAAAGGCATGCTCTTACGGCTTAATATGTTGTATGACACATAAATAACCTTCATTAGCACATTGAGATTCATATCACTCACATAGCACTATTAATAATAATAATAATAATACATTTAATTTATAATGCACTTTACATTTATACTATTATAAATGTATTATACTATTGTATTGTATATACTTATGTATTATACTATTACTATTATAGTATATATTTATACTCATACTATTCATACTATTACTAATAGCACTATTACTATACTATTACTATTGCTATACTAATAGCACTATTCATAGCAATATTCATAGCACTATTCATAGCACTTTGAGATTTGATCCAAATGTAAAGTCCATTATAAATTAAATGTATTATTATTATTATTTATTCATTCATGCACTTGTAGTAATTCCTTATATCATATTTTTCTTCAATACCTGCTGCATGTATGAAATGTGCAATGTTAACTACCCATTATTTGCCAAACTGCATTGCCATACTTATCGCTTTAACAATTTACACTCACACAGTTTTGCTTCCAGCATATCAAGTTGTTATAATTTTATGGCTGCCTGATCAATCATGACATTATAACCATCCATCAAATATTGTGTTAGTCCCCATTTCATACTAAAAACTATTTTGTCCTGCACAACACAGTATTTTCTGTGTTTCACTGGACAGGACTAGATCGCACAGACTTTACTGCTAAATAATTGATATTCATTCTCATATACTTAAACACGATGTGGTGAATCTCCTGGACATACATTTTAATTTTGCTCTTTCTTTTATAATTATTTCAATATTCTGCATTCATTTATATTTCTTATTTTGCTACCAAAACAGCTCATATCTGTGAAGGCAACTGCATAAATGTGAATAAGTCAACTTTGGCATGCAGGTGTAACTTCAATTAAAATTTGTGGAACCCACAAAAGCTTATTGTTTTGACAATTTAACAATTAACACAAATTAAAATCAACTAACATCATTAATTATCAAAAGCAAAGTTTTTTCCTACATATTTTTCTTCAATACCTGCAGCATGTATGAATAGGCAATGTGAACCACCCATTATTTGCCAAAGTGCATTGCCATACTTATCGCTTATAAGTTCATGTAGAAATTGAACAAACACAGTTAAGTAAATAAATCAAAACAATTAGCATTTTGTTGAATTCATGTTACTCAGTTTAGTTAGCTGAACAGCCCAATTAATGTTTCACAAACAATGCTGCAATGGCCAAAATAACCCCGCTTTATTATATGTAACACAGCCCAGTTTGTTGGAAATTGTTGATACATATAGATTGAGTAAATTCAACAAATTCTTTCTTCATTGCACCATGAGACCTGTGAAGATGTGCTATTGTATCTGGCACCAAGAATATCAACAGAACAAGCCCTGAAATTTGTTAGGTGGAGCCTTCATGGATCAGATGGATTATTCTAGCACATCCCAAAAATGCTCAGTTGAATGGAGATCTGGGGAATTTGAAGTCAAGTAGTAAACATATTGAACATGTTATGTTCCTAAAGCATTTTTCCTGAAGCATTTTTTTGCTGGGTACATTATCCTGCTAAAATTGATCACTGACATTAGAAGTACAATTTCTGTGAAGAAGGTACTCGGTATGCAACAATGTTTGGGTAGGTGGATCATGGCGAGGTAACATCCAACACGACTGTGTCAAACACCGGTTCCCTCAGGGTTGTGTGTTGTCCCCTCTTCTATTTACCATACACTGGCTCTCAGGAGAACAGGTTTCTTGTTAAGTTTTCTGGTGACACTGTTTCTCTTATCCCTTCTTCTATGATCAGAGTCTGAACATGGTCCCGCATTAAATTAAATTAATTAAATGGTGTGATAATAATTATCTTGAACCAAATATATAGAAAACAATGGAAATAATTATTGACTTCAGACACAACACTGAACATAAAAGCAGCGTCATTCATGGCAAAGACGTTCAGACTGTGGAGTCTTACAAATATCTTGGAACTGTGTTTGATTGTCATCTTAAGTTTGATATTAAAACAACACTGATTTTAACGAGAGCAACAGAGAATCCATCTGATTAGGAAGTTGAACTCCTTCAATGCCAGTCAGAGAATCTTAAGTAACTTCTACTGTTGATTTATCAAAGGTTTTTTATCTTTTTCTTGTATTTGTTGGTTTAATGGATTATCCATTAAGGACAAAAACAGCCTGAATTGCATTGTTAAGGTCGGCTCCAAGATCATTGCAGTCCAGCAAAGATACTAATGTTTTGTCAGTGAGAGTCAAGTGATAAAGAAAGCTAAGAATATTATTAGCCAACCTGATCATGTACCGTCTCGTGAGATCATGCTGACGTCTTCAGGCCTCTGCAATTATGTACCAGCAAGGAAAACTAACCTATATTCCAAATCTTTATTCATTGTAATATTAAGTCATTTAACTTAGAGAGCAGTCATTTTAAGTGACAGATGACTATGCCTTACTTTTACCTTATTTAACTAATCTTGCTTTGTCATCCTGCTG
The DNA here is from genome assembly GCA_037951165.1 of Lophius americanus. Lineage (NCBI taxonomy): Eukaryota > Metazoa > Chordata > Actinopteri > Lophiiformes > Lophiidae > Lophius > Lophius americanus. The sequence goes on along the minus strand of JBBDHG010000024.1, from coordinate 1,281,794 downwards.
TCCTTCACCATTCCAATTTGTCTGTTATCTGTGCTTTGATACAAAACATATTGGATGTTATTTTGTGTGATTATGGACGAGTTATGCTGCAAGTTAATTGCCCTCATTGGGATCAATAAAGTTGTCGGAATCTGAATCTTCCAAGAATGCATTTGATGCCATCTCTTCCCAAATAAAGCAATACACACCATACGGGCGCTTGAAAATGCAATTTATCAGACACGGCTAATTTCTTCCATTGCTCGGTCCAGCTCTGATGCTGTCATGCTCATTGTAGGGTTTGCCCTGTCTGCAGTGAAATGGGGTCAGAGGTTACTTTGATCAGTCAGTGGCTACGTAGCCATCATACACAGCAATCTGTAATGTACTGTGTGTTCTGAAACCTTTCTTTCCGACCAAGCATGAACTATTTCAGCAATTTAAGGTACAGTAGCTCTTCTTACACCAATAAGCCGTGCAGCTGTATGCATGATTGATCGAGCTTTATACTTTGTGTCCCCTGAGAAATTGAGTGTGCTTAATTTTGTGGTTATTTCTGTTATGGTGTTACTCTTTTTTTTGTTACTGGTTTAGTTAAGATGATTGCTAAATGTTTATAAGGAACAAAGTATGGGTTGATATTTGATTATAACACAAAGTATCAAAGCAAATTTGAAAATAAACACAGAAGGGTGACTATATTGATACCTCTTACACCATAATTCCTATCATACCGGAGTTTCATAGACATATTGTCAATTTAGTTTAAGCTTCTCAACTTAGATCGTACAGGGAGAAGCATGATATTGAAAATGAAGGTAGGGTTTGTTATTTATTTATTTAATTTGAACCTGTCCAGCTGCCCGGGATGTAGAATGAGGATCTAGCTGTTTTACAGTGCCAGACAGATTTTAATCTGCAAAAGAAGAGCCTGTCATATCGTCCAGTTGCGTAAACTGCATTTTATTTATTATTATTATGACGAGACCGGAAAAGAGGTTTTGATGGGCTGGGAGAGAGAGAGTGGGAAGAAAGGGAGAAACATAAAGAGGGTCGGGGGAACAAGCAAGACAGCCACAATATAAAGGAAACAAACATCAACAACAAAAACAACAGAAACGACAATAACAGCAACTAAATATACACCCATGGTCCCCCAGAGCATGAAGGATCTGAGAACAACTGTGTCCGGGCGAACCGCAAAGACCCCTGGCCCGACCAAAGGCCACCAGACCCAAAATTGTGAGCGGAACCAGCTGCCTCGAGACCCCGCCACTGCCCCTTTCAGACACCTGTGGACAGGACCCCCCCAGACCACCACCCTCAAGGGAGTGAGGCCCTCCACGACCCACCGAAGACACCTAGGAGAAGGAGCAAAGGTCCCCCAGGGCCGGAGAGCCCATTTGGAGTTCACCCCCCCACCACCGATATACTGTGCACATGAAGTTGTATTGATTGAGGTGTGCATTTGTAGTATGGTGGATATGTGGGTATGTGGTAAGTGGTTAACTAAGAGGCTGTGATTAAAATTGGGGTCAGCTGGGGTAAGGATATCCCCCCTCTGGGCAGACCGGGGAACTCCTCACCATGTCCCGCCTGTCCTCCAAGCCCTCAGTGTTTATGGTATGGTTAAACATTGTAGTCAGACTCGCAGGGGAGGATTGTTGGTGAAGCCACATTGATGCATCTCCACCCCTCACCTGCTCTGCGACAAATCCATCCCCCAAGGCCCTGGGGTGTATGTTGTGTGACACAACAGGACAGGAAGTGGTCAAAGGCCTCAAAGACTGAGGCAGCAGCCGCCCATTTCCAGGATTCTGTCCATGGGATTTTTTTAAAGAAGAAAAAGTAGAGTAAAGATAAAATAACATTAAAAGTATAGTACAATTGTCAATGCAATGCAATTACAAAATTAAGTATAATACAAAAAAATCTATATATATTATGTCTTTCAGAAGAAATTGTCCAGATTGTTTTCTGTACAACATAACGCATTTAAGGAGGTTAATTTATATTCAAAACATTTTTGCTTCATTTTTATTGGAAGATTATTAATAGCATATTTAAAGCAGTCTATGTAAGTTGGAGAGCAAATATCAAAATTTCCGACTTAAACCATAGGAATCCAGACCAAATTCTCCGAAATGGAAAATTATGGGGAAATACATCCAATATATGATAACAAAATAGTTGGATAAATAAAAAAGACCAAATTGACCACATACACCTAATTTCTGGACTTATTTGTGAGATGCTAACCCTTTTCAGAGATCTATAACGTTACAAGGCTTTTTAATATCAATTCGTTCCACATTTGATTATATAATTCTTGAAACAAAGATTTCTACGGAGCCCCTCTGCTGACATTGAAATGGTTAAGCTTAATCCGTTAAAGTTACAAATCCAACGAAACTTGTTCCTAGAAGTTATTCAATGTCAACAGAGGGGTTTAGTTTGTGGATTTCCTTTTTTTTAAGTTTTCGATTCCCCAACATACGTTGGAATTGTAACTTTACCGATTAGGTTTTACCACTTATGACATGCAATTAAAGAACTAGAATGATTAAATCCACTGAAATATGTTCAGTAAAAAAAGTCACATGAAAATGCAGATTTCTAGACAAAATACCTCTGTTTGTGACGTTTGCGTCACAATGTTCTCCCAAGGGTTAAAAGCGGGACTGAAATGACGGGGCGCGTATTTCTCGCGAGATTTAGTTGTGTCACTGAGGAGACGGGAGGCAAAATTCTGCAGCCATCGCCGACATCTAGCGTCAGTTCTCCTACTGTAGACTCGTCAAAATGGCGTCGGCTCCGGGTGAGTGGAAAATTGTTGTCTCTGAAATTGATTCCCATGCACCAATGACACAAAATTGAAAGATTGTGTTATATTTTGGGTATATTTAAAAAGCAAGGAGGTGGTTATTGTCAGGCGTTTTGTTTTAACATGTTATCAGGCATTGTTTAACATCCGCTAGGCGCGTGGCCTAGTCATGGCGGTAGAACATAATGCCGTTGTGGTGTTTTCTACCCGAATGGTTTTTATTTGTTTGCCGATGATGTTTAAGGACGCCAGGTTACCAAGTATAACAAAGTTGTGTATAATGTATGGTTTGATATTGAAGGCTTGGTTTATTTTATATCTTATTTGGTGAACGACAAATGTTGAAATGGCGATTTAACAACGGGTTTGTGAGGCGTGTTGCTAATCCTTGTTAGCATTAGCAACTGGTCTCGCGCGCAATAACCGTTTAATTCAAATCTTTCAAGCTACGGAAATTAAACTATCAAATATATAACTTTCCTTTGACAGATTACAGCTCCTACAGCCAGACAACAGCTCAGCAAGGGTAAGCCTCTGTTATAAAGTAATTCGTTATCGTGACTCTGATTTTTTTTTATTTTAGTGGTGCTGCAGATACAATATTCATATTTCCAGTCCACGTGGTCCTGGAAAGTGAAAATGTTGAAATGATTATTCAAATAATAAAAAGCATTAATCGGCTTGTTTTACTTACAAGATATATGGAATCCGAATCTCGATTAGAAATGTATTTTTTCCTTTCTGTAGAGTCGAATGAACCCAATGACTTTCATCCCAGGTTTATTAGATTAGTTGCCAGGATCCCCATTATTTTTGCCCTAAAACAACGCTGGTCTTCATAGTGGCCACAGCATTTAATGAAAAAAAGTAATTCTGACAGTATTTTTTGTTTTGATTGTTTTTACAGGTATGCATCTTATGCTGCCCAGCCCTCTCAAAGCTATGGGCAGTCTGCACAGGTGAGATTCAACTTAACAAGTTGAGGAGTTGTTTGTGTACTGTATAATCCTAGTGATACTTGTTTATGAAGGTTGAAAAAGCTTTATTGCCAATTATATAGTAATGTACAAGACATACAGATAATAAAAACTCCTTTCTTTCTGACAGAACCTCAGTGTAAAATGTTATGGATCTAAAAGCCCCGTGCAAAGTATACAATTAGTGTAAATGAGAAATTCAGCAGCTTACATACAGAAAACAAATATGGAAGGAGATAGTTATGGTAGTTCTATCAAGTGCCAATTCCCTTATGGGTTCTAGACCAAAGAAACTAACAAAACAATCAGTTATGTTTTAAGTGTCTTCTGTCGAGGTGAGCTGCTTCAACTCTTGCAAAGAAGCTGTTTGAGTTTTTCACCAGGGACAGGTTGCTTGTTACTGGCACTGGTCTATGGTAATTTTTTGTAATCCGTTATCTGTATACGATGAAATAATTGGTTATTTTTGTGTAGCTGTGTTTGGCTTTTTTTCCCACAGCACAGGTTGGTCCGGTGCTGTCCTTTGGTCAGTTTCTTCCCCAGCTCTGAAGGCATAGTCTCTGGCCCTCAGTAGCTTGTAGACCTCCCCTGTAAACAATTGTTTCTGTTTAGCCTTGATGTTGATGTTATATGTGTGGATTACATCAGCAATGCGTTTAATGATTTAGGAGGTAACAGTCTCTGTATACTCCTCAATGTCTGTTAGGGCTGCAACAAGTAATCAACAATAATCACTTATGAAATTAGTTGTTGACGATTTTAATAGTTGGTCAGTTGGTGACGTCATCGGGCATGGCGTCCGACAACACGGATTATGAAGGAAGTAAACATTAGCGCCATGGCAACACTATCACGAAAGAAAACATCCAAGGTGTGAGAGCATTTCTCCGTCAACGCGGCCAAAAAAATGTTGTAAACTGAAAGATTTGCAAAGCTATTCTGTCCTGTCGTGGATCGCGTTAGTAATGCTGAAGCGTTTGAAGTGGAGACATGGTGGCTCTGTAGACGATGAAGACTCGTCTCTCTGAGCTAGCTGGTTAGCTATAAGCAACTCCAGGTTAATTGCTTGGAATATTTTCCAGTCTGTGGTGCCACTGTAGTCCTGGAGAACAGAGGTAGTGCCCTCTGGCCATACAAAAACCTGCTTCTAAAAAGGTTTGGTGACTCTTACGTTGGGACTGTATGTAGTAGTTTGATGGTCAGAAAGCCCAATGTGTGGGAGGGGGTGGGGAAGCCTTGTGTGCACCAGTTTGGTTTGTGCATGCAAAGTCCAGATTGTTACTTCCTCTTGTTGCAAAGTCAACATGCTGATGAACACTTGGGAAGACGGACTTAAGATCTGTGTGATTTAAAGTCACCAGCAGCAATAATAAATATGTCTGGGTTAACTGCCTGTCCCTGTTCAGTTTGTCATTCCTGAACAGGGACAGGCAAATTTTTTTTATTTAAAAATTTTTTATTTAAAATAATCTATATTGATGAGTTACTTAAAACTATTACTTTCAGTTTGTTAATGTTGGTTGTTCATTGCAGTGTAAGTTTACCTTTTTTCCATCCCACAGCAAGGCTATGGGCAACAGAGTTATGGCTCATATGCCCAACCTGCTGCTGCCGACAGCAGTTATACCCAGACAACACCTGCGGCTGGAAGCTACCCCCAGCAGCAACAACAATATGGGTCCTCATACGGCCAGCCAGCATCTGGTAAGTGGTTAAGATAGGAGCACACAACAGCTTTAAAAATTATTTTTTACTTTAAAGATTTTCTTGTAACATGGGATTTACCAATTGAGGACCATTGATTTATTTTGAATAATTCAAATTTCTTGTTGATGCACTATATTTTAGAGTTCGCCACAAACATTACTTCCTGCAGCACAAGAATGAAAAAGGGCATGGTTTTTATATAATCTGCCATCTAGTAAACAACTTTAGATGTCTAAAGTTGTTTACAACAACTTTAGACATTTCTTGAAACTACAAGATGTCTGGCTAGGTTTAACCACCTGTCCAAAAGCTTTAGCTTACCATAACAGCAAATCTTCACATCTGGGGAGCCAATACCAGCAAATGCCATGCCCTGAAAAATAGCAAACGGCAAAACTATTATGAAAGCAGTCTAAAAATTATATTTCTTTCACTAAAATGGTGGAATCTCTACATTAGGGACATACAAGGATAATATCTGGACATGCAATTTTGACCTCTTTTCTCTCATCTGTTTTCTACAGCTGGCTATCCTGCTGCCCAGTCTACCACTCACAGCTACTCTCAGTCAGCCCAGGGTTATGGAGCCAGTGGTTATGACACTACTCCTGCGGCTGCTGCCGCTACAGCTGCTGCTACTCCAGCTGCTTCTCAGACTTATGGTTCTCAGCCAGGGTATACTGCTCAGTCGGCCTACCCTGGTTATGGCCAGCAGGCTGCTCCAACTGCACCTCAGAGGTATGTACCTTTTGGATAGGAGGTTAATGACAAGTAAATTACGTAGACATATTTATATAATTCTTTCTCTGTCAGTTATAGTGCTACCAGCCAGCCGGCTAGTTACAACCAGAGTAGCTACTCCCAACCAGCAGCATACGCCCAGCAGCAGCCTGGCTACCAGGCCCAGCAGGCAAGCTATGGCCAGCAGCAAGGGTACCAGCAGCAGAGTACGCAGCAACAGGCTCCTCCTACCTATCCTCCTCAGGCTGCTGGCTCCTATGGGCAACCTCCAGCTAGTCAGTACAGCCAGCAAGGTGGACCACCCAGTTACAGCCAGTCTAACCATTACAGTAAGCTTTTATTTGTTACACCCTGCCTTATTGCTTGTTTCTGACCTCAACAAAGTATGTGAAAGTGTTTATTGTTCACCTTTTGTAGGTAGTTATAGACAGGATGGCCAGGGTGGTGGTTCCGGTTATTCTGGCTCTGATTCTTCGCGGTATGCTGGGTCAGGGGACGGCAGGGGCCCTGGCAGGGATGGTTTTGATCGAGGTGGAATGATGCATCGTGGGCGAGGCATGGGTCGTGGCATGGGGTAAGTGTCTTTCCTTACCTTAAAATGTATTATGTATTTTGATTCTACAGGTGCTGTGGCCACTGGGGGCAGGACTGGGATGAACGGTTGAAGTTGAAATAATCAGTAATCCGCAACTTAATTATTGAATGGGGAACTCATTATTTACTAGCTGTCAATGCTGATAAATTCTGCTCTTTTGTGATAACATCCGATGATCATGATGGAAGATTTAATCAATTTTGACACTGGCAGAAATTGCAGTGAACCTCATTCAAGTTCTCTCAGCCCTGCTTCTCATTTGGCCAAAGGTAAGAAAAGGGTGTCTTTTTATTTTTAGTCAAAGACCTGTGCATAAACAATTAGGATGAACAGTTTATACCCTAGAACATTAGTTTATTATATGGCAACATCAAATCAAACATAAACTTGAGAGGTTTCATATGAGGTTTGGTGAGGGGATGTGATGGAAGCGTATTGCATCAATGTTTTATTTGCCTATTTATCATAACAATATGGGCATTCTTTTTCAAATCAAATTTCAAAAAATGTTTGCCTGTCCCAGCAGTACTCCGGTAATTCAGCACCTCAGTGGTGCATCATTCCCTGTCGGATGACACTTTTTTTCCCCCCTTGTTGAAGTCCTAGGTAGATATTAGTGTGTCATGCAAGACCTGAGAATATTAAATTATAATGAATTTATATTGACGTTGTAGTACATTCTATTACATGTCAGATACACCTGAATTATTTATCAATTAAATTTGGTTCTGTGTATTTATTAGATCTATTGGGAGGTCTAGTTCAATGTGACATGCCGATCAGCCTCACTGTAGCCGATTCTTTCCAGGGATTCACCAAACATGAGCTACCATAGCCCCAAACATTGCTACAGCTTGGAAATCTTTTACCATCAATTAAAAGATACAAAGCCCATAACAAAATAGGATGTAGAGGAACAACCCCAAAAAAGGTTTGGCACAACAAACTTAATCAGACGCATCAAATTTAATCACCACGAGTAACATGACAAGTTTTCAAGTAGCTACTGTTGGTAGAGTGGTGTAAGCTAGCGTGAGCGCAGAGGCAGACACAAGCCTGCTGTATGTATGCTGTCAACTTTAGGTGTTAAAAACTTAAAGAAAAAAATCGGCCAAAATCTGTTTCGGCCGGTCAGACCTACAAAGATCTGTCATCGGCCAAGAAAATTGCAATCAGTGCATCTCTAGTATTTTACTATTTCATGCTTATAATTGGGTAAAAAGATTGCCTCTTCCAGATTTCTTATCACTTTATACCCACATGAACATGAGTTGTCTCTATTTGTGAGTATTTGTATGATTGGTCAGGAAGAATACCAGAATGTATGGGGGGGAGGAGTGTGCTATAGACAATCATGTGAAAATGATACTACGGACATAGGCAGCACAGATCATTAACCTGTGAAACCAAGAAAATTGGCTGTATCCTGAAGTCTGAGTCACTTTTATGTTTTGTAACAATACTGGTTCTACATGAGATAATATTTATGGTGTACTAAAAGTCATTGAGTCTGTTATATGGGTTTATATTTACAATATTTAATATCCTGCCAATCCAAATATACATCAATTTGAGCTCTTAAGTCCTAACACACGGGGAGCTATATTTATCGAAGTAGCTCAGTTTAGAAACTTTATTTTTTGCTTGCAATGCATTGGCAGTGGTCTGGTGTCATAACATCTTGACATAAATGGGTGAAATGATTCAACAAGACATGGGAAACAATGGAGCACCTTTTAAGATTGTAGGCCAACATGTCTATATTTTTTCAATGTCGGAATAAATCCCTTTCCCGTGACGTCACATAAAGGGCAAAAAACTAAACTAATGTTAGAGTCGCCATCTTAATGGCTCAAATAAACAAGAAATGAAGCGGTGCTGACAGCAGTACAGAACATCAGTTGCGTGCTGTATTTGGTTGTACAAACTGATTCAGTGCGGAAAAGGAGTTCAAAGAAAGATCCTGTTTTTTATACATGGTGTTAAAATGTGTTTTCGGCGGTCGGATCATAAGTGGACAGCGAGATACATCGTTAAATACAATTGTACACTACATCCAAGATGCATTGTGATCTGCTCACTCAAACCACTTGCCACGGTGGTTTGAAATATATTTTACCACCTATCTTTTGTAGTGTTAATGTGCCCTGATGCGTCTCCCGACAAGGACGTAACAGGAAAGAGGTCATCTGTGCTGGGCGCAGTGGTTGGTCTTGTGGCTAGCAATGCACATGCAATATCCACCACTTTTCTCTCGTTCTCCAATTTTCGCGGGACAAGGGTGAAAATTGGGAAACTCGTTTTAAAACCAAGTCTGAACTGGGTCAAAGGAGCGGCCTGACAAACTGCATAATCTTTGATCCTTGTTAACTGATTCCAAAGCACTGGACTTCGGTTTAGATTTCAATACATTTCACTTCTTATTCAAGAAGCTTCCTCAGTTCTGAGTGGTGTGAAGTCAGGTAATTAATCTCTTTTGATGCCTCTGTTGGGTAACAAGTAAACACACATCACTAATTAGGATCGTTGGGGACACTGTGGGCTGTCTGGGGGAAGATGTTACGAAAGCAATTATATGTGGGTGATAGGTGGTGTAAATCCTCAACCCCGTTTAGAGAGAGTTCTTTAGTTTAATATAGATGGCTTCCATCACTGATCTCTCAAACCATCTGTCTACTGTCCAAAATGTGAAGGTTATATTCAAATGAGTGTCCTTGACATGCAGATGGACTTCCGAGTCCTGGCCAGATGAGCTAGCCCTCCTGTGCTGGGCAATATACCTGGAGTGGTTGTTTTATATACCACATAAACTGCAACGTGGTTTATGTAAACGGTGTGGTGTGGTTTAGGCAGTTCAATGCACTGAGATCTGTAAAGATCTGTATAAAAGCCATTGTTTTTACTGCATGCACTCTATTTGTCTACAGTTAACATGCCTTTACCCATTCTTAATGGAAGCTGAAATGAGAATTTGGTGTGAAGATGTGGCGTCAGGGAAAGGGTTCTATATTTTAGGCCCTAGAGTTTTTCAAGATAAAATTAGACGATCCAAAAGATACAGTTTGGACTTTGGTTTAGTGTGGTGTAGTCTAATCATGACTTGGCTTCAAATACTGGTGCCTAGTCTTCAAAAGTGGCACCCAGGTGTGTTGATAAATCTTACAATTCTGATTCCAAAAGTTGGGATGCTGTGTAAAACATGAATTGAAAAAACAATGCCATAATCTACTTGATACTTTTTTACACTCAATACAACATGATAAAGATACATTGTTTAATTTTTTATCTCTTCAATTTCTGTGATGTTTGTAAATATAGGAAAATTGAAATCAAGAACACGTTGCAGAAAATGGGGACAGGGTTAGCATTAGAGAGAATTTGAGAATGTTGTGGTATGCTCAAATATATCCGTTTGGAAAATTCCAGGTGTAAACATGGTTAACTGTTAACAGTTGATAAGTCGGCATCCGCAAAGGGATCAGTCACTCAAAGGCACAGATGAAAGACTTTCTGACACAGAACTTTATGAAGAATGTTACATTGTGCAGTGTTCGGTTTGTATTCAGTTTTGTTTGTGCTTTACAGTGTCCCAGCCATTTTAGAATCAGTGTTGTATGTCTAACGAAGATGTATCCCTTATTCAAAGATGGGAAATCAGTCAATTAAGCTAGCATCCATCAAACATTTACTCACTATCCACTCCCCCGGAACATTTTTGAGGTTAACAGAGGTTGTATGCTCTCAAGGTTTACATTTGATATCATTGGTTAAAACTTGAAGCTGGTAGATGTTTTTGAGGCAGCCTATTACTGACACATAGTTTTACAGACACTAATCAAAAATAAATCTTAATGATTCCATTGTGGATATGGGATTTTAAAGCTATTGAATGATCAGTTTAGTCATCAGTTTAAAAAATGTTTCCTCTTTAAGGTGACTAGTTTTTACAATTTCATATATTCTGGTTCTCAAGTGTCCCCATCCCTTTTATACTAAGTGCTCTGCATAGCTTTTTTTTTATGTAGTTAACACATACAGACAAAAGATTCTCACACATAGGATTCTAATTGACCAACTTGGTGTACTTGCTAAGCAGTCATAAATAAAATATAAATAGAAAAATATTAAATACAAATATGAACTCAAACATAGCGTAGGTACGTTTATTAATAGATTTTCATTATAGGGTAATTTTAGCTTTGCACAGGTATGTCTGTTGTTGGGGGTGGGGTTGGTTGCACAATGTCGTTTTGAAATGTTTAAGTTGTTATTGTGATATGGAATACAAATGTTTCATTCCTTTGAACACTTTTTAACATGCTTGTCACATTTATACCGTACAGGTAACAGTGAGAGCCATTTAAAACCAGCTATTCTCTAAAAAGTATCTGTACTCAGTACAGAGCCGCCAGCTTATGCAGCAGGAAGGAGCTAAAACAAAGATTCGGGTTCTTCCTTTTTCAAGAACTGAGGATGTTGTTTTGTTTGTTAAGCATGATGGGTATATCTGACTTTTTGTTAAGTTGAAAGTGGTAAACCCTGTAAAACTTTATTTTGGTGTTAATTTGTCTTATATATTTTTCTTTTTTTTTTATTACCTGGTGAAGCTTTGTGAATTTATTTATTTTTGTTGTAACTTATGGGGGTTTATCCGTATTACTAAAATTATGTAATGAATCATCCACCTCTGCTATATTTTCTATGTACAAATGTTTGGGTTGTGTTGCACTTTGGAAAAACAAATAACAATGTAAATCATTAATATTTTTTCACATGTGTATCCGCTACTGCATACTTTCACTAAAATTGTATTCAGCAAGCTAAGGAATGACAGATAGCTAATACTCTTATCCCCTAAATTAGCTTCTGTTTTTTTATTATTTGGGGGAGTATAAGTTGTGTTGGGCTAGTTGGAATGTTTTGATTACTCCCTCAATCAAGCCACTATGCTCGAGCCATGGAAGTGGCTGTAAAAGGAAAATCGCCTTCATATCTCCATTTATTCCCCCATAGCAGCGCTGGAGACAGAGGTGGCTTCAGTAAGCCTGGTGGTAAGTTAACGAGTATTACACTGGTTAGTCCTTTAAAAGCCTTAAAACTTAATGAGCAACTATGTTTGGAATCTATGTGTCTTACATTGTGGTATGAAAAAAGATTTACATGAAAAAATCTGAAAATATCGTGGATTTTTTTTTTTTTCCTTCAATGCCTGAGACCATTTTCTCTGGGGTATTGGTATAATTCAGCCTCTGCTTATGGTTTCAACAAGTGTTTTAAACAGGTTAATGACAAAATTTCACAAGTGTTTTTATTACTGCTTTTAAAAAGACTGAGCTGAATTCCTGGGTATTTCAAGGGTTTACAACTGGTCATAGAGGATTTTACACAATTATTTGAAAGAGTCTGGGGTGGACAATTTGCAATTCAATATTTCACTTGTGGTAATTGTGGTGTACCCTAAGGTGCCATTTTCAACTTCCAAATATGGCTGACGGCATTAAAAGGGACCGTCTGAGATATTTTTATAGTACTCCTCAGGTTATGTATACTTAACTTAGATTCTACACGCTAACTTGTCCAATCTGTTTCTCTCCCCTTTGACTGATGGACTGTAGGACCTATGGGTGGCGAGGAACGTGATAATGGTGTGTAGAACTCTTTACATTGGCTTTTAATGTGGGATCGTTTTTAGTTAGTGTTCTTACTGGATGGTCTCTGTGGGTGTTTGTAGGACGACCTGAAGAGCAGGATGATTCTGAGAACAGCACCATCTATATCACCGGGTTGACTGAGAAGGCCACCCTTGAGGAGATGGCTGAATTCTTCAAACACGTGGGCACAATCAGGGTAAGAATAGCCCTTGACTTCAAATGTTTGCACAAGTAGAATTACTGTTGATGGAGAAACAATTTTTTTTTTTTGTGTGTAGATTAACCGCAGACTTGGCCAACCTGCCATCAACATATACAGAGACAGGGAGACAGGACAGCCGAAGGGAGATGCCACCCTGTCCTATGAGGAGCCCACGTGCGCCAAAGCAGCTGTGGAACATTTTGATGGTGGGTTTTATTGATTATTAATTACTAACGTATAACTACTAGAGTCTAAAAATATCCGTTGTATTTTCATCACAGGGAAGGAGTTCCAAAGTCAGAGGCTTAAGGTATCCATGGCACGCCGCAAGTCCATGATGGGTGGGATGAGAGGTGGCATGCCCATGCGAGATGGGATGATGGGTCGTGGAGGTAAATGACCGCAATATTAATATTTGTCAGAGTACTTTTTACAATAGCAAGTGTTTGTTGGCGGCTCCATCTCTGCTTCACATGACAAGCATGAAGAACATGCAGCAAAGGGAAGTTATCAACAGTGGATGATTGATATTTAACTGAAAAAGTGCTGAAGACTTCTTAGAAAGGAAAGTTGGAATACTGTTGTGTGTTTCAATATCACTGATTTCTTTGGGTCAGGTATGATGGGCCGTGGTGGAGATCGTGGTGGATTCGGCCCTCGAGGTGGACCACGTGGAATGGGCAGAGGTGGACCAACAGGAGCCAACATGCAGCAGAGAGCTGGGGACTGGGAGTGTCCTAACCCGTACGTATGAACTTTGTGGCAGTAGCGATGTTGGTTTTCTCTTACTTGACGTATTTGACTCCTCTGAACTAAAATTAACTCATTAATTACACAAACTACAAATTGCTTTTTATGAAACTAAGCAAAAGAGTGGGCCACGTGTCCAAAATTTTGAATTTTTGATTTTCACAGGTCTTGTGTTGTACTCCTATAATTTTCCATGTATTTATTGGTCTACATTGCCAGGGGTTGCAGTAACCAGAACTTTGCCTGGAGAACGGAGTGTAACCAGTGCAAAGCCCCCAGACCTGAAGGTTTAGGCGGTGGTCCACCATTCCCCCCTGGAGGTGACAGAGGCCGGGGTATGGGGATGCGTGGTGGCAGAGGTATGGACCGTGGTGGTCCAGCTGGAGCTGGAGGACCAGGTGGACCTGGAGGTTTCCGTGGAGGTTGGGGAGGCGATCGTGGTGGATTCCGAGGACGTGGTGGAATGGATAGAGGAGGCTTCCGTGGAGCTGGACGGGGAGGACCACCAATGGACCGAATGGGTGGTAGAGGTGGAAGAGGAATGGGCCCACCAGGTGGCAAGATGGATATGAGGTGGGATTAGCTTCTTGTTTTCCAGAATCAACTGTCCTGACAAAAAGCGAATGTGTAGCTGTGAATTGGGACGTTTTGTTTACTCACTCTTGATCTGCTTTTAGGGACCACCGCCAGGAGCGCCGAGACAGACCGTACTGAAAAACTTCATGACCATTCCTCTCCTGGAATTTCATTTTTTAGACGAGAATTTTTAATTTATGACTTCATGTTTAAATGGTTATAGAACTGCTTTACAACATCTTATGCAGGCCCTACCATCTTCTTTAAATTTTTTCTATTTTAGTTGATTATGTTAATGCGAAGTCTTGTACTGTGCACTGTTTTTGTTGGTTACTTTTTATCCCCCCTTATATTCTCATTTGGTTGGATGTACACAGTTTTATTTGTTAACAATAGCTTCCCTTTTCCCTAAACTTTCTTGTATCGTAACACATTTGGGAATAAACATTTTACTGATTTGATGCTTGAGTCGTCTTAACTTGGCTTTTCAAAATCAGTTGAGTTGTTGATTTTCATCTGAAGAGGGACATCAGTGTCATTGGAGTTGCTTGTTTTTATCTAGATAGACTACTTTATTAATCCCCATTGGGAAATTAAGATGTCTGAAGAAGGTGTTTACCCTGCAAATACAGCAGTGTAAACAACAAATAAGGCAAAAACGGATAATATGCATGCGTTGATGACTAAGCTGCGTACAGTGTCCGAAAGGGGGGTTTAGTAGTGACATGATAAGTTGAGCTCATGATGAGCATGCAGATAAGTATAGTCATCTTACACAATTGTCTTGAAAGAACATCTTAAAACAGGGCTGACATCCAATGCATAGCAATGGTATGTCTGCTAATTTGCTATGCCTAACTATTGACCTGCAGCAAAAATTATATTCTAGCCCCAACTGAGCATGATGGTGGAAAATCGGGCTGTCCATGCTAAGGCATTTTTCAAAGTTTTTTCCCCCCGAAAAGACTGGGTTATTATGGTTTTGTAATCGCCTGTAGCCAACCTTGAAGATCATTTTCATTAATGAGATAACCTGATCTATTTCATGGCTCATTTTCAGATTTCATACCCACATAGACCTTAGTGCGAGGTAAACTCAAGTGTTTTTGGGAAACTTTGTTGTATGTTTCGGACACTAGGGGGAGTTTTATCTCAGAAATGGTCAGGCCATAAATTCTCAATGTTCGTCCAATTTTAGTCCGAATTAGGTGCATATGAATCGACTCAAGGAGGGACTATCTTGTATACATTGTTTTACCTAAACAGTTCATATTTAACTAAGGAGCTTTTTATGAAATACTTTTTCGAACGTAACTTCCTAACCATTGGTTTGATTTAGTCCAAATGGCTAAGGAATAACAGCATGGGTCTTGGTTGATTAGTCTATTTTCCATCATGGTAAAAAGGTTATTAAAACTAAAATCTTTTCTAGTCGAGAAGTCATCCAGTATCGTCTCAAAAAAATAACACTCAAAATCTTAACACTTCCTACAGCCACAATTCCGTAATCTGTTGTCAACTCTTTAACTGTTAAACATGGAGGATCACATAAGCTCCAGCTCTTGGTGCTGGCGGTGCCAGTGAGAAATGTTGATTGATCATTAACAGTGTGAAACTCCTGATCGTGTCTGAGATTGAGTGGTGGGCAGTAAAACCAAAAATGGTGAAAGGTGATGTCTATACAGTCTCTGGTCACATGACTTTCAGTTTGATTGGTTCCAATCTGGAGAATCCTAAAAAACAACTGCAGTGTTTCACTCAATTAGAATTAATGTTGAGAAGTTAAAGTTTTAACTTTATTAAAAGCAAGTACCATCAAATTGGGATCCCCAGGTTAGTTCCACAGCTGAGCCGTTTTCCTTTCTGGTCTTTAAAGACTTTCAGGTATGTTGGACCTTCATCTGTCCTTGGAGATCAAAGTGCAAAGAAAATGGAATCAAAAACGCTTTGTGCCACACTACTGTGCCACAACAGTTGCTGCCGATTATCTTTCTCGCCGCTAGGTGGCGCCGGTTGGAGTGAAACTTGTGCTGCAGGCCCTGACTCAGGATACGAGCAATGCCTGTTTACCGGTGCTTGGCATTAATGAAATCTTGTATTCGCAGAAGACTGAGGACTTTCAAGCTTGTTCATAGGATTACTAAAATTTCTTGCATTTTAGAGTTAAGTTACAATCGTAACAAATATGGCAGCGATTATTTTCTGCAGTCATTAATAGATATAATCAAAGCACAATGAGCTGACGGTTTTTGTTTAACCATTAAGTATCAATTTAATGTTTCTCTTTTTTAATCTTAAAGTTTTGCAGAAACTAAAACTTTCACTCGCTGAGTGCTTATCACCCATGAGCCACTCAAGTTAGAGCAAGTATTAAAGATCAGATGATGCAGATAATTTTCTTTTTAGTTTTTAGCATTTGGCAAACATCTGGCCAATAAGTGCATCCTACAGTATTGTGTGGTTTCCTTTTCATTGCAATATGGGTTTACAATTTGGAAAACACTGCCTAAGTGATAAATAAAGTTTACTTTACTATAGGATTCTGCAAAAATAATTTGTCGAGAAACCATAGTCTAGATTATTATTTCCCGGTGGGACACCCTATCACAGCTGTCATCTTGAAGTGCTTCGGCTCTGATGTGGTCAGTTCTTCATGTGGATTTAAAGACTGCTGGATTCTATTCTACACTCTCTCACCCTTTTGTTTTGAGTTTGTTTTTAAAAGACCCCTCTACATGAAAATCAATTTCTAATGTATATTGACTATTAATCTGAGTCTTCAAAGCTAAAGGCAAGTTTCCTTATTGTGTTTGAACTTTTAACAATCAATTTATACCAGAAAATCCAGCCTTTTATAACAACCTTAAATCCAGGTTTCCTTCACAGTATCAGCAGCAGCCAGACTTCTTATTTTCCATTTTCATAATTTCTAAATACACCAAGATTATTTTCTTCTGCCTGTTTGTTTAGATTACATGTTTTTTTTCTTTGTTGATATAGCCCTCAGTACTTGTACAAATATTGTAAGATTGTTCCCATAAACTCTTTCAACCATCCCTTTGATTTGGATCCAAGCGATATTCCAGGTAAAGCAATAAGACTGTTTAGAATTATTGGACCCATGGAAGATTTGTCACTTTGCAATAACAAATAATAATGGAACAGACTTGCAACTAAGATCAAATTGTAACTGCAACTGTGCTGATACAGTTAACGGGCAGACGGAACTTTATAAACTAATATAATAAATTCCCTGCAGGCCAAAATTTAAGCATTACAGCAGCGAAAAGAAAAATTAGAAAGTGAAAATAGCAAAAAATAATAAGAAAATACAATAACGACTAAAAATAAAAAATAAGATTTAAATTAAGGTATTTATACAAAATAAAGAAGTCCAATCCACAAAATTGGCTCTCAATATGCAGTTCAGTTGAGGAGAGTGTTTAGCTTGGAGAACTTGGAATTTCATCTGATGCTGCAGATGATGAAGTTCCGTTGGCTTCATCAGTCTGTGACCTCCAGCCTGCTATGGAGTAGTTTGAAGCTGAGAGTGAAGCAACTGGAATGAGAGTCACTACTCTGAATCTGATGTCATGGTTCTCTGTCAGAAAATGGTGGACGGTCTCTCTCAGGTTGGGGTTCAATTTCTGCCTCAAGCGAAGGTGTTTAAGTATCTTAGTGTTTTGTTCTCGAGTGATGAGAAAATGGACTGCAACAAACCTCTGCTGATGCAGCGGTTTGTTTTGCGGCATCAGCAGAAATTTGGGTTTTGTATCAGTCCATTGTGGTGAGGACACAACTGAATCGTAGACAAAACTCTCAATTTACCAGTACATTTGGTATATGTGTTTGTATTACCTTCAAATTCGAACCAATGGTCAAGAGCACTGGGTAATGTTCGAAAAAATGAGGTCAAGGACATAAGTAGCTGAAATGAGCTTTCTTCATAGGGTGGCCCAGGGTCGGACATCTGAAGTTTGACTAGAATGAGTCCATCAGCTGTCTGATGAGTGATATCTGTCAATATCTAAATGATAATAACAACCAGCAGCAGTTTTCTGGATAACAAATGCTGTCTTCCCATGTAAGGAATACTAGATTAGTGCTCAGTGCCCCCTACCAACAAATAAACATGAATGTTACATGTTCATTGCAAAACAGCAGGAGATGTGGACAGCGCTGGTAACGCTTAAACGACAAAGAAAAGTGCCTACTTTGTCACAATCATTTATTTGTTGATAAGATTTTGGAGAGGAATATCAGAGTCGCTAACTCGTGATGTTGTGATGTAAGTTTTACTGACCCTTTTCTCTTGAGGCTCCGACCACACAAGAGCTTCATTGTTGAAATGCTATGAAGCCTCCTTCTTGTATGTGTTCATTTGAGCTAGGTCTCAATTTTATATCAAACTAGACCGAGCAACTTTAATATTTGATGCAAACAATTGATTGACAGAGAGCTAATAGGATTGAAATTGACCAAAATAATATTCACAATTAGTAAATTTCCATCTTGACATTGCAGCACATGCTTACAAATACAACCGTGCTTTGTGTGCACAGAGTGAAAAATTCTACTTTTTCTGCCTGGGCTCTTAACTTGGCTTTTTAACAAAAATAGCTTTAAAAGCTTAACATATTCAAACGATTTAAAGCCCTCTTACATACCTGCAAATTTAATTCTATGAGATGTGTGTGTATGTATGTGTGTGTGTGTGTGTAATGATGCCAAATTGGTGTGATCCCCCAGTGGATGAATGAATGTTTGTCTGTATCACTGGGGGCCATTGGGGATTTAGTATCTTCTTCACAGATACTTTGACATTGAAACTGCAGGGCTGTGAATTGAACCCCTCACCTTCCGATAATTGGACCACCTCCTGAGCTACAGTCACCCTGAGAATTGCAAACATGGTAGCCAATTACCTTTTGTAAAGGTAGGCTACACAAACATTGGTAAAAACAAAACAAAAATTAACCGAACAAGCATCTGTGTGAGCCGAAGAACAATTGACGTTTTTTGCCAATGTAAATAATCTATTTGGGCCAACTTTAAACAAGAAAATAAAGAGTGAGAATGATTGATGTTAGATAGTTTATGATTCAATTTCAGATTTTTTTGATCAGTTTATTTAAAAATGATATTTAGGGGGGTTAAATTGCTATTGCTAAATATACCAATATGAGTGGCTCCATTATGGGTCGCCATTTGTAAAGTTTCAAATGCTGAAATTAACAGCAACATTTCACCACATTAAGATCTAAACAATGTTTTAAATAGAGGGAAAAAGTCCAATTTTTTTGGGGGTCATCAAGTAACGTTATCAGGGCCACTATTGCTGCTTTGTACAATGTGGGCTCTTGTTTCAGATCTCCACAACAGTGGTGCTCAGTGCCACAGTCACTTCTAACTTTACCACCAGCAATGTAACCGTTCCATCACTGCCATCAGTAAGTAAAGTTGTGATAGAGCTGATAAGTTTAATGTCACTTAAGGATAATTGAAAGAGGTAGCCCAAAGAAGGAAACCCATCCAATCCATCACCAGACATCTGCAAAACCACATGGGAAGAGTGACAGTACCTCACAGTTAAGAACCACAGGGCAAAGCTCATTCGTGAATATGACATACGACAAACAACATTTTGTAACATTCTAATGAGGAATTGGACACCAAAAGCAGACCATAAGCAAGATAAAAAGATTAAAGATAAAAGCAGAACATCCTCACATAGGAGAAGTTCTGCTTCGTGGACATTTGCGTGCCAGAGACATTGTGGTGCAGAGACAGATAATCTCGGGGACTCTGTAAATAGGGTTGATGTTGCTGGTGTTGACTCCGGGAGAACAACAACAACATAAAGACGAGTATATAATGTGCCATGTCCAAATTATATATGGCACGTTGACGGAAATCATAAACTGATAAGACGCAAATAGTTGTACATTGCAGAATTGAGGGTTACAGTAGGATGTTGAGGTTCGTTCAATATTTCAATAACAATTGGGCTGAAACTGTTCAGGACCTCTTCAGCCGGACCATAAATGAACACAGTCGGCCACTCCACAGCAGAACTGACCATTGAGTGGAGAATGTCCAGATTTCGGAATACATGAGAGTGTACACAGGTGAAACTTTTGTGTTGACTGGAAGCTCAGTACATAACCAGCGAATCAAACGATTCAATCATGACTTGAAAAGTAACCGCAGTCATGTGTTTGCAACCCATTTTCTCCTTGGATGTGGAGAAAGGGACCCGATTTATTTTCTCTTCCTTATGTGTACATACCCAGGATCAACTGCACATTGAATTAGTTCAATGCATGAATTTAACAATCATTCAATTTCCTCTGATGGGAAGGAACAGAACCCCACTTCAACTTTTCACACTTGACAGACCTCTTCTGTCACTAAACTATCCATAAGCTGCAGGTAAGGAAACAACAGTGAACTCTTTATCAACACCTCATGGACAATTCTCATTTATCCCACTTAACCAACAGGACTTGCAAAACATAGGTGTTGCTTTAAATCCTCTTGAAAAAGGTGGTAACCAGGGAAAAACATTATATTGCAGAGTGCAGGAGTTTGTATTCCACAAAATTGAAGACCATCACTCATGTAACAATACAAATGAATGACAATGTTACATTAACTATCAATAACGAAAAAGGGTTATACTTTCATCAAAAACATTGACAACAATATTGTCAAGGTATATTGGTTTTAGATAAGGACCTAACAGTTTCATCAATAACATTACTGTCATAAAAGATAGAAAGGTAAAAAAAAAGTGAATAAAATCACACACTTAGAAAATCAATAAAACCCTCCCTTGTTTTTTTTAATGTGTTGAATGCTGTCTTTTAATCAGTCGTTAAGGGGTTTGCTTAGAACATTTTTATCTGAAATTATTTCTGTGTATAACTATGCAACCCAAGTATTGTTTTTCTTTTGTAGGCTAAATTGCACTAAAAATGTCTCCATTCATGAGAGCTATCTTAAAATGATAATCAAATTCATGGCCCTTAAATTGTTCCCCAACTTACTTCTCTAAACAGGGGGAGAATGTACTAAACCATAGAAATAGAAAAGATAGATATTACTATTTTATGAACAAAACAGAATTTTGTCTACATATCTTACAAAGTCATTTTGCCACAGACTGTAGACATTGAAAAGAAAGTATTGTAATTGTCCTAAACAAAGGTAGGAGAATGTAGAAATAAGGCAGAACACATGAAACACAAACCTATTATAACATAGAAGACTGCTGCAGGATAATAATTTAGTTGACTATGACACTTACCACAATTCTCCAATGGCATAATGAGGAGAAGCAGCATCATCTGGCCTGTAGAGGTTTTATGTTACAGGACTGTTATTGGATACGCATGAGGGATTCCTGGATTCATGGTGGCCTGGAAGTAGGATATCACTGTTAAAATGAAGGTTTATGTGTCTTCTGTGTCTAAGTATAAAAGCATGCTTTTGAAACTGTGGACTAGGCTCAAATATATATTAAAACCTGTCAAAAGAAGCCAGACTGACAGTGTGGGTTGTGCTTTATGTTGAGATTGCCGTTAAATCGGCTCTGTCCAAAGCAAATTATACTGACTGAACATTATGACCTGCTGACCCAGCTTATTAATGCATAATAGCAATATTAAGTAAAATTGGAGCTTTTACGGGAAAACCTGTCTTTCTTAACACATCCATATACCTCACAGACAGTGGAGGAACTCTCTGAACTTAACCTCTCTGACTAACTCTTCTCTTGGTCTTCTGTTATTTCCCAGAACAGAGTATTTGGGTTTCAGGAGGATAGCCACAACATCTGCTGTGACATCACCGGGTTCTTGGGGCATATCAAGAAGATCCCTCATGCAAGGACTTTCTTTCAGGAGTAGTAGAACCTTTCAAGACATTGACAAAAACTTAATTTGAAGCATAAGTCTCAAATGCATGAGCTTTTTGCCAAACGTTCCTCCTATACACTTAGGGTGCAATGGTTTTATTGTTTCTCAGGAACAGTTTAGGGTTAAGTATCTTCCACAAGGGCACACTGGTAGAAGGAAGCATCCGATCATTTGGTCATCAGTTAACACCACGCCAGTTTCGCCAAATAAGAAATCCCTTTAGACCTTTAACTAAAACACACAGTTTCAGTTAAATGACTTCCCTTTCCAACACCATGTGACCCAAATTACTGTAAGTGACGAATCAAATACATGGACCACACCTTACCTGGCTCCTACATGAACTGGGCAAGTATACCTTGAAATCTGTGAAGAGGACTGCACAGACTCATCTGAAACACTTTGTCTGATGGCTTCCTCAATGACTTCATCTTCTTCAACATCAATTGGACTGGAAATTAGACACATGACAGGATAAAATAAGATGCATTCTGTAACCCCATGGAGCAACAGAAAATTATACATAAATGTTATCTATGAAAACCTTAAAACATATACATGAAATCTGCGAAGTGAGTAGTAGCCTCATTTGGCCCCTGCTGTCCTTGTAATTCAATCCCATCGTCAGATGAAGCACTGGCACACTCTTGTCTCTCACAGTGTTCCCTCTGGGTTGAGGGCGGTGCGTCTGTCTGACTGACTGTATGAACGAAATCTATTCAGTAATAACTTTAACATACAATAAGTCACAAATTAAGGGCTTAAAATAATTAAGTCAGGTTTACATTGCCTTCAGAATGAAGCAAGTAACCTCAAGAGGCTTTTATTTGCAGAGGTTATCACACAAAGGAAGGGCATTATGTTTTTTTACCCACCTCTCCGCCGTTATACAACTGGGCTTGGAAAACCACTGTGTGAACTCCTATGGAAAACGGGCAACTTGACTAATAGTTACTAGATCACAAAGTAAAACATTTGCAGTATGATACAAAAGGCTGGCCAATATGGTTTGAATTAATATCTTGATAATCACAACAAATTTTTCTCAATATAAATATATAATAATAATAATACATTTAATTTATAATGCACTTTACATTTAATTGTATGGTTCATGTTTGCAAAATCACATTTAATAATCAAATTAATATTCACCTCATTGAACTTAATGGTCAGGTGTTATGTCAAACAAAACAGAAATATTCAAGAAATACATCATTTTATGGGCTTTTAAATTCAAATTTTCTTGTGTATCATTAATGTAGGTTGCAGAAATTTGTATCATGATATTAAAATACCCAACATCACAACATGATACTACGGAAAGACTATAGATGATAATATTGCATTATCACGCCACCCTCAGGAGTATGGAACATCTGGCTAGTATAAATGGGAAAAAAACTGTTGTGGAAAAAGTTGTGCGGATTGATTCAGTGATTGGGTCCAGGTGTGCTCATCAATGGATCACCAGGTTATAGGTGTATTCTGTTTCGGGTGCAGCAAGTGGATCGCGGGTCCAAGAGTTGCTTGCTGCCCATGGTCTGTGCAAATGTAGGTGCTCAGAAGCTGTGGACTACTGTGGTCTGAAAGCCGAGAGGGACAACTGGGTATTCACTATCGTGTATTACTATCATTTGCTTTGAGTTTTATAAATGGACAGCAACCCATTTGGACTGAAACCCTTCTCTCTCCGCGTTGGACTCTACCACACAAAGTTATGCAAGAACCTGCTCACCTGTGCTAGAACGCGCATGGCTGCCATGATGTGCAGACAAGTGCTGAAGCAGACAGAAGCAACTTCTTTACCACCCCAGGGGTAGTTGGAGGTGAAGTTTGGCTTCATCAGTTTTTTCCTCCCGTTAATGGAGTAGTAAACTCAAACTCAAACTCCCATTTGAGTTTTTTTCCCCAAAAACTCAAATGGGAATGACTGGTGCGCTGATGACCCAAATGATCTTCTGACTATGGACGATTATTTCTTCTCATTTGCTCTTCAGACCAAACTGTGGAATACGAGATTTTTCCAACATGGCCATCCTGAGCTAACCTGGTCCGAGTGTCTCCTCTGGGTATAAAGAAGGCCGATGCCTCCGATGACAAAGGCAAACACAATACGTCCCTTGTGTCTGTTTTTATATTTCTCCGGCTCAAGTATCCCAATCGTGCCCCATTATGTCGAGGGATGGATGGCAGGGGAGCCTATTGCTTAAGGGCGTGGTCAGTAAAATTCACATTTAGATTTAACATAAAGGTTTAGATTTAACATTTAGATTTAGATTCAACATTTATATTTGGCATTTAAGGGTCAACATTTCAATTTACAATTAAACGTTTAGATTTCAGAATTAGATTTAAAAATTAGATTTAAGATTTTGATTCAACATTTACACTAAACATCTAGATTTAACATTTGAATATGAAATTGATAAATATGACAAAATCGGTCTAAATCTTGTAAAAATTCACACCGCTGTTTAAAACGAGTTAAATGTGGCGATAATGCTGTTAATTCAGCATGTGTAACTTTCCAAAGCCTCTCCTGATGTGCCCCCCCTGGCAGCAGTAGTGAAGGTCATGGTGAGGGGAGCAGTGGTATTCGGTGTAGTCGTCATGTGTTCTCCTCATTCAATAAATTGTACAGTGATTGATTGGGGCTCGTCGAGATGAAACCCGCATTTTGCAGCAGGTTCGTACGTGATGGCAGGAGTGCTGCTGCGCTGGTGAACATGGGGTTAAGTTTTCTTCCTCTGCTGGCGTTGATCCTCCATAATGGGATGTGCCACCGAGTCTCTGTGCTGCTCTGGGCTACAACAGGTCAACATATTGAGCGCGAGAGGCGGGTCTAACTGCAGAGGAGACGAGCAGCGGCCCGGTGCTGCTCAGTGATCACGACTTCATCCATGCGGGGCTGAGCCCACACACCGACATGGTGACACGTGGATTTTGGTGGTCGAGGGGATCCACCGGCCAAAGGGTGGATTAACGCACTGAGTATCGCGTGGGTGGCTATCGTTGTCTCTCGGCTCGCATTCTCACTCCAGGACCGGGCGATGCGCTCTTTAGAGGAAGGCTCTCCCAGAGAAATCCGTAACACGCATCCAGACATGGCTCAGACAAATCCTGGTTTCACACAGAAACCACACAGGCGGACCAGCATGGGTGCGTCAACACGGTTATTGCGCCATATCAGCGGGTGAGGCTTTGGAGCACAACACTGTACAATGAGACAAACGGATATAATCAAGTAGACTTTACTGAAAGGCAACAAACCCCGACAATATGGCTGATCAGAGCAATATCCAGTCTGCTGCCTCCAAGAGTATCCGGCCCTTTAAATCCAGTGAAGAATACCTGTACGCCATGAAGGAGGATCTGGCGGAATGGCTGAACACCCTCTACGACCTGGATCTCACTACCGACAGCTTCATGGAGGGGCTGGGGTCGGGCTGTGCCCTCTGCCGGCACGCTAACAATGTGAACCGCGCCGCGCAGGACTTCCAGCTGGAATACCCGGAGGCTGCTCACTCCATGAAGGTTCCATCCAAAGATGTTGTCTTCCAGTCACGAAACGTGGTCCCTGGATCCTTCTTGGCCCGGGACAATGTGTCTAATTTCATCAGTTGGTGCAGACAGGAGCTCTGGATCAAGGACGTCCTCATGTTTGAGACCAACGACCTGGTGGAGAGATGCAACGAAAAGAATTTTGTACTGTGCCTTCTGGAGGTGGCGCGACGTGGGTCCAAGTTTGGCATGTTGGCCCCCATGTTGATCCAGCTAGAGGAGGAGATCGAAGAGGAAATTCGGGACGAGGAGAGCCAATGCACCGAGTCCACGGAGCAGAGTCCACCCAGCAGGTGTTACAGTCGAAAAGAGATCAGTCAGAGGGTGGAGGATGCAGATGAACCTGATCCAGAACCCTTCATATGGCAGCAGAAGAGGGTTTTATGTGACATGAGAAATTTGGATGAGTTGGTGAGTAGAATTGAGTTAATAACCTAAAGAAATTTCATAGACAATGTAAATGTGTCATAACTGCATTATGACTGATATTGATATCAGCACAAAACTTCATCCCCACGAAGGAGACCACCCGCTTCTGGCTTTTTCAAAGAAGCACATTTTAATTGAGTTTTGCTCTCTGTTTCTGAAGCAGCTGATAGAGGAGCAGCCATTCTCAAGGAAACGTGTCAAAAATGAAGCACCCTTTCTGAAAGTACCACGCCTTTGTTTTAAGAAGTCAGATG
This sequence comes from Lophius americanus, assembly GCA_037951165.1. Lineage (NCBI taxonomy): Eukaryota > Metazoa > Chordata > Actinopteri > Lophiiformes > Lophiidae > Lophius > Lophius americanus. Next base: position 1,255,626 of record JBBDHG010000024.1, on the reverse strand, counting down.
CCTTACAGATTGCCTGTGGCGTGGGTGCGAGCATTAATCCTTGCATTCTTGTGCTGATACATTCCTCTCTACCTGTTGAGACTCAGTCTGTATTCATCATGTTTTGCTAGAGAGGAGTTATGCCCAGTCATAGGTTAACTCAGGGACTGTGTGTAGACAATAAAATAGCGTCTTAAGTCATTCTCAGTTTATTTCATTTAGCTTTAAAACAATATCCTGTAGGTGAGGAAAATCTTTAATTGTGCACAAATTCAACAGCTACTCTACCAACACTGCTATAACTATTGCTTTTGACAGTTTGGCTCAAATACATATCCTGTCCTGTGGAATTCAAACCATCAGCCTTTGAGCTGGCTGACCTTTGACACTCCCTGCTGCTTATGTGAGGCAAAGATCTTGTCTGCGCAAAGCTAATTAGGAGACAAGTAGACCAGCGTAACATGTGTATGGCCTGAGTGGGGGAGCAGTCAATTGTTTCATGTCAATGAGGAGAACAATGATGGCACCAAAGTTGTGAAGGACAGCAGAGAGAGGGAAGGAGGATGGGAGACAATGGGCAGTCACACCAAAGCTGGTCCGGCATCAGAATAGAACGGCGCTAGTGTGATTTCCAGACAAAAATAGGAGAGCACGTGGAGGACTATGTGTGCTTATGATAACCAGATTGTCTGACTGTACGCACCCTCTCTCATGACTGAGTATTAATGATTATAAAAGCCTGAATCACAAAGAGCCACAGAGATCTTCTGTGTCTTTTCCATTTCTGTCAACCGACACAAAACATTCCTAATCAGCCAGCGACATACCGACACACAGAAGGTGTACAGAATAGCCCACATTTGCAAAACTAGACTTATGCTGTCGTCCCCAGCAAGGGTATATCCTCGAAAAAGTCCACAGTCCCCTTCCTAGTACAAGCGACCTGCCCCCTGATTAAACCTCTCAGATCTAATGTAAAGATATTTCAACCAAATTTATATTTTAAAAAGTGAGTAAAATAGGAATTATTAAAGTAAAGCATTGAGTTGATTCATTTTGCACAAAATGTGGACTTAATTGGACCAATGATTGAGAAAGTTATGCCGAAAACCAAATAAAAGCTTCCCCTAGTGTTGGAAATATATAACCGATCATTAATAGACTGTGGTCAAAGTAAATATAAAATTTGAAAATGATCCATGAAATAGTTTTTGAGTTATCGCAAATTAATCAGACTTCTCCGTCCTCCATTAATCTTTTCTGCACTTTTCTTTGTATTTCTGTGTAATGCTGTGGTCTGAGAGAGATTTCTCAGATTACTGGAAGCCTCATTGCTTGTAGTCATGTATGATCTGACAGGGACAGAGAGGAAGAACGCTGTCATTAGCCAGATCATTGACCCACTGCTTGACAGCAGACTGTTTATCTGCTACCCTCAGTCAGACTGGTAGAGGCGACTGTCCTGCATCACCCAAGATCGATTTCACATGATGGTTCGGCTCTTTCCTATTAGTGATTATTGTTTTAATTTTATTGATTCAATTTTTTGTCTCTGTAAACGTTGAGCATTGTTATGACTTAATCACTGTTCAACCTTCCTCTTCATATGCAGCTTTTTAACTCTCTGAGAGATTTGCCCCAGCGTCAAATGCTGGTGCAAATTTGAATTTTGCCAACTTTCATTTAGTTTTTGTTTCTGCAAACACACCTTAATGTTGGCAAACAGATTTTTAGCGAAAAACATGAATCCGTAACTGCTGCTGTTGTGTCATGGTGTTGTTGTTAAATATATGTCACAACGTAATGTCTTTATCTGGGATGCATCAGATGCTTAGTATCCCCCAACATAACAAAATGACAGAAATGCGGATCTGATGAATTGCATTTGTTGTTGTGAAAATTAAATATATATATAAATATATGCCAAATATACCCCAAAAAAATACCCCAAATATCCCAAGACCCCTCTCCGTTTCACTCTAGATTTGTATATTGATTTTTGGTAAAAATAATAAACATTTCTTAAACCTTTTTTAGTTGTTCTTCAGAAACCCTCATCTGAGAAAATCCCACTCACCAAATGAATCTAAGTTCAGATAGTAACCTTAGAAACAGAAAAGAAGTGCAAATGATGCAAGGTCATTAATAGCTCTCAGATCCATAAAAGGACTGAGTTATGCTCCAGAAACAAAACATGACGGACAGACAGACCTCAACCTACTGAGCCCATTCCTATATCCTCCCTTTGCTCGGTTTGTTTGTTTGTAGTGGTTGATAATTACATTTCAAGAAGATAATGTTAGCTAAGTATTTAGTGCAAAAAATACAAGATCAGTTTAATTTATGATTCCCTTATAAATAAAACCAGGTCACATAGAAGACCCACTCTAAATTTTGATGAACCTTTTTTTTTTTTTAGGGCTAACCATGTCCTCCCTAATATAACTGGAAATATTCAATCCACATTTCCTCAACACTGCTGGACAATATTTAAGTGAATTTTCTCTAATTCATTGTTGGAGCCATAAAGGTGTGCATTTGCACACTTGACCTTCGGCGATATTCCTGTCAGTTTGCTGTTGTTCAGCTGTTACAGAGGGTAATGGTCTGTCCACATCAGCATATGTTTTCTAAGTAGCGGGAGTATCTATCCTCGGATTCTCTTGTTAAAGATTGGCATCGCAATTATATTCGTACATTCAGCAGATGTTTTTGCTTTTCAACGTGGGGTTGTAGTCGTATGATTTAATAAATCTTCTTTGAGAGCTCAACAAGAAAATACAAGTGCAGTGGTAATAGTATTACAGGCAACCATTCTAAACAGTATAGTACCAGTATACAAAGCAACGGCTTATTTTCACTTCAGATCTCTTTTAAGCACAAGAACTCCTCTATATCTACAGAAAAAAAAAGTAGCACCAAATATTCTGGGTTAGGAGTTATCCTCTATGTACCTGTCTTATGTAAACGTAACTCAATAACCTCCTGACTCCTTCTGCAAATAGTTGATGTATCACATTGTCAACATAATAGGTGCTTCATGTTCATGTTCATGTTGATGATGTCACCATGCAAACACTCAGCACTACTGCATTTCCCACAGCTCAGCACCTGAGCATGTTGTTACTCATCTCACTGAGGGATGGCAATCCACTGTGAAGAAGAGGAAGTGACCAGTGTGTCGTTTCCTTCAATATCGCTTGATAGTAATAATAAATGTTACAGTTTTTCACAGTAGTAGTGCAAACAGCATGTGGCTCAAACACTTTGTATTGACATACGTTTATCCAAAGCCTGAGGCGATTTTCTTTCACATTCTCTATAAGACAGGGATTATTACACAAATCCTATATGCTATTTTCAGCCTCATGTTAAAAAAAATGGACCCATCTACTCATTTAATGACCCTCTCATGTACATTGTAAATGTTCATATCTTTTCTGTTCACATAAGCATCCCAGCTGTGTAATAAAATTCACAGCCGGTGTTCAATACCTTCACTCCCATCATTCCTTCATCTTGCTCAGTCATACAAACTGGTTCATGTCTCCTCTCACCCCAGGCTTCGTCATTCAACCCTTGAATAGTTTATATATGTGTGAGCCTTCCCACCCCCCACCCCTATATGTCAGACATGATCGAGCCAAGAGCTCGATAGTATTTCTTGAAGGTGGTGTTGAAGAGGAGGTGAACATATTGTCGACAGCAATGTAATTAAAGGGGATGTGCAACAAAGAGAAGAAATGCCTGCATGGACAGTCTGCTCCATTAACCTTATGGTCTAATTTGTGCATTCAGGAAATGAAAACAGATATAGTGCCTAGAGTGACTTTACTGTACACTCTGTTAAACCTGACAGGAGTGGATGTTACTCCGGGTGTGAGAGCTACAGTAGAAAGTGAGCGAGAGTGAGAGAGAAAAGTAGGTCATCATGCTTTGCTTTGGGTCACACTCGTACGCTTTGCTGCAGTGTTTCCCTCTACTTTAGCACATGCACCTTGTAGGGGTTTAATATTTTACGTTAGTCTTTGCTCCTCACAGACCACATCTCACTTCTCCTCATTACGTGCCCTGCATCAGGCTGCATAGTGTAAACAGAGTCACTCCACATTTTTAATTTTGGCCAATTAACATTCTTTGGACAGATCATTTGGATTCCTCCCAGCCCCCAATAGTCAATTTGTCATGTCGAAGCAAGGTAGGCATTGATTTTCAGGGAACGTTTTCAGTGAGGGCAGCGGAGAGGTCTTCCCTGCAGCAATTATGATTTGCTTTTTCACCATGATGATGCACACATAGAGCTGTCTTGATTTGACTGAAATTCTAGTTGATGATTAATCGTCACAAAAGTCATTGTGATTAACCCTTACAAACATCTTCTGCTGCCATTTACCCACCTTTAAAAGTTTTTAATTTTACCACCAAATCCAAACGCCACATTCATGTTTTTAATTTCCAATGAGTGCGTTGCAGTATTTAAAGAGTACAATGTTCGGAGGCTCCACATTGAAAAACAGCAGTTTCTTTCGGATTGCATTGACGTCTTACGAGCCAAAAGTCACTGCTCTCGTTTAAAACAAAAAATATAATTTCTTGACATTTTCTCTTGAAAAAATTCAACAGAATAGCTGTAGCCTACATATATACATAATGTGGGAATGTTGTAACACAGTCATGCCTTATCACATGTGATTTAAAAAGAATGTATTTACATTCCCTCAGTGTACAGTAGAAGACGTTGTATGCATGTGAGTTAATTGTTATCACTTGCTATAGGTTGGTGAACTAGTATTTTTAAATTCAGTTTAATGCACTTTATGATGTGTCAGAGCCAGATGAGGCAAAAATCTTAAATTTGTTCTATGAGTGAAAATAATAGTCTCGTATTCTTGGTACTGTACTGTACTTGTTGTTCTGTGCAATTATAAACTTTTTTTGTTTTTATGCACTTTGTGATGGTCCTGGTCAGGATGTTACCAAAATCAAATTTCAAAACAGAAAAAAATCTTACTATTATTAGAATACTATATTTCTGGCTCTGTTTAATGATACGTTTTTGTGTTTATGGAAGAATTTGTAATTAAATAGCCCTGCTGTTAACATTTATACTTAGATTCTTACCTGAAGGCTTCAGTAACAAACCATCAGCTGTGGTGGCCAGTCTGACAAACTTCATTCAATTTGGTGAAGTAATGGTTCCAAGAGAGGTTGTCACATTTTAGTATTTTGAGTTTTGACCACTAACTTTGCTGCAAATTTGACTATCTCTTTTTAGATATTTAGCTATCTTATATCCTATTGATTAAAACTCTTATGTCAAGGTACTCATTTCAACACTTGTGCGGAGTTAAAAGAGATTAAACCACTCTCACAACGGCTACGGTATATATGTTGACTGATATTAAGCTACAGTTTCATGTAACTTAGCTTCAGTCAAGACAGGCTGCGTCTGATGTTATAGTCATTCAAAGAGAACTTTATCTGCCTGTCTGCACCTCTCAAACAAATAAAGATGTTATATAGAAAATATAATGTGTCACTAAGTGAGCTTACTAAGTAGAATAGAAGATGGTGGTTCACCTTATTTTTGAGTCTTAATGCTATGCTCGTCTTTGCTAAGTGGCTGCTCTCTGTATTATCATGTTAAGTGGGGAGGAAGAGCGAACAGTGATGATTTAATATTAGCCAAGATGAAATCTAACAGGTTCAAATAATACGTTGATCCATTCTTTGTTTGAACAAAATATGATTTACAATATTATATCAAAATGCGTGTAGTATCATGATGTCTTCCGTTTGTCCCGTTAAGCTGTAGCTCCAGCATCGTCATTATTCTGTCTCCTCCCTGCAGCCACCAGTTTGTTTGTATGCAATAATTTGTGCGAAGGATGTTGTGTTTCTGAGAAATACATACTTAAACCCAGAGGAGGAGCATATACTCAAGTCATTTAGTAGTCAGACTCTCATATGTGCCGTGTTAAGGGTTCATTCAAAGGATTTATAGATGTGGTGAACCAAGAACCAGTTCCACATTTCTCCCTCCCTTGACCCCAGTGTGAACAGCTCTCCAATCTCTGACATGATCTTATCCCAATGTTGGACTATCTTGGGACCTTTCCCTGTCAGGACAGGGGATTCACAATGTGAAATGATAAGCAAAGAGAAGAATTACTTCATATTCATCTTGAGGGTGCTTGCTTTGACATATAATTTTTAAATCCTCCCAATTTTCTTATCCTTTCCTGGAAAACACCCTGTTGTAAATTCCTGCAGAGTGACTTGGTTTTTATGTTCAGTTTTTATTGTTGAAGTTTGGCAGTTATAATTCTTTGCATGGCCATCATAAAGGAGCCGGTTACAGCAGGGCAACACACCTTTGTTTAATGAATTAGTTTGAGCAAACTGTATGGTCTACTGTGTTGACTCATGAGGAGAACAGACAAATATTTAAATGTGGCTTCTACGAGTGTATGTGCACATCTCATCATGAAAACCTGAACCACAAAACTAGTGTTTTATTTGTTTTATTCAAATAATAATCACCAGTGAGTTTAAATCATACAGCATGCAACATTTGCAACCTTGTACTTTTCCAGATACTATTATATTTATCAAGAGTCTTCATGTTGCATGTGAGTCCCGTTACTAATCAGTGAAGAAAATGGGTGATAAAATCTTTATCTCCCCCCTCCTATTTCCTCTCTTTGTCCCCAAGGCTGGCTCAGCCCTCAGTCTCAGCGTTTCTCCTCCCTGAGTGACTTTTCAAATGTTTGCAGGTCAGGGAGGAAAGGCTTGCAGAGGTTGTTGACTCACACTTAGCAGATATGACCATCATTAAAGCAAAATGTGTACTGTCAAAGGTCTTTAACAGTACACAAGGACAGGGAATTCCCTACTGCACAGTCCTCAGGAAATGTCCTGGCATTTTCTTTATTCTATCAAAACATCACTGCATTCCTATCTCAATATAGATCCAGCAGATTCTGAGTGTGTGGAAGTGCTGTGCATTGTTCAGCTAGTTTTTCTCTTTTTTCCCTTCTTGAACATCTGCAACGCCTGTCCAGCAGCTCTATCATTTCACCAGCGTGCATCCATAATTCATCTCTCAGTTTTTCTCAGTCTTCCAGCTCCCTTTCTGCATGTTTCCTGCATGAGCACGTCACTCTCTCCTCCCCTTCTAGCTCATTCTCGTGAGTGTGTTTTGGTTTTGAGTGTGTCTTCTTCAGTTTGAGTTCACCAATTGTTGACATAGCTATGATGTGGGAAGTGCACACATCTCACACCAAAGATTGCACAGAGTAAATATGTCAAATGTCAAGTCTGCTATTTATTCGGCTATTATTAAACACCCTGTGGGGCTTAGTGTTTCATATGAGACACAGTGTGCAAGCACTTCACCTTCCCTCTGGAGGAAAACATATGACCTCAGCTTTGCAGCTCTTGGGGAGAGTTTGGGGCAAGAGAAAGGCTTCACTGTAGCAGGAATGAAAAAATAAGAAGACAAACTGTACAGTTACACGGGGAAGGGAAAGGCTACAGCATGTGTATGTCTGTTGCCTTAGCAATCTTTCCATGAAGTCACCAGCTGGGCTTTTTTCCAAGCAGACCTCGTCCACCTACAGACAGAATGAAGGACGGAGTGACAGAGCGGAGCGGGAGAGAGAGAGAGAGGGAGAGGGAGAGAGAGAGAGAGAGGGAGAGGGAGAGGGAGAGGGTGCGGGACAAAGAAGTAATGTAAGCAAAAAAAAGACAGCAAAGACAAATATAGGTCCGGTCAGGCCGTGCAGTGGCAGCAAAGCCGATAAGAAAGCAAAGAAGGCAGATGACATACTGATTCATCTGTATTTATTAGAAGGGTAAAGAAAGAAGGGTTCTTTTTCAAGTAAATGACAAGGTCCTTCCACAATCTTCTGAAAACAACATAATGAGGTGTTTCAGACCAACCAGCTCTCTCACACACACGTCATATCCCATCAGCCCTTCATGAAAAGTACCGTAAACACCTAATGGAGGGAAGTTTAAGTTTCATGTCTTACCTCACATATCAATAAAAAATACTCCTTGTTATTGTAATGTTTGCACCTACATGCACAGCTATGGTGCTGTTATTATCTTCCTCACGTGCTCTTCTAAGTACATTCTCTCCTTTGTGTATGATGGATTTAAAGTTGTCTAATCTTGCCAGAGCAAAGACCTGTGCGACGCTGGCTGAACGTACTCCACCCTGCAGTTGTGTCTGACTAATAAGCACCCAACAGCAAGGGCACCAGCTTTGACTCGCTCAATTCAAAACCCAGCTGGCAGTACAGCATTTTGGCATCATCACCACCACTGAACTCTCTCTCCACTCAGTTTGTGTCACAACCAGAAACACAATCATGTAACAGCCTAAAGAGTCAGTATTCATTGGCCAGCCCATATGTGTATTTTCGTGACACTCTGTGGTAAAGTTAACTACCAAAATATTTTATAGAGACAAGATGAGGCAGGGCTTTTAATGTGGTTAGAGTGCTGGGCCGAACATGGTGTCACCCTGTAGGTACTTGGAGAGAAAAGTTGTCCGGAAGATGAAGCACAACATCCTCATACATTTAAGCAGTCAAGACCATCAAACGGTAACATTGTGTTGTCGATGCGTAACGTTCCAGATCAGCAGACTGTCATGTACTAGTTCAAACATGAAATCATGTCGGGGCACTTACAAAGACACGGAACGGATTGCTGTGAAGTTTCTACTCGGATGTGTTTGTCATTTACCAAAATCCGTTCTGCTTTATTCTCCTCAGGTGCGTGAAATACTGGGCCAGTGTTCCTGTCCTGCTCAGTTTCCCATGATCAAGGTGTCAGAGGGGAAGTACAAAGTTGGAGACTCCAGCGCACTGATCTTCATAAGGGTAGGCCCCCATCAACACAAACGCTCAACAGTCAACCGCAAGACGGATCATGGGTTTATTTTCATTGATTTGGGTACAGTTCAATATATAGGGAGGAAAAAGTAGTGGATTTTATTGCCAGTGAAAATGCTGCACAAACACAAGTGAAATGCTTTCATTAGCAAATATCCTGTTTTCAAAATATTGGCTCTAATTCTGCAGTATTATAAACATAACTGTAAAAACTGATAATGACTTTGCCTAGATTGCTGAGCATTATGGATGAGGATTAGTACGGAGCCCCTCTAGTGACATTAAAGAAAAACAATTATCTTGTTGCCACGTTTTCATTAAGTGTGGGATCGACTTTTAATCTTGCGGCCTTGACTAAATAAGGTGTCGGAAGGACTTACTATGTCGTGGGCACGACTTAATCAAGTGTGGCAACGACTTATTATGCATATATTTATATATAGTTTCAAGGAACAAGGTTATGTAGCAACAGCTGAACCACTCAGCTGCCCGACTGCATCACAGCCCAATGAAGTGCACAGATCAACAGGATAGGAATTTCCTTTTCTCATGTTTATAAGCTGCCTTCATCTCGCCCACTCCCAAGACTCTACCTCTTTTACCACTGAGACACAATTAGAACTTTAGGTCATTTCCTGAGCTGGCTTTTATCTTGACTCTAGCCCATTTCCGGTCGACTGTTTGTTTCTAAGTTTCAGGTGGAGAGCTGCCACTGTACCCACGTCAGGTCTCACAGGACTGAAACGGAAGCCTGGTGCGATTGATTTGGTCGAGCTTAACTTAAATGTATCCAGGCTAGATTTTGCACTCTTTCACTGGCATTCCAAGTTACCTACATTTACATCATAGGTCTGTCTGAGTGGTTGTTATGTCAATGTTTCCCGCTTCAAACAGCAACATTCAGTCGAGACAGAAACATAGAGTAAATCCTAGGGGTACACCTTTATCTGGGGAAAAAATTTTTTAGCTTTCATGGAGAGCTGTACACTTTCTCTGAGCAGATACAGATATTTATGTACATATGCTGAGTCCTAGGGAGAGTCACTGGTTTCATTCCGGCCTAACTGTGTGTCATCCTCTCAAACTCCCATTTCCTGTGTGTCACTGCATTACTGTCAAAAAAGGATGACCCTTCCCTTTGTTTGGAGCCTCTCTTTGACGAAACAAAAATGTAACACCCACCAACTGTCGGTCGTTACATTTGGAAGCATTATATTTAATACTGATTGGCACTAATAGTTTTTATCACCAACAACTTCTTCTTCTGGATACTCCTGATCAGAAGTCGCCACACCAGATTTATCTGGTACATTTTTTCCTTTCCTTTGCATCCTTCTCTGTCTCAGCAGCCTCATGTCCTCTATCATAACATTCATGTACTTTCTCTTTGGCCTTTTTGATTTCTCCTGGCTGTTATTTCCATCCTCATCAACCTTTTCCCATATGTCTTGCATCTCCGCTGAACATGGCTGTACCATCTCATTATTATACTGCATTGCCTCACCTCACTCCCTCACCTTATAACCCTCCCTCTACTGTGCCCATCCTGATCCTGTTCAACCTCTTTTCTATCCTCACAAAACTGCTACCAACTCAAACTCCTCTTCTTGCCTCTCAGTTATGGTCACCATCTCCAATCTATGCATCATAGCTGTTCTCAAGGCAAAACATAGCAATTCCTTAATTTATGTTAAATAACAAAGTATTTCATATTCCAGCCAGTCTCTATATATTACCAACACTATACAAATAAAATATTAGCTGATTTATAAAAACTTTATGACCATGCGATTTTACTTTATGGAATAATGGTAATTAAATAGGTTGGTGTGTGTTAAATGAAGTGAGGTCGGCACCAGACTGTTGGCTTCATTACACGTTCATGCAAGAAGTAGGACAAATAATGCACACTAATGCCAACAGTTGAGGCTTTTAAAGAAAAAAAAACAACTTTTTATAAACATTTATCAAAGCACATACCTCCTACAAGGCCCAACAGTCCCTTTCAATTAAATTAAACTTTAATACAAACTCCAACAAAACATGTGTATCAATAATATTGCCCTTGTGGTTCTGTTAAAGTAAATAAAAAAATATATAGATATACCTCTTTATCTGGATCTACTGCAAAACTTAACAGTTCAATTTTTGTCACATGCTCCACTACTCCACTAGTTTCCATGAAATCCATTATCTTGTATTTGTGTAATAGATAAAAGGCTTAGATGTTAAAGTTAGTGACAGAAATTCATGAATCCATCCCAATTTTCTAGATGCGTCTCAAAACAAAATTATTTCTTTCATTCCTATATAGTAAACCTTTTCATCAGAATCTGTTTAGTTAATGCGTAAGAGACATGGTTAAAAAAGCCCCACCTCTCCATGTTGCAAAAATTAAATAAAATCATTAGATCCATCCTTTCACTCATATCCAATCACAGTGTAATGGGTTATTTCCTTTCATATACCCATCCTTCTCATGGGTTTAATGGGAATTTGTCAAGGTATCTCAGGGTTATCCAGCCACATGTTAAGTGGAATATGCTCCTCTAACATCTATCACACCTCAGAACACTTCGGTAGAACTGCAGGAGCAAAGTCGGAAATGAATAATAAGCTTGTTGGATGTGGAAACATGCGATATAGAATTCAATTAAACAAATATTTATTTGCACAAGGTTTATATTTTGATTTTCGTCATCAATCAATATCAATATATTTTTGATTGACCCGCATTTTTTGATAAAGAATAAGTAGGTTGTGAAGTATAGTACTTTTTGTTTTTGTTATTTTATCAATAATGTCGAATACTTTTATCAGTCTTCAGTGTTTCAATGATTAGAATATGTTGGTAAATTGAATGCAGACTGTAAAAATTCATGGGTTAATAGCCCATACATTGATGATTGGTGATGCAATTATATCCCTCCAGCTACAAGAGCGTGTTTGTTTACTTGGATTTTCGGTAGCTGTTACCAACATGACTGTCTCTCCTCCTCCATGGTTGAAAAAGAATGATCAATTATATAGAGTTTTTTTCCCATGTCAAAATCTCTATTGAATTACACCGTACAATATTCAAAAATAAATGAAATGATGTCAAAGTGAGACCTACCAGCATACTTATTCTGTAAACTGACAAACATGTCCGTAGAAAAGGTGTTTTTGAATTATATCTCTACTGTATATCAATCTCAGTTAGCACATCTTTTATCTTCCTCCTCTTGTATGATCAGTATATTATGTATATATATGAGTGTTGGTCACAGTAGCATACTGTAGTCCCAGTCTGATGTTAAACTGCTTTTCTCTGCCGACACATGATGGTCACGCAGCATTTTACAAACAGCGGGTCTAATGCCAGAGCATTGACGAGTAAGCAGTTAATGGCTGACTCTCAGGTCTGATAGAGATAAGCAGAGCAGTTGTTTTGACTGATTTGACATGTAGAGAGGTGAGATTGATGAGACTTTTAGTGGATTGTCTGGGATTGTGTTGGGGCTGGGGGTCAGACTTTTATAAAAGTACCGTGTCTATTGCCTCTCCATAACCACGATCGGAGACCGGCAGAGAAGACACCGTGCCACAAGTAATTCATTGGACCGAAATGCTGTGCCAGCTCACACAAATGAATTATGGATTTGCCATGCATTTCATCTGAGGCATGGGTAAAAGGTTTAAAACATGTGCACGTTAGACAATTACACAACCCAAGGTTGGTGAGATGCAACAAAGGGGCTCAGTCACAGTGTGTTTTGCCTGGAGGAAGGACTTTTTGGCCTAAAACTGTGGATGGGTGGAGGAACAGATGAGAGTAGGACGTGACTTGGTCGCTAACCTCCCAGTAAGACTTGGCCCAGCTCTCTGTGGAGATTTCCTTTATCAGGGGAGAGGAGCCAAGAGGACAGCAGGGGTGTAGGTTTCACATGGTACTTTACCCTGATAGCCCCTGAGAACACAAGGAAGCCAGCTGAGAGTGAGAGAGATGGCACACAGTACTTGGTGCTCTGGCTTGTATTTCTGTTAAAGGTAAACTCTCTTTAATTGTGAGTTAACCTGGCGATAAACAGTTCTCATAATGACAGCAGCTGGTTTTGATGTGGGAGAAGAAGAAGTTGGTTTGGTGGGAGTTGCAGGGATGTATCTAGGTGTTAGGTCACACTAAAGTCTGGCTAGCCTTCAGGAAGATGTGACACATGTGGAATTTGCATTCTTATTGACTTGTGCTGCATATCAAATGTTCAGCCATTTTTTTTTTGAAAGAGCATCTATGTTACGTCCTGTTTGTCTATTAAGGCCTTGTTTTCTCTTTTTTCCCCTTAGGTCCTTCGTACTCATGTGATGGTGCGTGTCGGAGGCGGCTGGGATACATTAGAGCACTATTTGGACAAGCATGACCCCTGTCGCTGTGCTGCTTTTGGTAAGATCACGTTTTATTCCTCAGCCCCATACAAAACAACATTGGTGCTTTGTAGTGATTTTGCATGATTCTTAATAAAATCATTCACATCTTTTGTCCTGTGTTTAATCTAGGCATATGACTAGAATGAACGTCATTCTGAATACTTTTCATTTTTGTTGTTAACAGTATTAGTTTAGTATTCCATCTCCCAGCAAGAATGATACTGTTTCATTCTGAAACAAGATTGAAACGGCTCGCAGCCAGAAAATGTGCCAGATCATTGAAGGCAGTAATGGAATGTGTGTAGTCACTCTGACTGACTCTACAGTCACTTTTGCACAGAGATTGAGCGACAGCGCCGCAATAATGACCCTCCTTAAAGACAACTTAGTCACAATGTTGACAAAATAGCTAGTCAAGGTTTTGCAAAAAAATGAGGCATGAAGTATTCCGCAGCAGCTTAGGCGTCCAGTGTGGCATCTTATATATTTGTGGAGCAGCGATTTCTAAACAATGAAGTAAATTGACAAATAAAAGACAAACAGGTACTTTCCCTGTTACGTGGAGGTTGATCTCATCCTCCTTGGAGAGTAAGTTCTTCCTGGATTTCACTCATTTTTTGTCATTGAGATAGATTCTAACTGCTGCTAAGTCCTCTTAATTGTGGTTATGGGACACATATTGAATATTTCATCAAAAGGTCTTTCCCCCATCTTGCCTATCCACCATTTATACAAGCCCTCATTTTCACAACCTGATCAATGCTGAGTTGCTGTGCCTTTATTCTGCCCCACCCAAAATGCAGTAAAAGAGTAATGGGGCCACAGTGAAGTCAGTAGAGTTGGAATCTGATTTATAACAGCTAGAAGCAGGTACCAGCTTAGACAAAGAGGAAGAACATCATCCAAAAATGTCTTTTAAGTTGGAAGACACTTCAACGTCCAGGAGCTACTTACCTTTCGAGCAGAGAACAAGATCAGCCCGCCATTTAATATAAAAAGTAACTGATTTTTTTTTCACCATGTAAACCAATTGTTCAGAGCGATGTCACACAAGACAATGACACTGCTCTGGTAATACGCCTTGCCCTTTTTGCTTGTATAACCTTTTTCACTATTAAAAATCACACACTGGATGGCATCATTCCAAATAAAGTATCATATTTCATATAGAATGGGTAGAATGGTGCGGCAGTCCTGCATTGAATAAGCAGTGCAAATTGGGCTCTAGAACTCCTCCAAATTGAATTTAGAATTCATCGCAACACATTGACATGTTTGACTTATAAAATGGACATCTGTTGCAATCGTTCATTACTCTCACTGTCAGCACCAAGGTCATAGTGTACATTCACATAACAATGCTGGGTGGGACCAACTCTCCCTACTCTTTGGGTCCATTAATGGTAGGCCTTTGGCTTGAGCAGGACAGCTGACACTCGCTGAAATCATAATTGGTGTTACATTTCTTATCACAAGAGGCTATGCTGATAATCAGAGTATTAAGTGATTACCGATGAAGGCTTTTTTGTTCTATAAATGTTCTCCCTAAATGGTGGGATCATCAGAGTCATCATCGGTATCCGTCTCTCTGGCTCAGGAGAAAAAACTTTGCTTACTGCTATCTAAGAGCTTGATGACATTATGGTTAGCTTTGATGTATTTCTGTACCTCTAAATTACTTATATTCAAAATGTTTGAACAGGCTGGTTGTTGATTAGAGTTCTATATTAAACCTTTCTTCACAGGCCACCGCTACCATCAGGCTAAAGCCAGTGGCCAAGGTCAGGGAGGCCAGAGCAAGTCTTCGAGTGCCCACTCCTCCCGCTCCACCAGCCCAGGACCACACTGGGGAAAAAATGATGTTGTGGCACCATACAAACCTCCAGACCGGCGCTCCTTGGAGCCACCCTCTGCTACGTGTGCGTCTTCCTCCTCTACAAAGCCCGGCCGCTCTCAGAACCCTACTGGTTTTTTTGAGCTTGACCCCAGTGCAGCACGTACTCTCCTCCCACGGCCTCCACGAGACCGCTCAGAACCACGCCACTTTAATCCTCTCAGGTGAGTGTGTCTACGCAAATGTGGGGATCGGTGTTGGGTTATGTTTGTTTTTCCCCGATAAGAAATTAATCTCGTTCCGAGAGCCTGGAAGGCCTAGCTCAGATTTTGGTGCCACCACACACGTGCGCGCTCACACACACACACACACACACACACACACACACACACACACACACGCACACACACACACACACACACACACACACACACACACACACACACACACACACACACACACACACAAACACATACACCCACACGCACACACCCACACGCACACACAGACAAAGAACTGGGAATATACACAGCAAATACACATGTAAAGGAGCCACAGATTAGACCAGAGCAGATTTATCTAATCTCAGGTGACATTGCCCAGATAAGTCTGTCTCAACAGCCACCCTACAGCACGTCCTAGTGGCTGTAAGGGTGATAAAAATCACTTCTGTTGAGCTTTCTCATCTCCCCATCGTTCTTCCTTTAAATCAAGTATGGCTGTGAGTTGCACAGGCCTTTCTTGACATGGCAATCAGATTAGTATGAAGCCATGGAGGGGTGGCCAAGTTTCTGATATCAGTAGGGATAAATTAAGACTGTTATGCAATGCTCTTCCTATGGGGTTTAAGGATCATAAGATCTGCTTTTTCTCTTCATGACGCCATTAAAAGTTGATGTTAGATGTGCAGTGTTAATGTATGGGCTATTAACCCATGAATTAACATTTTTATAGTCTACATTCCATTTACCAACAGATTCTGATCATTGAAACACTGAAGATTGATAAAAGTATTCAACATTATTGATAGTTTGTCCCCCTTTATATCAGAGTGTGAAAACGCCATTGTTTAACACAATTTGCAGCTGAATGGTTTGCTTTGGCTTCTGGATTATATGTGGATTATTTCGGTACTGAGTGACAGCTCAGACCCCGACGTCAGGACAACAGCTCAGTCAAACTAAACCTCAGCAGGTTGGGCATCCCTTTCAAGCGCGCCAGAACAGATAAAGACTAATCTGACAACTATGCCTAGACAACTGTTCACAGCTAAGTGGGGAAGTAGGGCAACAGGTGGGCTCTCTGCATGCAAGTTGCCATGGTTTATTCCATACAAGACCTATTTCTGTGGAAAAGTTTAGAAGTCTGGTGTAATAAATTTTGGATTGAAGGTTTGACCTGTAAACCAAATGAAGACAAAATTGTATCTTCAGTACAATACTCCAAAAACACAACTGCAGCATTCTGTCATTCCTGAATTGGTTCACTAAAAATAATTTGACTCAATGAACAACATACAGCATATTCTGATGTATTTCACATTTTTGTAAGACAGAAATTGTTGTAAGTCTCAGGGGACAAAAGTCAATTAGGTAATATCATGAAATGTTGAGAAACAGGCCACTTACATTTTCTTACCTGTATGAAACATTCTATATATTAAAAATGTAATTAAAATATAAAAGCATTAACTTCAACAACAAAATGTTAACTTTGTTCCCAATATATGCCGCCCACTCACAGGTGCCATTGTAACAAGATAATCGTTTATTAATCATAACAGTTATGTTTACCTTTTGTTATCCTGTCGTTATAAACATTACATACACACAGGGCAACAGAGTGAAAGTAATTCTCTGCATTTAACCCATCCTTGAGTAGCAGTGGATGGGTCTGATCCCCTGACGGCAGTTATAATTTTATGGCTACATGACAGAAGGATGATTTCTTGTTGAGAAAGGGCAGAGCATGTGTTTGGTTAAAAGAATCTATAGGATGAAGAATGTGCTTACATGTATCGTTATAGCTTTAAAATCGCCTATCTTCTCCCTCTATTGTAGGAATAAAGAGACGATGTTACCTGTGACCAGACGTCTCTCTGGAGACAGTGACTCCTCCACAGCTTCCTCTAAGGGAGGAGGAGGGGGACGGTACTCTGCTGGTGGTGCTTCACGGCGCTCCGGGGAAGAGGTAGTCCTCGTTGTCAATCGCAAGGAAGGGAAACATTTGATTCAGAGGCCTGGAGCTGGAAATCAGACCCCATGCCTGCGCCCCGCACTTCCACGTGCACGTAGCCAGTCCCGTGAACGTTCTTCACTTGCTCCAATACTCAAACCCAACCCACTACAAGGATCCTCTGATGGATTGCGACCATCCCGCACAGAGAGGGGTCGTACTCTTGGAAATGATGGCCCAAGGAGACTTCATGCTCCACGCTCCCACAGCCAGAGTAAGTTGTCAAGCCGTACGCGGTCAATTGATGCCATTCCCGGAGCCACTTCTGGCTACAGAGAACCGCATCCCCCATCCTCAGAGAGACGAGAGGAACTACGGGCCAAACAAATGCCCCCATCCTCTCCCAGATTAGTTGGTGGCTTCACTAAGAGGCAGTCTTCTTCATGCTCAAACTCACCAATTAAAGGGGCGCAAAACAACAGCAGCAGCCCCGGCAAGAAGAACATAAGTACTCCAAAACCTCCTGCACCGCGCTCACCCTCCATGGGAAAAGGCAGACTTCTCCCTCCAGTCACTTTGGCTGGTAGACGTTCACCACATTCATCTCCGCGAAACTCACATCATCATGCTGTTCGCTCATCTCGGTCGTTACAGGGCACTCGATGCACTGGGCTTGGCTACCATAGGAATTGGTCTGGTCAGGAGACACAAGAGCCAAAGGACAAAGAACTTGACTTTGGCTTCCAGATGCTGCCAATACTGGACCCCCAGAGAGAGCAGGACCTGTATCGCAGTTTTGAGGCTGAATTTCTAGCCAACACACAGCAGGCAAGAGGAATAAGAGCCCCAGGAGGAACAACCCTGCAGGGGCCCGGGACCCATTCTCTCCCATTACCCAGTGATCCAAATGTCACAGACTCGGCTTATTCCTCTTCTAACTCCTCCACATCCTCACTGAATGTGGGCACAAAGATAGTAACACTACCTGAGCTCAGGGAATCCAAGAGACCTAATCCCTGTCTCTTACCACCAGAGGACCCTTTAAATTTACTTTATGGTCACAATTCTGGAGGACCACGCAACTTTGGTCCAGGAGAGCCTGAGAATTGGGGGGAACATAGAGGACGTCACAAGAAGCTCCCAGGCATCTCCAGCTCAGTAGAGGAGGGGAATCTTCCATCATCCGTGCCTGGTAAAGACATGGAATCAGGCACAATGAATCAGGTTCCCAAAGAACCCGCACTCCCCTGTAGGACTAACAATGGAGACCATGGTCGGTTTCATCAGACAGGGGGGCTGACAGATCAGCAGCATCTGTTCGGTTGGGGCACAGAAACTGAAGGAGATGTTCCACTGGAGAATCACCAACCTAATTTACCTTCTGACCCAAGAAATAGTGATGGCAGAGATGGCCTCCCACATCCAGAGGCCTGTCCATCACCTGTGCCCCTGCCCCCCTCTGAGGACTGCTCTCTCCAGGATTCCTCCAGTGAAAACTCTTCCATGTGCTTCAGCCTGAGCGAATTCGGCTCTGAATCATTCCCACCATCTTTGCCTCTGGCAAACGGGGACATAGATGGAGAAGTGACGCAGCCTAAAAAAGAGGACAGTGTAGGCCCTATATCAAATCACAAACTGAAGGCCAGGATAAGGCCTCGCATCGACAACAGACCAGACAACAGCCCTTCACGTATCCCCACCCCCGTCAGCTACAGAGATCCGCAGGGTTACAACACCCTATCCCCATGTCAAACCCCACCACCGTCCCCCCAAAGCGTGCGCTCTCGTGGTAGTCAACCTGCATGTAAGAGCCGGCACCAGGCCTTCACAGACATGATACACCCTCAACCACATTCTACAGCAATGGGCAACAAAGATTGTTCCTTCCCTGGAAAGCCAGGGAGCCTGGACACTGAAGCTTGGATGTAGCACAAACAATGCGGAGGGCTACTGTCGTGAAATTTGACTACTAAAAAGACTTGACTCGGGGCTATAGACTGTTGACATTGCATGCATAAAACTCTTTCTTTTTACACTTAGTTTCTCTCCTGAAAAACTGCAAGGGGGTTCATACTACTTTTAATTTGCACTCAAGCCAAATTATTTATTACCAAAGGAATGATCTTTTAATACTAATTTTATTGTCATTTTACTCTGTGCATGAGATGTTTTTCCCAATCCTTGAGTGTTTTTGCAAGACACTTGAAATGATAATCTCATGTCTGATACAGAGAGAGGTAGATTGAGCATATATGCTGACATGTGGCCCATTCAGAAACATTGCAAAGTGCCAGCATCTATTGATGCAACTTTACATTCATAATATAAACACTAAACCTTTATTCCGATAGACTGGCTCTCTCGTGTAAGGTTTGCCACAGTATCTGCTTGCCTTGATAGTAAAAATACTGGTAAGACTGTGATATTTCCTATCTCTCCACATCAGTGGTCTCTGAATATGTCTCATTATACTCATATTTACAATATAGTACTAGGTTACATAGACAAAAGTACCCCGATCATTCTCCCGACATATCTACACTAACAATATCTGCACAATTGTCTGCTGTCATTAATGGCCAATGTCACCCTTTCACAACAGTTGATAAAGTCGAGATAGAAAATATTTCATTTTAAATACTCAATGTGTTAAAGTTTTACTATGTTTAATGCAGTAAAATTATTTTACTATGTTTCTACTTTAAGGTGGATGCATAGTGTTAAAATAAGGAGTGGCAGTGATTGTTGTATTACTCTGTGTCATTGCCTCTGTAACAGAAATATTGACATTAATGTTCATTTTCCACTGACCAAACCATACCCTGCAAAACAATATAAGACACACAGATCTGCAAAAGTACATCACTTACGAAAATGAATGTGTATATACACATTTATGTGGGTAATTTGTTTTAAATAAAAAGGCATTGAATACACAGTTGAATGTAAATACAATGTAATCAGTTTTGTGCTGCCTTAGCTATGCAATATTGGTGTTGGAAATGCCTTGACAATTCCCTTTGCCTTAAAATGTATTCACTTGTTGTTTTTGAATGTCTTTGCTCAACATCGCCAATGTTTTATTTAGTAACACTACATCATCATAACATCATTAACTGTTGATTTCATGATTGAAATTGGAGGGTTTGAGCGTGAATATGAGAAAACAAAGCAACTTTGCCAATTTCCATTTAGATTTTACTGTATGAAATGATAAATTATACATTGCCTGATTTTTTTGCCTCCTACTTTTTGAACCAGCAAGTTAGATAACCTTCTCATCAGATGAATTTTCAAGACCAGGCAGAATCTTGGATGACATCTAGTGGCAAGTGAAACACATGTTTTTTTGCTCTGCAAAAAGAGGTTCTGTCTTCCATTGCCCTCTGTCAAACTTTCTGAATTACATGAGCTGTTGCAGGTTAGAGCCAATAATAATTTATTATAAAATTAAGTTTGATGGATGAAGAATGAATGGTTGGATGGAGATGTGTTTCACTTGAGTGTCAACATGTGTGCAGCAGTGCATGAATAGTAGATACTGTAACTGGACATGTTCACTTGTGAAGGTCTTGCACAGTTGCAAGACTCTTGCAAGAGTATTAAAGGCCAGATTCAGAGACTATACTTCTGTTTTTGGTATTTAACCTGTATGAACTTTGTAAACCATATTTGAAAGTGGAAAGGTGGGACCTTCAGTGTTACCGCCCTGCAGAAACCTCATACAAGGATTAATTGATTTATTCGTCTGACCCATTAACAGGGCTGACTATCAGTATTTTTTTCTGAATATTTATCAATTGTTTTGCCATCAATATCATCTATTTCAAAGCCAAACAACACTATCTAACTGGTTACATGTTAGGGTTCATTTGAATCAATAATATAACAAATGAATGAATGAATGAATTTTGAAGCCAGGATTGAAATTTTTAGTGCAAAAGTACATTATATCAGTTCCAAATATTGTCCCCTTTTATCACCGATAAAGTTTGAGCTCTACCCTTTGACCTCAAAAAAGAAAAATACAACAACTTGTCAATGAAGAGCAGTGGGTGGCCATTGGTTTAAAATACTATTTAAATATCTATAGTCTGGGCAATATCAATGACAAAGACAGTAAACATTTATGGATAGCATGGTGTTTGCAGGGCACAGTGAATAGGTTAAAAAGAATGAGCATATATTTTGTACATACAGTATAAGTATAGAGTCAAGAGAGACGGCTGATGTTGGTTTAATTTATTTATTTATTAAATTAACGAGCATCTTTTGGGCTCAGGTGACATGTGTATCCCAACAAGAAGTGAGCTGCATATTTGTTAAGAAAATCCAAATGAGATGGGGATCCAACATGTAGAAACTTCATGTGTGAGGTGTTTCAGTCTTCTCAAGAGAATACTGTAAAGAGACATAATCATTGGTTCAGAATACTGGTGTAATCATATGGATAATTTAAACAAACCTGGGCTGTTTAATTGTATTGAGAGATACAATGATTTGATGTAATTCTTATTTTGCTTCAATGAATCTGTAATGTATCATTGTTGTTAGAGCTACCATCCAATATGTAGCCTGCTCTTAATTTCTGCTGTATAAACTGTTATATGTATGTACATTGTTATATGTACTTCAATCGTTTTAAAAGGAAATTGGTTTTGGTTTATTTGATGATATTCACATTAGGATCTACTGGTGTTTAAAATGTACCAGTTATATGAACTGTGACTTCAGACAAACACACCAGTATATCAGCATAATCGTTGCCCTGCAAATCTCTATTGAAATTACACGAAACTCTTTTTAATTCTACCCACAATCATCAAATCTGAATGTTCATGGTCAGACAATTTCTTGTTTCGTTTTTATTTTCACTGTACAGATTGCTTGATATTGTTGAATTTCTATGTACAAGATTGCAATACTGCATCATTTCACGGATTTATGAAGTTGAAAATGCTGTCAGGTGGTTCTTGTAATAAAACTTTTCCTCTGAGGATTATCGATCATCTTGGATAAATTTTTCATATACAGATTTGATCAAGGCAAATAATAGGATGTGCTCATGGATAGTGACAATATTATTCTTCTTTCACAAAGGGATTTACTTTTTGTACTTGAAAGTGTGCTAAGATACGATAAGATTTATACTTGATTTAGTCAAGTTCTCTGACAGCTTTCAGACTGAAGTTAAAGAAAACTACTGAATTCCGTCTGAGTATGAATAGAACAGGAATGCTTAATTATACTAGCGTTACTCATTTTGGGTAATTATAAAGCCCTCTAAATAGAATGCAGTCTGATACAGCACTCCTAATATAAATTCTACCTTTACAAAGGTTATAATAATAATAATAATAATACATTTAATTTATAACGCAATTTACATTTGGATCAAATCTCAAAGTGCTAAAAGTGTAGATAGTTATATTATGGAATATGGTTATAGTTTTTGCCAAGACAATAAAGGTTTTTATTCAACTGGGGCATTTTAGAGGCTGTAGTTTGTCAAGTTGTCAAGAACCTCAATAAACTCAGAGGCCTTTAGCTCTTAGTCCTGCTAGAAGTATGTTCCTAGCCATCAAACATATTTTTGTCTGTTTCTGTCCATCAATGCCTCATATAAAAATAAAAAAGGAAAAGTGTTCTAATGAATTGTGTGCTCGGTCAGACTAAACTGGCTATTGGCTAACAAGGAGGAACAGGAGAAATGATTAAAAGCACTCTTATTTGAGGTGGATGTCCTATTATTATTATTCTTTTGAAGTGGACGGCTGCTTCTTCGAAGTAAGTGTCCTCTTCTTCTTTGAAATGAATGTCTTCATCTTCTTTGAGCTTGATCTTCTTCTTTGAGATAGACGACTTTTTCTTTCTTTCCTTGAGATGGTTGTCTCAGTCTTCCTCTTCCCAGAGGTGGATGTGTGTTTGCAAACGTTATTTTATGGAAACACGGAAGTAGATCAAGTGGGAGGAACGAAGGCCAGCACACATTTCCTACCTGCTACGTCTGACACGGTAAGATATTTGTGGAGAATTCCTCTCCTAAGTAATTCTGTTGTCCATCTAATGTTAACTACAGGGGAAACGCTAATTCGTTGGGTAAGATTCAAACCATTCAGATAGATTAAAAGCTTAACCAACCAAGCCAAGGCTCCCATAAGCCTTTACTAAGAAGGTCATGTTTCAGCTGGCTAGCACTAGCTGACACTGACAGGCACCCTGCAACATTCAGCTAGCCTGTAGCACCAGCTCCATTTATCTGACTCTGACCATAGTAAACATGCAGGAATGGGCGAATCAACTATGCGTGAGTAATACGGAACATTCAGGACTGATTTGACGAAGTATGCGTTACCCTGAGACATGCTAGTGTTCGTCCAGCAGAATTGTCCACACTCCAGCCCGCAATGCTAATGCTAATGTCCTGATACCCTGATACGAGCCCTCCTTCTTTTTAATGAATACATTAACAACCTAACCTCAAGTGGGTTTCGTTGCATTGCTAGCAGTGTTGGTTTAGAAATTGTTTTCGCATAACAGTAGTAATTCGACATGTTGGGTGTTGTTCGGATAAATGACTCGTAACGAAGTGTATCGGCCTTCGAGCTCACGCTACATCGTTAGCTACATTAACGCTTCGTGTTCGGTTACTGGCTAACTAAACCTCCTGTTTAATGTTGACAGCTACCTAAGGTCATAGTGATTGGTCATTACTGCCGATTGGTGTTGACTAAGTTCACTATTATTAAAAGCCAATTCATCCTCGCGGTAACATAAACTGTCACAATCACTCTCACTCCAACGGAATTTCCATCATGGAGGAGATATTCTAACATATGTCAGTTGATTGGTTCCCTAATCAGCAGGAATATGCTAAATGACTGTAAAATTTTTCATTAAACTTTGAAGCAGATCGGGAAAAAGTGCTTATTACATTTTGCTTTGGATCCAGGAAGTTTTTTCAATTATTTTGAACATTGCAAAATAGAAAATGTCCCCATAAGATTCAGGAACTATCGAATACATCTCCACAAAGATTTGGAGACGGTTTGGACAACAGTTTAGGAAGCGACCTATTTAATTTGTAAGGGAATCCAACTGAAGCAGGTGACCTCGGCTTTTTTTTTTTTTTTTACCTCTCTGGAGTCTAAGGCTATTTGTTATTAACCTCAATGTTAAGCTTTTGTATACCACATTAAATAATGTTCGACATGCTAGTGTTTGGTATCTTTTTTGGCAGCAGACGATCACCTCAATGACCTGTCAGTTATTTATTCAGTTTAACATAACTGCATTAGTATACTGAACCCAAAAAACATTTATGGATAGTGTTGGTGATCATGCCTGTGTGTTCATAGGATTCAAAGAAACAAAATAATATAATATTGCCAGAAAAACAGATTTTTAGAAATCGGGATTATCTTTGATAATCCAGACCTTGACATTACCTTGATGTAGATATTCGTTGGAGTGAGAGCAATTCTTGTTTAGGTGTTTTAATTTTTTAAACATTATTAAGGAAACATTTGATAGTGTTTTATTTTTCTATATGGAGTTAATAAATATACTACCTGTGGCTGGGCAGATCTGGTTAAAATGGGAATTGCCTATTTTGTTCCTCTCTGCAAGCTTATCACACAGTTTACATTATAGACCACTTTATGTAAACGAGAAATTAAAAAGCACCTTGTGGCCTCTGTGTTGTGTGCACTAAAGGGTTAACTCCCACAGCTCTGCTTGTACTAGAGCATGGTCCAGGTGCACATTTATTTCCAAGCCCCAACCCAGTTTGTGAAAATACTTACTGAGCCCGACCCGAATCCATTAGACCTTCTGTATTCATAGCTGAACCCGACTGTCTCCAACACTGAGTATATATGTATATATATATGTGTGTGTATATATGTGTGTATATATATATATATATATATATGTATGTGTGTGTATATATGTGTATATATATATATATATGTATGTGTGTGTATATATGTATATATATATGTATGTGTGTGTATATATGTATATATATATGTATGTGTGTGTATATATGTATATATATATGTATGTCTGTATATATGTATATATATATATATATATGTATGTGTGTGTATATATGTATATATATATGTATGTCTGTATATATGTATATATATATGTATGTCTGTATATATGTATATATATATGTATGTCTGTATATATGTATATATATATATATATATATATATATATATATATATATATATATATATATATATATATATATATATATATATATATATATATATATATATATATATATATATGTGTGTGTGTTTATGTATGTATGTATTTATTTATTTTTTAGTAGGATGGCCGGTGTATTAGGAACATAGCTGTTTGGGTTGTTTTTCTTCCGAAATACAGGGGCACATGCACCTGTGGTTGGGTGAAAGTTAGTGTCCTGCTCTTTTGTTTATGTTTGGAAGAACGACACAGACCAATGAGTGGTCGTTTTAGCTGGTTTGAATTTGAAAACACGAAGAGTGAGCAGATAAAGTAAAATACTTTATAAGGGTATGTTTTTGGCACTATGCCCCTTTTAGTTGGTGTTTTAACCCATCAGTTTATAATGTCACTATCACACATTTTAAATTGTCATCAGCAGTTATAAATATACATAAACTGGATTCTTACCATTGATCAACTACTTTGGTATACTCTGCATCCAGATCTAAATCAAAATTTCTCCAAACTATCAGTTTCCTAGTATATTTTTCAGTAGTTTTAAACTCTACGGAAAACCTGATTTTCTTTAAGTTTTTCAAGTCCTTAATGGTTTAAGCCCGGCTGCTACACGAGAACCTACCGCTCGAGAAGTAACGCATAGCACATGTTACGTTCAGGGGTAGATTGCAATGTCACGTAAAAAAGACATCCAATATGTAAAGTTACAAAGGCCAACGCAGAGATACAAATGTAGATCCATTACCATAATTTTAGTGTTACACTAGGTATTCACTACTATATCTTGAAAGCATCATCCTAAATTAGCTATCATGATCGAATCTGACTGGCTATCGTGACACAACCCGACTTGAACCAGAACATAATTTATAAATATTTGCCCAAATCAGAGAGACCAATGATCATGCCTGGCCCATACCCGGTAGGCCTTTCATTTTTTACATCCAAACCCGTCGGGCCCATCGGGGTCCGACGAACGCTGTCGGTCTCTCCGGCCGGGTATCTACACTCAAATGCGCTCCTCCTCTATGTCGCTATGAGTGAAATAGCTTAGTAGCTGCCTTAAAAACAACGGAGAAATAAAGTGTTCGATAGAAAAAGATGACACGAAGAAGGAGTGATAAGAGACTACCACTCCTGTTTCTGCATATGCTTCATGATGTTAGATCTCCAGCTACTCGTTAGATCTCCTAACTAGCGATAGATCGGTAAATTAGCTTTTAGTTTAGCGCTTAGCTTAAGACAAGCTAAAGCTAATTTAGCCACTCCCATAATCCCCTACGGCACGGATACAAATAACAGGCCATGGTCTTAAAGGCCCAGACCTTGCCCGTCGTAAAGTAAGCCGCGGCTAAGCTAGCAAGTTTTGCTGCAGCTCACATTATTAGAGGTAAAATGCTTTAAATTTTTTGTCAGGATCGCAAACTTTTGGCGATTAATTGCAAGGCCTTAATACTGACTATAATCCGGATTCAGAAAAGCTGTGTTCATATTATCATTTTAAGTCCCGTGCTTGTTATTATAAATAGTTATTTAAGCCATGGTTGGTAAACTTTTTGTTAGAAAAGCCATCCAATAGAGCCATCCAATTTAATTTAAAAAAAACTTATAAGATAACCAGGCCTTGTGACGCCCTCTGCTGTTTTGGGCTCGTTACCATTTTTTTGTATGCTTATATTTCTTTACTTCTGGAAGCTACAGCAGTATGTGTTTTTAAAAAAAATTCTCTATATATGTAGCCATACTGCTGTAATATGTTACACTACCTCCTCAGCCCTAAGCAGGATTATTTAGAAAGTTATTTACCAAATCTCAAATTCTATAACTTAGTTTAGCAGGGGCATGGGAGAATTTCATCACATTTTGGTGTAGATCTGAAATAGGATCCATGTCAAGGATTTTTTGCAAATTTTATTTGGTTTTGTTATTGTAATGCTTAACTTTTAATGAATTGAACTTGAATATAGCACATGGGTGGTTCAGTTGAAGAAGGGAGTGAGCATTTTTTATCTGTTAGATAAACAGATGGTGGATAAGTTATTCATTTTAAAATAGAGTGAATGCTTTCCCACATTTGGCTGAAAAAGGGTGTGCTGGAGTTTTAAATCCCCTGTGCACAAAATCTTTGTTGTTAAGAACTATATCCAGGAGAACTGTTATGTATAGAAGTATGCACTCCACTGAGTGTCCCTCTAGTCCACCAGGAACTATATATGCAGTAAAAAGTAACAAATTCCCAGCTACATTGGGGTTTTCTAATTAATTTAGCATCAGCAAAAACTCACGCAATATTCAGACTGGGCACCGATAGAGCAAAAAACAAAACAAGACAATACATTCCTAATTTGCTCCTTTATTTTAAGTGGAAATGGTCATGGTCTTTCTTTTGCAGAACGCTGCTCAGATATTATAGCAAGAGGTGTTATTGTGAGATTTGCTCAAAATTTTTTGGAGAGAGGTTATTGTTTGGGAAACCAGCATCAGATAATGCATAACACAAATGCTAAAGCAAACATTTAATGTTGAAGTGGGGAAAAATAAATATCGTTAGTACGATACATTCTCACCAAGATTCCTGTATAAAGAGGAAATGATGTGTCTAGTTGACAAAATATAATGTTGTTCTTTTGAGATAAATTTCTGCCATTTGAGAGAATGCAGGAATTTCCTTTTATTTCCCTGTGCTTGCACTTCTAATATTTCCTGTTGCTTTTGTAATTCTCCACATTTCCTCTTAGGACAACAGTCACAGGAAACTTTTTCAATCTCTCTTTCACAGGAGAATCGTCAATTTGGATCAAAGATGACGGACTCAAAGTACTTCACTACCACCAAGAAAGGTCTGAGAACTCAGTATTTTCATTATTCATTATTATTCACAATATAAATTATCTAACTTGAAATGTAGAGTTAGCAATTATGCATAGTTTATATGTTGATAAGGGATGTTAATTGATTGAAGGCTGCTCAGTGATTTTAGTTTATGTATTTACAACAAGATGAATTATTGCCAAAGAAACATGCTGTGCCGCATCTTTGCGTTTGTCAAATACCGAACACTAGAAGGCTTATTTGGTTTCGCAACTTCCATGCACTGTGGTCGAAAGGGTTACACGTCAATGGCTCTCCTTTGACAAGAAATATGACCCACCAGTAATGGAGAGAGCTGAGGATGTCAATCTCCTCTTTTTGTATTTGCAAGTCATTGTATCCACTTTCTAGTTTTCTTGTTGTGATTTGTGTAAAGCAACAACAGCACAAATGTATTCCATGATGTGTGATTTATCTTTATCTGCTGTGTACAGGGGAGATATTTGAGCTCAAGGCAGAGCTAAACAGTGACAAGAAGGAGAAGAAGAAGGAAGCTGTGAAGAAGGTGATTGCTTCTATGACAGTTGGCAAGGATGTCAGGTGAGCCACAGGGGAAATAAATGTTGGAAACACCCACACTGGATTAATGTAACAACTCAAACTCCATTTGGAGTCAGGGGCATGACGGCTTGTCCTTTCTTCAGCGCTCTGTTCCCAGATGTTGTGAACTGCATGCAGACGGACAACCTGGAGCTGAAAAAGCTAGTCTACCTCTACCTGATGAACTATGCTAAGAGTCAGCCAGACATGGCTATCATGGCTGTTAACACCTTTGTGAAGGTAAAGCCTGTCAGTATGGGGAGGGGGAGGGGATTTATATGTTAATCATTTATTATTTAAATGCAGAAAATCAGAGTAATTGGAGCGTGACTGGTACTTGAAGAGCTACTGTAAAAATCTATAAAAATATATTTAGAATAAACTTATTAAAAAAATAAATCTTGCTTTAAACTTACTGTGAAATTGTTGTTATTTATATTATATAATTATTATTTATATAACAAAATCATTATTGATACTTTTCTTGGTCCCAGGAGGGTTCAGCCTGGGCTCATGTTATAATAATAATAATAATACTAAACAGTAGTTATTGTTGCAATGGATCAGAAGACTTGGCAGCTCAGGAAAAAAGAGATAAGGTTAAATCAATATTGCTTTGACTCAGAAGAACATGCCTTCCTCTGCTTTAAGTAACAGGACAGAATGATTATGCCGAATAAGTTATTTATTGTTAAGCATTTCCGAAGTGCAATAATTTCTTATGATATACGGTATACAGTCACCATCTTGTTAAAAGCATACTCAATTGCCCAGTAGCATTCCTTAAAGTGATTTTGGAAGTGAGGGCTTTTAAAGTTGCTCATGACAATATTTTTAGACAACTTCATGACGGGCTATAGGGAATTTTGCATGGCTCTGTATCTTTGGGAAGATGAATATCCTGTTGTACTTACTCTTGCATGTTATTAAAGTGACATCTTTTTTCAAATCTGTCTCTGAGCTAATTACCAACCCCCAAGGTGTAGGGTAGGGTCAATATAGCATATCAGTATCATATTTCCCTTTATCTTACTCAGACAACACAGGCAAACCAGGGTTATAAGTGTAAACAACATAGTGGTATTATTAGAGTGGATTTAGTTTCTTACAGCACACTAGTGGAAGATACATTTGAAATGTCTCTCAGATGCTGTAAAATAATATAGATGTAAATTATAATTTGTGAAAAAAACCTCTACCTTTCTAGGACTGTGAGGACCCTAACCCTCTAATCCGGGCACTTGCTGTTCGTACAATGGGTTGCATCCGTGTGGACAAGATCACAGAGTACCTCTGTGAGCCGCTGAGGAAATGCCTGAAGGATGAAGACCCATATGTGAGGAAGACTGCTGCTGTGTGTGTAGCAAAGCTTCACGATATCAACGCCCAGCTGGTGGAGGATCAAGGCTTCTTGGACACCCTTAAAGATCTTATCTCTGACTCCAACCCCATGGTAAGACTCCTTCGTACTGTATGCTAGGAATACTACGTTTGTTTCAATATTTATCTGTAGTCTTGTCTTTATCTCTAGGTTGTAGCAAATGCAGTGGCAGCGCTGTCTGAGATAGCAGAGTCTCACCCCAACAGTAATCTACTGGACCTAAACCCTCAGACCATCAACAAATTGTTGACCGCTTTAAATGAGTGCACAGAGTGGGGACAGATATTCATCCTTGACTGCCTCGCCAATTATACTCCACGTGATGATCGTGAGTCACAAAGGTGAGAAAAAGTGCTTCTGTAACATCATATGTTGTTAAGAAAATATTCTTAATAAATGTGAAAATTTCTGCTCATTCTCTGCTCAAATCATCCACATCTGCCAGCATCTGTGAGCGTGTCACCCCTCGGCTCTCACACGCCAACTCTGCAGTGGTGTTGTCTGCAGTTAAAGTGTTAATGAAGTTTATGGAGATGCTTCCCAAAGACTTGGACTACTATGGCACCCTGCTGAAGAAGCTGGCCCCTCCACTGGTCACGCTGCTCTCTGCTGAGCCTGAGTTGCAATATGTAGCGCTCAGAAACATCAATCTTATCGTACAGAGACGGTAAATGGGGGAAGATGACCTGGGAGGCTCTTTTTAATTTTCTCTCAGTTTGGGAAATGGGGACCCTAATAAAAAAATGTATTCACTGCAGCATGGTACATTTCAATAGAATTCCTTGTATGTTTTTGCACGTTGTATTTCATTCTAAGTCGATGGTCACAAATAACAAATGTCCTGTTTTAGCCCAGAGATCCTGAAACACGAGATGAAGGTTTTCTTTGTAAAGTACAATGATCCAATCTATGTAAAACTGGAGAAGCTAGACATCATGATTCGTTTAGCATCTCAAGCAAACATCGCTCAGGTAAGAGTACATTAATTACTTGGAAATGTTTGAGAACAATTTTTTTTATTGATATGGATCATGATTTATTGATCTGAGAGGCACCATTGCTTGTTTCGCTGTAGGTTCTGGCTGAGCTGAAGGAGTATGCCACGGAGGTGGATGTGGACTTTGTTCGTAAAGCAGTCAGAGCCATTGGCCGTTGTGCCATCAAAGTAGAGGTGGGTGGTGATGATATCAGACTGTCACCAGATCCTTTTTGTTGGTCAAACCATGTCCTCTATGTAATATTGCGATAAAAGAATTGTTTATTCACATCTGCTGGCACTTTAATAGACAGGGCACCTGCTGGTTATGCTAGGCAATTCTTTCAGTATTTCAACGGGATTTGCATAAAATGGACACAAAGCTGTTTACCTTTGAGGCAACTGAATATGCTCTCATAGTCCCGGGCTTCAAGTTGAATTTTATAAAGACACTATGTAAATTCCACTCATTTGCATGTGAAAACTAAATAGAATATTTCAAAAACTGTTATTTTTACTCTTTCTACGCGTATTGTAAACTGTTCATATTAACTTGTCTACTGCTTTGAATCTGCAAGTTTGTCGTGAAAGATTTTTTTCTTCTCTCCATTCAATAGCAATCGGCAGAGCGCTGTGTTAGCACTCTGCTTGACCTCATCCAAACCAAAGTCAACTATGTTGTGCAGGAAGCCATTGTGGTCATCAAAGACATCTTTCGCAAGTACCCCAACAAGTGGGTTCCCTACTTGACTTAAGTGTGGGGATTCAAATGGACATTTTAAGATTTGTGATGTTTCCTGAACTATTGCAGGATTTGCATTGTAATCTGCACTTTAGTATTCACTCCTAGGACTGTTATAAACAAGCAGGTGCCTGGACAGTTCTACTTCATTGACTTTAATAATAAGGGAAAGCTCATTACACAGACAAAACATATTTTCAGATGGCATGCACAGCTTCCTTCTTCTTCTCCTGCTTGTCACTGTTTAGCTCTGCCTTGAGCTCAAACATCTCCCCTGTACACAGCAGATACAGATGCATGCTTTATCCAAAAGGTATTCAAAATAACTTTTGGACAAGAAAGGTTGTCCAGAGCAAGTTTTTATTGGAGAACTTTTAACTCCCACCCTGATTGCATCCGTCAAAGGTCAGATAGTCTCAGCTGGAGCAGATGATCCAGTGGAGTGGATTCCTTCACCAAGCAGAAACTTGTAGCACATTCACTATGGGGTTTTTAGTCACCAAGGGAGCAGCTTCACAAAATTTGGCATGCATCCTGGTATGGCTGTATCAGTTGCCGCTCAAAAATTCAGCTATTTGTATTAATTATTCACCAGCTTTCTTTCTGCTTTGGTGCATCTTGTAATAATATGTAAAATGTGACACCATGTAACAAAACTCACATATCTGCTCCTTCCTAAAAGTGGTTGCTAAGTAAAGTCAGCATACTACTTACTGTAAATTATTTACAGGAATCATGCATGTCAATGTTGTAAAACCATCCATCCACTATCTGTAATCAAATATCCTGACCAGGGTTGCTTAGGGGTTGGATCCTACCCAAGCTTAAATTGGGGGAGATGCGGGATACACCCTGGAAAGGTTGCCCCTTCATCTCAGGATTGACACAGATAGATAGAAATCCACCAATCACGCTCACATTTAATGCTATGGACAATAATATGAGACAATTTAAAGTAGTTGCCTATGTTGCATGTTTTTGAACTGTGGGAAGAAGCTGGATTACCTTGAGAAAAACCACGCAGACTTAGGGAGAACATGCAAACACTACACCCAAAAGCTGGTCAGAGGTGAATTTGAACATTGCACCGTCTTGCTGTGAGACAAATGTGCCAACCGCTATGATAACCTCGAGTTATAATACCTTCTAATTAAATTCCTCAAAGAGATCACTAAATACACAAGTCAAGACAGAGGTAAACTGCGACTTAACTGATGCATGAAGTCTTTTGTCTCATATTATCAATTTCGTATGGCATTTAATTCTGTTTATGTGACTGTTCAGGTATGAGAGTGTGATTGCCACTCTATGTGAAAACCTGGATTCCCTGGATGAGCCAGAGGCACGTGCTGCCATGATCTGGATTGTGGGAGAGTATGCTGAACGTATCGACAATGCTGATGAGTTGCTTGAGAGCTTTTTGGAGGGTTTCCACGATGAAAGCACTCAGGTTTGTGCTAGCAGTTTTTTTGTTGCTTTGAAATTACTTCAAAATAACTCATTTTGCGGTTAGCCACTGCCGAGTACTGAAAATAACACATACACTTCATTGACAAGCTTCGAGGCAACCATGAAAGAGGCTTGGGATGAGTAAAATGTATTGATACTGTATTGAATGAATGGGAATACACAGATTTTTATCTGTACCATACTTTTTATCTGTATCAGACGCACATTTTTTTTTTTTAGAGAGGTAGGCCTTCACATTGAAGAATTTTCTGCCACAGTTTGATGTAGGATTACACCTGGATTTACTTGCTCTGTTGTATCCGCCCTAAGTGATGAATAATTCCTTTAGTATTAACTTGCCGTTGTTTTTATGATTATATTTTAGTACCTGGTCTTCTAGGTAAACACCAATGTATTATGCATAAAATGTCCCATTTTGTGTGTTTGCCATTATTGTTTTGGTGAACCTTGTTGTCGGAGTTGCTGTTTTTACCTTAGCATGGGAAACAATGGGAAATAAAAGGGAGTTTCACATTTCTTAAAATAGACAATAGTTAGAATCCACCCAACAACTATATAATACTTTTCATCCAAACTATACTCTAACTCAATTTAAAAAGTGGTTCTTTGGGCTATTCAAAAGTGTCCTCCACAAATTCATTGTCCTGTAGGTGCAGCTGCAGTTACTGACAGCAATTGTCAAGTTGTTCCTGAAGAAGCCTACTGAGACACAAGAGCTAGTGCAGCAGGTGTTAAGCCTGGCCACACAGGTGAGAAAAAACACACATGGATTCACATATTCATATATGTACCTGCCAGCATTTCTGTCTCCAGATATTTGAAATTCATCATTGTGCTTCCTCCTACTGCAATTCTTCGAGTTTGTGTAATCCGTTCTAATCAGATATGTGGAAGGAGTTTTTTTGACCGCCTTCAGCTGAGGTTTCGATCATGACTGTAGATTTGTGAACAAATGTCTACAGGAAATGAAGGTCGTTTAAAGCTTTACAAATACAGACTTCATCACAGATTTTTAAATTTTGATTCTTTAAATTTATACACAGTTAAAGAAATGGTAACTATGCAATAATACAGGATGAAATGGATATACAGGCACAAACGTTCATCTGAACGTTGAACTTCTTCCATTGTCAGCTCGTTGCATTGTCCAACTCCTATCAAGTACGCTCAGTTTTTGATGTTTATAATCACTGTTCATTCACTAATTTCTAGGACAAGACATATGCAGCTAAATGTCTAGTATTAAAGTAATGATTGAACAAGCTCCATGAAAAATAATCCTCCTGAGTTTTTCCATCTTTTTTCTTCAGGACTCTGATAACCCAGACCTCAGGGATCGGGGATACATCTATTGGCGTCTGCTCTCCACAGACCCGGTGGCTGCTAAGGAGGTGGTTCTGGCCGAGAAGCCCCTGATCTCTGAGGAGACTGATCTGATTGAGCCCACATTGTTGGAAGAGCTCATCTGTCACATTGGTACTCTTGCGTCTGTATATCATAAGCCCCCCAGTGCCTTTGTTGAGGGAAGCCGTGGTGTTCAGCACAAGAGACTCCCTGGCAATGGTGGATCGTAAGTCACGTATTTTATTTTTTCTTTCTTTTATTTTTTAAAGGCTAAATTCAATGCATACACTTTTTATTACATCAGCAGTTTAATGATATATAAGGGTCACAGTAGGCGGGTTTACATGGTAAGTCTAATTTTGATTAAATTCGGAAAAGATGTGTAATCCATTTGGAAAGGGGTGCATGTAAACACCCCTTTCCAAATGGAAAAAACCTTTCCGAATTAGATTTCATTCCTTGGCAAGGAGGTAGTTCAAATCCTTTCGGAAAGCCTTTCCCGATTAGCAGTCGCTGCATGTAAACGTTGTATCGGAAAGTTTTCTGTTTGAGTTTTACCTGCGCAATGGCCAGCGTCGGGACGTAATGCTCCGGTGAGTTTTTTCAGCGTTGCGACGCATTTTAAATAAGGCGACTTCAAAACATTTCCAGGTCTACATCGGAGAGGATGTAGGAAGAATTTAACATATTTGGACGGTTAGATGGGCGAAGAGTCACTTCGGCGAATGCCCTATTTTGTCGTATTCTTCTTCTGGGCGCTTGTTGGCGGTTGGCACAAAACTCACCGAAGCATTATCGCCACTTTATGTGTGGATCGTCTGCGCATGTGTGAAAGTGTTTTCGATTAGACTAGTTGATGCATGTAAACACCGGGTCGGAAAAGATCACAAGTCATGTAAACAGGCGACGATATTGCAATTTGGGGAGATTTAATTCAGAAAGGAGAAAAGTGTCCCATGTAAACCCACCTAGTATGTTTAAAATTTACATGGACTACCTGTCAATAAAAAAAAAATTAAAAAAATCTATTGTCATAAATGCAAAACTTTCTTTTCAACAAGTGGGGAGAGTGTCGACAGCCCAGAAACCGTTACTGCAGCTGGTGTTTCTGAAGTGCCTCCTGCTGTCATCCCATCCCAAGGGGACCTCCTTGGAGATCTGCTTAATCTTGACCTGACTCCCCCTACTGCCACTGCACCAGCCCCCTCCTCTGGGATGCAGATGGGTGCAATGGACCTCCTTGGAGGAGGTCTGGACAGCCTGGTAGGTCATCTACACACCTTTGTTTGTGTGTATCTGCTAGACTCAAAACGGCTGGTGTACTACATATTAGCTTAGTTTACTGATATTGTAGCAAGTAACATTTATATATGTGCTTTGTGTTATGCTGTTTTTTTCTTTTTGGTGCGTTTTACCTTTTTCTTTTGACTCCTTTTGTTTTCCTTTCTTTGTTCAATGCTGCACCTGCAGATGGGGGATGAGTCTGAACCGGTAACAGCACAGAGGGAGAGGGCAAAACATTTATGAACATGTCGGGGACGTTGGAGGATAACTTTAATCCAAGATGCCTTTTCTTTAATTCTTATTTGTCTATGTTCATTCATAATTGATCCTCTTATAAACGTGATGCTTACAGCCAGTATGTTGTACAATCTATAGGGTCCATCTCTTTATTTCTTGCCTATGCCATCTGTTTCATGTTTCAATCAGCCGTCCATTCCATTGCGGACAGACAGTCCCCAGTCACCTCAGCTCTCTCATCAGTCCCCATCGCCCCCCGATTACAGTCCCGCTGAGGTTGGTCCATAAGACCATGCTGGACAGTAAAGGCCAGCACCAGCTTAGAACCCCAGTTTGTCCTCTTTTGAACTTCTGTGTCCACTAAGAAATTCCCAAAATGTTTTCTAAGCCTGTTAGTACCTGCTATCCTTTTTTTTGTGCTTCCCATCCCATTTGGGTTTGATTTTAGTAAATTTCTCTTTTTCACAGTAGTTCAGTTTTGTCTGTGTGTGGAATTATATTCTTTTTAACCACGTTTTTTTGAAAGGTCAGTTACATAAATGTCTTGTACTTGTCTCCTTTTTCCTTGTTTTAATATAAAGCCCAGTATTCATAGAAAGAACAGTCCCCCCCCCCTCCATCTTCTTCATAATACATTCAAATATTGCACCAATAGTCAACCTGAATTTTCTGTGCTTCCCCCCCTCCATACCCCCCTACCTCCCTACCTAGCTTGGCGGAGACCTAGGAGGAGGTCCTACTGTAAGTCTGTCAGTTTCTTTTGGGCTTATGTTAGTAGAAAGTGACATTCTGTGTGTTGGTGTGTGTTGATGTATCGCTTTCTTAACCTGCAGATTGGGGCTGGTTTTGGTGCACCGCCGGCTGTTATGCCAGCTTCTTTCAATGCTCCTGTTAGCAGCGGTTTGGATGACTTGTTTGATCTGGGAGGTGGAGGTGGAGTTGGTATGCCCATGGGAGCCTACTGTCCCCCTAAAACAGTGAGTCTTGAAAAGCTGTATATACTGTTGAATGATGTGGCATTTGTGGCAGGATTCCTAATATATAAACTGTTCTTGTATTTTGTCAGGTTTGGCTTCCAGCCATGAAAGCTAAAGGTCTAGAGATATCTGGCACATTTGCCCGCCGTGCTGGCGTCATCAAAATGGAAATGACCCTCACTAATAAAGCTATGAGTATTATGACTGATTTTGCCATCCAGTTTAACAGAAACAGGTAAAATTGTATAATAAGCAATGTACTTAGCTTAGATCTCTGGGCATTTGTACATGTTGAGACACTTCCTTTTCTTCCCCCTCTCTTTCTATGGTCCTATGTAGCTTTGGTCTTTCTCCGGCTGGTCCACTCCAGGTTCTCACTCCTCTAAACCCAAACCAGAGCATTGAAGTGAGCCTTCCCCTCCGCACTGTGGGACCTGTCATGAAGATGGAGCCTCTCAGTAACCTGCAGGTAAAGGTCACAATATTCATTTTTCTAAAGGTGAAACAATTGCAATTTTGCTAACTGATCACTGATCACCAATATTTATAAAGTCTGACCACCTGGTTTGGCCTATGTCGTTTTGTTTTTTTTTGTTTTAAAATTGAAGGATTACAGTGGAAGTAAAGCTGGTTGGCATTATGTATGTATTCTGAACTGTTGAAATTAATATACACTCCAGTCCTCCCTGTCGCACATCTATTAAACCAATTGTATGACATTTCAAAGTGAAAATAAAACTTTGTAAGCTCGATCAGTCCATAATTATGTTAGATGTTGGCTTTTGTCTTGGACTTCAGGGCCCATGGCTGGCTCTGTGCTGTCGCTACCTTTAGTTGCTCTGCCAACATTTGCTTCTTGAAACTTGCTATGTTCCTCGGGGTAATTAAATTTGAAGTTTATAGTTAAGTTTGTTAAGCTTTAAGGCCGAGGTGCCCAATCCGTTGATAGGAACCAGTCATCTGCTCCGAAGTAGACAGACAGAGAGAGCAAGCGTGCGCGAGGGGTAGAGAGCGAGCGTGCGCGAGGGGTAGAGAGCGAGCGCGTATCCAATTCAACGAGCCACTTGTCTGCTTCGATGAAAAGAAAGCACGGGCGAGACATAAGGAGAGATATTGCGCGAGAGAGAGGTAGAGATAAATGCAGGGCTTCAACTGCAGGTCTATAAAAATAAAAGCCTAAAAGACAATTTATATGCATAACTCACCTTAGGTTAATCACAGCACTAGATAGAGAGATGAGGTGATTCTGCCCCAGCTTGTTCTGGACATTCATTAACTTTCTGTAACCGCTCATACTGGACATTCAATGAAGCTGATCTTCCACTCTTTGTCATTCATGGATGTCGGTTCACTTTTTTTTCACACTCTGCATTCATATCTGATGAACAGGAACATAAACTTTCCAGCTGGTGGTCATAGAAGTTACAATATATGGTTAAATATCAAATTATATTTTCGACAATTTGCCTATAATTGGGTCTTTTTTTTTTTTTTTTAATAGTTGATGTGCACCAGATTGATGCACTTAACTTTGAAGGTACACAATTTTCTTAGGAGGGGCATGCCCCGGACCCCTACACGGCCCAGGGTTCACCAACCGCAGTTTCTCTTAATACCATGGGAAACGCTGATTATGATAGCTAGCACCCTCCTTCTATTGCAAAATATCACACTAAGTGCCGGGTAATCGAGTCCTCCTCAAAAAAATGTCAAAACAATGATGTATAAAAGTAGCTTTATGCACCTCAACATAGGTAGGAGACTGTGTTTTTTTTTCTGATAGGTAAATCTTGTCAGGCATCATGCGAAAGTAGATCTGAAGTGTTAAAACGTTGAACGGGTTGTTCGGCCACAACTTATGTTCCGTTTGCTGTCCTAACATGACTTCTTGCTGGTTTGAGGGCAGTGTATAGTGTGACAAGGGTAAGTCAGGCCTGCATTATCCTATAAACCGAAGAGGCATACATGATATCCTACTTAGTTTTTGATAATAATCTGTCAAATTCGAAGTCCGAGTTGGCAGTGATCCATCTTTCTAGTAATTTTTTTTTATATACATTAATTTATTCATCACTTAAGTCATACACAGTAAAACATAGTGACATTATTTCTCTGCATTCAACCCATCCCTGAGGGAGAAGTGGGCAGCATCTTTGAAGCACCAGGGACCATATTGGGTTCAGGGTCTTGTTCAAGGACCCTACGACATGTAGACCTGCTGGGGCTCGAACTGGCTACCTTCTGATGTTCCGATTGGGCTCCAGCCACTGGGCAAGGCTTACAGCACTAAAACCTATAAGTACCCTGTGATTGAAAAATCCATGTTGCTGTCTGTATGCCTTGGGACATTAAGTTTTGTTTGTAAATAGGACCACATGTCTTAGATAATTAGTAAAGCATTCCTACTGTTGAATCCCCTATATGAATAAAATGCAATTAAAACATGAAACAAAAACTATACAAATAGAACCTTCATAACAGCCTTAAAAGCTGTACATAAAAAGAGCTATGGTGGCTGGCTTGTTCTCGATAAAGGTGGTTTCTTTTAACTGGGTAGAATGGGGAAAGAAGATTACAGTGTTGAGGGTGATAATATAAATTGAGGGATTATTCATTGTCACACAAGGTTTTGTTGTTCCCTCTGGTTAACCTTTTAACTCTGCTGCTTCAAGGCCCTGCTTTCATACAGTCTATTTTCTGGTCTGAAATTTTCTATTTTGAGAGGCATAACGTATTTTCCTCTCAATGGGAGTCAATTTCCCATCAGATGATTTTGGGAGCTCATTTAACTAATGATTGGGAGAAATCTGATTTTTCTTTTCATATTATGGTGGTGCATGGCTACATTACATAAAACCCTTCCATTAAAAATCGGCACACTTGAGGGACGTGCATTAGTAAGGTTGGATGCAATTTTCATGTGGTGACCTTGGTTTGCTGGTTACAGAAATTCATACTTAGTTCAATATATTTATGCTCATTTGTAAGACTGGGCAAACTGAACATTTATCCTAAATACATGCAAATATTCAAAAAAATGTAATCTTTAAAAAAAGGTTCACTTGCAATCATCAATATAGTTGTTGACGTTCACATTCTCGAGTCACATTCAAATTAGGGCTGCAGTTATCGATTATATTAGTAATCGGGTATTCTATCGATTATTCTCGCGATTAATCGAGTAATCCAATAAGAAATATTGAGTACTTTGCAATTTAAAAAAATTTAATAAAATCATTTTTGCTTTGTTCAGGAGTAATAGTAATATACAGAATAGAAAATACGAACATTCTATTGAATGAACAAGCAATTGTTCGCCATTTAAAAAAAATAAACAAACATGTTCATAGCTTCAATTGCAATAATAACTGTCGACAGCTATAATAGCAAATGAGATTTGTTGTTTTCGGATTTATCCTCAGAATCGACAATGTTTTCCAGCGCCTTTTAATTTGTTCACAACATCTGTCTATCACGGCTCATGGTGGTTTTTCTTGGACGTATTTCTAAAGTTCATAATTTCTTACTTTCCCACTTATTTTTTGAGAGTTTGTATTTAAAAAACAACTGGTATGATGTTAATCTCAATTAGATAGGGCCTCCTTATCAGGAAATTGGTTGTTTTTTTTGGAACATTTCTTTTTCTAATTAGGCACTTCTTCCAAATTTAATATATGAACCTACCTAATGTTTCAATTTATGGCAGTGCAGAACCCAAGGAACCAAAGTTCAACCACCCATCCACCTACCCCCAGTGTCACTATCACTGTCTGTCAGTCTTTGTCTGACTTTTTAACCTCCCCAAATTTGAAGCAGAGTGAGCATCTGTTCGCATTCAAAGATCGGTTATCCCCCTCGTTTATCTCTGTTCAATAGGGGAGTTGTGTTTCCTGGGAAACGCCAGACAGGTGGATGTAAAGTGAGAGGAGATGAGACGACGTGTAATAATTGTAATAATAACTTAAATTTGAATAATGCCTTGTAGAGAGTTGATCCAGTTTGCAATGAGTAGCAACAAAACATGGACTACATCATAATGCCCGAGGTTAGCAGGCTACCGGCGGATAATACGGGACGATCTAGGCCACTTTCTCGTCGCGCAACTGTGAGCACCTGTTTCCGTATTTATCAGACAGCCATCCATTGTTTTAGGTGTGTGGGGGCGTGTACATGACGTAATGGTTATTTGCAGGTGCAGACCGCTAAAACACAGAGCGCTGAATAGTTGTCCGGATTTAAACTAAGCAAATTATTCGCCTCGAAGATTTTTAGTAATAGTTACTCGAATAATTCAAAGAATTGTTTCAGCTCTAATTCAAATACTAAAATGGAAGAGCACCGACTAATGTGTCTATTATACCTGCTGCGGCCTTATGTTCCTTAAGTCTGTAGCTCAAGTCTTTGGCACCATCAGC
Organism: Lophius americanus; assembly: GCA_037951165.1. NCBI lineage: Eukaryota > Metazoa > Chordata > Actinopteri > Lophiiformes > Lophiidae > Lophius > Lophius americanus. The sequence continues at coordinate 1,213,868 of JBBDHG010000024.1, read as the reverse complement.
TTTTAGTAGTGTCTGGAAACATACTAGCATGTATGGCCTACAAGAAAAATTTGGGACGACCTCCCCTTCCAGATCAAGTCATCATTATCACGAATAGTTCTCAAATCTATTAAAAGCATATCTTTTTTCAAACCTCTCATCTCATCTTTTTTCTGCCTCTTCGGCTCTAGAACTAATTATATCTTCACTTGTGCACTTCTGTCATGTCTCACTCTTATTTTTGCTCAATCTGTTTCTAAGACTCAGTTGTTTTTAGTTGTTTCTCAATACTTCATTGTTTTTTATGCCTAATTAACAATGATATTATCTGTGTTAACATCAGTTTATTTCATTTGTTATCCTGCTTCTATTTTTCACTGAATAAAATAGTTATTTTCGCTAACAAACACCAAGATTAAAGCTTTGTATTGGTGCTTATCTCATGGTGGTACTGGTAGTTCTGCGTTGCACACTGGAGCAAGAGGCCTTCATGACTTATTTATCCAGTCCTCCTCTTACCATCGTCTGACAGAACTCGTTTTCCTCTGAGCTTTGTATTGGTGAGCAGCCTAATCAATGACATTGGCTGCTGGTTACTACAGACGCTTTTATTATACCAGTTTCATTGTATTATCCTATTGGGCTACTGACTGAGGAGGTTAATCTAGTAGATATTTTAAATGCAGATGTTGTTCTTTACTTCTTAGTCTTTTTGTCTCTTGTCTCTATTTGATCATTGATTTCCAGCCATAATCTTTAGTATATTCATACTTTTTCTTTAGTTTTGAAGCCAACTTCTATATCTTTCTGAATGGCATCATAGAACTTTTCTTTTTTTCTTTTTATTTATTTATTATTATTATTATTTTATTTTTTTTAGAAGTTAGTAATGTAACCCTCAAATTCTTTTTCAAATAGATCATAATAGAGTCAGTGTAGAACATAGATGATATTGTGTGATGTTGCATTGCTGGTGCCTTTGTGTGTGTGAGAGAGAATGTGAGCAATGCACATCCTTGAAAGGCACTTGAAAAGTCATTACCCGTGTATCTTTCCTTGAGTTTGCCTCTCTCTCCACCTCTAACCCTTCCCTGGATGTAATCACACTTACAGGTGGCCATTAAGAACAACATTGATGTATTCTACTTCAGCTGCCAGTACCCCATCAGTATGCTGTTTTTAGAGGATGGCAAGATGGGTGAGTGTCTCTTGGCTAACTCTCTTCACTCACATGCATCAAAACAACGCTGATGTGAACAATATACACAGACTTTTAGCGCGGGCCCATTATGAGTATGTGATAAAGGTTGATGTAAACTAGTGTGAGTGTGTCCACTTAGTATGCACTTAGTATGCTATCAGTTTGCTGTTTTTAGAGGAAGGCAAGATGGGAGAGTGTCTCTTGGCTAAATCTCTTCACTCACATGCATCAAAACAACGCTGATATAAAGAACATACACAGACTTTTAGCGAGGGCCCATTATGAGTATGTGATAAAGGTTGATATAAACTAGTGTGAGTGTGTCGACCTGCCTGCACTTCTTCTCCATTTTTCACAGTTGGTATTAGGTTGTACACCTGTGCCACTTGTGAGAATTTTTTACTTGCCTCCCTTTCTGTTTTTATTTGTTTTGTTAAAAGGTTTTAGTCTTTGTCCCCATGTTCTGATGGAAACAACAACAGGACTTTTCCCAATGGCTGCAAAATAACGCCCCAGAGCCACAGCAGGAAACATTGTAGCTTTTGTGCAATCAAACCATTCTCGGATGATGCTAACTTTTTTCACTAGAGTGTAGACATTTATTTTTACTTAAATTATATTGTTATCATATTGTGTGTATTGTTGTGCTTTGTCTTAATGTGTCTCCACTTCCACAGATCGACAAGTATTCCTCGCCACATGGAAAGACATTCCTAATGAAAATGAGTCCCAGTTTCAGATCAAAGACTGTCACCTCAACTCTGGTAATGAAGGATGAAAAGATAATTCCACAGTGTGCAACTGAATCTTGCAGCCTCACTATATGTCAAACTGGTGGAGTGTGAGCAGTGACTATATCAAATTCAAATCCTTGCTAGTGAAGGAACTTGTATTTGATGAGAAGTCATCAGCTACAGTCCCTATTTACGTGATAATTTAGTTTCATGCAGGTGTAAGAGTAGTTGAACTGGAGAAGAATTCCTAATGATAGCTTGATGGAGATTTCCCCCCACAGATTACTTTTTTTCTTTATGATCAAAGAAAGGGTTTCACTTTCCTTCGGCAGCAAGAAAGACTGAAGAGAAAAGATTATTCTGAATGAATGATTGTATGTCTGCTGCAAAGAAAAACAAATCCTGCATTATCTCTGTACATTTATTTTACTGCTTAATGGCTAAAGTAAAAATGACCAGCAGCTTCTTCAAAAATGGTATAATTTCCACAGTTTAAATGCTAATGTGTGTGTGTTTGTAATCTTTACAGTGTGCTTGTTCCTTAAACAGATACAGCAACCAACAAACTGCAGGGCAGCAACATCTTCACCATAGCCAAGCGTACAGTGGAGGGTCAGGATATGCTGTATCAGTCCATGAAACTCACAAATGGTATCTGGCTGCTGGCTGAGCTCAGGGTGCAGGCAGGAAACCCAAACTACACAGTGAGTACTGGATGTGGGATCCCACACACAGTGTTGCAAAATTCCCACTTCAGCATAAAGTGGAGCTTTAGTTGCAGGATGAAGTAGGTGTGTTTTTCTTGTTATCGTTGCAAATTCTGACATGAGAGTGGTTGATATGCAGTCATCTGTGGTCAAGGTGAGGCGCTGGAGGTGGGAGGCTGGTCGATTGTGCAGTAATTGTAGTGTGGAGCTAGTATTGGTGACCCATCTGTGCCTTTGTGAGTTCTAATGTATTTGTTTGTCCATTGTTGTGTTGCTCTGTTTTTGGCCTCTTCTTTCTTGATATTGTTTTACTTATATCTGTATTAATATCTGGAAGAGGGACCTTAGTAGGGCTCTCCCTCTTAATCATGGCTTGTATTTTCACATAATGTTTGACATTGTGGTATCTTTTCGCTTTCCCACATCTAGACTACTCAATCTGACAACTATTAATATCTTCATTGGCATGTAGCCTTACCTCATGTAGGCGGTAGTAAAATACCACTGGAGCTTTTCCTATCATTTTTTACATTACAGGGAATTGTCTGTCCACATCTCCTCAAAAACTGCTTAGCAGAATTCACTGAAATATCCCACAGCCTTTGTAAAAGTGGATCTTAAATATGGTTAATTTGATATTTTTACACACATTTGAATTTTGTTGATTTTCACTTACCTCACATTCAGGGATACGGTGTATCACAATCTCCTCAAAAATCGTGGGACTGAATTTAACAAGATTGCATGAATGCTTTGTAGGTAATTCAAAGATGTGCTTCTCATAACTTCATTCAATTTCTTCATTTTATTTTTAACACATTTGATGATTGTCATTTAAGTGTTTTCAAGGGGGTAGAATAGTTCTTGCTTTCTACAGATGGGTAATAGATTTAGTGAAGAGAAAACAAATGTTCAGCTTTCTTTAGAGCATTGTGCTCGCCTCTCAGAGCTGCTGGTTGCTGCTCGGTCCCTGCACTCTCCTGGCACTGCACATTAAAGGCAAGCTGCTCAGGCCTTTCGTGAGCAGCTATTTTTAGACCTAAAGAAGTTGAGACATATGGCTATTTATTCTCTCAATTTGATCGTGGACTGGAAGTTATCCTTCATTTTCTGGGATTCATGTGCAACTGTATCCTGCAACTCCACTAACTGACGTTTGCTGACAGAGCAGTGACGGTCTCAGATTCTAGTTCACTAATGAAGCATATTGTGTTTGGTGAGGATTCATCTACCTATTTGCATGTTATCAGTAGTAATCAGTTTCTTTCCATTTTAAGGTTTTGCTGTATCTCAAAAAATGAATCGTTATGACATTTTTATAGACTACAAGCATTATTTGACAATTTTTTACTTTTTTTATTAGTTACATCTTCAATTGACATATACATATTATAACCTTTTTAAGTTTATATGGCAAACTTTTTTGCAAATGGTATCTTATTTCCACACCAAGCACTTGGGGTCAATCTTTACTGTTTTAGCTCAGGTTTCAGGCATCTGGTGCCTCTGAAGCTAGTACTATGTTCACCAGCAAGGCGACCACTGCTCTTCTGTCTCCTGCGACTGAAACCAATGTTCTGAGGGTGAACTAAGTAATTCTTTGTAGGCCCTTCATCGAGTGTTGCCTGTCTCGTTTCTGTCATTTTTATTAAATGATTATTATGATATAGGGAGATTGTATCTGCACTTTTAAATTGTTATTTAATTTGAATACCTCTTGGGTGGGAGAATTGTTACTCGTTCTACCTGTTCTCATCTGCCATTTCCTGTCCCCATGGTAACTATGCAACCAGTGATGGCTGATCTTCTCTCTAAACATCACTGAGCTGGGTATTCAGGGTTTGGTTCAAGTGAATTGCAACACAGGTATGGACTTCAAAGTGCTACTTTACTCACATGTATCTGCTGCCTCTCTGAGCAAACTTGGAGTTAGTGACAGTTTACCTCGGGGTGACTAAAGTGTCTGTCTATCTATCCATCTATCTAAATCTCAATGTGTACTTGTGATGTCATACCATGGTATTGCCAGTGGGAATGGCTGCTGTTTACTATTATGGGGTGTTTATGGTTTTGGAAAAACAAAATCATACAGTACACACAACCCAGATTGGATGGAGTTTTTGGTAGAAACTCACTCATTAATGGAGGTATCTGCATGAACTTTCCCTAGATACAGCGACTTTATTGATTCTGATCACAATAATGTTAACTTTTAGTACTTTTGTGCCTTGCCAGAGGTTTGTGCTCACTGGGTGCTTTTCCTAGTTTTTTTTTCTTTTTTCTCCTTTTTCCTCTACAGTAACACTTTTCACCAACCACATACTAAAATGCTGCCTGTTACGTTTGATTTATTTTTTTGTTTGATTTCCATTGAAATTTTTGAATAGGCTTGTTTGTCGCCGATAAGGCGTTCCAGGACAAACTCTAAAACGTTTCAGTATTTTCCACAAAACTTTATTTACATATTTCACATCTGCAAGAGGAATGTCCTTTGATATTATGGAAATTTTAAGCATAGTTATTTTTCAGTTTTGAAAAATTGGCTTTTTCTCAGATATGTAATAAGTACTGCAATCAACATCTTAAATAACTTCTTACTCTTCCTTCAGTGAAATGCACCCAAGGCATTTATGTTGATGTATCATGCTTGTTTCTATACTATAATGCACCAAGCATTATATTATTAAGGATATTATTACTAGATGCTAGTGAGGCGCTTGATGTTCCTACCTCATTGGGTTATGTCTCGTATTCAAGATCTAGAAAGATGGATCACAGGTAACAGTCTGTTGTTGTTTTTAAATATTCCGTGTAGAAAATACCAAACTACCAACTTGGATGCTACTGCTGATAAGTGTCAGAGAACAATTAGAAATGTATTGGTTCAAGACTTAACACTAGGGCCATATTAGACTCCTGTGTCCACCAACCCAACTGTCACGCCTAGGACACATCTAAGTTACTTTTAATAACACGGCCCAGGCACATGTGATCATAGCTTCATAGATCATAGGTTCCTTCCATAAATTATCATTTCAGGAATAGGATTTTGTCTTTCTTTAATTAAATACACAATGATGGGTGTTTAATGAGTATTTCCGCCTCGTAATTTTGTTGGTTTACAAATTGTTCATATGTAGTTGCAGTACTTAGAGCTGAGTCAGCTTTCTCTGCCATGCAGTATTATACTGCCGAATCAGATAACAACAGTGGCTCTAAGTCCCGATTTATGAATTTTCAACTGGGACGCCTCCTAATGTCTTAAGTTGGTCAAATGGTTACACCATCAGCGGAGTAACTCAGTATCTGAGAAACTGTTGAAAAGTAAAATCGTGTCATCACAAAAATAATGGTGCCAACATTTTTGTAACCAGTCATTAAAACACAATTATGTAAACAATATGATAATTGGTAGTTTTTTGCCTTGGAGATAATAAGATTAGGCTCAATAGAAAAAAGAGCTCATCGCTCACGGTTGCCTTATACATACTTTGAAGTGATTACACCTTTCCCTTTATCATAACTGCAGCTCCCTTATACATTTTGCAGTTTCCAACTTGCCTGTACAACACTAATATAATGATATTATAGTAGTCAGCATTAAACTTAATTTACCAGCTCTATTAAAAAGACAGGTCATTTGCATTCCCTCACATCTCACACCCCACGGTTACAGGAGTGCAGTGGCCTAAATGCTGCAGAGGCTCCATTCATTAGTAAATAGTGCTGAGTGTAAGAGGAAACACAGGCCAATATTCCGGCTTCACACCACTGCAGTCCTTTGACTTCCTCGGTAACACACCCAAAATCCGTAAATTATCCATAATGGTGTTTTCAAAGAGAGCACAGTTGTGTTGACAAAGCACAAAGCACTGAACTTTAGATTCAAAATGTGGTATTTAAAAATATTTATTACATTCCATTTGAACAACTATAGGGGAAGAAAGGGCATTTTATGTTTCATAAACAAACATGGTGGAACTTAGATGTAGTATTTTGGGATTTAGTTCTCATCACTATGTTGTATGTATTTGTCACTCACAGTTTTGGTGGATCTGCCGTTGCTGACTTTAGAAAGCATGTCTTAACCAAACACAATCACTCCACACAATTGGAATAAATGTGATTACATGAAATGACAGTGATGAAAGACCGACAGTGTGATTTAGAGGCAGGGCTGCTCTGTGGATGGAAATGGATGCAGTGTGTATGCGTTTCTGTAGAAGAAAAATGCTTGTTTTTTTGTTTTTTCACGCATCACATATTTGTCATCGATTAAGTACAGCTGATTTTTGATTGTGTGTCAATTAATTAGTGCATCATATTTGACATATTCAGAATCCCTGTCTTTGGTATTTATCAGAGTAAAACCCTGTCAGCCTCTGTCCTTGAACAATAACTTAATATCTCCAGCTGCTCTGTGTTTCCTGAGAGGAGTATGTTTTCTGGATGGGAGGAAATGACATCTGCAGTGTGATCATTCAAGGGGAAAACTGACTTTATTGAGCTGTGTGATATTTTAAAGCGGCTCCCAGCTGAGAGGAACATCGTAGGCGAGATGAGGCATCCATTTTTTTCAAATGTCTTCATGTGTTTCTTTCCGTCTGAACATTTTTCTATGTCCAAGCACAGTGGGTTCACAGTAGTTGATAGTACCCTGTCAACTACAAAACAGGTTTAATTAAAAATAAACCTACATTTACTGTAGCCTTGTAGCGTGTCGTGCTCCATGTCCCACAGCTGATCGTTCATGATGTGTCTGTAAAAACTTTGCATATCACCAGGAAATGTAATAAATCAATCACCTTCTGCCCTTCTCCACTCTCTTCTCCCTAGGTCGCTCTGAAGTGCAGAGCTCCAGAGGTTTCCCAGTGTGTGTTCCAGAGCTACGAGCTCATACTGAAGAACTAAGGAATGCCTCTACATCTCCACAGCCGCTGCCCTCCCAGAATGTCCTGCTGTCCCTCACCTGACCCCAGAATCATATGACAGAACAAGAGCCACTCCCTACTGTGTTGGGACTGGAGGTTGCACTCTGTATGTCATTCAGCTGTTTAATTAGGGTGGTTTATGAGGATTTTGGTCCCCTTATGACCCCGTCATTAATTATTTTTATCCCACCAGAACTTCTGGTTCACCTCCTTTTCCCCACCCTCTTTGCTTATTTTCAACATCAGGTTGATAATTCACAAGGATTTTTCCTAACGGTCACAGATCATTCACTCATTTTCGCGGAGGCCGCTCTGTAATCACCTTTATACATTTGAAGACAGGCGGCTGGATGACTCGTATTCCCCTGACTGTTTCCTCTGCTCCAGGCTCATTTTTCATTATCTAGCCCCATTTTCTGCAAATTAGAGTCTATTTTTAGCTCCTGCAATCAGCAGGTGAGTCGTCACCATCAGCATATTTATTTAGGGTACTTTCAATTAACATGCAGCCAAAAAAGGCTTTAATCCTCTCTGCTTGTGTGAATTAAAGGTTCTGAGCCTTAAAAGGGGACACATGAATACTTACAAACTTGTTTATTTTGTTGAGTTTTAGTTTCTGCCTGTGTTCCACTTTGGGATCAAAGTCTGTGCTGTCCCTGAGAACAGAATGTTTGACGTGTGCATGGAAACTGTATGCTTGCATGTTTTATTTTTAATTTGAACATCCATATTTGGACATTTTATAGACCAGCAGTGATTGTCCGCTGCCTGCCGTCAGTCATTCCATGGTTTAATATGTTTTTGTGGTCTTGTAAGTGTACATGTGGCAGCAGTTCATGTACTGGGAGAGAGCCTCAGGTTTGGGAACTTGACAGCCGGCTGTGCTCTCTTAGCCACTTAGATCTTTGTTTCCTCATAGCAGTTATTGTAGTTCCATAGCCACTTGAGATGAAGGCTCGGGTGAGATAGCTCTTAATTTATGTTATGGTTTGTAACCTGTCTGAGAAATAAGTCAAAATGCGGGCAGCAATCTATCCTCGCTGAAAGAATGGTAGAATAGCCTCATTATTTTGCAGACTAGACTGATTGGACTAATTTTCCCGAGTCATTAAACTGAAGCCCTTTTTATCGGCTTGACTGGATGAATGCACTTTGGGTGAATGCCTTGTAAAGATGACAACAGAGGTAGCTGTGTATTTTGAGTGGGTGTAACAATGGCTGATTCCTTTGGAGAAAGAAAAAAAAATCTAATCTTTAATCTGATGCTTTTGATTGACGTGGGTTCACTGTATGTATGTCATTTGAAAAAAGAACTATTAAAAGCATTGATAATTTCACGCGTTCAGTCTTTCATTCAGTCACAGTGTCTAAATACTTAAGAGTTAGAATTGCAGTTGTATGATCCAGCATGTCTGTGCCAAAGTCTAATTGTAATGGGACAGAATGTTATCAGTTTTATTTGCTTGGCAAATTTCACATTCAAGGAGGTTGTGTAGTGTTTTCTTCACACGTGATTTTTTTTAATCATTGGGGACCTTTTGAGGTGCCTACGTCTTTGTTCGTGGGTTGCTTTGCACCAATATTTCCGACCAGGCCCTCCTCACAACTTTGCCTATGAAGTCTCTGAGTGTTGTTCAAGCTTGAGGTTTAGCTACAATGAACTGTGAGGTGGAGCAGCTCCTTTTGAAGAGTTGACCAGGGCTTTAACATAACTGATGAGACAATCCCCTCTTTCAAATGTGCTCTGAATAATTACGGGCTGCAGCAGAGATGACCAAAACTGTGCACTGCATCATTTTCTTTAATTAAAGATCTATACCATAGATCCTGTCTGATATACATTCCAATAGGAGGCGCCACTGCACTGACTTGCGGTGAAAGGTTTGTCTGCATAAAATGCTGGTTATTGGCTTCCAAGCCACAATAGAGCGGATAAAGGTAAGCCAGGATTTCGAAAAAGTGGAGAACCAAGGCTCTATATGGGTTTGGATTTTCAGTTAATGTGTACAGTTAATATTTTACACGAGGGGCTATTTGTATTGTTGGCCTAAAATAAATTAGGCCATCAATCTACTTTAATTTCAGCATATGTTAAAACGTTTATAACCCAGAGGTATCCAAATGTAGAACAATAACAATACCTTGAGTATTTGTCCTCCACTTCGAGTAATAGTCTTGCAGTCAACTGCAGAAAACACTGAAGTATCTAAAGCAAAAGTACCTATGTGTAGCTGAATGACCTGAACAAGCAGTATTATATTATCAGTTTTTTTATTTGGCCCTTTTCAAAATAAGAATTAAAAAATATAAATCTTGAAAAATATTGTATACTTCAGCTGTGCCACATCGTTTTGTTATGTTTTGGTTTAGTCTAATTTTTTTACCAATTCAGTCGAAAATCAATAAAATTAAAGACAGGTTTCTTTTCATAGTGCAAGAAAGATAGCAACCAAAAACCATCATGTGTTTTCCAATCCATCAGATCTTGTTGCAGTTTCACTGTAAAATACACAGGAATCATCTTTCATACATTTTCACCAAATTTTAGGAGAATTAAGGACAGGATCTCGGAACCCTTATCTGCTGCCCAGAAACCCATAACACAGCTGAATTTAGACACTCTTAGGACTTCTGAGTGTTGAAGATTTATAACTACAGTTTTTATAATCACAATCTTATGCTACGAATGTAATAAGTACAGGCGTTACAAGGATTCAGATCTCACTGTCCACAAGCTAGTCTTTCGGGAACACCAAAAAGCCTACTCAAAGTCCCTTAGAGAGGCTTGGCCACTGTTCTACTCGAACATATCAAAGCAGCTGTTTTCCACTATTATTCATCTTCTAAAACCGCAAACTCCCCCACTTACAGAAATTACAGAAGAGCACTGTAATAATTTCATGGCTTTCTTCAAATCCAAAATGGACTCAATCCGTTCTGTCCTTTCTGGTTCCTCCACTCTACCTATCCAGTCTGCTTACTCACAGTTTGAGATTTCCCAGCCTCTAAAGTGCTTCCCAGAAATCTCACAGCAAGAGGTTGAGTTTATCATCAGGACGATGAAACCATCCACCTGTTCCCTCGACCCCTTTCCTACAGCCTTAGTGAAAACTAACGTCTCTTCCATCAGTCCCCTGGTTACTGCTGTAATAAATCAATCCCTCCAGGCTGGCTTTGTTCCATCTGCCCTAAAAGCCGCCATAATCAGACCACTACTCAAAAAACCTACTCTCGATCCAGAAGTTTTTGTAAATTACAGGCCCATTTCCAAACTCCCATTCCTCTCCAAAGTACTGGAAAAAGTAGTTGCTCCCCACCTCCAGGACCACCTCAAATACAACAACCTCTGTGAAACCTTTTCTTCACTCAACGGAGAACTGACCGTCTGAGGGCTCCACAGACGACGGAGACTTTTAAAAAAGGAATAAAAATGTTTCCTTTTTAGCAGAGCTTTTAATTAACATTGCTGCTTTTTGGTCATATTTTTATATAATTATTATATTTTCATTGATGCTTTTGTCTGCTTTTACTTTGTAGCACTTTGAGATTTGATCCAAATGTAAAGTGCTTTTTAAATGAAATGTATTATTATTATAATTAGGTTACATTATCTCCTTTTAAGACTGAATGCTGATTGGAGGAGCGTTCACAAACACTGGGTGCTTGACGCATAATCAAATCTTTGAATGTAGTTAACGTCATACTTAACGTCTCCAGGATGTGGGTGTGACTCTGATTCATACTCTACCAGTGCAGAGTGTTAGTGATGGAACAGCTGCTTATAGACTCCTCATTTATAGCCGTTTGAATACAGCATATTTTATGAAGGTTGAAACTAATGGCATTGTCAATAGTTAATGAGTCGTTTAACTGCGCTTCTCAGACTGATTCTAAACCATTAAGAAGAACAACTCACAGCCAACCAGAAACATTTATTCTCCTCCTGCAGCAAGATATACCTGCGTAATGGTACTTGGTGGAAAAAGTATTTTATTGACGCATCCTTTAGCATTTATTGCCACACGTTATTCCTCATTTAATTATTTATTAGCAACATTTATAAACGTGTCTAAACACAAAGTCTTGTGGCTGTGTCTGGAATAATTATGTAGAAGTATGGGCAACAAAATAAATATACCCCATTTCTGGTTTGCCTGACCTTAGTCAGTGTTCCTGCAGATCCGTTCTACCTGCCCTCATGATCTTGGTGTGGCAGTTGGTATGTGATAACATGATTTAACAACTATTTTTTCTATTTGGAATTTGGAATGATCGGAGTACAGTCCTGCATTGAAGTAGGAAATATATGTTGACAGAAAGCCCTTCCAGAGGACAGGGTCTTAAAGTGTTAAACATTTTGTGCGTCACTTTATGTTGCACTTTAGTGCTACAAATTATTAGATCATTGTATTTAATGAAACCAAAAAAAAAACCCCATCCTGGATTCCTGGATGTTGTTGATTTAAGCATACAATGGAAAGTGGGACCATTTTATTACATTTACTTAGGTACTGTAATTAAGCACAATGTATTGACTAATTAATTGGCTGTTACTGAATACCTCTATTCCAATTCATTTTAGAACGTAGAAATTCAATGTTATCTGCAATAAGTAAAATACCACTTTGGTGAGATTTTGTCAGAAGAGTTGAACACTGTGGTACCGCTGCTTTTACTGACATTACAGTCCTGTATGATTCTTCAAACTCAGTCATTTCCGGAGTTTATTGTGAATCAGAGTGTGTTGTGCTGAAATAGCTTTTTCGGTTGCAGCCCCCACACTGTGGAGCAAGGTGTCCATCTATGCTTTCTTTTTTACATAAGATTTGTGTTTTTATTGTTGAGATTGTGCTTTTTATTGACTGTATCATACTTTGCTCAACTCTATTGTTTTTAAATGTGCATAAATAAAGTTGAGTGGTTCAGTAAAGCAAATCACAAAGTTTTATATATTAAAGAACACCACAAGATCATTGGCAAATATTCAATCTACAGGTTTTGAGGTCACTGTGCGGAACCATGTTGTTTTTCAGGGGTGTACTTAGAAATGATGCTGTGCTGGACCTCATGCCCCCGTCTATCCAATCAGACATTTTTTTTTTTTAATACCTGCTGATCTGTGAAATTTCTTACAGTGCTACTGATGCTGATACTGAAACAATCTGATCATTAGTATGAAAAAAAACAATTATTGTGTCTGCAGTGAGAGTGGCTAGTGCCTCTACTGATGACAATTCTGAGCATCTGATTGGATCCAGACAGTTGTGTTTGAATCCTTTGTTGGTAAAGTGCATTATAAATTAAATGTATTATTATTATTATTATTATGATTTATAGATATGGTTTAGTTCAGTTTATTCAGATGACTTGTACATCTTTGACAATGCCCTAATTGGGCCTCGGAGGAAAATAGACATTCTTACATTTGTTCATCGTGGGCCTCAACAGTCAATTTCTGCTCATGGATAGTGTCCAACTTAAAAAAAAAACAAATTACTTATCTTGTCATGCAAAAACTTTACAGAGACTCAAAAATCAAATAAAGCTTTATTCTGTGTCAAAAGACGTGTCCTACTTTATCTTCATCTGTATTATTTTAAGGTATTTGATAGTAGAGTACAGATCTCAGTTCTTTCATACAATAAAGAAATTAAATCGTTATATGTTGAATATAATGGATAACATGAAGTGCAGATGAATGTTTTGTCTTTGAATTACATGACCTACCGCTGTTATGCAGTGTAAAATGTAGAGATGTAAATATTAGTAATAAACTATTAATAGCACTGTTTATTTTCATAGCACTTGTCACACAAGAGATGCAGCTCAAATTGCTTTACAACAAAGAAATTGCAGAAAGTGTGCTCAAAAAAGCATAAGGAACATAAACACAGATGGTAATAGGGAAAAAAAATAGGCTAAAATGAGGAAGGAAATAAAGAGAAGAATTAAAATGTAGTTAAGCGTTCATCGAGACATTCTTTGCCTCAAACAGAGCTAAAATGTTGATGAAAATAAAGTAATATTTATATTTGATAATTCTTATCGCCAACGTTTACTAATGTTTATTGTTGGTTCGGTAATTTTTATATTTGGTAGTGCTTAGGCTCAAGCTGAGACAAGATTTAAATGATCAGACACCACATTAGCACCATGATAATATGAAGCAAAAAGGCCAATGCTATAGGTTTCATGTTTGTGTGTGTTTTCAACGCTTTTTTTTTCAGTTATAGGTTATGTTTCACATTTTTTTTACGACCACAATTAGATCGCAAGTATTCTTTCAAATGTCATGTGTTTTCATGTCTCAATATCGATTCTTGTTTTGTACCTATAGCCTACATGGATTCCTGACTATGTGTATAGGGATGAAGTGCATGGAGCACTCCACTGCTGAGACCACAAGATGCTCACTCCAGAGCTTGTATAATATATGGGATTGTTAAAACTGTAAACATTTAACTGGATTACTAGAGGAACCGAAGTAAAGTGGGTCTAGCAGCGCACCTGATAATCACCATGCTGTTGATATTATTAATATATTACACCTTATCTATCAAATATGAGACTTATAAACCCTTAATAAATAAGTTATTGTTACAACTTTTAAACATTTGAAATAGTTTCATACCAAATAGAGTCAATTTTATAAGCTACACATTCTGAGAGAGCAACATGTCTGATGTGTATTCCTCTCACTGAGTGGATAGGTTGTTTCCTGCTGTATCGATTGATGGGAAGCAAGACCCTCTCCAATAAGTCGTGGCCCTCAGAGAAATGAGAGAGAGAGGTAGAAGATGTATGGAATTTTACCTATCATTGGCCATTTATGTGCTGCGTATGAGAACGCAAAGCTTTCACACGCTTTGCGCACAACATGATCCTATTGGATGAGGAGGGCAGAGGATATTGCAAGTGGTGAGAGAGAAAGAGAGAGAGTGAGAGAGAGAGAGACAGAGACAGACAGACAGAGAGAGCGAGAGTCTTCACGCCACTTCACGTCTCACGAACTGCAGACACACGGCGCTCGTCTCCAGATGCCTTTACAGAGAATGCGCGTCTGCAGCCTGCGTGGTTCCAATCTTTTATTTTGAATCACTTAGATTCATCGAAACGAGAAGATTATGGGGTTACATGCCATTTCAAAACACGTGGAGAGCTTATTTGCTGGGCTGGCGGTGGTATGCCTGTCCTCTCTGTGATGGAGGACCGCTGTGGAGGTGGATCGGTGGAGATTTGTTAAAGGAGATCATCGATGAAGACACCGAGGGCTTTTGTGCGTTTGGACAAGGTCAGAGTCTAGCCTGGATTGGATTATGTCAATGTGGAGTGACCACGGACGGACTTTTACGCTTCATCTTTGGGGACGAGGTCGCCTGCGGGGTTCCATTCAAAAGCAAGAGTTTCTCTCCCGGTGTCAGATTGAAAACCTTCCATTTGCATGATTATGGCTGAGCTTTATGTCTAACAAACCTCAAGCTACATGGCCCATTTCCTGTCACCCTAAGCCTGGAGTTGAAGTTGCTTCACCCTGCTGGAGGGCTGGAAGGTTTTTTCAGTCTTTGCCTGGTTTTATTGCGCTCAGTTAAGGTGATTTATTTGCTGCTGCTGCTGCTGCTGCTGCTGCTGCTGCTGGGAGGAGGGCAGCTGATTGGATTCCATCAGAGCAGCGACAAACAGCGGCGCCCAGCTGTGGACGCCTCTGCTCGGTCACATCTTTCGCTGGTGTCATCGCTGTCCATGGTGCTGAACCGCCGTTCCAGGGATGGTGGAGACGCTGAGTATCGCAGTGATCGGTGCTCCCGGAGTGGGCAAAACTTCTATAATCCGCCAGTTCATCTATAACGATTTCTCGGAGGTGTACACACCGACCAGGACCAGATATGTGTACAGACCCTCCGTCATTCTGAACGGGAACATGTATGAGCTGAAGGTTCTGGACGTCCCGCCAATTTCCTCATTCCCATCAAGTTCCAGCCAGGTATAATGTTTGAGGTTCCCAAAAGATTTAATTTAATTAGAGAAATGTCTATAGGAGCTCACAAACTCATCTCATGTACATCTTCATTTTAAAAGTACCCATCTGTTCACAGCCACTGGGATTGCTCAAAGGCACTAACTCCGGTTGCATTTTTTCTTCCTTTACGATCAGATGTCCCTGATCTATTAGTTTCTATGGAGACCTGAATGATTTAAAGCCTAAGAGAGCTTCGCTTTAAAAGTCGTGAACTCTCCCTTTCTCTCTTTCTGGTTGTTTTAACTCCCCTCACGGGGAATTGCCAGCTTTCATGTTGTTGTTTATTAATCATAACATGTCTTCTGCTGACTCCCAACCAAGAGCAGTGTTTAACTAGATTCAGTTTAGAGTACAAAGCTCGCAGTGGTGACTGGCTTGTATCTGGCTCATATGCACAGAAAATAACGAAGTTTTGCTACCGGCATGCAAAGCACCTGCTTAAACTCCCTTTAAAAAAAAAAAAGAAGAACAACAATACTGCCCTTTGCTTCATGGTCACAGGTCGTTTGCTTCACCTCGATAGTCAAACAGGCATTCGAAAAGGCACTGTGGCAATAAATGCGTCTGGTTTTTAGCCCCTCTGCAGAGCATGTATACAGCTCTCCATTTCTTAATTGGAAAAAAATAGATTTTAAATATTTTTCCCATGAGTTCTTGAATAATTTGATTTGCATATGTTAAAATCCTAATAATAATAATCACAAATTCAAATATCTCAATCAAGACAAGACGAAAAATAATTAAATAAAAATAAATATTGAATGTGATAATTTAGTTTGTCTGCTCTCTTAGAGTCTTTAGGGAGATTGTGATTGAAGGGTATCTTCCTTGAACAGCAGTGAAATAAATCCCCCATGAAGCGCAGACACTGGTGGTGGTGGTGGATTATTCTACTCAGACCAAAGACGCTGATGAAATGCCGTTGGATAATCTGCAAAGACTGTGATGGAGAGCAAGAGGGCTGCATAATGTGAATGCAACTTGAATGAAAAAAAAGTACAGAGAGTATCATAACTAAAACTATCGCTTTGCATAGCAAAGATAATCGGCTAATAATTGAGGAGTGTTGGTTTGCTTGTGGATGAATGTGACCGTTTCTTGAGAACAATCAAACAACTGTTTCAGTGTAAATGTGAGTATTTTAAGAAAAAAATGTATCTATGGATTTGATTTGTGTTTTTATATACATGTGTGAAAGGTCTTTGTGTCTTGAAAGAATGTTGCCCACTACAGGCTTCTGTTGACATGCAGTGTGGGCTTGACTCCTCTCCTTTGTAGCCTTGGTGGAGAGGCTATGATGCATTCATGATTGAATTCTCTCTAGTCACTATACCGACACTGCTATTGGACAATGCCGTCCTTCTCTCTCCCTCTGTTTCACACTTAACCCTCCTAAAAATATAATCCGTAGAGGAGGTGCTACTGAGAAAATGAGATCAGGCAGAGGAGGAGGCACAAAAATAAGCAATTTGAATGACAGGCCTCCTGGAGTGTTGGTTTATAGTGGGCTCTGAGAATTTGTGAGAAAAATGTGACAGGTGCTGAATTACTTTTGGCTAGCTATTCTACATAATACAATTTGTTAGCGAATGTTAAAGGGTCTGCAACATTGCTATTTCGTTGTTTCCTGCTCCCAGAGGCTGACTGTTGCAACTGATTGAGTTTCTTCTTTCTTACTCTAAATGGTGTGTAACCCCTATTAGAGAACATTCTGGTAGGTATATGCAGAGAGCAGGAATAAGACTGGAAGAGTCTCATGAGTTCATAGTGGGGGACATTCGTGTGTCTCCCAAAGGTTGGGTCCCCTGAGAGTCATTTTCCAACACTTTGATGTCATGTTGTATCAAGTAGTGTGAACATTTCATGCTCTTTTCAAAGTGCAGGGCATTGAGTCACTGCCTGGTGATATAGAGTGCACTTTTTGGAATATACACAGGCAGAGAAAACCATTAACCAATTTTCTATCAAACAGATTTATTGAGACTCGTTTGCTGATGAACAGCCCTGCGAGGCATTTTCTATTTTTCCATAAAACGTCTGTCATGTCCTGCTTGTACAGAGCGCCAATCTCATGTTTTATGTGGTAACATCCTGCACTCCTGGTTGGAGCAGAGATGGGAGATTGGGATTTTTTGATTCAGCCCCTTCTCTGTATTTACCCCATCTGCAGAGAGATATGTAGGGTCAAAAAGAGCTAAGAGTTTAGAATCAACAGCCCAAAAAAACCTGATTGAAATTTACCAGCAGTGAACAGCATATTGATTGAAGGCACAGTTCCCCGTAAGAAGGCTACCGGGAGCAGAAGACCAACAGAGGAGACAGTAGGAATTTGCTGCAGTCAATTAGAGAGGTTGCACAGAGTTTAATGGACACTGTATAAGTTAGGGTTACCAATTGATGTCTTATAATGTCCTCTGAAATTTGTGATAAAGCCGCAGAATTAAGTGAGTATGACGTTGCTTATGCAGCATGTGAATTTGTCATTAGTTCAAATTATATGAAAAGGAAGAACTGTACTATTTTGGTGACCTCCTTGTTACCCTCGTTTTAATGATGTAGTCAGCAATTTTTTAATAACCTCTGACGCTGGACAGATTCTCTTATCAGCAATGAGAGCATGATGGTGTGTGTAATGATTAGTTTGTGCTACGCTTTTTATGTCTGCTGCTGATTACATTACGTTTAACATTTAGAGACCATTGGTGACAGCATGTCAATGTCGCGACGGATGGACTGAGTGCCCGACAGTTTAACAAGGATTTCAACAATGATTTTCTTGTTCTTTTTTTTCTGCCATCATGTACGTATCATGATTATATATAAAATTATATATCTCCAGGACTTCCCACACAAAATGCTCCCTCTCCATCTCCTGCCCTTTCTGGACACAATTCATAGCCAACTCCATTGATACTGCATCTGATAACATGCTGAAGTTATTACTTTTCTCTCATGCTTTCTGTAATTTTGACTTGGCCAGACCTGGTAAAAAATATCTGCAATGAGGTGTATGGATTGGAATTTAAATGTTGAGTCTTTTTAAATAGAAATTAGACAACCTTCTATAAGTAGAATGCAGAGTTTGGGTATTTCAAAACCATTTCAATCAATAGCAAACATTTCAAAGCTTCTCACTTTGGCTATCATTATTAAAAGAACAACGTAACATTTTGGCGAATACTAATATTTGCTTTTTGCCGAGCATTTACCAAAAACATTATCACCACTCTCTTGTCAACAAGTACCAAACTAGAGAGCACATAGAGTGCATAATTCTGCTAATGCAATAATCACTTAAACCCGAGCAATCCAAGAAATAGTTTCCAGGCTGCGTCCAAACAGAATCATGTACTGATCCTCACAGAGTAAAAAAATTCATCAGCAGATCATCAGACCCAGTGCATAGTGCATTATCTGAGTCATATATTGGTGTCAGTGTCATGTCTCTGCTCCTCGTGATTATATCCATTACACATTTCGACCTCCATAAATTTACCATAATCATCCAGAGCCTACGCCATTATGATACACATGATCTGGATCCAAATGTTCACAGTTATGGAACATTGTTCATTGACCATGGCTGTCTTTTCTTTTGATTGTTCTATGTGTATTTTTCAAAAGTCTTGGCAAAATCTTTATACAAGCCTTGCCATGTTGAAGAAAATGAAAAATGTGTCAAGAGTCCATATCCGTACCCAAATCTGCATCAAAATGTAATCAACACTTCCCAAGCCCAAGAGTCCCTCCAGCACAAAATGTAATCAAAATCTATTGACAACTTTTAAAAATATAATACGGACAGACTAACAAACAAACATGTGATCAAATAACCTCCTCCAACTCTCTTTGGCAGAGGTAACAAGAGCTACCGGTTCAATCCAGAAAACTCACTGTACAAAGGAATGTTCACCGCTCCAGCACACAGCTTACCTAAAATCTCAAATAGTTGTTCATTACTCTAAGATAAATTCATAAGAGTCAGAAATTAATGTGAGATTAAATGTCTTTGTAAGCAGTAGGTATAGTCTTTTGTACTTAGACCCCGACAGGAAAACAGAACGCTAAAGATTGGATCGTGCTTCCAAAATGAAGGCCAATTCCCCCTGGAACAAGGACACTGGTGGAGAAGATGAGGAATGGAGGACATGAAGATTTGATGGGAGATGGCCAAGTGCTCCAGGGTTGAGGCAGTGACAGGGTGGACGTTGGTTGCAAACCTTTGCCGAGCTGAAATGCCAGCCCTATGACAGCAGAGAGAGAGAGAGAGAGTGAGAGAATATTTAAAGTTCAATGGCATAAAAAGGTTGGCCAAAGGAGGAATGGGACAGAATGTGATTGGATGAAAAGGAAAATGGTCTGGTGATGCACCAAGATAGCGAGAAACTAATGTTGAGGGCGAGTGCTAAGGGAATAATCTTCTTGATTGAACTTTAGATAAGCTTAATTACACAACGTTATCTCTACATTTTATCTTTTATAAGTGACATTCATCAACTATGTGTGTGAGCACCACCCTTTTCATAATCACTTCAAACACAGTAAGTTACTCGAAACCACAATAAAACTCATACATTCATTTTTGCATGGAATAGGTCACTAGTGAGTAATGGAAGTTTTACTCCCAGTGGATCTTAAGTGATTTTAATTGTAAATCTGCGAGAGGCCTAGTGTAATATGCCTCTAATTGCTCAGCAGTGTTCCTCCTACCAGGTCAAACTGGTCTCCCTCCAGTGCTTAGGAACTGATTTATATTACAACTGCTCTTTTCTATTAAGCTTCATCTGCTGGTATCAAGAACGATGAGAGCTGGGCTACTAACAACTGACCATGGCCTATGGTTGTCAGGGAGACATGTGTTCTCCCTGCTCTCGAGGAGCAACGAACGAAATGCTCATTTTGAAAAGACCGACTGGAGGATACCGAAAGTGGCACCACACTTCATTTACATGCTCTAGCATTCTCTCACATCATTCACGTACACACAAATAAACAAGACCACACGTGCATTTGGAATGTGTTAGCTCATCAGCTGTGCATGGCTGCATTTTTCTCCCTCATTTCTTAGTTTTGTCTCTTCTTTGGTTTTGTTGAAGCAGCGTTGCCGTTTCTTGTCCCTCCGCCGCATTTAAAACCAGGACGTATCTGACAAAGGGATATGAGATGAGAACGCAAGCTGCTATTTTTAGCTCCTCGGTGATGTGAGGCTGCAGCTGAAGCCAATGTGTGCCTCTCATGCTGTCAACTGCATCAATCAGGGAAAGGTTAGCTTTGATGAAATGGTAAATTTTGATTGTGTCTTGCTCTTTCAAATGAGAATATAAATTAAGCATAAATAAGAGTTTTTGCATCTAGATTTCAGTTATATTGGATGCTAGAAGTCCAAAGAGGAAATTAAAGACTTAATATGCTTTACTTCCTCTCTTTCTCTTCTTTTTCGCTTTAACTTTTGATGCCATTGATCCTTGTGCCACATATCTCCCTGCTGATCTGTGACTGCATCTTCCTCACACTCACCTATTTCCTCATTAACACAGACATGTTGCCGTAGTCCTTATAAAAAGTTAAACTGATCATTGCTCACAAAATCACAAATTGCTGGTAAATATTTATTTGAAAAGAATATTTGCTCCAAACTTGAGAGAAAAAAAATTATACTTTTCAAGTTTCTCAAGCTGTTGCAAGAGATAGAGAAATAATTTAACAACATGGAAAATTAGGTCCATCAAATCAATCATTTTTCATATACTGTATTAGCTCCATAGTAATTAGAAGCTCACAAATGGGAAGAGATCCGACAATCAACATTTTGATTTATTTGAGTTAGGAAACCACCACTCAAATAGAATTGTAAAATCATCTGTGTCTGAGGTGCAGGGTCATCAGTCAAAAGGAACAAAGCCAAAATTCTAATTTTATATCAAGAGCGCACAGAGAGCACATTCCCGCAATACTCTGATTGGCTTGGCTGGACAGTAGTGATGTCAACATTGGAGGATATGTTTTATTGCTACAGAAAGACTTGCACACAAAAAGCCATGGATCTATACTATATTCCACAAAATAAGCCCCAAACTCCAATTACATGTTCCCCTCCCCTTTCCATCAAATTTCTTTAACATTTATTCTCAACCTTAGGATTCTGTTACATTTACTTCAATATTTAGGAATCACTCAAAATACAGTGTGCAAAAAAATTTTAATTGTATAAAAAAAGCTCAGATTAACATTATGCAAACTACATATTTGAATTAGAGGAAACGTGAGGTAAGTTCACAAGCAGGGGTAAAACAGATGAAAACTCAAAGTAAAAAGTAGTAATCCATAAATAACAAATGACCAATTAATAATTCAAAAGTGCTGAGTACCAAATAATAATCCATAAATTACAAATTACCGAATAATAATTTCAAATTTCCAAGTACCAAAGAATAACCCATGAAAAAGACAAAGTACTCTTCAAATAACCCTCAGCAACTCTCATTGGCAGAGGTGAAAAAAATAAATCATCAGTGGTGGTCATATATGACATTATATTTCTGCGTGGCGGGATATTTAATCTGATTTTTGTACATAAATATGATCACATAGTCACAACACTGATACAAATTGATAGATGCTGATAATTACCTCTAAATGTAAGGTAAGTATGACCATTTCAGCCTACACACACGCACACACACACACACACACATATATATAAAAAAAAAATTTAACATGAGGCTTGCCGATTAATAGTTCATGTTCACTGACAATTTATTTGTACACTAAGGTTGGATTAATTGAAAAGATGGATGATTCGACATTATACACTGCTCAAAAAAATAAAGCTAACCTCTTTATATTTAAAAGCAAGGCATGAAAGCAAACAAGTGCAGAGGACAAAATAAATAACGGGAATTGTCAAGGAAAAATGCATAAACTGCTGAAAAAACAACTGTAATTAATGCTCAAAATGTGAGAACCCCATAAGCTTGACACTAAAGAGCTAGAAAGTAACCTTACAGCCATGTGAGGTTACATTTTTTATTATGCAAAAATTTTATATTTGCCGTTGACTTTATCAGCTTTAACTGATATTACAAGAAACCACATAAGATAAATAACTTTATAAACTTAAAACAACCAATAATAAGAAAATTTAAAATAGCTTAACTAAATGGATTTTTACTCCTGTTTAGTTTATACGGAGAAGACTCTTCTCTTGGAACTCTCAGCAACTACTCGTCACACTACTCCTTTAATAACCTGTGAAATGAAATTATTTCATTTTCCATCCTCTATGCTGCAGTTGTCACATGGTTTAGCATGGGTTACGACTTACAGGTTGGTTCCCACTCAGAGTGTGCCCTCTGTTTGCCTGCTAATGTCTTATGAATAGAAATGAGTGGGGTGAACCTGTACTTACTTCTGCCAGTCCCAACGTCTCCAGACCCCTCATTATCTGTGTGTTTGCACCCCAGAGGTTATGCTGATACCCTGTCTGCTCATCCCGTGATCCAATGCTGCTTTTTTAAATTTTTTCAACATCCCCTCAGGGCTGCGTTTGTTTTCTAATTTCCATCCCTCAGCAGAATTTTTTCTTCATCCACCCACTGATGTTATTCTCTTTTCCTTCCTCTCTTTCATCTGCTCAAATGCTTCTAAATTCATTGCCTGCTGTTAGAGGCAACATCAGTGGCGGTTTGATTTGGTGAGAGCTCTGGGCAACGGCATAAGTAGAAGGATGGTTCAGTGTGTTTCTATTTAGGCAGCTCTCCTCCAGAGGTGTGCCATCCTAGCGTACGTACACACTGCATCAAAGGACTCACCCAAGCAGTAATCAAAGTTATGTGTTCATTCTTCTTCTTCTGAAAGCCTGACAGAAGGTTTTTCTTTTCTATTATGGTCTGTAACCTCAGCCATTGTCCTTGAACAAGGACTAGGACACTGTGCAGTGAGCATGTTTTATAAAATTTTTCTATAGGCTTCACCTCTACGGCTTCATTAACTCTGCACTTTTCACAGAGGCTAAGCAGCAGAGGCAGAGGAACTATGACTAAAAGCTATGTGCTTCAGAATAATTACATACACCAGACATATGCCACATGCTAGCAGCAGCAAATGTTATTAAACCTGATGATGACAGCAGGAAGATATAACTGGATCATCCACATTTGCTTGCCTGTTTGTTTGGAATAAATGTTAACAGTTTGTTTATTCAATTTTTGAAGTTTCTATTTTTTAACACGGACAGATAGAACAAGCATTGGTTAGATGCAATAAATGCATTCATCTACCCATCCACCCATCAATTACAGCCACCAATTCCGCTACACAGAATAGGGTTGGACAGGTTGGACAGGTGGAACTCCAGGAGGGAATCTTTGCAGACATGGGGAGGACACACAGAAAGGCCTCTGGTATGGATTTGAACACAGCCTTCTTACTGTGAAGCAACAGTTCTTGACACTCCCTGAGTCCCAATTCTTACTCCTGATAATAATCTTTATCTAGAAGATTAAAATACATATTTGAAGGGGGCAATAAGTATTGGGGCACAGTGTAGAAACAGAGAGGAAGAGACATGTTTGGTAACATTAGCACTGAACACAAACAACCACAGAGGTTAATGCAAATGTATTAATCTTTGCAGGCATTTAGTCATGAACCAAATCATTGGTCAAATAAAAAACTTGGACCTGATGGTGTTACAAAAAAAGTCAGAGGATCAGTTAAGTCATAAAAATGTGGTCCTGAGGAAGACAGGAATGTTTGCATTAAATGTCACAGCATCTATTCAGTTGTTATTTATTTCGCTCAAAACCACAAATGCCAACCTAATTGTGTGATTAGAGAGAGGAAATCGGGGAATCAACAAATTCATCAGGAATCAAGGTCTGGACAGCAGGGGTATCTGGACCATGTGTCAAAGCAATCCATCCATTGCCTTCCGTACTATATCGTGGCTGATTATTCTCGAGTCCACACTGAATATTGATTTGTTTGTCTTTTCCTGTGTGTCTCTGTCCTTTAGGAGTGGCTAGATTTGCGCTGCAGAGGTGTTCGCAATGCCAATGCCTACATTCTGGTGTACGACATCTGCTGTGTGGAGAGCTTTGAATATGTCAAAATGATAAGACAGCAGATAGTGGAGCACAGGTACGTCTAAACACAATTATTAAATTATATATCAATTATACATCCACTGGCGGGCAGCTTATTATCCCTCAACTGTTTTTCTCGAAGGACATGACCTTATCAACCATTTAAAGACCTGTGCAATTTCACAGCCTAGACACAAATCCGTGTAATTACAGGTTTGTGACAATTTGACAGTGACTTTTATCGTTTAATTCAGCACTCACCTCGCTGCATGCTGATATTTTAGGAAAACGTTTGGTGTCTGACAACGCTATATGGGAGAGTGATTTAAAGATTATTTTTAAGATACAGGAGGCTAGAGAACAAGAAGATGGTTTGAGTTTGAACCAGTACCAGAACCGAAAAGCTCTGATGGGAAACTGGACCAATGATAATAATAATAATAATACATTTAATTTATAAAGCACTTTACATTTGGATCAAATCTCAAAGTGCTACAAAGTAAAAGCAGATAAAAGCATCTATAAAAAAAAAAAAATATTATATAAAAATATGACCAAAAAGAAGCAATGTTAATTAAAAGTGATAGGTTCTGCTAAAAGGGAAAGTTTTAAGTCCTTTTTTAAATGTGTCAGTCGTCTGTGGAGCCCTCAGATGGTGAGGGAGGGCATTCCTCATACGAGGGGCAGCAGAACAGAAGGCCCGATCACCCATGGTGCTGAGCTTAGTCCGGGGAAGGAGGAGGCGGTATGAGTGGGTAGAACGGACTGATCATGTTGAGGTTAGTGGGGTGACTAGTTCTTTTAGGTAGGGGGGTGCATTGCCATGGATACAATGTTGAGTGAGGAGAGAGATCTTATAATCAATCCTTTGGAGATGGGAAGCCAATGAACGGAACGAAGAACGGGGGTGATGTGTTTGTATTTCGCACTCTCATCAGGATCCTTGCAGTACTGTTTTGAACATATTGATGAGGCCCTGCCTACTCTATCACTCATGGCATACCTGCATGAATTTTCACAGTGAAAGGTGAAATAATATGTCCTTGCTTTTTATCTTGCTATGTTGAATTGGTAAGACTGCACAGATCATCTTATCTCTCCTGTGTGTCCGTGTGATACTAGCAGTGTTTATGGCCTGTGACAGAAAACCATTATCACCAGCAGCAGGGTGGAAACATGGAAAAGATTGTAATCTCTGCAGTGAGACTGCAAAGGGGAAGAAAAGGGAAGTTGTAGCTGGGACCGATACTTGATATCATTTGAAATGATAAATAATGCTGACTGTAAGAGTGCATGGTGGCTGTATTGAAAATGTCGACTATGAAAAAATGCACCTGTGTAATTTACTCTATTATATGTGCTTTAAAAAGTGCCAAAGTCCATCCAAGACCTTACCTTCGTTTTGTTCCCTTTAGCGAGAAGCTGAATTGCTCAAGCTTGTAGATATGTGGGGAAGTATTCTAAAGGATTTTATAACAGCAAAACCTGTCAAAAGAAGAAAAATTAGATTATTTCTGTGATCTATTTTTCAACCCTACATCTTAAAGTACTTTGCCTTGAGGCTCGAAAGCCCGTGCTTTACATTTCTCTCTTTGTGTCTTTCGCTTTGTCGAGCTATCTCTTGTTCTGTCAAGGCAGATGTGCAAATATGTATAAGTATGCAAATTACTGTCAAAAGATTCGACACAATGTAACAAAAAAGAGGCTTTGCTTATTGTGAGAGGATGAGTTGGATTGTTGATGCACCATCTTAAACATTTATACCTCAGCTGCCACTGAGCGCAGCAAATTAGATGTCTTGTGCATCCTGCTCTTTTAAGCACTTTGGCACCTAATCAAACAGACATGCTTCAAAGGAAAAATTAACCTCATTGTTAGGAATTGAATTTATATAATCTCTCTCTCTTCTTCATAGTGTTTATTTTACAGTCTAATCAAGGATTTCGCCTATTAATAGCTTCTATCTACATACTTTTCAAATTTTAAAAGGTCATCAGATTGATTTCTGGACCAGTGCCAATGAGATGTTATTGCAATTGGTAAGTCTTGATGACATCAATGAGTCAAAGTCTCTATTCTCTAATTGTACCTACCCCTGACTTGCAATACAATTTCACACTTATAATGCTGTAAAATGCTGTAGTAAAGCTGTAAACCAGTCGCTGCAGAGTGTAGTGGGAGGCCCCTTGAGCCATTGAGCTATAATCCTCCAATCCACCCCCATACCTCAGATAGAAGGAACAACTGTACAGACGTCTTGCACACGCCCAGCTATCCACTTTGTCATGATGATAACAGCTGAAACTGACAGTTTTTTAAATGACCTTTTTCTTTTCTGTTTAACTCTCATATTTTCCTGCAGAGAAAGCAGCAGCAATGAAGTGCCAATCCTAGTGGTGGGCAACAAGAGAGATTTGCAGCGGCAGCGCTTCATGCCTCGCAGGGCAGTGTCAGTCCTGGTAAAGAAGACCTGGAAGTGTGGTTATGTGGAGTGCTCTGCCAAGTTTAACTGGCACGTAGTCCTGCTCTTCAAAGAGCTACTGGGCATTGCTGTGGCACGAGGCATGGCACGGAACCACACCTCCATTCGTCTGCAAGGTGCACTACAGAGAAATCGTTGCACCATCATGTGACCCAGAGAACTCCCTCCACCCCTCTCGCCTCAGTAGTGAAGCGACAGTGGAGTAAAGGACTTTTTATCTAAATGGCTGGAAATATTTACCCTGTGGCCTCCTGCTTTACTGAGCTGATTTTTTCATAATACGGTTAATTAGACTCTGTCGCTGTACTGGACTCTAAAAATGTCCCCCATGGTCATCCAACCACTTCCTTGTCAAATTCTGCCAAATGCATGGATGGGAGAAGAGAGGTAGAAGAAGAAGTACATGATGACTAGCATAGCACAGTTAGATTTCCACAAATAGACATTTGAGGCCACACCGCCCAAATTAGTCTGCAGTGGGTTTTATTTAGGATTGTCTTGTTGGTGTAGCTGGGTCTGACTCAAGACAGAGTTAGCAATATCATTGAGTCTTCCTTTTAAATGTGTCACATTCACTAAACACAACAGCACACGATCATTCTAGACATATTTCTTTATTTGAAGTTGTGCAATTGACATGTACAGATATGACTAGATGGCGTTTAGTTTTAGACTCTGAGACTTAGCCTGTGTTTTTATTTCTCGGTCCTGCTTCAAAGTTGGCCTAGAGTGAAAGGGTTTTTTAGGGTGTACATGCAGCAGAAAATACTGCAGTCCTTATCATGATGTACTGTATGGCTTTAATCTTTTTTCTTCTTTCACCCAGCCTCTGTTTCTGATGAACATATTAAATCCAGGGAACTGGGGGTCTGCAGGAGGCTGCAGAGCCTGAAATGTGAATCTGTGCATGCATTGTGAATGTTTGTGTGTGTGTGCATGTGTGCATATGAGAGAGAGAGAGAGAGAGAGAGAGAGAGAGAGAGAGAGAGAGAGAGAGAGCGTAAAGGAGAGTGTACACTGAGAGACGCAGGTTTGATAGCTAACATTCTGGAAAAGGACAAACATGCAGATGAGAGACGGATGTTGAAGCTTTGGATTAGGAAGGAGCAATAAAAAACCACAGGGCTGTCCTGACTGACTATATGTGCCACTATACTACATTAAAAATATCCCTCACTCAACAGATGCAATGCACTTGCATGGTAACCTGCAGAAATAACGAAGCAAAACACGACTTCAGTATAATACAGAAACACAGGAAACTGTAACAAAACTTTCATATCAATATCTGAATAGTATCCAATTGGTAATGTTGTAAGGTTAACAGATGCTTTTCATTTGATAAGGCCTAGCTGGGTAGTTTGTGAATATGGCTGCATTGAAAGTAAGCAGACCTATTGTATAGAAGGGCGATTTATAGAGTAATTGACTTGCATGCTTTTCTTGGTAGAGCCAAAAAGTCAGGGTTTAATTGCACTGATGTTTAAATTTGATATTGTGATTATTTTTTGTATAAATGGTTTTTCTGACATTGTAATGGGCAGCTGAGAGGAGTGAATGTGGTTGTTTTTCACAGGCACATGAGAGCACACGCTCTAGATTCTCTCAAAAATGTAATGTTGTACCCTTTAATCAGGGCAGATGGCTATGCGTAGTTTTTGTTTTTGTTTTAAAAAAGATAAATATGTAGCAGAGATACACTAGGAAGCAACTGTGTGTAGCATGAGTTTTCATCAGTGTGTCTGCTGTGTCTTTCCAAATAAAAGGGCTAATGTTTTCTAATCAGATATAATTATTTTATTTATTTTTACTGTGTCCGTACCGTGAGTAATTTTGTTTTTCGACACATAATGAAGAATTAAATGTATTTGACAGTAACAACCTCTGTCTGGTTACTTTAATCCTGTGTTTCAATAACACCACAATAAGATAATTTTGACAACATTGCCACCATGTGGTAAAACCGTGTTATCATGAATCTTACCATATCAGGCACAATACTAATATCCCTTCAATTATTGGATTTCTATTTAAAATGTGTATTTGATAGCATCCAACAAAACTACATTGTCATCTGGTGGTTTCTTCAAGAGTCATACATTCTTATAAGGTGGTAAGCTTATTGCTCCGAATGAGGTGATGGAGCTGTATCCTCTCTTATAGCTACTTGTGCCATGCAGCTCCTAATTCTTTTTTGAGTATTTGTATTCACCTAATTCTTAAGATACATACACTATGTATAATCTCCTTTTACTGTAATGTCACAATACTGAAAATAGACTGACCTTATTGTTAACTTTTAAGGGGTATGTGGTTCATTGAACATCGATGCTGTATGTGATCAATATCAGATTAGACCACTCAACACTGTTTTTTATTATTTTTATTTCATTGATGTTAAACAGAACTGTGTTCGTCTTTGGTTGATGTCTGTTTAAATTGCATTCCTAATAGTATTCAGTGTTTAAAAAAAAAAAGTTTTTAGTTATTTATTTCTCTATATAGTTATTCTGTAATGGGCATCCGTGATCACATCTCTGCTTCTGCTCAGCACAAAACATGTATGGCAAAAGGATTATAAAGCTGAATAAATAATAACATCTACAACCATTTTTAATAATGCAAAAAGGGCCGATACATTCATCAGTAGTATTAACCCCAAACACCCAATGTAATAGTAAAACGCTCCGAGGGATCTTTCTAAAGCACAGTGAGTAGGCCTACTTACTTTGAAACTGAAAGTACGTTTTTCTGACGAAAATTACTTCAAATACAGTTTTGAAAGCAAGATAAGTTGAATATTACCAAAGTGTGGTATTAGTACTTCTACTGAAGAAACGGATCAGAACACTAGGTCTCATCGAGGTGTGAGAGCAGCAGCCAAACGCATGTCAAATGTTTGGGAATGTTTCGATAACATCGTCACATGGTGCAGCTATCAATCATAGATAAGCAAAAAGAGATCGGGTATTCCCACTCAAGTCCACACTTAATGGACTGACTATTCATCAACCGGTCCCCATAAAATCCTTGCTATTAAATGCTCGGAACTGTCTGTCGTCAAGGGAATTCCCGTTGATTTTGTGTTTGCCAAAATAGATAGAAAGGACCATCTTGTAACGAGTTTGTTTTTCTATCTGCTCTAGCCCTATGCTGTTACTCCTCTGCCGGCTGCATCAGTAAAGTGTCCTGGCATCACTTCTTCTTCCTCCGATTCCTGTTCCTGCGTCATGTGAAAGCTGTCCGCGGTGGTCCCTCTCGCCCAGATAGGACCATACTACGTCGAGCTCACTCGCCATTGACGACGTCCTCGCTCACGTAGACCTCACGTACTGGGGTAGTGTCCCTTTCCCTGCCATACCCGGTTCATCCTGCAGCCTTCGGCGGAGCCAAGGATGAGCGAGCAAGGGAAGGGCTCAGCCTCCGCCTCTGCAGCGGCCCCCGCCCCAGGGTCAGATACTTACAAAGGCTGGCTATTTAAATGGACCAACTATTTGAAAGGGTACCAACGGCGGTGGTTTGTTCTCAGCAATGGCCTGCTGTCATATTACAGGTGAGTGTGTAGACGCAGATGATGGGTGATGATAACAGAGCTAATCTCACTGTTTACAGCTGGCTAGTAGCTAAAGCTAGTTGTCACACGGACAGTCGCTGTCTCTCTGCTGCAATATGACAGAAAAAACAACCCATACGTTCACTGCGCCTGGCGCGCAGTGGCGTGGTGAACTTCCACGTAGCAGACATAGCTGCAGGGTCTCCAACTGTAGACGGTGGCAGAAACGCGTCTGACGTTAGTTAACTGGCTGAGTTAGATCCAGCCGTTGGGCTTATGACTTCTGAACTCCAGCTGTCCGCTCCTCGCCCACACTACAGCGGTCTGCCGACCATTTGACGGACATGTTAGCGTCCCTACTGTCTTTTGAATGTTGATGTTTTGGCCCCCTTTTTTTTTGCCACACGTGAAGGCTTTACCCGTTCGATAAAATAATTAATTGACAATAGCTCATGTTCCCGAACCGAGCTACTCTGTATGATCACTGTGAGACGGCCGTCAGAACGTGACCGCTAGCCGTTAGCTGCACAGTAGTACAACACCTGTGGCTCAGGTGCTTCTTACCGGGGAGTCATGTTTCCACAGGTGTGTTTGTGTGTGTGTGTATGAGAGAGAGAGACAATAATTCTGTATTAACTCACTCTGTTTTGAACATACAAGAATTCAGTTTATTAATTCAGCATATTGTGATTATTCTTGAAGACCTCATAAGATTTGTATCTTACACTTTGTCGTGACATCATAACCGCCTTCCTAATAATGGGTATATACGATACGAATAAACTTTACAAATTGACAACCGTTTCTGAAAACGCAAAATGTATTATCCTTGCCCTGAAGAGGAGAAACGGTGTTTTTAAGTAGACCCGATGAAAAATAAGAGTCTTCTCAGTTTTCAGTTGGTATTTAACGGGTAAACAGTTGAGCACGATTTGGAGTTAATGGAAGCTTGTGGGCACAGTGTAATGTCCCTGATGAAACAACATTTTATACAGCCCATGCTCTAATTTTTATACAACCACATTAGTGGCTAAATTGCTCGCGTCATCGTGACTGAGAAAGTTCGGCAGTGACCTTGGTAACGTGTG
This sequence comes from Lophius americanus, assembly GCA_037951165.1. Taxonomy (NCBI): domain Eukaryota; kingdom Metazoa; phylum Chordata; class Actinopteri; order Lophiiformes; family Lophiidae; genus Lophius; species Lophius americanus. Next base: position 1,182,090 of record JBBDHG010000024.1, on the reverse strand, counting down.
TCAAAATAGTTTTATCCGTCCACTTTCAAGAATTTTTAGACTTCTCACTTCAGTCATCTTTATTGACGGACAGAAGAAGTTAGTTGTGGTTATAAACAATAAAAAATGTACATGTTAGCATCCGACTTTGCTTTTATTTTTTCAGTTTAACCAGCTCACAGCAGCCACCTGACTGCTTCTGTCAACATTCAAGTACACTGCTGTGCACAATGTACATGCTGTCCTTGGAGGAGTAAGAGGGTTTTTTACAAAATTAGGATTTTGTTTTCTGTAATGTCTCTTTTGTCCAATTTATTAATTTTTAAATTGATGTTGCATTTAGGCCTTCATTTAGTTTGGGATCGTTATGCTGAACTTATCAATGCCTCCCGGAAACATCAAGTCATAGTTCAGATAAAAGAAGATATTTGTGGCAACACTTGATCACCATATCTGAAGAAGTGTTTGAGTTGATACTTTAACTTCTGAAATAATGCCCAGAATATTATTATGCCAGAACAATAATAATAATAATATAAAAATATTAGCAAAAAAGCAGCAATGTTAATTAAAAGTCATACGTTCTGCTAAAAAGAAAAGTTTTTCTTCTTTTTTTTTAAGCCTCACTAGTTTCTGGAGTCCTCAGATGGTCGAGGAGGGAATTCCATAGAAGAGGGGCAGCAAAACAGATTGCCCAATCACCCATGGTGCCGATCTTAGTCCAGTGCAAGGGGGAGGCGGTTCACTTGTGTAGAACGGCGGTTAGTTGGGTCAGAAATACTTTCAGGTGGGAGGGTGCATAGCCATGGATGCATAGGTGAGTGAGGAGGGAGAGCTTATAATCAATCCTGGTGGAGACGGGAAGCCATTGAAGTGAATGAAGAACAGGGTGATGTGTTTACACACTCTAATCAGGATCCTTGCAGCACTGTTGTTGAACATACTGTGGTCTTGAAGACTTTTTCGAGGGATCCCGATGAGTAGTGCTTTACAGTAATCCAGTGTCGAGATAAACGCACGGACCAGCTTTTCAGCATCACTTAAGGTGAGTGAAGAATGGAGTTTAGAAATATTTCTGAGATGGTTAAAGGAGATCTTGCAAATGTGTTTGATCTGGGATTCAAAAGTGAGGTTAAGGTCAAATCTTACTCCAAGGTTGGTGAGTGATGAAGAGGGTGGAATGTCGTGACCAGAGAAGGTAATGCTGTTTACCTATTATTAGTAGTATTCTCTGCTTAGCAAATTCTTGTCAGTATTGAGGCTTGTGTCAGTGTTCTATAAATGCAGGATTTTCAAAGCTTTAACTCATGATGCCCACTTGCAGCTCAAGCAGTTATAAATAAAGTTATCAAAAATATTCTTATTCAGATATAATAGAAAATGTCTGTAACTGATTGCGTTTGCACAAATCTCCATTTGCACAAAACTCCATTTCAAGCCAATCAAAGCCAATTTTTGCTACAATCTAGTGCCACATCTTCTCAGACAGTCTAAGTATCTTTTATCGCCGGCCCTGTGATGTGACACAGAGGTTTAGGACCCAAAGCTGGACACTTCCTTGGGCTCCCAAACCTTTGTTGGTGGTGAAATGGAAGATGCCTGTTGTGTCCTCTGTAATGAGTCCATTCTGTTGTAAGGTACCTGCTGTCCTCAATTAGTGGTGGCCTGTTGACATCTGAACACTGAGGCAAGGTAGACTTCCCTCCACTTATGTCAAACCACACTGTATGAGAGTGACCATAGGTTTTGTAGGATTCTGTCTGTGTCTTTTCTGGTTGACTGACTGCACTTATTTTGTGAATGAAGTATAAGGGAAAAGGGAAAAAGGTGATGACATTAAATTAAATTTAAGTAGATTTTCTATGTCCAAAGTGATAACTATATCATGCCTCAGACATGCACCTTTCTAGGGGACCTTTGTGATCTTTGGCTCCAGTCATTCACACAGAGACATAGTGTTTGACATTTGTGAATAAATGTATTCTGTTATACGACTACTCACTCTGATAATAATGCTTAAACTGCCAATAAACTAATATAGTCAGTTTTTATTGTCTTTCAAGTTACATGTATTAACCCCTTTTTTATTTTAGGGTTAAAAGTGCCCCTATGGTAAAATTGTATGACATTATTTAACGCATGAGCATTGTAAATCGATTAAACTGTATCATAAGAGGATGGACTGAAGCCCGCGGCAGTGATTGTTCCAGAGGTAGCTCAAGATGCATTGATGATTTGTTTGATTTCCCAGTGATTCAAAGTTTGTTTACCCTTTTTTAAAGGCCAGATTGACTGACCACCATTTAGAAGTCTGGTAAATAATCCAAGGGGTCATAGTCATACCCGAAAAGTCTTGCTGTTATCAAAGCAAAAGCTTATTTCAACAATGTATAGCTGAGAAATATAATGCAATTGTTGAATTTGCAGAAAGGCAGACACATTTAGAACTTGCACCTGTTAAGTGCTAATGGATATTACAAAGAACATTGCACTTGCTGTTGATAACTTTTGGCTTTGACATTGCAAGATAGAATATTTTATTAATGTCTTGCCTTTTTTAGGCACATTGTCTGCCTTATGTGGCACTCACTCTTGGACATTTAATTTTAATTTCCAAACCGATGTTTCCTCCCATTTTAATTCTCTCAGCACTACCACTTCGAGTCATCTCTTAAAGTAAATATGACTTTGTGCTTTAGGGAAGATTAAGATAAGATAAACCTTTATTAGTCCCACAACGGGGAAATTGCAGAGTTACAGCAGCAAAGAGCACACAGATCAATAGAACAGAATAAAAATGCAAATATGAATATTAAGCTATACTAGGGTATCAAACCATAATATTAATACAATACATAATTACAGCGCATTAAAGCTTTAGGTGCTATGGGTGCTGCCATTTCAGTGTATTTAGCCTTGTCTTTCACAGAGTCAGCCTGCCTGTCCCCTTGCCAACATTATGCTGTTCCCGCTGCCACACCTAGCTCCCTGGTGCAGGTAGGCAAAGAGGGCGATGAGCAAGCTTCCCAAACCTCAGCCCAGCTGCATGGCACACCTGATCCAGTTTAACTTGCTTGGAGCATCATCTGAATGATTGGAGCAAGAGATGTGGATGCTTTGATCTAGTCTTGTTACTGGACTTCCAATTGGTCTCAGTATTGGGCTACACTATATATGTGTAAAAGTATTGGTGTGTGTGAACTTTTTTGGATGGTCTTTGTTTTTTTTATGTGAAGGTGAAAGCAGTCCAACAAGGTTAAGTAGACTAGTGATGCTTCATACCTTCTTATCATCTCTTTGTTTCCACTTTCTTTCACCTGTTGTGTTGACCCCTCCCTCTATATTGCATTATCAATACTTAGGTTTTCTTGTCTTATGTCTCCTGTCTGTCTTCAGCATTATATATTCCTCAGTTTTTCTCTGGTTATCTCTCAATGTCTTGTGATATTTTAGCCTCCAGCTGCAGCAAAAGCTATTTTCATGCTCATTCGTTGGCTACGCTGTTCTAGATTCTCTGTCTGCCTATGTATGTCTTCATGATTATGGTTGCATCTTCTATGTTGTTCACTCATTGTTGTTCTGTTATTACATGCTCCAGATCGGTGGATTTTTGTTATATGACCATTTGTGCACAGGGGACTGACAGGTAAAGCACTGCTAATCTCTCCATAGCACAGTGTAGCGTGCAAGACCCTCTCTCATACCCTCGGCTGCCTCCACTCACCTTCACCCTCTCCTCCTAGAGTGCCTTAATGCCCTCATACACCTTCTCACCCTTTCCCAGAGTTTGAAGTCCACTTGACAGTATAAATCTATGGCCTTTGCATGGCCTCACCTCCCTACAGAACAGAAGTTATCAGCAGGAATATCATCTTACTCAACATTGACAAAATAACTTTGTTGACCCACATACAGCCAAGACTCTGCAAGCTGAGCTCGGCTAGGCTGGGAATTGGGCTGTTCAGGATTCCTGCCAGCCCCGACATTGCTTCCCATGCCCCCGTGTGGTCTTGTCTGATCAACTGATGTTCGTAGAGCTTCAACAGTAGCGTAATACACTGAAGGCATTCTAACAAGTCTCTACTTCAGCCAATAGAAGCAGTTTGAGGAAAACCACTGATTTGCAGAACTTGCAAGTCCACTTCACCCTCTGACTATTGGCAGCAGCCACCTTGTTGTTGTCAACGGAGCGTTGAGCTATTATTGAAGGTGGTGCTGCTGAGTGGCAGCTGGTTGTGGCAGTGAGGGCGCACTGTGTATGGATAAGTGGAGGTTTTAATTCAGAGATTCAGATATGTTCATGTGATTGCATGGCAGCATGCTTCAAAGTGGCTGTAATCTAGAGAAGTAATGGGCAATAATGTGACATTGAGGGTTGAGGATATATTTGTTAAAATAGCCATCAAAATGTGGGTCATTGCTGATTAGTCACTGCTGCCTGGCTCTGAGTGTTAATCAGTAAAAATCAATAATGAAGATCTATCTATGCTTAACCCTCTGAGGGCCATGATTGTCCATCTTTGCAACTTGCCTTGTTAAACCTTGACAGCCAGCTTTCCATGACTCTGTTATAAATGCAATGTTTGTCCTCATTTTTCTTTAATGCAGTTAATAATATTAATTGTACTAACTGTGTTGTAACAAAGACCTTCTTTTAAAACTGGTCATGATCTAGAATTACCGTCTAATATAGATCATGCGACTTCAAACATTTTGATGATGTGCAACAATATTTACATTTGTGCTGCAGTTGTCCACATTGTTAGGGCATGCAATTCTTGTTGTATTAGAGTTTTATGGAAATATTTCACATGTAAAGTCTTGCGGTGCTGCTTCAGATTGTCCCTTTCCTCACTTTTACTTGACTACTGTTCTCTCTTTGTTCAAGGTGTTATTCGCTGTTTGATTTTGTTCACTACAGAAGCTTGAGGCTCGACATTGACTTTGTTATCTCGCCAACTGTGCCCCACTGAACAGGCAGCAGGTAGTCTTCGAGGATTCCACACAGAATAACTGCAATTCAACAAACTCTCAGGACAGGCAGGTTACTATGAGTGGATTAGATGTTTAAACCATCCCGTTTATCTAACTTTAACCCAAGCAAGTTTCGGAATCATGAATGGATGAATGCACTATAGAGAAAGCATATTTTGTGAAGTATTTCAACTTAGCTTTCAAAGGGAATACTTGGATCACCTGTGGGATTTGCCTTTCTGCTTATGATTATAATTCCCTGACATGAATGATATGGCGATGGACAAAAATTAGGGGTTCTGTCAATCCTTCCTGTCTGCACACTTGTCCCTCACATTTAGTATCCATTGCAAACTCAAAACCTTTTAGTATTTTTTCATGAAACTCTCTACACACCAAAACTGAGAACTGAAGTGTCACCTCTTGGTATCTGGTTACTTTTATGGTTTGTATTTATATTTCTGTCTGTTTTTATGTACAGAAGTGGAACTTAGGTTCGATTTGTAACACAAGAGGGCTCCTTTAGAATAACACAAAAACTATTCAATATTACTCAAAGCCAAATTTCCAGCACACATCTTCCATGTGCTGGAGAAGCCCCTTATGCTATTCTGGGCATTTTTAACATTGTATTTATTCTGAATATGATTGTCCTTCTGCAAGAATTGAAGTTAAAAAGGGACAACTTAGATCACTTATTTCTTTATTGAATGGAGTTCAGCTGTGGCAAGTTCTTCATGCTTTTTGGCATGTTTATCAATTTGTACTGTTTTTCCTTAAGCACTTTGATGAAAGAGAATCTGGACCAGTTCCTTCAGCCCTTACTTGGCTCTCTCTTTTTCTGCCTGGTATTCTGTTGCAGGACGCAGGCTGAAATGGCCCACACGTGTCGTGGAACAATAAACTTGGCCACCGCACACATCGACACAGAAGATGCCTGCAACATTGTCCTGAGCAGTGGTGGCCGCACTTACCACCTGAAGGCTAGCACAGAGGTGGAGCGACAGAGATGGGTCACAGCATTGGAGTTGGCCAAAGCTAAAGCCATCCGGATGATGAACGATCAGTCCGGTAAGAACATCTTAAGCAGGCAGCAACTTATGCGTAAAATTTAAGTAGCAAACATCTCTCATGTCGTCTAAATGCAAGCTGGACAAGCAGAATACACCCATGAGGCACTGATGCTAATAATGGTCAGCCTTTAATCTTGGTAAGCAAAGACTGGGTTGATACCGTCTTGAGCAAACATACAAGAGTATGTATTTACTTTGGTTTTTTATTTTAGATTTCTACATGGTGAAAGCAATGCTCAGCATGCTCCACAGGAAGTTTTGAATTTGAATGTATCTGTTTTTTCGGTGTCCCCTTGCATTGCATATTCAAAAGCTCATGTCCATTGAATTGGTTGTAACATAGATTCCACTTTGAGCCAGGAGGGGGCAATGCTGTCTGCTCTTTCAAGTTGGAAAAAACCCTGGGGTATGCTAATTGTAGAGTGAAAAATGGGCATCTGTTCAACGTCCACCTAACAACAGAAACTGCTTGTTTGGTTGTATTTAATGCCGGTCAAAGGCTGTGGGAAAAGCCTTGGAGGACTCTTTTCTTCACTTTTCACACTGGCATCAACCCAGAGCCATTCTGACCCAGTCTTTTTGAGGTCCAGAGAGACTGAGAAGTGCTATATATTATTTTGGCCTCCATTTAAAAGTTAGATAACCAAATATAGACTGGTGGAGTGCTACCAGTAAGCAGCCGAGGGATATTTGTGATTTATTTGTGTGCATGCATATTTTCTATGCATGGTATAGTTTCAAGTTCAAATACTGTCCATTATGCTGTAATCTAGCTTCAGTCTACTTAGGAATTATCTTTTATTATATATTGTATGTTTTTAGTAAATTGCCTTCAATGTTTACCTAAACCATGGGTCTACCAAACCTTCTCCAGACACAGTATAATGCATACATTTCCAATTTTATACAAGATTTCCCTACTGGACTTTTTCTGGGATCCACCGATTAAGTAAAAAATGAAGAAAGGTACCAATTAGCTGTTATAAAACCCACTAAATCTGTTTGAAATGCAATGGACAGGTGCCTATGACTACTAATATTTTATGTCAAGGAACTTTGGGCCTGTTCTAGAAGGATGCAAAAAAAAGTCATCCTTTTTTCTGTCGAGTCAGAGTTACAGGAATTCTGGTTTAACAACAGCTGACAGTTGGCAAGCTCTGGAACAGGCTTGTTTCCCAGCATGAATTACCATAGAAGCTGAGTATACACTATGTTGAACCTGATTTATGGAACCTAAACAAGTAAAGGTAAGTCAGACTAATGGGAATAAGTCTGGGATATTTGATGGGGTTGCTTTATGCAACAGACCTCTGTTGAGTAAATCGGCATTTGTAAGTTTTGGCTTTTCAAAGCTCTGATTGGTCAGGTTGTGGTGTAGGGAGCCCTTATAAGCTTTGCAGTGGAGCGTTGTATGGACAACGCACACGTTTTAAATGTCAATATTTCTTGATCATGGTCATTTTCCATTTGTGGGAAACCAAAATCAAGATTGACATTGACACTCCACTGATTGTGCAGCCCTATAGTGACTAATAAGGGTTACAGGGACCTAATCAATATATTGAACAAAATATATATCATCCCTTCACACAGTTGTTTTTTCAATTTTCCATTACCTTCTCTACATGCAAAATGTTGAGTGGGACCCATGCATGAGTCTGACAATTCATGAGATAATAGATAATCATAACTTAATATCCCAATCTAAATATTGAACAAATAATAATTTTTGGTGCAGTGCTAAATTCTGCTCTGGAATTAATTCACAGGAATAAACATTTTTCACTGATGCCTCTACAAACTTAAGCTGAATATTTATATTCTGGACTGAAACCTTTTTTATTTAATACCCAGTTGGCAGAAAGAACTGAGATATTTAAACATAGAGCATACAAAATTAGTTTAATGACCTGCAGTGGAGAAATTCAGCAGTGTCGTCTTGTAGGATTTTGACAAAGGAAGTGATAACTGAGTGTGGAAAAGCGTCAGAGAAAACACTGAAGGCTAGTGATCTAGGCTGAGGTAGTAGCCAGGGCAAAAACGCCAAAAAGGTCTGCAGAAATGTTCACATTACTAGCATGCATAGCAATTGTTAATCAAATACCAGGCCCGAAGGCAGCAAAGAAATTGCAAAGAATTGCGGCAAAGACCCTACATGACATGGGGTTTTTGAGAAAGGCCCTGAAACCCTAGCCTCCCCGGGCGTTTCTAAGGGGCTGTTCACTGCTCGCCTCGGAAGATCGGAAATTGGCCGGGCGAAGTCCCACCAGGGTCTACATATTATGGGGTCCTTGAGCAGGACCCTGAGGCCCTAGCTCCCCGGGCTGTTCTAGGGGGCTACCCGCTGCTCCCTCAGGGATGGGTCAAACGCAGATAGAGAATTTTACTATATTGTAATGGCTGTATGTGACAAATACAATGATTTATAAGCAGGGGCAATCAATGACATATTTACATATATTTAAGATGTGGTTTTGGAAAAAAATTAGTGAGTGTGAAACAACATCAAGAACAAGCATAGGGCGTGACTGAGGACTGTGGATCAGCAGCGCTGTCTCTGCTTCTCATCTATCCATGAGATAATAGGTAAGTTGGTGCTTCCTCCCAGTGTAAGGTTTCCTACTTATACTAAGTCACATTCACTTTCCCCCCTCCCATAAATACTACATTTAAGTGTGTATGTGTGTGAGTGTGTTGACTGTCAGATGGATGTATGGTGTATATGGACAGAGTTTAGACTGGATTTACTTGAGTATAACTTACTCTTAAAGGGCACCATTATTGAAAAGGGGGTGAGAAGCATTAATTTAGGTCTCTCAAATCATCTCTCCTCTTCAGTCAGGCAGGTAAATAAGAAAGTTAAATACCTTTATCAGTCAGTTAAAACTGGTGAATCTTCTAGGATGAGATGTTAAACATCTTCAAACACAAGGAACCCATTAGGATTACTGACTGAGAAAACTCATCTATACCACAGCGATAGACTCTACTATGTATGCGGTCAGTGCTCATCAAAATTGAATCTTTTAGAGACTATATCATGATCTCTTTGTCCATGGTTACTAACAGGAACAATGACAGGCGCTAACATTGATAACATGCCCTCCTCAAGATCAAACTTTGATATCCTTGATGTGGATTGTTTCATTACCACATGACGGTTATTATTCCAACCTAAAAAATTTACAAAAATGTAAACTAACAGTACACTATACGTAGCTTCCTAATCTTCAGTCTGTCTTTGTTTTCCAAATACAATAAAGCTGTGTGCAGAATCATTTACTTGAATTTCTCATGTAGCTGTTTCCATTGAAATTGCTTGTCATTAATTGACAGCCTCTTGTTCAAACTGGGCTTCCTAGACCAGCAGACTGCAACGAGCAAACCGAGGGAATATGTTCAGCAGGTGGAAGTGTTCCCCTCTCTACAGCTGGACCTCTCATGGGTTTGCCTACTTTGATATCATGCTGCTTATTAAAGTGAGACGACAGCAAATTTAATTGTTTTTCTATAGGTGGTTCCTTTTCTATAGGTGGTTCCTATCTAAATTTAGCACAAAGAAAATTTCCGCTTAAATGGTTTGTTTTTGTTGGACAGACTGGATGGACTTTAAAGTTTTTTGTATAAAAATTGAGGATTGTATGAGGGCTGCTGATAACAGTCATCCATCCAGTCAGAGTTTTTGGTTGCTCTAGTTGAGTGGAAACTCATTCAGCCTCTAAAACTAGATTAAGAGAGGATTACCAGAGGCTAACGATAAACAGAGGAAGATCGTTTCCTGCACCTAACACTGGAGGGCCCAGTAGGCAAGAACTCTCCACCAACAATTCATTGCTCTGCATCAGCATTTGATTAGTAAGTCAACCGGACAGGTCCTTGCGTGAAAATGTCCTTCTAACGGACTCTGTTTACTCTGGTGTTTGAATGAACTGGTAGATATGGTAGATATATTCATGTATCCTCTGGCTTGTTTTTTTTCCTTCCTTCCTTACCTTCCGTCTTCTCTTTTGAGTTCACATACTAGTTCCTATTCTCCCATTACAATAATAGGTAGTAATTCTGTCCTTGGTCCTGAACTATAAATTCCCTCTTAAACAAGCCTCATTTGATGTATTTTTTTCCACCCCTCCTTATTTCATTCCAGTCTCTTGGTCCGCTGTGTCTTTCCCCCTCCATTCTCTCTCGCATTCCCTCTTCATCGCTCTTCCAATCTCTCTCACTCGCTGTCTGGTTCTCGTTCTTTCATATTTCACTCTCTCGCTAAGTCGTTTTCTCTGTGAGATTTTGATCCTGAAAGGAATTGCCCTTCACTTTCTCTAGTGCATTCATTGTCTAGCTAAAATTGCTGAAAATTGAAAAGAAGGGACGCTGTTTGACTAGTGTGAGTATGCAGCTTTTCCTCCGTATAAATAGTGCCTATGAGTATGTGTGTTGTTCACACACACTTGTATTCAGTAAGGATAATAAGATGCAGCTGTGTAGAAATGTTGTTGCCTTTGTAACATTATATTGGTTAATATGGTTTTTGATGGATCACATATGTAATTTACATAGTTTGACAGTGGATGTTTCTCCTATCACTTCAGCTGTATATAGTAATCATCTGTAATAAAAATTGTCAGTGCTTATTCAGAAGACAAATTCCACATTGTAACAAGAAATTGTACAATAAATAAAGAAGAAATACTGAAAAATGTCTTCAGTAACAGTGGGGGAAAAAGGGAGAATTAATTTCTTTTTTTCCCCCTTGTGCAGGACAGGCTTCTCATGTTGTTGGTATATGCTGTGTTAAATTTATGACAACATGAATTTATTGATTAGATCACACATTTAGTGAAGTTTTATTCTGTACATGGAATTAATGCATCACTAATTTCATGATTCAAAAGAATTTTCCAAAATTTTCATAATGTTTCTCAGTAAATATGCATAAATAACGTCACTGTTGTAGAAAATAATTACTTACCGTATTGTTTAATATGTCAATTTTTCTTCTTTTTAACATTTTGCTCCCTTCTGAGCTCATGAAGGGATGTTATGACATGACAGATGGCATGCTTAACATCCTTATCCATTCGTTCTGCAATGGCTGTGTATCAAATCACTTGCCCTTGTTTGCCTTTGGAGTTAAAAGTTGCCAGAGGTCAGTTTGCGAGTTCAGCTCATTGTCAAAGAATTGTGAGATGGAGACTAAGCAGCCAGAGATCGAGAACAGTCTTGAAAGATAACAAACATCACTGCCAGATGGAGCGCGCCTCTTTGCTGAGTTCACAAATACTGTGGCTCCTCAAATAGTCGATATGTCAAAGTATAATTAATTGGCTTCTGTCTCTCTTTTTTTGTCATGTTTTCCAGCCATATTTAACATATTTTTTCCGTTTTTTGTCTCTTACATCAGTTGTGAATCTAACTGCGAGGTGAGCATAAGAGGTCAAACTTTTTCTGTTTCATAAAGGATTGGACCTTGCTGAACTCATTCACATCGTGAACTACTAGTTGCACCCTTCAATGTTCAGTCGTGTTGACATATCAATCTTGGAGTTACATGCCAACCGCTTCCTCTCCAACTGGCCTTACTCGCTCTTGTTTTTCTTTGAAGATGCACATTACAATTTCCCTCCTCTATTTAAGTTTTCACCTCTCAATGTTCTTTTCCTCCTCTTTTCCTCCTATCGTCACTTATAGAAACCACACAGGGCTAACAGCATCAAGAAGGGAGTTCACCAGAATAGAGCACTTCCCTCTATTATTATAATGCGTAGATGCTAAAGATATCTTTATTGGCCAAGACAAGAGACCCACATTTGACCTCTGCTGAGGCCAAATCACCAACCAGCAGGATTGTTGTGGTTGCTGATGTTAGAGAACCCTCTTCCTGTTGCATTGGTTAAATAGGTTATTGAGAATGTTTTGACCATGACCCTCATTCTACATAAAAGATAATACTATAAGCATTTTACCATCAACTTGATCAGCCATTAAATTTTAACCTTTGATAGGTGATGTCAGAGTATATGATTATCTCATTAAAATGGCAGCTGTCAGTGAGCGGGATACGCAGTGTAAGGCAGTTAGTGAATAATTTGTTATCAAAGTGAATGTGTTAGATGTAAAGAAAAAAAGAGCAAGCATATGAATCTAATTGACTTTGACAGGGGAAAAATTGCGATGACTGGGCTAGAGTATCTCGGGAACTCCAGATTTCTTTTTTTTTGCGGTAGGGGAACTGGTGAGCCGGTGCTGGGGTCATGGGCACCCAAGACTTATTGATTTGCATGGTGAGTGGAGGATATCCTTTGTTGTCTGATCCTATAGAAGAGGTACTGTGACAAAATTATGTGGGAAAATGTAATGCTGGTTCTGATGAAATGTGGCAGCCCATATAGTGCATCACAGAGCTGTTTTGGTGACAGTTGGTTTTAATGTTATGGCTGATCAATGTGGTCCCAGAGATCCTTTTGCTCAACCACTTTTTCTGCAGCCAATGCATCAACTTCAAGGGAAAAAAAGTTCACTGGCTGACTTATTCATCCCACCAACTGACAATGTAACCACCGCTGTAATGTTTTATTCAGACTTCACCTGTTTCTGGTTACAATGTAATGGCTGATCAGTGTATTGCAATGATGTAACCAAGGTTTTTCACATTAACACAAGTGAGATGAGCTTACTTCTTATCTCAGTTGAGGTTGCTATGTTGGGTTGGTATGATGAAATGCCTGAAGATCGATTAGGAAACTGCTTGGTAGTCAGGATTTCAAGCACAAAACAATGTGGTTGTTTGTGTGTATCTAAGGTATGATGGTGTTTGTGTGTGGGGAGTATAAGCTTGATAATACATTTAGACATTTATCGAATTATATGGGGGTCTTTGCCAATTCTGTTGTATTGATCTATAGATGTTAACTGGGACTGCATACTCCCCATCCAATCTGCTGATGGTCTGTTCTTGTCCTTAGTTGTACTGGGATTAGTCTGCTCTATCGCTCAGGTGTATCTAATGACCTGCTACATACTGCACTGTTCCAGGACTGGTCCCAGTCCTCACATTAATAAACATTGTTTCTCCTTGTCGCTTAGTCTGAAGCTTTTCTGCTTGATCAGCATTATGGGAAATGGAGGAATGGGACCACTGATCAGGCAGGTATTTGAAAAATAAATTAGTGAAACGAAATGCAAAATCGTCAACTGGGCAATAGTTGTCCTGGGTTCGGGTTCTAAATTTTTTTCCTTCAACCCGTTCAATTTATATTTGGGTTGTGTCACCTCTGGTTTTGTAGGTCTTTATGTCCACCCTTCAGTATGTCACACTGGGACAGACATTCTTTTGTTTAAAAAAATTGTAGGAGAAGAAAACCAAGATGAACAGCTTTTATATTCTATTACTTTCATTCACGCATTTGGTCCAGTGCAGTAAACATAATGACTGATTAGCTGAGTCCAACATTAGAAGCTACTGCTGCATAGTGTGAATAGTTCACTAATTTTCACTTCCTTTTGGTGACTTTATAATTCAATATTATTTAAAGCAGTGTCCCGGACAGATAAGACTTTCCCAAAATTGTACATGCATAAGTTTGTGAACCCAATTTTCCAATTTAATGGAAAGTTAGATAATTAAAAAAGCTACATATAACAAACAGATGAGTTTTCTGTTTCAAGGCATTTATTGTTCAGGAAGGTCACATGTATGTAAATGCTAAAGGTTAAAGTTTGTTTGGAAGGAGTGCCCATTGGAATTAAGTGCTCTGATCCAAAGTGCCTCCCAGCATTATCGGCACCCTTTCAAAAAATGAGAAAAATGTCTGGTCTGTACTCATGATCTTCATGATCTTCCTGACATAAAACAAATATTTTTTATATAAAACCTGTGTGCCACAATGATTGCCACCCATAGGAATTCCCACAATTAAAAGGTAACTGAAGCATATTGCCAGTCCTATTTTACATTTTTCGGTTCATCTATTTGAGACGGTGCTTTTAAGTGGTGAACACAATGCTCGGAGAGAGAAATTCCTCCTAGCCCAGATAATTTCTGGGCTAGGAGGAAAGGCCTCGCCAGCCCTGACGGTCTGCCACTGAACTGTATTGATGAATGGGGATCTTTAAAGTCAAAAGCAAAATTAATTGAGTTTTCACGCTTTAGCAGCCCCTTGAATATACACTGGGTTGTTTAGGATGGGATGCTTATTAAGTCTCACATTCCTCCCTGTCAGCACTTCCCTTCCCTTGCCTACAGTCCACACACCTTTTCTGTCACCTGTTTTGCTGTTAACAGATATTTCCCAGTACCGCTGCAACATAGACACTACGGTAGACGAGCTGCATGTGGTTGTGTAGCGGTGATTTTGTTTGCTAACTCAAACAGCTGTTGTAATTGATTAATAATCCAGGCCGCCTCTTATATACATGAGCGTATATGCTCAGGAAAATGATTCCTTCTTTTCCTTTATAGCAGTCGTGGCACACTGAAATACATTGGTTGACAATTACTAAAGTCTATGGGTTCTGAGCAATAGAATTGCTTTATACTGTTCTTCTTCCTCTTCTTTCGGCTGTTCTCTAAAAACCTTGAAGACCATTTTTACAAATCAGTAAACTTAAGTATTCAATTCCTAGAAGTAATTAAATCTAAAGTTTAGAGACTTCCATAACAACCGTGTTTTGGCGTCCATCGCAACTGACAATGGGTGGGGGGCAGGGAACTCCCTGGATATTTTGTCACTTCATAACACTCAAATCCACGGGCAATTTAGAGTCACCAATTCATTCCCACAATTCACAAATGTGAATATGTCACGGTGGTCAGACTAAACTGAAGAATAACTCGAGAATTCACAAATGTGAATTGTGGGAGGAAGTCGGAACAACGTGAGGGAACCTACACAGATGTGAGGATAACATGCAAAGTCTACACAGAAAAGCCCCAGATATATATTTCAACCCAGAACCTTATTGCTGCCTCTACCTACTGCAACACCATTCTGCCTTACCTCAACTATTTGAGATTTTCAAATATTGACATATCACAAGCACAATAACATACATTATCAAATGCTCTAACGAACGACATTAAAGGCAGTGGGGAAATCTTTTTGCACATCCCTACCCATCCAACCAGTGACGGTAATCCACAATCAATCCTCAGTTTAGTTTGACCACCATGATATTATTATATATAAAATATATATATATAAATATCTACCCCTTGAATTTTGAGTCATATTAGTATCATTATTAGATTGGCTATAACTTTATCCCTATACAGATCTAGAGGTTGAATGTGTTTTTTTTACATAAAACACCAACAAAGTCTGCCTGCCACCTAAGTTCCTTGGAGAAGGTCATAATTTCCTGGACGGTTTCTAAATGGTCCCTCGAGGGGCGGAATTTGTTCAGGTGGAGAAGGTGACCTTCAATTATTCTACAGTGTGATGTGCATTTTGCCAGTAAGAACAAAATGGTAATCTTCATAGGTTTGAAAATGGACGGTACGGTACTTGTTATCGTGCTGCTCTGCACTGGTGTGGTGACGGTGATACTGACATCTGTGTGGGAAGTCAGATTAGAAGTGGTCCATCACCATGGTGACGAATACAATAACGGAGATACTACGATCGGCACTGCGATGGGTTAATGTCTGTCATAATTCAGGTGTCTTCATACATTCGGTACTCATGTAATACTCTCTACATAATGCAATCTCTGACATCCAGTACTCAAGAAATGTTTGAGTTAATAATAATAATAATAATACATTTAATTTATAATGCACTTTTCATTTGGATCAAATCTCAAAGTGCTAAAGTTTAAGAGTTCTCTGTCTCTTGTTCCTATGTCAGCAGAGGATGGTGGTGTCGGGGTTCTTACTTTTGTGGATGACTGCTAGTTGCCCAGTCCTATCTCTTCTGCGCTCCCTTCACTTGCTCACTCCCTCCCTCCCAAGCTACACTGTTCTGAGAGGAGCATGTGGAGAACTTTAAATGCAACAAGCTTTGTGTTTGTGTGTTTTACCCTCAGTGTATTTCTGGAAGAAGGTGAAGGTATTTGGGAGAGGTGTTTATAAGAGGGAGTACCCGCATTAGCTCCCCTTTTTTCTATATTGTCTGTATGTGAGGCATTGTACATGTATGTTTAGGAAAGTAACTACCTTAAACCTTTTTTAAGGTTTTATGTTTTCAACTCGGGGTAGTATTGCTTCTCAGGAAGCCTGGAATTGCATCAGGCCTGTAGAGTGTAGGATGAAGGGGCAGGTGCTTTTTTGGATCGGGACGGTCCACTCTCTCTGCACTAGTGTTACCTGACTAATTTCAACAGGGTAAGCAAAAGCTATAACAGAGAGCTCAGCGCTGTCACACTCCTCTCCATCTTTCCATTGACCAAATCTCTTCATCGTTATCTGAGACATAGCTGTCATTCTTCCGTCCATCTTCCTCCGTCTTGCATCTGTCATCTGTCACCATGGAGGCTCATATCTCTACAGCCTTTCCTTAAAATATACTGCCTTATGCTTTAAAAAGAGTAGTCTGTCCTCTTCCCTGCTCCCCTCACAGCATGCAGTATTTTTCCCTCTGTCCTCTCTCTACGTTGTACTCCTCTAACTTATGCTCAGCTCTCTCTATCTTTTTTGCAATTGCTTTACCTTACATTTGTGCATGTATTCTACCATTTCTTAATTACCAGTTCATTGCACCCTCAGAAACTCCAAAATGTGATTGTATATTCCAGATCTCTAGAAGCTGTCCCAAAAAGCAAACGTAATTCCTTTAGTGTATTAGGATGGCAAGGCTAGTAAATCAGGAATACTTGCAGGATCCTTGCACTGTTTCCTCAAGCAGCACTAGGATACATTATAAAGGAATTTGCAAATAACATGGCATTAATCAATTATTGTACAAGGCTGGTTAAATGTGTGCAAGTGTAATCATTTTTCCTGTCAATATCTCCTCCTGTTCTTTCCCTCCACCTGTTTCACGTCTTCCAAGGTTTTCTTACCCATGGCAGAATTGGAAATTTCTGAGTTTAACACCTGTGCTCTTGAGCCCTGGGCTTTCTCTCTGAGTTTCACTTTGCTTTGTCTGTTTACTCTCTAAAATTAGTTTTGCAGAAGTGGAGCACTATGTGCCATGTTGTTTTAAACTCTTCATTGGAGGCTTCCTCACATTATCAATGTTGGAATGTGATTAATTCAAAGAAAATCAATCCCAACCAAAATATCAGAGCCCAGAACGTTGATTCAATGGTCTGAAATCCAAAGACACGCTATAAAGCTGGTCTGGAATGTCTGGATATGCGACTGTTATATACTATGTTATATTAGTAATTGCTTCATGCCACTTTTTTTTTGTTACACTAAGAATAAAAACAATTAAAATGGACATTTAAATATTGTAATCTAGCCCTTTTTGTGAGCTTAATCTGAACATCTAAAAGGTTTTTCGATTACACTGTGGTCAATAAGTTGGAAAAAACAATAATTTAAAAACATAAAACTGATGTTTTTTTCTACATCCACTTATTCACAAATCAATCTGTACAAATGAATAGTAAATTAACAACTAAAGAGAGAGTCTAAATGAAATGATGAAGAGGTCAACAACATGATTGAAATTGAAGCTCAATATCCCTACCGCAAAAAAATAATCAACCTCTACTGATACCCATACCAGTCAGGAACCATAGTTAAATGATTGCATGGAGCCAGTGAAAAGTATTTCTTCTCAGTGTTTAAATGATCATTTAGCGGTCGGATAATGCAGCAAGAAGAAACTGAGAAGACAGTAAGTGTACCAAGAGAGAAGTTCTTATTCTTCAAAGAATGAAGTGCAGCACAGTGAACGGTTAGAGCATGGGGGTCAGTGCCCTTATTATTTTTAATAATGCAAATATTAATGCAGATAACTTAAGGATACTTTAGATACACTTATACTCCTCCTCTGTGAAGACCTCTCTCCCTGAGATCTCTCTCTGGTTGTTTAAAAAGCACTGCCACCCTGACCGTTAACATGAGAGATGACAATCTTGGAAATCTTTCTACAATGACAGGATGCTTCCTGACAGACAGTGACAATAATTCTTGAAAAAGATAAGCCTTTATAATACGCATTAAATGTCAAGTAGGATATTAAAATATTTAAGTCTTTTAAACTATTTTGCTGAGTGTGAAGAATTGCTCTGTCCTATGACTCCTCCACAGCCCAAAACAAATGCATGCTTTATTCACCCAATTAGTTTGTAAATAAAAATGACCCCAAAAGCTGAAGCAATGCTAATTATTAGCACTCAAATATGCCATACTGCACATTGTGTTACCTTATAACCTAGTTTTTGTCTAAAATTATATCAAAACTACGATTTAGTTTACTTATTTGCACTAAAATTAATTTATGAATGGTTCATTGCCAGTTTGAGTCCTGCTTTAAAACTGAAGCTCATGTGTCTCAAATCAAGCTGTAAGATAACGTTGTGCTGATCAAAATCAATCAATTTTGTGTCGCTGCGTAGCCTTATTCCTTGATTGGAATGTTTTCTGGGTTATATTTTTGTGTAGTGTTTAGTGTAAGAGTTCATAGATATACACTACACAACACCTTAAGAAATTATTTAAATACTTGTGTATAGATTTTTAAATACTTGAGATTTTTAAATACTTGTACATAGATTTTTACAGTATTGTCTTGAATTAAACACAGCTGCTATGCACTTACTGGAAATGACAGGTACAACATTTGACTGCTTACCTCAAGTCACCTTTAAAAATAAAAACAAATGTGCTCCCAGTGTCATGCTCAATTTAAATTATTTTTATAAGTTGAGCTGTAGTTCATGGTTGTACTGTTGCCTACTCATTTGACATTTTCAGAAGTTCATATACTATAAACTAGTATGTTTACATTTCTGTTTATTTCAATTGTTATAATACAGTATTAATCAAACGGCAATCACGATTGTTTCACTTCACAGCCTTGAATTTATGACAATATTAATTAATTTTATAACATTATTAATTATTATTGAATTAACAATGTTTATGTTGATTCTTCCCTTTGTTTGTGAGTGTTTCCTTTAATCGGCAGAGTTGTACTGCAGAGCTTTAGAGAATGTTATGTGCTACAGAGTTTATCATTTGCTTGTGGAAAGTTGGGTCTCATGTTACTGGATTTAACAAGCTGTCTCTTGTGTTTGTCTCCCTGTGATGTATCTCAACGGAGGTGTGGAGCAAGTTTGTAATAGGGTGTCTGGAACACACAGATCTTCTTTTCTTTATATGATTAAATGAAGGATAACAAAGAACAATTTTTCCAGAGTAACAGCATTTATATTCACAGTGCTGTATCTGTTTATAAGTAATTATTACAAGCTAATACTATTTCAGTTTGAACAGACTTAAAAGTAACATGACTGGATATGAAATGAGCATTTTGTTAAGAAACAAGGATGGGGCATGGTTAACATCGTTGTGAAAAAACCGAGAATGTAATTAAACACTTGACCAACAACTCTTGTCAACACAGCATTAGAGGAGATTTGGGGGTTTATCACTCTTCGAACCATAAAAAATCAA